>OU026153.1:137305548-138555548 GCA_907269105.1 Volucella inanis
TTATAATAATTGAAAATCGCCGAAGACACCAAAACACATCTAACCTTTCTATCTGTTATAAACAAACTACTATAAGTGTGCTATATACTTGAAACTGCGACCATACATATGTTAGAGACACGTGAACCTACACAAAAAAAAAAACAATCTACCATATAATCGAAATTTTAAGTCACTTATTTACTTACTTTTTGAACACACCTTATACAAACCATAGCTTTCCTAATAAAATTCGAATATTAATAAATCACGTTAATATGCATACACTTTCTCAACACCCCCAACGAGTTAAAATTATGCATACATAAAACTGTCATCGTGGCATCTGTCACAATTGGCAGTTTGTTTTGATTTTTCCTTCTTACTATTATCAATTTTCTTTTAGCTCAGGGCAATGAAAATCGAGGAAAAAAAAGTAGATTAAAACAAAAAATGAAATGTGTATTACTTACACATATTACTTAACCTTGAGTAGGTGACCTGACGGCTGTTCGACGCTTTCGAAGCTTGAGAGCACTGCGGCAGGCTAAAGTGGACAAGATGGAGCTGGTTGGAAATGTTAAGACCTACGATTGGGGTAAACTTGGAACAAACTCAGAAGTGGCCAAACTGGCTGCTTTAAATTGCCAATTTTTTTCTGTCGATGAGAATACACCTTATTCTGAACTCTGGATAGGTGATCACTTAAGCGGGCCATCGAAAATCAAGTCCACAAAAGAAGATTTAGGAAAGTTTCTTGCTGCAAATGAACCCGAGCTAATAGGAGGACATAAACAGCTAACATTTCTTTTTAAAGTTTTGAGTATCCGGAAAGCGCTCAGCATACAAGTTCATCCCAATAAGGTATGTTAACTACACGAAAATTACAAAAACAGTTCCTACAAAATGATTTTAAATTTTTTTTTTAAAGACAGAAGCTGAAAAATTACATGCGGAACGCCCAGATGTATATAAAGATCCTAACCATAAACCAGAGCTGGCCATAGCACTCACCCCTTTCTTGGCGCTTTGTGGGTTTCGTCCGTATGCTGAAATATATTCGCTGTGCGAAAAGTTGCCACCGCTTATCGATCTCCTTGGCACTGAAAATGTTGCAAAGATTCTATCTGGTTCTGAAGGCTTACGTGTTTGCTATGAATTGCTAATGACTTCGTCGGATGCGATCACAAAAACATGCATCGAAAACATTGCAAAGGACTATTCCACCGGTATTTAATTAAATTGCATTCCAAAGTTTATGTTCTGACGTGAACATTTTTCTTTTCAGTTTTGCAAGAAAATGGTCTTCTGGATACGTTTACTACAATTAATCGTGATTTCCCTTCTGACGTCGGCGTTCTTTCGCTGTTTTTCCTAAACTTGGTTCGACTTCAACCTGGTGAAGCCATATTTTTAGCAGCTAACGAAATTCACGCGTACCTAGATGGTGATTGCATCGAATGTATGGCTTGTTCAGACAATGTTATTCGGGCAGGATTAACTCCCAAATACAAGGACGTCTCATGCCTAATAAATATGCTTAACTACGAAGGTTTGCCACCAGAAAGAAAAACCTTCAAACCTGAACGAGTGGACAGCTATCTGGAACGATTCAGTCCTCCGGTTAAGGATTTCGCCGTGGAAAAACTATCCATTCCACAGAACATGAAAGAATATCAGCTAAAAGTCCAGCAATACGGAGCAATATTGTTGGTATTGAGTGGAAAACGAATACTGCGGTTTGCCAACGGGGAACAATTATTTGTGAAACGAGGTTCTATTATCTTTATCCCTGGAAATGTGGGTGAAGTTGTTTCCTTTGTGGAGGATGGAAGTGGTACCGAGTTTCTCGGCTATATTGCCAAGTACAATAGTTTCTAAAACAGCTCTGCATAAGCTTTTATTATTTAATAAAAAAAATATCATCTTTAAATGCGAACAAGCACATGTCTGCCTGAAGACCTTTATATTTAGATCTTTAAGTATTTAATCATATCATTATTATGCAATGCTAAATTTATCTGCTATACTTATTTAGAGGTTTCCGCTGTAAACTTTAGCGCTTTGACCACATACACGGTCTGCTGACCATTATATAGCACTTGAATACATGTCGCTACTAATGGTTCACTTGCTTTGAAAAATCCTTCGAAAACTTTATTAAAAGAATTTGTTAAGGCAATGGGTCGAAATTGTACTCATTTCATAGAGAAAAATTATCGGCGTAAACCAACATTTTCATCTACATTGATTTTATACATATTTAACGACGTGTACATCGGCCAGTATCAGCTGGAGGTACACGAAAAGTTTGATAGCCTTTAACAGTTAAACTCTAATTAAGGAAATTTCCTTACTTCCTGAATATAAGCACTCAAGATAAAACCGTTAGACAAGGAACTTCGAGTTCCTCATCTTCGTGAGTAAAAATTCTGAGACAACTTGTAAAAAAACGAAGAACGTTTCCAACAACATGGAAGTTTGGCTTTTAAAAATATAAAGCTAACTGAATTAGCTGAGAAGAGTCAGTAGTTAGTATGCTAGTTTAAAATCTGTTCTAGAGTGGGAGAAAATTGGCTGACCAAAGGAAGATTACAGTAGACTTGTTTCAGCATGGATATTTTTAGAGGACGACTGTACTCATAATTTATAATATGTAGAGTCTTTATAATGTGACAGTTCTACAAGCGTTTTACAAAATTTAGCAAAGTGCTAACTCTGCTGATAATATTGTCTATATGGAAAACAAACTTAAGTTTTGTGCCAGTTCATATTTCTAGGTCGCTAACCTGGGTAGTGTAATTACCTCTTAAAGAAAGTAGGCGATGTTTGCGGGAACACTATAGTGATTTGGAAGACCGGAGAAGAGGCTTAGATTTAGCTTATCTGAGAAAACACCGCCACCAACCGCGCTACCGGTTTTAAATCCATCTGCAATGTAATCGACCTTATAAATTTAAGAACTCAACACGCTTATGCGGCTGGTAGTCCGTCGTTTCCCAAAAACGACTCATATCTGGATATTCTGCTGTTCGACGTATACATAAATACAAAACGAACACGAATCCACTTACTTTGAACTCTCTGAGCACGATCATATATGACAGTTTCAAGCGTTCCGTTGAAAGAGCTCTTCACACAATTAAATTGGAACTCGTCTGACATATGTACTACTCCGGGCATTGAAAAGAGCACTCTCCTCGAAGTCGAGATTGACAGAACCTATGTATAGCAAATGAATTAGATAATTAAAGTACATATTTCGCAATGCAACAATTTGTGCACTGCATCGGTTCAAATGTAGACTACTGTCGAGAGGAAAAATATGAATAGTTAAACATAGTTAAACATAGTTTTATTGACATACGTAACTTGGAATTCGTGACACTGAAAAACGATCAAAAAGCTCCAGTATATGTACTTTTTTTAAGGAACTGATCCGCCAATTGTGGTGGCACTTAAACTTTTACTTTTACTTAAACTTAAAAGATCTTTTCTACCACAAAATCACTATTAAGAAACTAAGAGAGGTTAAGTTCTTTTGATGAAATTGAGTATATCTCTGATGGAGACATTCATAATTTGCCTAAGGGTTAAAATTTCTCTCATGTCCTTAAAGCACTTAGAGTTATACAAAGTAGACATTCAGTTTCCTGAATAAGACCCACTTTATGAAGGTGATGGCGAAGGGGGCAGTGCTCGGTTAAAAATCCAACCAGCATTCTGATATCATCCTTTGTCTGTTCAAGCAGTGGGATATTTTTCTAATGAGCAATACATTCACGTTTAGTACCCTTAAAATGCTGGCACACAGCGAGGGCGAAAGGAAGTTAGACAGGGAAAAAATGTTTGCAAGTTATAATAGCTAGGAAATTTGTTGAGTTAATTGCTGAATTGAGAATGTTACAGAACGGCTCAAGGCCGATGAAAGAATCAGCCGAACCGTTTATAGCCAGTTCGTCAATACCTTTATGGCCAAGCACCCATCAAAGTTGTACTTTCTTGTTATAGGAGAGGTCTTGCCATGTACTGAAGCGGTGCAAGACCGTTTTCGAGTAAATGAGGTATGAATGGCATATATTTCTGCTTGAAATACACTGGGACTTCTTCGGTTTGGGGCAAAAATTACATAGCTTCTGTAAGCCCGTATTGAAATTTCAATACGGACTATAAACACCAGCAACCAAATTCCCGGAAATAAATAAAATTTTGCATTTCGAAGGAATATCAAAACGAACTCAAGCGAAAATACGACAAATAATATCATTAAGAGGAAAATGGTCCCATTACCCATCTCTTGAAAAACAGCGGTAGTTCATTTTATTGCCAAAAGAGATAAAGGCAAAATCAATCCGGCGATTTTGCAGTCAATGAGTCTGCTTCCGAATATCTGCAAGATATTCGAAAAGGTCCTTTTCAATAAATAAAATATGGTTCAGGATAATCAATTCGCCTTCCGAACGAGGCAAGTGTTTGTGTGATATCCAATGGAACAACGCATGGGTGCAATATAACTTGTTCTTGAAGATTTCAAATAAAAAGCGGTTTGCAGGTCATATCCAAATCAACACAAGCGATTTTATGGGTTCACTTTACCTTTACATAACTTAAAACTAGATCGCGTATATGTAGATCAGTTCCAAAAATTTAGGTCATTAATATACTTTTACAACGTAGCTTCGATAAAATAAAGCGTTATTGGGACGATTGTTAGTCTGAAACCATTTGGATACCTTTCGTGAGTATTTATGGAATTTTCAATAGCGGGACAACATGGTCCGCCTTGATTATCGAACTCTAGTCAGATACCTAGCTATGTCCATATTTGCTAAATGGCCTTAGTTCGACTCATTCCGTCTCGTTTTGTTGAACGCGAGAGAATGCTTATTGGAAAAAAAAAATTAGATATTTGAGAGGACTTGCCTGAGACTACTATTCTCTTGTACGGAAAACCAGAGTTGGAAGTTGAACCTCATAACAGTTAAGCTAACTTTAAGGCACATTGCAATAATAATGATGGCGACAAATAACAAATTGTTAATATAACGAGAGTGGGCACTTTAACGACATTGTTCCCTTTGAAGCGTTTCTTGAAGACAAATAAATCTTACCGTTATCTTACACGTCATTCAAAGACTTGTGCACAGGTGACTCAACTATGACAGAGACGTTGTACACAGCAATGTGGAGCGTCTCTTATCCGGTAGGGGTGTACAAAGTCACAACATTGAAGATGTTGCTTTTTGCACCAGCAATTTTTTTAGCTGGGGAGGAAACTCATCGTCGTTTCTCCTTAATGTGGAATAGGGTATATTTAAGAATATATACACTTTAAAAAAAAAAGACCCTTCATCTTCATTAGTTAGATATCTTCAAGAGGTTCAAAAAAACTCCCCGAGAAAACAAAAATGAGTAGTGACCCTTCAAAGATTGATTGCCTATTAAATAAGAAGCATCTAGTCAAAGTAGTGAAAGTAAATGACAACGAGTGTTATGAGTGAAAGACGCGGTTGACGAAGTGGGAGATCAGAATTAATGAATTTATAGTAAATTAAAGTGGAAGAAAAAACAAAAGAACTGCACGCACTTAACGATGAGAATAGAAGAAGATTTTTACTACAAGAGGATGTTTAACATCACAAAGGAGCAGTGTTGCCAGACACAAGAATTAAGTTTAAAGTTACATTCACAATACCTCCACTATGTATAATAAAAATAACTTTTTTGGCAACCTGCACATCTATTCCCATGCCCTTACAACAAAATTAAATTTTCAATTTCTTAACAGGCTTCGTTGGCATATCAGCTATCATTTGGTTAGTATCAATGTACTCTGGGATAATTTTATTTTTTATTATATGATCCCTCACGAAATGGTGACGAACGTCAATATGCTTTGCCCGAGCTCTGTTAGCTTGAAGATAGCAAAGCCCAATGCACTTCTGTTGTCACAATATATCTTCGTGGAGGTTGTATTTCCGGTTAATTCGCTCAAAAGACATTGCAACCAGAGCCATTCCTGTGTCGTTGATGACATGTATTCTGCCTCAATCGTGGACAATTCCACAGTTGGTTGACGTTTGGTGCTCCAAGAGATTAAAACACCCTAAAGTTTGAACACGTATCCTGTTGTCGATCGCCTTTCTTTTACATCAGATACCCAGGACGCATCGCAATATCCTAGCAAGTCTTCATTACCGTGTTTGGTTAATTTTAGTTTCCAGTTCAAATTACCCTTTAAATATCGGAATATTCGTTTAATAGCATAGCAGTGCGGCTTACCTGGATTCTGGTTGTATCTGCTCAGACTGTTATTGGGAAACGCAAGATCAGGACGGGTCACTTGCGCAGCATATCAAATAATTCTAATAGCTTCTTGTTACGGCATATTTTTCACTTCTGCTTCTTTATTGTCGTTCTTTGGGCACATTTCTCTCGAGATAACTTGGTTAGTATTTATTGGTGTTAAAACTGGATTACAATCGAGCGTTCTAAATTTTTCCAAAATGTCTTAAAGATATTGTTTTTTGTCGACTGAGATAATTTCCCTGGCTCGATCATGTTGTATCTGAATACCTCTCCTCTCGCAGCTTCAAGATCTTTCATTCGAAAATTTTCCATTAAATTCAAAGTCCATTTTTAATTTGGTATCGTTAGACATCATCAGAAGATCGTCGACGTACACTGCCAGGAACAACTTCTTATCCCCCATTAGTTTGTAATAGACACAGGAATCTACAGACGATTTCTTCATTCTGAAAGCTTTTATTGCTGAATCCAATTTGGTGTTCCATACTCCGCTCGACTGTTTTAAGCCATAGATTGACTTATGTAACCCGCACACTTTCGAAGCATCAGCAGAGCAGAGAAGAGATCAAAACATCTCTAATAGAACTATAACGCACAACGGGTGAATGAGTTTTACCATAGTCCACACCCTTTCTCTGAGCACAGCCCTTCACGACTAATCGATCTTTGTATTTGATGATGTTTCCAGCTGAATCTTTTTTCGTACGGAATACCCATTTGCCATCAGTTGCTTTTCGATTCGGTTTGAGCAACACCAAACTCCGAATTTTGTTTTCCATCAAAGCATCTAATTCATGGCTGCGCAACACAGACTAGCATCTGCCCTGGACATAGCATCAGAGACCGTTAATGGATCATTTGCTCCAATGCTTACAGCTGCCATACTCACGAAATCATTTATTTCCCTTGGATTCGGAGTGCGTATCAGTAAGTTTCTTCGGAGGTATCAGACAAGTTGGAACGAGAGATTTCTTCCTGTTTGGTATCAATTTCTTCGGAATCATTAGAGAGTTCTTCCTCGGGGGAAATTGGGTTTTGAGCTTCACTCACATTATCCTCTAATCGATGTTCAAAATTGTTACTATTAATTTTGCTGATGTTGGATGTTTTAAATTTTCTGATGATTTCTTCTTATATAAATCTTTTTCGTTTTCGGGTCAATTAGCCTATATACTTTCGAGTTTACACAATAGCCCATCATAAGACATTCTCGAGACTACGCGTCAAATTTCTTTCTTAACCGTTAAAGTATGTGGACCATTGCACGACAACCAAAAACTTTGAAGAAACTAATATTCAGTTTTTGCCAACTCCATATTTCTTCAGGCGTCTTTTCAATTAACTCTCTTCTGGGAGAACGGTTGGTGATATAAACAGCGGTATTTATAGCTTCATCCCAAAGCTCAGTTTTTAAGTTCGCATCGAAAAATAGACAGCGTGCCTTTTCAAACTTGTTCGGTTCGTTCTCTCTGCAGGGCCATTTTGATCTGGTGTGTACTGCTTAATATTTAAACAGTCTGTATGTTCCTTTAAGTTTGATTCTCTGTGAACTTCGTAAAATCCTCAAACTTTCCCTTAACTTGGGATTTATGCTTCATCAAGTACAAAAAAAATTTTCTACTGAAGTTGTCTACCAAAATCAAAAAATATCGTGCATACTTATCGGACCGCACACATCAGAATGAGCCAGCTGCAGAATTTCAGTAGCTCGGGTACCAATATTTCTAAAAGGCAGTCTCGTTTGTTTGCCCTTGCAACAAACAACGCATGATGAATTTTCATGTTCTTGAATTTTCTCAAATTATCATGGCTGAGATGTCTCATACGGCTATGCCACAAATTCATGTCCTCCTTGACACGAACCGCAAAATTTACGCACTTTGGGGTGGGCAAGTCCATCCTATAGACATCTGACTCAAGCAACGCAATCATAATACGATGGTTCTGTATATTAAAAATTTTCGCTCTATTTTTAAGAAATTTAATGCTGTTGCCACCTTCCGTAAGTCTGCTCACGGAGATCAAGTTCGCGCAAACATTAGGCACAAAGAGAACGTTTTTCACAATCGCAGATTCACCATTTAGCAATTTAATTTCAACATCGGCCATACATTCCACCTTCAATCGATTTCTGTCTGCAATAACAATTTCATTGTTGCTCGGAATTGTTATGTTTTTTACCAATCTCGTCGCAATGTCATATGTGCCTCTGAATCCAGGAACCAAGCTTGATTGTTTATTTCGTTAGCAATTAGCGACGTAAACAAAACATTTGGATTTCCACATGACTTTTTTACCTTTTGCGACTTTTGGTTGGGACGATCTCTATCAATCTCTAGCGAAATGCCCAAATTGATTGCATTGGAAACATCGAACCTTTTTATTTTTTGATTTAGAATTTTTGCTGTACAGTGCCACGGTGTTACAACGTGAATGCGATACGTCTTGTAGTAGTTTTGTCTTTATGGAATCGGATGAAATGACAATTCCTGTGTTCTCTAAACCGATTATCATGGGCTGCTAATGATCTGGTAAGCCAGCAAGAAGCAAAGTGCCAATCCATCCCTCATTAATGCTCAGACCAGTTTCCCTTAACTTGTGCGCAGTCGTGATGATCTTCTGAACGAAATCCTCCACTGTCATCCAACTTTATGGTAATCAATGTCCTCAGCAAACCAACTCTTCTTGTCAAATTTGAATCGTCGAACGCCTTTTTCAAATTGTCCCAGACATCTTTGACTGCAGCAGCGTCTCGAATATGGACATAGTTGACAGGATCCACCAACAAAATAAATTTGGACTTATCCTTTTTTATTAATTTTTCATCCTCTGATTTTCCTTCTACACATTCCCATAAATCTTCATAACCGAAAAGATTCTGAACTGCGAATTTCCAAGAATCATAGTTTTCCCTTCCTTTTAGTCTTTCAATAGAAAAAGTGTAGTTGGATTGACTGGCCGCCATTTTGTTCCAGTAAAAGGACTCTCGAAGAAAAAAATATTTATTATTTTTATCTTACCAAAAAAAAAAAGGTTCGTTGTTTCCAATGCTTAAATTAAAGTGGAAGACAAAAAGAGCTGCACGCACTTAACGATGAGAAGAGAAGATCTTTATTACAAGAGGATGTTTGACATTACAAAGGAGCAGTGTTACCAGACACCACAATTATATTTTAAGTTACATTCACAATAGAATTAAATAATTCAGTGTTGACTTGGGCCTCCACCAAAAAGTCTCCTAATCCATCTCGATTGCTTCATCATAAAAAGCATTGTGATACGGTTCCTTGTTTTAGTTTCTGCTTTCCGTCTCGCGTTAGTTGCCGCTTGGTCTTGTTGTAACACGTGTATCTGAAAAGAAATGCAAATGAAACAGTGATAGTTTGAGAGGTCGTGAAAGTTACAACTTCCCAAAAATCTTTGCCCCAAATTAGTGGCACAGAAACTAGATGGTAATCCTCCCGGGAGTCTAGAGACCTACAGCCTCTACAGAGGTCGTTGTTCATAAGATGGAACTTTTTAACGTGCCCTCCAAAATATTATGGGCTGTGAGTAAATAGTTCAGCTTTGATTTTCAAGAGAATCGTACTTGTTCTGGATTTGCTGTATTCCGGTCATAATGATCTAGAAGTTTCATAGATTGGAAAGTTTTTCCACATATCTTTGGCCTCTATTTGTATTAGGTCTGATTACTGTCCAAAACTATGAAAATCTACGAAAAACCGTCCAAAATCCAAATCGTGTACTCATATATTTCGTAGTTTTTCGCAGAGGAGAGTGTAATAGGAGTGCAATTCATTTCCCCTATTTTGTCCATTTTAGTCCAATAAATTTGTTTAATTCAATTCATTTCATTTTATTGAGACTTCATGACAGTTACAATAGTTGAGTACAATATAATAAAATATTTTCTTAGAAGATAACAGCGGCTGTGCATTGTATGGCATGCTTTAACAGTAATAATTGAATACGCCAGATAACGACAATTACACCTGCGACTAGCTTGGTCTTGCTCACGAGCAATGAAAAAAATTATTTTGACGTTTGTAAATTTGTAAAAACAACTAAACTAACCTATATTGAAACTTATTCTTTGAGAAAAGGAGACCGACAAAATACACATGTGTATTCAGCCTTTGAGCTGGAAATTCAGAGATACATTATATTTTATCGTTCTCTCTTTCCACAGGTACAAAGCCTGACAGGTCTGAATATAAGATATTACCTAAATATAAATTTATAAAACTAAGCAAAAGTAAGAGGATGAATGTATTTACATTTGAAAAAAAATAATATTGAATTAATGGACTAATGATATGGAACGTTATTTACATATAGTAGTAGAAGTAGTGGTAATTGATTTTATTTCATTAAAGAAAATGTTACAAAAAAAAGTTTCTAAATCTATTTTGGTTTAGCTCAAGGCCGTCTACCTGATTGGCATTTACATAGTTCAATATAATTTTGTCTATGACATATATATAAATAATAAATAATACTTTAGAAGTTTTCTGTAGCGGAGTGCGTTCTATGTGTAATCAAACAATAGATCCCAGCCTTGTTCTCCGTTTAAAATACCGATTGCAACTTCCTCATCCAGAACATAAGAACCGAAAAATTGTTCCCGGAATTCCCCTAAAATTGAACATATTGCTAGAAAATTTAGTACATCTTTCCTTATTCTCATATTGCAGATATTGTACAAAATTGGCAGCTCTAGTCTGTGCTGTATATAATTCAACTGAAACAACTCTCCTCCCATTTTGAAAATAATGCTTATTTTATCTGCCGTAAAGCAGTTTAAAGAGTAGGTTCGTTCTTTAACTACTTCACTAACATATTCCTGATAGGTATATAATATTGCCAGTTTTTTTTTAATAGTACGATATATCAAATTGCATTCTAAGATAATCAGACTGCATGTCTGGTGTAATATTAAGTATTACTCCACATTCTGACGCAAGACGCTCCCATTTTGGACTAGATTGTTTCTTGTTCTTATGATGTGCGTAAGTACTTTTTTCGGTAACCTTTCTTTCTCCGACAACATCACTCTTACTATATGTATAATTAAAATGCATTTTTAATGTGTTCAGGAACATAAGCGGCATTCCCGTTTCTAAATGTAGCATATAGTTTGGAGTACTACTAGGCAATCTAAACATTCGTTTTAGAAAGTATTGCAAGAATTTCTCAACGGCATCAAAAGAACAGTATCCACACACTTGGGCTCCTTACAAAAGAATAGAGGTTGCAGTTGATCGAAATAGCTTTTGCTTTGCACTATGGCTGATTTGTTTGTTGTTGATGCATTTTTCCCAAACTGCAGATTACGCGTTAAGCTTCAGACAATTTCTTTTGAAGGTGTTTATTCATGTTTAAGTTAGGGGTAATCAGAACTCCAAGGTACTTGAGGTCTCGTACAATTTCTATACGCTCACCTTGAAACATCCACCCTTCACTTCGACAGTAGCTCCCACCACCATTTCTAAGTGTCATCATCTTCGATTTTGTTAAATTTACAGATAAATGCTAAGTTTTGAAGTAGTTATCACGTCTGTTTTTGTTCGTTGCAACTCTATTCCACCTTTAACAGTATCTGTTATGTCGTTGTTGTCGCCCGTTGTAGTCTCAGAACTTTTTGACAAGTGGTTTCCATCCCAAACGAAAGCTATGTTATTTGTGTATATTGCTTGTAAAACATTTACTACCTTCGTAGATATTTCACATCTACAGAGCTTATAGAAAAGTGGCTCTCGAGGAACAGAATCAAAAGCTGCTCAAAAATCTACAAAAAATACGTGAAGCTTTTTGTGGTTTTTCTGGTAGATTTCAGCAATGTTCGCAAGTATAAATACTAGATCGATCAAGTGCTTGAATCCGCTTGAAAACAAGGATTATTTTCTTTTTATTGACCCACTTACTAAGTTTTTTAAAAAGCACTGCTTCAAAAAGCTTGGTTGAAGTATTTAAAAAACGATATACCTCTGTAGTTTGTCGGATCCTTATTGTCCCCTTTCTTATGCAATGGAAATAAAATCCATTTTAGGAAACTTCCTGGTATATCTGCATTTTCAAAGATTCGATTGAATTCCGATACCAGCTCTGATAGGAACTCACGTGTACAATTCTTATAAAATTCAAATGAAATACGGTCGTCTCTTGGGGCTTTATTATTTTTAGCACTCTCGAACACAAGTTATCAGTGCATCTAGGCAATCCAGGGCGCTGCATATTGAAACGGTTGGGTTGTTTGAGAAGTGGTTTTTTAGTTGTTCAGCTTGTAAGCCTAGGGCGGTAGTACTTCTTTCACCATCAATAAGTTTAACAGTTTTCTAGAATTCTGCTGAGCACCTTGTGCTGTTTAAAAGTGCAATATTTTGCTCGTTATACGCTAGCTTTTTCATATGACTAATGTTCTTAAAGTGCTTATTTGCTTCTGCGTATAGAGTTTTTAAGGTATTGGTGTTGTGCGTTCTTACTAGCCCGAGAAATGCAAAAGATGCATCTTTACATATTTTATTCGATTATTTTAGGGTGTCGCTCGTTTTATTATTTCATTTAGATTTTTAATATTTAGCATGGCATTTGCTTTTATCAAAGTTATGAGCTCTCTATTTAGGTTTGACTGATACAAATTCCGAAAACTGTCTTTCCATAATAGCTTTGGAAAGAAGCTTAACTGCGTTGTACTGTTATTGCTCGGGTTTCTGTACAGGTAAATCTTAACTTCCAGCGGCATGTGATCTGAAAGCGTTTTCATTCTCACCTTAAATTCTTTAAGATGAGGGCATAAATTCCAAGTTACAAAACAATAGTCAACTAGGTGGGGTGAAAAGTAACCTCCTTGGGAATGAATTTTCTTTTTAAAATGTTTTTTTATTTTATTCAATATAGTCCCCTTTTAGTTTGATACACTTATTCCAGCGATTTTCCAACTTCTTGCTCCCATCCGAAAAGTAATTTCCCGGAAGTTCTGCAAAATACTCCTCCGTGGCGTCGATGATTTCCTCTCGTGATCTGAATTTTTTATTGATGAGCCATCTTTTAAAGCTTGGGAAGAGATAATAGTCCAAGGGAGCCAAACCGGGTGAATACGGTGGATGCGACAGCAATTAGAGGCGTAAGTCACTGATTTTAGCCGTGGTTGCGATGCTCTAGTGCGCCGGTGCATTGTCTTGCAAAAACAAATTTTTTTTCGCTTCATATGAGACCGATTTGCAGCGATTTCGCTCCAATAATGCACAGTAATACTCACTGTTGTTTTTTTTCCTTTTTCGAGGTAGTCCACGAAGAGTATGCCATGACAATCACAGAAAACCGACGCCATAAGCTTTCCAACCCATCGAGCCTCCTTCGCCCGCTTCGGAGCACTCGTGCCGTTTTCAGTCCATTGCCGGGCACTTATTCTGTTTTCTGGTGTGTAACAGTTACCAATCGACGCCAGAACTACGCCCGATTCCGCATCAGCAAGTCTAAACACTCTTTCGAAGTGCTCTCGCGTTCTTGTTTTTGGTCAAGAGTGAGTATGCGCGACACCCAGCGGCAGGATAACCTTTTCATATGCAGAATATTGCCCAAAATATGGCGTGTGCACTCAGTACTAATCTTTGTGGTATCTGCTAGCTCGCGCACCTTCACTTTCCGGTCAGCCAACACCATTTCATGTATTTTTTTTCTTTACATTGTCCTCTGTAACCGCATCGTAGGATCTGCCGCTTCGGGACGAAAGTCCCGAAACCAATATTTGACGGTGTCATCTGAAGGAGCATTAGCTCCATAATATTTATTAAACTTTTCTTTTGTTTCCTTCGCCGTTTTGCTTCTTAAAAAATAATGTTTTAAGAGAGAACGAAAATCGTTTTTGTCCATACTCAACATGATGACAAACATGTCAACAACAATCAGTTGCCAAAACAAAACTAAAGATAGTATCGCACTGAAATTTGGCATGTCTGTCTAAATATTAACAGACTTCAAGGCACCATAAGCTTTTTTGCAGTAGCAGAGCATTCTGGCGGTCAAGGAGGTTACTTTTCACTCCACATAGAATAACAGAACATGCTGACCCACGAAGAAATGTATACTCCCAGGAGGATCTCCTCCACAGCTTCCATCATGACTCGGCAATCAAATGCATCCGCTAATTCCAGAATTAAAATTTTGGAGTTGTAGGTTTCATCCTTAGAATTGCTTATAAAGTTATTTTGCGACATGCCTATTCTTCCGTTAAAGTCGCCGATAGTTACTGGATTCGCTGATCCTAAACTATTCAACAAATCTATTATTTTGTTGTTGTCTCGCGCCCAATGCTTACAATTTAGATATATCGGTACAATGTGACGGTGTTAATGTCCGTTTTCAGATCAAGTAAGTACGATCCTTCTATGTTTTTGAAGTTAGCCTCTACTCCTTCTATCTGCTTACAAAATCCATATACTTCACCACCACTTCCTCTTCCAAAAGAGCTTGTTTTTATCGCAGATATAAATTTTAATTCATATTTCATGAAAATACTCTTAAATCCAGCTTTATCGTTATCTAGTAAGTGAGTTTCAAATAATAGAAAAACATCACATTCCTTTATTTGATTAAAAAATTTGACAAATATTTTCTTATTTTTTAGCCCTGCTACATTATAACTTAGGATTTTCAAATTTAGTAATTTTATATGATATTGTTCTGGTCGACGGATTCTTCTCAATTTAATAGTTCATGTAAACTCCCAATTGTATGTGCACCCAAATTGGTTACAGCGGTTGCTTTGGGTGTGTTTATGCCTTCATTTACTTGACTTGAATGTCAGATTCAGATGACATTGACGCTTTACCCATGTCAGTGTTTTGGTTTTGCAATTCGTTCGCACAATTTTTCCAAACATTTGTTGAATAACCTTGACACCATTTTCGCTGCATCATATTAACCCGTCTAATAAATCGTACATGAATAATTTTCTTCCCACATGTAACTTCTCGTCTCTTAAAGCAATTTTCAATTCTGCCTTCAAAAGTTTCTCACGCAGATCTTTCATTAAAGGGATTAATTTTGCCCTCCTTTGTCGAACGGCGGGATACCTTTGCGGATACATGCATATGTTTGTGTTTCTTAGTTTGTAGGTATCACATTTAGACTTTATTTAGTTTCGAAAATTTACATAAAGTTATTGTGGCATAACGTAAAACAAGAAAAATATAAACGTGTATTGAATCTAAGTGTCAGTGATAATGGTTCAGTTTTACTCTCCCACTGATAAAAAAATATAAATGGAAGAAAAAAAATATCAGGTTAACTAGCAATCGCCACTGCAAAATTGGCAATGTTGATTGTATAGTGCATTTGCATACTATATATGCATATCTTCATGTGCATATTTGTTGCTTTAATAAAGTTATCCTCTATTATGACCAGGTACGGCTTTATCGAAGTACGGGATTGTTAATCCACATGGAATCCGTTGGACACCAGGCACTATTCACACCGGAGAAGGATAGACAATTAAACCAGTCAATATTAATTTGGGTTTCGTATATGCCCTTTATCAGATCATTATCTGAATAGATCAGTCTTATAATCATCTTATTCATTAGCATTAGTGGATATCTGATCAGTGGGATGATGTTGTCTTCATTGTAGATTGACTTATTTGAGTAACGTTTATTTTCAGACTCGAAGTCTCGTCTTACGCAACTACTGAGAACTCTACGTTGGAAGATCTCCATCTCCGCAGCAACAGTAGGCGAAATCGAAAACCAGATAGGAAACGCGTAAACTATGACTGGTTTTAGTACGGTCTTGTACTAATCGGGGTGATTTAGGAGTTGGGACAGAATGTTTTGGATTTTGCGAGCCTTATCTAGAGCGGATCTTGCAATTCCGTTTAAATTAAATAGGTTGTTAAAGTTGACGCCAAGGTATTTCATGTTGGTTTTAACCAGCATGGTTTTATTGTTTATCCGCAATGTAATGTTTCTGCTTTTGCAGATTATTTCGCCGTTGCCTGGAGTTACCTAAACAGATAATATCCGATTTAGGCAGATTAATTTTAAGCCCCTATTTAGTGAAATAATTGAATTGATGCTGTATGCTCTTGCAGCTTTCTCAAGGCCGAAAAATGGTAATCATCAGAGGTGTAGAGCAGAGAAAATAGAGTTATCTCTGAAAAAAGTATGAGAAAAGTCATGTAGGAACAGGTCGAACAGCATTGGGCCCAAAACGGACCCTACACACAGGGATTAGAGTTGTACTCCTCCAACAAGATGGAGCAATTCTGGCGGGAAATCAAGTCCTAAGATTTTGAAGAGAAGTCCTTCCCTCTATACATTATCAAAGGCCTTCTCTATGTCTAGAGAGCAGGCCACTGTGCATCTTTTATTTCTAAGGTTTGTCGTCTCATCATTATGCAATTTCAACAGGGCATGGATTGTCAAGTATTGCTTTTTCTAACCGAATTGGTGTTCAGGGATAGGCTCAATGGGAATTGTTTCTGGTGTGTAGTCTATTTGAGATAATTCTCTCCATAATTTCGGCCACATTGGAAAGCAGTAAAATTGACCGAAAGTTATTAATATTTTTATTGTTCGGGCTCTTACTACATCGGGCTCATTACTTACATCGAAGTGAAAGATTGTAGCGAGTTTTAGGCATCTGGATTGGTGCAGGACGTTCATTGCAGTCACAAAAAGCGACGGATCAACTGACGGTATGACCCCGAAAATGCTTTTGAAGTGTTTCGTGAATGCCTCAGCAACTTCATGTGTATTCGTAAGAAGTTTATCATCTACCCTAACTGCCTTACAGTTATTTTGTTGTTCTTTTCGATGATTTTATAGGCTTACGAAATGCCCAGGAGCCAAAGGCCTGGGACTATTTTAGATAGTTTCCTCTTAAATTCTTGGTTGAGCCAAATATTCACTTTCTCTTTGATAATGTTCCTTAGCAAACTTATTCGGCCCGAGAGTTCCTTATAAGCAACACTTGTTAATTGTTTTTGCCAGTTGTGTTTAATTGTAAAAAGGTTTTTAATGTTCGTGGGCAGATTTGCATACTTCCGAAATAGGGGATTGAAAATTTGTTTATGTTGCTCAGTCGTCGACAATACAGCCAAGTTGAACTTATCAATGAGGGAATAAATTTCACTATTGGAGAGAAAAACTGAGGTGGGGGGTAGGAGATCTTCTCTGAAGTTAGTCCCATTCGTATTTTTTGTGGTTTTACTTGTATTTGGTAAAAAATATGGGAGAACTAAGTCCGTTAGTCTTAGATTCAAAAGAAGGGGAAAATGAACCGAGAAGGACTCTAAAGTTTTAATAGAGAAGTTGGGATCCAGGGTGTTTACCAAAGGGCTAGAAATAAGAAAATGGTGTAAAAATGATGGGCATCTGGGAAAGGGCGGAGACAAGGACGTTAATGATAGATGGTTGTTGGTAACGCAACCAATTTTTCAGTGTTTTACCATTCCAATTGTGGCAGTCATCCTGCCAGTTTAGACTTTTAACACGTAGGTCACCCCCCGATATGATTACACCATCGAATTGTAATGCCAAGGCTTCAATTTTATTTAGCTCATCCGTGAAAGCTATTGCTGCCCTGGAACATAAATCGAATCAAGAAGTAAGTTCTTAGTTTGGCGTTCAATAGTTACTTTTATTGAAATGAACTTACTTATGAAAATGGGATTGCTATTGTTAAGGCAGATTTTATCATACCTGATATTATTCCTAATGGCAATGGCAACGCCTTGATTACTGTTATTGGGTAGAAATCGGAAGAAGTCAAGAAAAACTTTATGTTTTGCATGGAGGTGGGTTTCTTGAATATAAGCAATCAAACAATTATTAGCGTGAAGGATTTTTTGTAGTTCAATCCTAACTCTGACTGACTCGAACTGCAATTTTTTAAAATGCTACAATTTTTTTTATTTTTTGATAAATTTTATTGTGCCAAAGCAAAACCAAAAAAAATGTTGGAAAATATTGGGTATATTGGGTATATGTATATGTCATTCATTTGAAGCGTAAACAATAATAATTTTTTTTCACTCAAATATGTCGAAAGCCTGAAAAACTGTTTTTGTGGGGAGTTCTTCTTCATTACTTTAATATGAAGAAAACTACTGCCGAAAGTCATCATATTTTGGTGGAAGTTTATGGTGAACATGCGCTAGCTGAGCGAACGTGCCAAAAGTGATTTGCACGATTTAATGATTTTGGCTTGGAAGATGATGAACGTCCTGGGCAGCCAAAACAGTTTGAAGATGAAGAACTGGAAGCATTACTCTATGAAGATTGTTGCCAAACACAAGAAGAGCTTGCAGAAACCTTGGGTGTCACTCAAGCAACAATTTCAAGATGTTTAAAAGCAGCTGGATATATTCAAAAGCAAGGAAATTGGGTTCCACATGAAATGCAAAAAATCATATGTGAAACACGGCCAACCAGCCAAGTCAACGGCAAAGCCGAATATCCATGCCGCGAGGGTAATGCTCTGTATTTGAGGGATCAGAGGGGTGTGCTGTATTATGAGCTGCTAAAACCGGGTAAAACCATCAATGGACAGCGCTACCGAACACAATTAATCCGTTTGAAGAGGGCAGTAGCCGAAAAACGCCTGGAATATGTGACCAGACAATAATTTTCCATCATGACAACGCTGGGCCCTACGTTGCTATTCCGGTTAATGACTATTTGGAAAGCAGTGGATGGGAAGTCTTACCTCACCTGCCTTATAGCCCAGACCTTACCCCTTCTGATTATCATTTTTTCGGGTCGATGCAGAATGCCCTCACTGAAATACGGTTCACATTAGAGCAGAATATCAAAAATTGGCTTGATTCATTCTTGGCTGCCAATCCGGCGCAGTTCTTTTGGAATGGAATTCTCAAATTGCCATAAAGATTGGAAAAAGTCATAGCTTGAGGTGGGAAATACTTTGAATTATACCATTGTACATGTTTTTCTTAAATAAACGTTCAAATTTTGGAAAAAAAACCCGCACGAATTAAAATATATACCCAATACATCAATTTTCAAATTGTATCAGTAGTTTTCAATATGTCCACCTTTGACGCGCATAATGGCCTTGAAACGGCAAAAGAAAGCATCGCACGCTGCACGCAAGTGGCTCTGCGGTATTTTGGCCCATTCCCGGCGAAGTGCTTGTTTGAAGTGGTCCAAACTTTGGTATTTTTTAGTGCCAACCTTCGCCTTCAAAATATCTCAGACAGAGAAATCCAACGGACTTGCATCCGGAGAATTTGCAATCCATTGTGTCGAAGAAATGTGTGGAACATTGTTTTTTAACCACTCTTGGTTGATGCGTGCTTTGTGAGACAGTGCCGAGTCTTGTTGAAATGTCCACGATCACATTAATTTTGACGCCACTGTCAAAATACGAGCGGAGAGCGATCATCGGCGCTTATGGCGGCCCAAGCCATCACCATCGGTGCTGCCTGCTCTCTGGTGGCTGTCCGAAGGTGTAAATTTTCGAAGGACCTGTCTGGCAAGAAAACTCGGTCATTTTGTTTGTTGAGATATTGCTCGATAACAAATGGCGACTCATCGGTAAAAACCAGATTCGGCAACTCACCACTTTCGTGCAAGCGTAGCAACTCCTTCGCTGTCTTGACTCTAACTTTTTTCTGTTGCGGTGTAAGATCGTATGTTTTTTAGAACTTCAATGGCTTGAGCCCAACCTCATTTTTCAGTATGTGTTGCATGTGTTTCAATGATATGTTGAGCTCACGAGTCATTTTTCTTCCACTTCGATGCGGATTTCACTCAATTCGAACCTTCACTTTCCGAACCATTTCTGCCGATGTTGCTGTTTTCTTATGACCATCTCTAAGGCGTTTTGCAACGCTACTAGTATCACGGTAACGAGCTATGTTCGAGACACAAATGATTTATTCACGTTGAGGTGTTGGAGGGCTCTAACGATAGCTACTTATATTTTTCCAGCCAAATATAAAGCAATCACACTATCACGTTTGAATTCTATCGTTGTTTTTTAATACAACTGAGACGCAAATCGTTTAAAAGGCTTGTAAATAATAAAATTATCTGTCATGAGTCAAATTTTGAGCTCACTGTCATTAACGGTTTGGAAATTATAGCAGTCTGAAGTTGGTTGCAGTTCGAGTCAGTCAGGGTGTAAATACAATATTTGTTGTTGATTAAGATTTGAACCATAAGCTCAAGGTATTGGATACTTTTTTCACGAAAAGAACCGGAGTTGTTAATTTAAAAAAAAAAAAAAAATTGGAGTAGTGAATGTACTCCGAGTGTGGAAGGGTCTTTTGAAAGATTTCGCCCATTACACCCTGGCTTTCAGGCACCTCAACAGATAAAACTTTGGGGTTGGCATCATGTTTTCTGAATAGGTTCGCATATGACATCGTCAATGGAGGGCTTTACTTGTCACACTTAACGCATTTATATTATAGACCAAAGGATTGGCAATGCCTGCATTGAATGGAGCCCTTATAACCCATAGGTTTCTCCTTGGAGACCTGTGTGTTAAATAAATACTTAATTTTAAGTATTTCAGAGGGAAGCTTCCCAGGGAGAAGGCTAACAACAAAAAGATTGTAGTCCAGACCTTCGCGCTTTATACGCAAGGTGGAGAATTTACTGACTGAATCAATCAACCCAGGAGTCACTTCATGGATCTCCTCCATGATCTCATTCTCCAAATAGTCAGACGTTGGACCCCTGAGGATTATATTTGTGGTTCGGTCCTCTTTTAACGTGAAGGAATATGCCTTGATTTCTGGATTGGTTCTCAACTTTTCCAGAATATCCTTATAGACTGCACTGTCTCTCACAAATACCTTGCACGTGTTTCCGTGATTATTGACATTGAACTCGACGTTTTTCCTCCGGAGCTCCGTCACATGTTGACGGATGTCTACATTATAAATAAAATGGGAGGGCAAAATTTACCGTGATTTATGTGGCTGTTGGTGTTGTGTGATAAGTTTGCTTCTCTGTAGGACCAGTGTCACCTACTTTTGATTAAATGTTACAGACTTTATCGGTAATTGTTGGTTAAGTCTGGGTTATCGATTTCCCGCCAGTTTTCTTAGCTGTTATTTGCACATCGTTAAATATTGCGAGACTGTTGTCATTGTTTCTCGATGTCCAGCGACTGGAGATAGGCCTTTCAGTCGGTTGTTGGTCGATGCGCTCATGGTCTAGAGCCAAAGACGGATGCCTGGCAATGACACAGATTCCATTATTATTGGATTATTAACTTTGCGATATTTAATTTAAGCGACTGTTGAGACGCTTACATTTTCTTTGGACTGTTGATTGAAGTGCATTTCAGTGGGCTAGTGCCACTGCTCGGTACTTTATGCCTTGCTTTGGTCATCCGGCTCCATTAATTGTAGATCAACTACTTGGTTTTTGAGGTATGCACACTGAAGGTCACAAAAAATCACAAATAATTCACAACTTAAATTCCGATTAAACACTATGATATTAAATATCACTTATAACTTATCACTCAAATAAATAATGAAATTCAAATTTTTATTGTTCTTTTTTAAAAAATTATTAAAAATTCTAGTAATTGACGAACACTTGAAACACAACTGGAACTTTCAACGTTCAAACGATGAATCCGAAATTTGTTTGGGCAAATTTGTAAGAACTGTGGAACTGTTTTTTCTTTTTATTTGAAACTGTCATTTCGTTTGTTTTTATTTCTAGATGAAATATTTTTTTTATTTTGTTCTGCAAATAAAAAGTGAGATTTGAATAGAAGATTAGTGGACAATAATAGTTTGTAGAAAGTTTTTACAGACAAAATCCAATGTATTGAAAAGCAGGCAAATTAAATGAAAGTGCTTTCCAAACACCTCCTGGCATCTACAAGTGGCATAGAGATTACATTACATTACAAGGATAAATTATAGGAAGAACCTATCTGACGTATCTAGGCTCAAATAATCTTCGTCCCGAAGTTCAAAATTTGAAATAAAAAAATGCTAAATTCACTAAAATTCGGTTTTATTTTAATTACTTTTTTGAAAAAAACAAAATAGAGGCATTTGACATTAGCCTGTACAAAACAGATGTAATGTAATGTAGCCTTAAGAACTTGAAAAGTAATCGTTCCTTAAGAGTCCTCATTAGATAGGCAACGCCCTCTACAGTAAGAACCGCTTAACATAGATTGAAAACTTTCCAGATATTGGAAAATCAAAACCGGTTTTCTCCTGATCGCCCCACTCCGCGTAAACCTGACCGTTAATAGGTACGTGTGAATTGTCAACAATTTCAAAATTCCAGAAGTGACGTCTCCCATGTAAAAATGACGCAGTAAATCCGAATTTAACAATTCTCATCTTTACAACTCTAATTTCGTGTAAGTTGCAAAATATTTTTAATTTTAGAAAAGAATATTCTATATTATATTTTCTAGGACAGCAAAAGAAAAAAAATCAAGACATCTGAAGCAGGAAAAAATTATTTCCTACAAAATACTGCTGCCGCCAACAAACTTCTTTTATGTGGATGTAGCAAAAACAGCTGCAATTGTTTGTTTACTTTTTTTTGGGAGTAAGTAAATACATTTTACTTTAAAAATAATTTACTTTACTTCTTTTATACAGTAGGAAAAATAAATTTAAATGTGATAGTCAAGAGCTTGAAGAAATGTGGATAAATTATTCTAACTAAAGACATGTGAGTGAAAAGTGCATATTTCGGTTTAGCCATGCCATTTTTGCAGATTCAACATTTAGAGTACAACAGTTCTGACCATAAATAAACTAAACATAGATGGCGAACTTTCCAGATATTGGAAAATCAAAACCGATTTTCTCCTGATCGCCCCTATCCGTGTGAACATGTCCGTGAATACGGTGAATTGTCAACAAAGTCAAAATATGAGAAATGACGTCTCCCATATAATGCTTTTGCCAGGAGAGCATGTTCAGAAAAAATGTGAATGACATGAATAAATTGGATTATGAGATTAAATGGAACGTACGTGTATGTATTATAATTCAATTAAATTGATTTTTTGTAAGAAGTAATAGATAAAGATTAATGATAATTTTGATTGTTTTTATTTGTGAAAATATAACTTTACAAAAACATTTTGCGGAGATGAATTTAAAATATTGATAATCGCAACAAACAAAATAATAAACAAAGTAAAAAAATATTGTGCTTTATAAGTCTATTCGGTACAACAGAGCATTGACTAATTCTTTTTTTTTTTTTAAATGTAGGTGTGACAGGATACATTTAGCTCATAATAGAGAAAAAATCTGAATTTCACAACAAATGGTAGTTAACTTATATGAATTTCAAAATTTCAATTTCAAAAAAAAAAAAAAAAAAAATGTCTACGGTCAACAATTCAACAACAAACAAAGGATTTAACTTCTAGGATTTTTTTTCAGAAGAGTCAAAATTTAACATTTATGGATCAAATAGGTTTTCGAAAGCATGAAGACAATTCAATAAAGCTTTGAATCCAAAAATACAAGGAAAAAAGCAAAGCACGGAGATGGTGGCTTTATGATGTGGGGTTAAATGTCCACTTTTGGGATCGGTAATTTAGTAATAGTCATTGGAATCATGACAAAAAAAAAGTATACTTACAAATTTTGCAGGAAAATTTGCTTCAAAGTAAACAAAAAATGGTTATCTCGAAAGATAATTACTTTCAACAGGACGACGATCCCATGCATGTCGCACAAATAATGAAGATGTAGTTGATACATAAAGTCCCTCACTTTCTAGTAACACCACTACAACAACAGAACGTGCTTGGAATCATTTAGAAAAGATCCAGCGAAAGCATGTGATTACATCAAAGCTTCTTAAAAGGTACTCAAAAAAATATTAGGTAAGTCCATTTTCCACAAAATTAAAGTATAAGCTAACACTTTTTAATAAGGGTATCAACATTTAAGCTGTGCTCATTTTACATGCAGCGGAACATTTTTATTTCTATACTTTTTTTCTGAACGAAACATTATTGTTTTTGTTTTTGCCTCTAAGAAGGTACAAATAAACATTTATTACTTGCAAAGAAACAGATCTGTTGAAAACAAACATAAACATAATTCCCTTCGACAAAATTAAATTAAGTTGATGTATCAAGGGTTGTATGTTAGCTATTCTGGAAATTATTTAAACAAATAAACATCAAAAATAACCCTCCTTTTGTTCTTTATAATGTGCGATAAAAATAACATTCCCGAAATATTTTGGAAAACCTTTAAATTCAAATAGAAAAACAAATATAATAATTATTTATTACTTATCAGTATTATATAATTAATTTATTTACTTAACCCATGTAAAAGGTTTTTTTATATATTCTTTTATCTTCACTTTTCTCACGTTGAAATAAATATTTACCAACTAAAATATTTTTCTTTTTATTTTTGCTTTTTTTATACATACCTAGTGAACGTTACGTCAAATTTGCTGTCATTTTAGCATTTCTGACAGGTTCTAGAAATATAGAATGTGTTGGTAATTCACTTACAGTGTGTCTGTGCGAAAGTTACGCGTTTACAAATGGATTAGTAGAATTTGACATCTAGTTTAGTTTATCTATGTACCCGTCATCGAACAAGAGAAGAAAATAAAGCAAAGAAAATCGAAAATTAAACAAAGGGCATTTTATTTTTTTTAGATTCCCCCGCACATTAAATCTCAGGTGTGGAATCTCTCATAAACCAGAAAGATTAAAAAAAAAAGTTAAAGTTAAATGAAATAGCAAATACAAGTCCAACACGACAGGAGGTTCTGGACGCTCTCACGACAGCTCTCACTGCCATTCCGCCAAGTGCTACAGTTGGGCAATTGCGTCATATGTATTTGGAGGATTTCCAAAAGGAACAATTCACCGGTTGGAATACCGACGAATAAGGCCAGACGAATTGTGTCTGGAATTTGTCATAGCCATGAAAGCCTTCGCTGCAAAGATTTCAGTCCCAGAAGCAGAGGTGGTGACGTTCATCATTGATGGATTCGACGACGATGGCCCGAATATGGAAATTATCAATGATGCTAAATCAGTTACCGATTAATTAATCAGACTGGACCGATACGAGGAAAAGCGCAATGGATAACTGGCGCGTAAATCCACAGCGAATTTTCCTGTCACTACCACTACAACCAAGCCGAAGTCAGCTGTTCATGTTGGTGTTTCTGCTACACCAAAACAACTTTCCGTGGTGCGGAATCTGCCCGAAATTTGCCCACTAAAAGATCAGTAATGAAACCGGCCACTTTCATCACAGCTGTTCAAAGACGAATCGCAAACATCAAATGATTGTTGCTGCAGTCACCAAGGCGCTAGAAGATGATCCGGATAGTGACAAAGAATTAGCTGGTGCCATAAGCGACATGCAAATGTTAAGTGTTGCTTTTTTTGTGATCGGGACAGGCATACCAGAGTCTTGAATTGGTTTTCTCTTTTTGATACGGGCGGCGCAATAAACCTTATTAAACGGGCCCTACTCCCTAATGGAGTCGAAATATACGAAGATTTGAAACCGATGGCATTTTCTGGAATTGGAAAGAATAAACTTTACTCATACGGTATGATAAAATGTTACATTAAATTCCACAGTGAAGTTAGAGAAGTGTTTCTTTCGGTTCTTCCATATAACTTGATGACGTTGCCACTGAATTTGGGACGAAATTTCTTAACCACTTTTAATATATACCTGAAACGAATAAAACCTAATTTTATAAATGAAAAACTTACTTACCGCTGTGTAGATGATTAAGTGTCTGGCATTTTTAATATTGACTTTGGCGAACCGCAGCTCAATATGGATGTTTGTCCGCGATTAAACAAATGTCAAAGCGAATACAAGCCACACGACTATAAGATGAAGATTCATTTGACTGATGATACGCCTTTTCAATGTTCTCCAAGAGTACTGTCAGTGTTCGAACGAAAAGAAGTTCATAAAAAGATAAAAGATATGTTAGAAAGAAAGATAATCCAACAAAATAAATCTCCTTATGCGTCCGCAGTTGTATTCGTTAAGAAAAAGGATGGTGATCTTCGCATGTCCATCGACTATCGTTCACTGAATAAGAAAACGATTAGAGATAAATTTTCCCTACCTTTAATCGAGTATTATATTATATTAAATTTCTTGGGGGTAAGTGTTGGTTTTCGCTATTAGATTTGAAGGATAGTTTTAATCAGGTTAGCATGGATATGGACTTTGTACGATTCACCTCTTTTGTGACGCTGGATGGACAGTACGAGTACCTAAGAACGCCTTTCGGGCTAAAGAATGCGCCTGCTAATTTTCAACGATTTTTACACGAGATATTCCAAGATCTATTCGAGAAGAGTAAACTTATTATTTACTTAGATGATATTCTGATAGCCACGACCGATTTTGAATCTCACCCGGGTGTCCTCACCGAAGTTTTGCGTCGTCTTAACGAAAAGGGGCTAGTACTCAAAATGAGAAGGTGGAAATTCTACTACGGTAAAGTTGAGTATTTATAGCATTCAGTAAATGCAGCCGGAATCCGACCGACAAATGCACGCATTCAGAATATTAAACACTACCCCATGCCTAGGAACCAGAACGATTTACACAAATGTATTGGCATGTTTTCGTATTTCCGTCCTTTCGTTCCCTCGTTCCCTAGACTAGCTAAGCCACTTTTTGAACTTTTTCGTAAGCAAGTTGCGTGTTAAGCTAGTCACATCCCCGGTACTGACAGCTTATAGCTCGAAAAGAGAGACTGAGTTACACTGCGATGCAAGTAGCCAGGGGTTCGGATCAGCTTTGATGCAACCTCAGTACAACAAAAAATTTCATCCAGTTGCATACTTCTCAAAGATCACAACTCCAATTGAGGCCAAATACCATAGCTTCGAGCTAACGACAAGTGTACCTAGAGGGCATACCATTTAAGATTATCACCGATTGTAACTTGTTGACACTTACTTTGGGTAAAAAACAAATAAATCTTACAATTGCCAGGTGGGCATTAGAGCTCGAAAATTACGATTGTAAAATACAAATAGTGCCATCCTCAGTAGTGATGAAGTACATTTTCAAATCTAAATAGCTCAAAACCGAGACTCAGAAATTCAAAGCATGTGAAGAAGATTAGAGTTGAATACATTTGAACTCTATGACCCTAGGGATGGTCTAGTAATTCGCAAGTCTGACGGGAACCGACCATAGCTGTATGTGCCAGTCGAAATGCGCGACAATCTGATAAGAATGATACATGAGAAGATCGGTCACTTAGGAATTGATAAGTGCTACATATAACCAAATTCATAAAAATTATTGGTTTCCTTACATGCGAAACGAAATCGATCGGTTCATTAAAAATTGCATTAAATGTATTATGTAATCGGTACCCGCCTGCTCTAATGACCGGTACATGTACACTATTCCCAAGAAATCAATCCCGTTCGACACAATTCACCTGGACCTTAACTTCTAAACGAAAGCACATTCTCGTAGCTATCGACGCCTTCACAAAATTCGTCTGCTTGTACCCAGTCAATTCGGCTAGTACAAAGGAAGTATGTTCTTCCATGGATAAATATTTTAATTTTTATAGCTGACCGAGAAGAATGATCACTGATCGGGATACATGTTTTACTTCGTTTGAATTTGCTAATTATTTGCTTAAGAATAGTATCGAACATGTCAAGATTGCTGCCACAAGCCAATGATAAAGTCGAACAAGTTAACCAGGTTATAAAAGGGATTAAAATAATATGCCATAAGTAACACCATTTACAGCTCGACAAAACAATTACCAAGTAGACTGCTTTTTGGGCTGAACCAGCGCGGGGCTATTGTTGACGAACTTACAGAGTATCTGGAAGACAGGTAAGTTAGTAGTACGAACCGTGACCTTGGAGCGATACGGTCAGAGGCGTCGAAGTCTATTAAAAGATCTCAAGAATACAAAGGAAAATACTCTTTAAAACAAAACGTACCGGCGAAGACATATACAATGAGAGATTTTGTAGTAATTAAACATGTCGACACATCTATCGGCACCAATAAGAAAATTACTCAAAAATATGTGAGCCCATACGTTATTTGCAGGACATTACCAAGCGATCGTTATGTCATGAGAGATATTGTTAAATGCCAGTTGACACAGCTGCCCTACAACAATGTTTTAGAAGCTACGCGAATAAGAAAATGGTTGATGCCGATTGAAGCTCCGGGCACTACAGAAACTAACAGTTGTAAGCAGCACTCGACCAGCTAGTGTCCTATATGTCAGAGTGGGATTTCTTTGTTGTTATTGTTTAATTTCTTGTCCGATCATATGGTCAGGTTGACCGAGCTGTAATGTAATGCACTTTTAAGAACTTGAAATTTAAACGTTGATTAAGAATCCTCATAGGGTTCGCAACGCCCTCTACAGTAAGAACCGCTTAATAGAAAGCGACCATTTTAAGGAAAAAATGTACAATATTCCTGACGCAGTTGACGGGCAGCCGTCATCGAAGAAGGGAAGAAAATAAAGCAAAAAAAACCTAAAATCAATCAAAGCGCATTATATTTTTTTTTTGACTTCCTCGCATGTTAAACAGTCTCAAATCTGTTCGCATACCTTTTACCAATTTTCTCTGTAAGAGAGAATTCTATTCCCATTCCTACGGATTCGACAGTTTTTACCAACTTAGTGCAATAATTAATTAATAAATTTTTGTAAAATGTGTTTCAAACGTCAAAAGTAAAAACAAAACAAAAAAGAAATTGCAAAGCAGGAAGAAGACTTTTAGATTGGTTATTATTATTTTGCTGATGTAATATGTATTTAATGAGTTCTATTGTATTAGGCGAACAATTGGTTCCATATGAAGCTTAGAAGTCGACTGTGTTTTTGAGCAATTTATTATCCTTAAGTGTTCAAATTGATTCGCAAGAAAATATATATGAAAAATAAAGGAAGATGGAAGCACAATAAATAGATATTTTATAAATATAGGAAAAAAAAGGGTTTCTGACTGCCTAAACGAAAACGCCATAGAGTGCAGACATTTGACATTTTGACATTTTATACAGGGTCATGTATCAAAGACTTTACGGAAGGAAGATTCCTCGGTTTTTCGTTTATTTGTAGGATTTACCTCTGTTGTCGAGCAAGAAAAAGTTTTCTTAAGTAAGTTGTATACATTTAAGCTCCATATTAGCAAAAAACACTGGGTTTAATATGAAATCTGTTGAAAAAGTATCCGACCATAATTTCGATTGGCAAAACAAACAAGGTTTGAGGCGCGGGATATGTCTAGTGCGCATGCTCAGTTTTTTTTTATGACCACAATTTTTGTTTAAAGCTACAGTAGTTTGGAATTAGGGCAACAGGCACCACACAGAAATAGGATGTGGGTGCGATGAGATGGGGCGAGAAAAAGGAGGATAAAAATCTGTGATATCTGTTTGGTGATTTTTATAGAGAAACGAATTAGAGCTTATCCGAGTTGTGGAATCAAGGCTATTTTCGATAACATAAGCCTAATATGTACTCATGCCAAACAAGGAAGAAAATGACGATGCTCCCAGGCAAAACATATGAGTAAAGTTATAGGTAAGGCGTTAAAACTATCCGATACGATTTTAAATGATAAAAAGTCGTAAGATAGATTTATTGACTTAACCATACGATTTCTTCATCTCAATGATTATGAAACGATAAGCCAACTAATCATTTTGCAATCGACGTAAGGCATGCCTCCAGTATTCTGGACATCCGAAACCTTCTCCGAGGCCAACATTGACTCGGATAACTACCACGTTGCTGAGAAAGTATGAATGCGGGTTTCCCAAGCGTCAGAACAAAAACTAACTATTGTGAAATTACATAGTGTAGAAAAAGTGCAATCGCAAGAGACCACTAGAATTTTGCTCGAACGATGTATGCGTAATATGGATGACGTGCATCTGTAAAATGTGAAGGGAATTGACATTCTTGACAATTCACACGTTCACAGACGGGGTCAAACGGGTACAAAGTATCAGTGGGAAGCGATTTTTGGAACGACCAAAATCTGGAAAGTTATACATCCATAATCGAAGACAAGTGGGAACGGGCAACCAGAGACGCCGCAAATGATGTGGTTGTTTTCAAATGACCACCACCATGAAATTGTTGATTTGATAAAGAATGTTGGCAAGCACATACAGCTTTTCAAGGAACATTTGAGGACTTGAAAAAAACCTCTTTTTGACCGCCTGTAAAAATTTGTTGGCAATCCGAAACTTAGTTTTGTTTTGACACCCATTTCAAAACATCGTGTTAGTGTTTTTTAGGACCATAGAAAAAGAGCAGTATTGCTCCGTAATCCGATTCTTGTTTTCGAGTGGCAAAACCTGCAAGGAAATCAAGCCCATTCTTTATAGCGTGTATGCGACCCATTCCTGTACATCCGTTTACCATCGGTCCGCAGAGTTCTGCAGTGGCCGCACGTGGATGTTTGATGAATCGCGCCAAGGTGGCCCAAAAACGGTAACCAGAGAGGAAACCGTGGACAAAATCCATTATATTATATTCGTGGACCGCCGTGTAAAAATTCGCAAGTTGGCTGAGATAGCAGGCATCTCAACTGACGAGTTAGTCATATCCTGCGCGAGATTTTGAACATGAGAAAACTCTCCGCGTGATGGGTGCCGCTTTTGCTCGGACCGGAGAAAAAGCGCAATCTTGAGACTACTTCAAAAACGTGCTTGGAACTGTTTAATCGAAATTCGGAGGAGTTTTTGCGTCGTTTAGTGACCATCGATGAGACATGGATTCATTGGTACACACCAAAGACTAAAGAACAATGGAAACAATGGTTGCAATCGAAAAAGCATGCTCCAAAGAAAGTGAAGACCATGCTTTCGGCCGGAAAGGTGATGATCACCGTTTTTTGGGACGCGCGAGGTGTGATCCATGTTCCCTCTTTGTAAAAGGCAAAAACAATCACAGGAGCATACTACATCGATTTATTGGGCCAGTTCAATGCCAATTTGAAGAAAAAAAGAACATTATTTGGCGAAGATGAAAATGCTCTTCCACCACGATTACGCACCGGTTCACACCTCTGCAGTCGCCACAGCCAAATTGGTTGAATCACTCCCCCCTTCGGACTTAGCTCGCTGCAATTTGTTTTTGTTCCCAAAAGATCACCGGAAGATGAAGGAAAAAATTACGAGTCAAACTAGGACGTCATCGCCACCGCGGAGGATTAATTTGCAGGCCAACAAATGCCGTACTCTACGGAGGGGTTAAAAAAGTTGCAGCAGCGCTGGGAAAACAAATTGTCAAAACCTTAAAAAATCTGGGTATTCATTAAACACCCCTCGTACAAAGCGGAACTGCACTGAAGGACGAGAACTCCATTCGTGAGCTCCAAAGCAAAAGGAACGAGAAAAACATCGACTTCTCCAGTAGAAGAAAAAGCAGCATGAGAGGCACGCGATCAAATATGTTCAGAGTGTATGCTCCATTAACAAAGTACGGATACTTTATCAATAGGTAAAAGAAACGTGTGAAGCAATAAAAACTGTACAGAAACCAGTAGAGATGAAGGCGAAAACCTTGCTGTAGAGTGACAGTCGGTGTTGAAAATATAGAGAATTTTTATTTCAGATTGTATAAAGGCAAAGAAGCCCATTATACCGCCGTCTGGCAGAAATGACTATTCAATTTAGACGTTGGTAGCCAAAACTTTTGTCCGCCGGCTCAAAACAAAGGAAGGATATCTAGGCTAGCAATATCTAGGCTTAAATCAAACAAAGCTGCTTGACCTGACGACTTATCGGCGAAAGTATTTAATCTGCAGGAAATGTATTAGTATTTGATTATGCGTACAAGATCAACTCTACCATATTGCGTGAGGGTCTGAAATTATTTGTCAACAACCTGACTGGCCCCCATCTTTGCGGTTTTAGGCCGGGAAATTCCACAATCTACCACATTTTCACACCGACAGACCCAAGCCAAAATTCAAGGAATTCAAATCGATAGCCACCTTGTTTTCATAGATTTAAAGGACGCGTATGACAGATTTTACAGAGAGGAGCTATATAGGGCCATGTCTTGTTTTGGTCAAGCTTGACTGCCATTGTAGAATGACCATGGAGAACTTTCAAAGCCGTTACTGGCTTTGACTTGGACTTAACCAAGAACTTTGATGTGAAAAATGTATTTAGACAAAGTCACGCGCTGTCAAGTAATTTTTTAATATCATATTTAAAACAATTGTGCGGTTGTTGTTGTTATTTCTATTTTTATTATACTTGCTCAAATTACAAAATTTAATTTAATATCATGGCATTGCCGTCTGCTTGATTGACATTAAATCAAACATTTAAAAGCAAAAAATTTTAGAGTGTAAATATTGTGATATTTTGAATATGTACATATTTATTTAATTTTTTATCTTGTAGCATTTAATGTCTCGATAAGTTATGCTTGATTCATAATAGGAAACAAGTTTTTTTTTACTTCATCCATTGGAGGCTCATACAAATTTAGGTTTTGTCGAATTCACAAGTCTCAGGAGACGTCTTGTGTTAAATGAAACAGAAATCATTAGGCATCGACATAATGCTTAATTCATGATAAGTTCCCACAAGCGTTGATTTCCTTTGAACGCTCCCAAAAATGTTCATTTTCACCACAAATCTAAGTGTCAAATGTTTCAATTCCATAATGCAATTTTGAATTTCACCATATTCGGAATCTGTTTCGATTTCGGTTGGCCTTCGTTTGCATGTACGTTTTTAGTTGAGTTGACTGTGTTGTTTTGTGTAGTTGCACGTAGTGGAAGTTGAATTTCCGTCGTCGCTTTTTTGTTTTCTTTTTTAATGTAGTTCTTATATGTATATACATTTACCTAAGTATATAAACGTATGTATACATATTTAGAAAATCTTTGTCACGTTTCGGTTCATTCCCTAAATTCGGCGCGTTTCGTGTCTTAATTTGCAGCGCCCATTATCAAAATAAACGAAAAAAACCGATATCCACACCTGAAAGGAAACACAAAAAAAAAAAAAAAAAAAAAAAAAAAAAAAAATCCTCGCTAACCTTAATGCTCCCGCTTATCCATTAAAAAACAAACGTAAAAGCTTTGACGAAAAATTCCATCTAATTTGGGCGTGTCATCGTCTTCGTCGATGTGTCGCAACCGTGGTAACTAATTGTCTATCGTCACCTCCGCGGTCATTTTGTCGTGCTTCTTTTTTTTAAACAATCTTTTGCTTTTTTGTTTAAAAAAATTATCGGTTTTACTAATCGTCAACAGGCAAGAAGTGTTGAACTGCGCCGCTGGAAAATGTACACAAAACGCGTCAATGAAAATTTCCTCTTTAACAGCTAGATACTCACACGCCTTACGAGAGAAAAATCAATCCAGTCGGCACAGAGTCCATTTTGGTTTTTCGTTTGCACCTGTTAGCTCACCTTCGAACACGACTTGTCTGCAAGAAATGTTTTCTTGTTTGTTTTGTCGTCCTTGCTCGGCTGGTGTAAACTAATGAGCGCTAGACAGAGACAGCGTACCGCTAGAAAACTAATTCAAAATAAAGTGTAGTTTAATTGCAATCCCATCAAAAACCAGAGTTTGATAAGCAAAAAAAAGCGAAAAAGAAACAAAGGAAACGTTTGCCGTTGTCGCTGGCTGTCATGTTGGTTGAAAATTTCTCCAGCAAAAGGGAAGTGTTAATCGTTGCGTTTGTGTGAGTCTGTGGAGTGTATTTGTATGTATCCAACTGTTCCATTCCAACGCGTGCAATATTCTAATCGGATTAGGATCAAAGAGCGAGATATCTATACGTACTCTTACTCCAGGTCTCTGTGTTTTTTTATTTTTTTTGTTTATTGTTGTCATAATATCTTCTGGACCTCTACAAGCGCATTGGTTCGTTATTGTTTTCTTCGTTAGTCCCCTAAAACTTGTGTTTTTTCTTCATCTATTTGTTTTGAAATACAAAGAAGTAATATTTTTTTAAAAAAAGGTGTTCTCTGAAATAGTGAAAAAATTTTGGTGGGAGATTTAAGCCGGCTAGGTGAGTGAGTGTGTGCTTTGCTTAAATGTTCGCCGAAGACCCGAAAGCCAAGCAAATAAAGATTGCTGTCGTTCGCGTTATTCGAATTGTATAGTCTCTGAATAAGATCGAAGAAGATTAAACCATCAAGAGGATACCATTTGAAAAACAACTATACAACAACAGCATCAAAAGCAGGATAATGTTTAAGTGCATTCCAATATTCAAGGGCTGTAATCGCCAAGTGGAGTTTGTCGATAAGCGGCACTGTTCGTTGCCGACTGTGCCTGAAGAAATTCTTCGCTATTCTCGGAGCCTAGAAGAGCTGCTACTAGATGCAAATCATATCCGAGATTTGCCAAAGGTGGGTCTAACTTTGTTTCCATACGAAAAGAATTAGCAGTAAGCGATATCGTTTTTTTTTTTTTACGGTTGCCCCAAGTAGGTTGACTATTTCTCGTTTTTAAAAAAAGTTGCTCTTAGAAGTAAAATTTTTCATTTTCATCTCAGGGCATTGTTGGGACTCGCCTATCTTTGTTAAAACAATAGATTAGACTCTGTAGAAGCTTAAGAAAAGTAGAGTATGAAATAGAATTTATGAAAACTAAAAGAAGCAATTCCGGTTTTTATTATTCTCGCTCTTTTTATTATGAATTATGATTTGTTATGTCGTTCTCGCTTGGGTGACATAAAACTTTTACCCCTCGTTTTTTCAGAAACAAAATTTTGCTTGTTTTCATTTAAAAATCATCTTTCTCTTGGAAATATATTAATTCATATAAAAATATAAATCGGGTGTCAAACTGGACATCTGTTTGGCTGTGTCTGGCCATTTTTTATTCCAAGTGTTGAAATTGATTAGCAAGCAAATACCATATATTTAAAAAATAAAAGTCCGAAGAAGTGTTTAGTGTTCCATTGAAACGAAAATTGGAGTAAAAAAAACAGCCATATGCCCAAACGAAAACGCTATTGTTCTCTTGAAATTTGACAGCCGTCTGTAGAAACAAGTCGGACTCAAAATTAGGTCTGTTACAAGCAGTGCACTTGATTTTCAAAAAGTGAAGTAAAAAAGAAAGAAGGTAGATGCCGAAAATGTGGTAATGCAAAAGGTGACGTGACATTTGCCACTATAAAACTTTAATAAAAGACAGTAGGCATAGTTATCTACTCGACCGGTTGTGTTTTTTGTTTTCACAAATTCTAACTCAAACAAAATGTAAAATTTTTGAATTGACATATTATAGGGACATTTTTTTTCATTCTCTTTAATAACAAAACGAAACTATTTAAAAATAAAAAAGACAAATAACGTACATATAACAAAAACAAAATAAAATAAAATTAATTAAGTTGTTTTGTGTACATACATATGTATGTATATTAGCACAGTATTGTGTGAACTTGCCATCAATAAAGGAATATTTGGAAATAAAATTTACCAGGCTTAAATCTGGTCCAAATACCTTGAATCATTCATTAGCGTTTTGCAAAACATCAATTTGTATATTGTTTCTACATCTAAACTAAATTAAATTAATTAAAATTAATTAAATTAAATTTTATTGAGTTTTGAAAAACATCTTTCAGCTGCTGCACTACTATGTGGCAAAATTGTCAAATTGAGCATATGTAGGGTTTTCCAATAGGACTTGACAATTTTGAATTTATTTTTTGTGAACGCACTCTTTCACTAATCATCAAACTGTCCCTTTCAATTTATTCAGTAAACTCAATATTTTCAACATGGTAAAGTACACTAACGAGCAACGTCTGCAAATTATAAAAATTTTCTACAGATATTCGGAGTCGGTGACTGCAACTTTAAGAGCGTTAACTCCAATTTTCGGTCGTAATTCTCGCCCTAGAAGACAGGCAATAACAAGTTTAGTGCAAAAATTTGAGTCTACATATTCGTTGTGTGATGTTGTCGTGTCAGTGAGACAACGGGTTGGTCGAAGTGTCGAAAATATCGCTTACGTTTAGACGTCCGTAGCAAACGATCCAAATCAGTCAATTCCACGGCGTTCTCAAGAATTGGGCATCGCTTAGACCACATTATGGCGTATTTTGCGTAAGGATCTTGGTTTACACCCATACAAGATCAAGCTGACTCAAGAATTGAAGCCGATGGACCATTTGAAGCGTCGTACGTTCTCCGATTGGGTTCTGGAGAAGATGCGCCAAGATGATGAATTTCATGGCAAAATCATCTTCAGTGACAAAGCTCATTTTTGGCTCAATGGTTTCGTCAATAAGCAAAATATGCGTCATTGGTCGGGTGAAAACCCGCATGTGCTTCATGAATCACCACTTCATCCACAAAAAATAACTGTAACCGGCGTTTTGCATGCCGGTGGCGTTATTGGGCCATATTCTTTCGTCGACGATAACGATCGTCACGTTACTGTGAATGGTCATCGTTATCGCGCTATGATCACCGATTATTTTTGGAACGAATTGGAAGATATGGACTTGGACGACATGTGGTTTCAATAGGATGGTGCCACAAGCCACACGTAAACACGCATAAATAAAACATTCATAAATGTTTTGATTGTACTTCAAGCCAATAATAAAGTTTTTGAAATATCTCAAATGGTTTGCCTTTTATTTTTTTAAAAAAAAAGTTGTCAAGTTATTAGAAAACCTTATATTAAGCTCAATGAATTAAAAATTAAGTATTGAAATAAGGGTGGCGGGCTGAGAAGTAAGGCTCACTTCAAAGGGAAAAAATGAATCATTTTCGCTCTCGCTTTGAGATTGTAATTTTTTTTGTTTTGTTATCAGTTTTATTTTTACACCAAATGTAGGTATGTATGTACTTAACGCTTCGATTTATATAAAGTGTTTTGCTTTTTTCCGAAGTAAGGTAGTAGATCATAAAAAGGGAAAAGAATCAATTCGATAGTAGTAGAAGTGGCTGCACTGGTTCCAGGACTCCAAATTTGTAAAAATTTTATACAAAAAATTTGTAAAAGAGAACGCATTTGAAAGAGTAATTCATTTCTCCACCCTGCCAATTCTTACAAATTTCTACATGAGATTTTTCTTTGGGTACGAATTGTAAAAGACGTCAAATAAACTAAATTTTAAAATTCGTAAAAGTTTTAATTTGGGCGAATTCCGACAATTTTATGCAACTTGATTCTAAGGTGACTAGGACATGGACAAAGGGGAGAAAAAAGACATTCAAATTAAAACGAATTATTCGCCTAATACAATAGAACTCATTAAACGCTTATTACATCAATAAAAAAGTAATAATAACCAGTCTAAAAGTCTTCCTCCTGTTTTACAAATTTTTTTGTTTGTTTTATTTTTACTTGTTACTTCTAACGTTTGAAACACATTTAGCAAAAAGGTGTTTTAGAAAGATTTAGCTCTCTCTTTTACAAGTTTTTCTTTACAAATTGTAACCTATTGTGTTACACTTATTCATAGAATGTCAATTTTAACATGGAGCACAAAAACGAACACTTTCGGCATATTTTGCTCTTTTATTCTCGTAAAGGCAAAAAAGTTGCTGAGACTTACAAATAAATATGTGAAGTGATTCATGCCGATTGCTTTACAGAACGCATATGTCAGAATTGTTTTAATAAATTTTGTTCTGCAGAATTTTTCACTCAAAGATGAAAATGTTAATTCTTCTTGGGAGACTCTTAATAGTTGAAGCCACTTAAGGTGGGGTTACAGTCTAGGATGGAGCTGGGCCTTATCCAAAAAACTTCGATCTTTAGCTAGCTGCCTCCAGTTTAGCACGCTAAGTTGGTTGAGGTCCAGTTCCACTTGCGTGCCCCATCTTAGTCACGGTTTTTTTCTACTGCGCTGCCCCTTTACATGATCGAGCAACATCATTCGTTAGATTTTCACTCTTCTGGCTAAGTCGATGTCGCTGTACAGCTTGTACATTTCTTCATTGTATCTCCTCCTTTACTTACCGTGTATGCAGACGGACCCAAAAATTAGCCTCTTAAAACAGCCAACCCCACCCACATCTATTTTTGATAAAGTTCATGCCTCTGCGCCATGGAGCAGGACTGGGATTAATAGGGTCTTGTATAGAGAGACCGCTTTATTAGTCAATTGACTTCCTATCCCAAAAAAGCGATTTACAAGAGTCATTGTTCGTTGATGTCGTTGCCTGAATCAATAGCGGAGCCTAGATAGACAAAGTCCTTAACTACCTTAAAGTTATATCTGTCGAAGGTGACATTCTGTTCGAGACGTTGGTGTTGGGTTTCCTTTCTTTTTGACATCATATACTTGGTCTTGCTCTCATTCTTTCAAGAATGATGTTAAAGAAATCGCATCACAAGTCCCGGTAAGCTCTTTACCGACCTGGCAGGATACCAAAACTAGACATTTCTCTGTATGGCTCGTCCATATAGATGCTGTCATACGAGGCCTTTAAATCGATTAATAGGTGCTGTGTATCGATTTCGAGCTCATGGTTTTTTTTTCCAAGATTTGCAGTAGCGAATATATGGTCGATGATATGTATGTATTTATTTAGTAAAGTATTACTATTACATCTTATTTACATATAAATAAATAATAAGAAGCATGTAAAAAATATATAAATTATCGAACTAAACATTTCTTATAAAACTTTGTCTCCAATATGATATTTAATAATTTTTTAAATCTTGTTAGAACAATCTCAGTTTTTATTTCAATGGGCAGTTCATTAAAACAATTTAACCCACGATAACAAAGCATGTTTTGGGCTCTTAAGTCTATATACATTTGAATTCTAAAATCATAATTAAATCTTAAATTAAGGGACATTAAGGGGCACACCTAGTGTGACCGCCAAAACAAAAGGTGATTTATGGGAATTTTTTTTAAAGCACATCATTGCATCAAATGTTTTAAAATTTAAAAGATATATTTATACGTAAATAATGAATACACACTGAAATTCCCAACAAAATTAAATTTTTAGCGAGTTATTGGCTATTTCCCAAGACACAAAAAAAAAAAAGTAAAAATAAAAAGATTAAAAAAAAATCATTAAACCAGAAGCTATTGCCTATACAATGACCCACGATTGTAAAGAAATTTAACGAAATGCCGGTGTTTTAAAAAAAAAATGTCGAATTTTGACCGAAAATTTGATGAATTTTAGCCCGCCAAAAGTTGAGTGGCTAATGATTTGTCTTCGAGTTACAATTGCAGCAAATTTGAAAAAAGCAGCTTCGAGAAAAACGCGTTTAAAGATAAAATGATTAATTTCATTGTTATAAATACATAGATAAAAATCATACTTACAGCTAATCTGCTTTTCCAGGCCCATATATTGTAATTCACCTTCCATTTTTTCAAAAGCGCCTGCTGTGGTGTTGAAGCAGCCTGTTGGCGATGCTCTGCTACTCGAATTGTTTTATCTTTGCTAGCGACATAATCATTTGCTGCAGGTTCAAGTATCACTTCCATAACATTAAATAATTTTAAAATATGTTAGATGTATAACCGTCATTGAATATTAAAGTAGTAAAGTAATTTGATAATCCAATAGCTTTGAGATCACTGTTGAGGGTGTGCTCAGCATAACGGTCACAGTAAAACTAACTGTGTCTGGCTCCGAAAACATATGACGTAGTAGACCCATTCAAGCATTTCTGTATACCTATAGGTCAGCAATAGAAGCCAGAATCGTAGACTCTGGTAGACCCTGTAGCAAACGTAACTTTCTGACCGCTGAACGGCTACTTTTTAGAAGACTGTAACTCAAAAACTATTTGGGATATTCATTTGAAATTTTAGTATGTTATTTTTAAACGTATAGATAATCGAAATATGAAATTTATTTTCAAAATTTCACACTATGTGTGCCTTTTAATGTATTAAAAGTGAGTGGCCGTGGTGTAGTGGTATATGCATAGAATCCTCAAGCAGAGGGTCACGGGTTCGAATCCCGTGCAAGGCAATTCTGTGAAAAAGTCTTTTCATAGAATTTGTATGTATATAGTTATATGAAAATCCCGTCGGCGTCAACTCTGACATGAAGGCATAACACTGATGTTGGAGTTGTTTCTGGCTCGGTTAAAATGTAACGAACTAACAACTTGCACGTACTAAGACCCACTGATTGGGGATGCACTGGCTCGTTCCGTCCAGTGTGACAACCACCTCTGGGAAAAATATCGAAATCTAATAAACCTGAGTTTCAAACTACTACACCACCCGCCCGCGCCCTGGAGAAAAGCTAGTAAAAGGGTATTCATATCCCCTTGGTGCGCGCGCGGGATTATAAAAAAAAAAATATATATTTTGCTTGATGTTCAATCATTTTAGGCACGATAGCATCCATACATGTATGTGATGTTTAAAAATTACATTTTTGAATAATTCTCATTGCTTTGTTTTGTGGCACTTGGAGTACTTGATGTATTTACTATTGTCGAGGAATAGAATTATAGAACAGAATAGAATTATAAATATTAATGGCACCTATTGTAGTTATATTTTTGCATATTCCTTAAAGGAAGCCAATTTTTTTGGCACTTTTACTTAATTACAATAATATAACTCTTAAATATTTAATTTCATTTATCTGTTCAATGGCTATTCCTTCGATTGTTTAATTAATACTTTCATTACTATTTAAGACTTTTCATTTAGTTTTATTAATATTAATTTTCAATTTTCTTGTCTGTAGGTTGAGTAAATCTTTTTTATATAATCCTAAAGCTCACAAATAATTGTACCACTTACAAATAAATAAAAGAGCATCATCGGCAAACAGAGTTATTTTAGACACTTTCAAGACTTCGCTTATATAATAATAATGTGTTTTAAAATAAATATTAATAAATTAATAAAAATAAAATAAAAAAATACATACATATATGGTGGACTTTCCTGGTCTAAAGCTACCCTGATATGAATCAATAAGGTTGTTGACGAACGGTTTTAGACATTCACACACTAACGCAGATAGGATAGGCGATGCTTTGAAGACTGATGTCTTTGTAGTTGGCGTAGCTCAAAATTGGGCAGTTTACGCTGCGGTTCCATAGAGCATACTTTTGGCCGACCATATATTACAGATGAGTTGGTGTATGTTCCTTACCAAGTCATCGCCTGGCGCCTTTCAGAGACCGTCAATCAGGCCCCCCGTTTCGGAAGCTTTGTTGGACGTAAGATGAACGGAATTGTTGATCTATATCGTCTAGCTTCGAAAGTTCATTCTTCCTGACAGCGGTATTAGGTTCGTCATTGCTTTTATACAGTCTACAGAAACGCTCTTTCCAAATCTTCAGTATCGACTGTAACTCTACTACTGTGTTCTCTTTTTTGACTCCGAATTTCATTTCTGCTTTTTGTTTCGTTATGGTAGCCGAGTGAAACCCAATGTTGTCACTGGTCTTTAATACTTTGTGCTGGCAGCATAGAATCTCTTAAGAGATTAAGTGAGACTCGATCAGAAAAGGATTTGGCGTCCGACGTCAAAAATCCTCACAGTATAAGCTAATGGTGATGGTACGAGTTGATGTTGTCCCCTCGAAACGTTTTGCATTACATACTGGAGGAGTTCTTCGCCATGATCGCAATGTTGTCAATGTGGCTGACGCTGGATTGATCAGAAGATTTCAAAGACCCGTTATGAACATCGAGCTGCGGGAACCGCGTGCTATGTTATTGTTTCACCCCGCCGTAAAGTTGATTAATCTGAATCAGCTATCGAAGGTGGTGTCGTGCAGGGTATACTTTCCAAGCATTTTAATAAGCATTATTGATTGATCCAATCTACAATATATCTAGAGGTACTTTCGAATTTAAAGTTTGGACGACAAACGAACGACATTTTTATTGGTGAGGGAATCTGGCAAAATAAGTGTCGATGAAAAAGTTTAATATGAGCACTGATATGGTAAGTGTAATGTAATCTAATCTAGTCGGATTGTAGACTCCTCGTTGGAGCTAACAACTCTAAAGCGATAGACTTTCGAAAATTTATCAAGAGCTTAGGAAGGTGTTGCGCATATAGCCTATAGCTGAGTTTTATCTTGATATCGTGTTGCAAAATTTCATATTCACATCATCGCAAAATTTTTGGGTTTCTCAAACACTGTAAAACAACAAAGGCCCATAAAAAAATATAATCAATATTCTATGAGTACACATCTACGTAAGTACTAGTATTTAGCAAATATTTATGTCATATAGCATGTTAAGATCAATTGGCACATACCCCTTTATTTCTTATACTCATGTACTTACTCATAGATACTCGCACTTTATCACAACTTGTAATCACACATTTTTTCCAAAGCCTTTTAATCTATTGTATTGACATGACAGAATGGCAGACTGGAACGCATTGAACATTTAAAACAATGCAAATGGGATTTTGTGAGAAAGTTTCCCATACCCATAATAAGGTGAGAACAATACGATTCGAAATTTGTTCCAAAGCCACAACGATGTACATATTCGTTCGAACAAGTACGCTACAAGTACTCCGTAGATTCGGATTCCATCAAAGCGCATCCATCACAGATGAGAACAAGTTCATTGTACATTGTACGAGTAATAAGAGGTAAGGCTTTTATCGCACTCTCAAGTCGCGTAACTTTTTTTTAAAGCTCCAACCAAAGCATCCAGAGATGATAAAAATGCAGCACTTTTGTTTTGAATAATGTATCCAAGAGATCCTCCTGGTTCATTATACGTGTTGTCTTACCTATTCGTTTGGAAGTAAGCAATGTCGTTGTCGTAGGACTAATGTCATGTTTGCACTTTGAATAGCAAGAAATCCAGCCACACGTCTCTGCGATACATTGTCATGGAGGGAAAGCAAGCACTTTTTCTTCGACTAACAACGACGACACGAGATACCCCCTGATCTTTAATGAGAGAACTGAGTTTCCAGATTTGCATCGTGATGCACTCTATGGTATGATGCACGATGTGGTGATACATACCAACAGACAGGTACGCGACTGAAGAGGCAGATGGAAACATTGCCATTTCGCGTTGCTTTCTTTATTCTTTTATTGTCAACTAACAATGGCGAGGTACTCAAATATTCTTGAATTAGGGGGGAAAAGTATTTCGTTAATTCTAACAACGAATACGAATAGATTTGTATATATTTACATACTCGTGTGTTGTCCTCATCATAGTTGTTGTCACTGTTACGAGTAGCTTACCTAAATAGGCGATGATTTAGGAGAGAAATTTGTATAACTAAAAAACGAGGTCGACCAGAGATTATGACCGGATAATGGTGTATATATAGATATATACCGCATCATGTAATGCAAGCACTCGCATAGGCAGTAGAAGATGCGGATAATATTGTGAAAAACATCTTTCTTAGTCGCCTCAGTAAAATGCTCTAAGCACTTGTTAGATGCAGTTTTAATAGTTCATAAAACAGACTGAATTATCGCGTTGAATGTGAATGTGTTATAGCTTTATAAATTGAGTTACCTACAACCTAAGATGATCCTGCGAGTGGTAAGTCGAGAAAAAGTACAAGAACGAGTACGATTACTATAATTTCCTGTTTCTTCTACTGCACTACTCATTTAAAGTTTGTATTGACAGAGAGTATAAAAGAAGCAGATTTAAACAGCTTCTCACAATGAAATGATGGTGTAGGGGCAATAATTTAAAGAAACAATTTAATGAAAGATATTAACATATTTGTACATGCATTCAAAAATATGAACTTCAAAAAATCTCTTTGTCTATTATTTAATTTACTTTATCGTCATTAAATACATGTTTTCAATATGAGTATATGTATGCTGCTTTGAAGAACTGACGATGGTTCGATCATGTCAAAATGAAAAATTAAAATGCCATGGCCTCGAATATTTTCTAGTCACTAGCCACTTCTAGTCAGTACGTGTTTTTACTTGTGATTCTCTTCACTATTTTTTCTCGCCATATATCACGGGAACAATTACTTTGTTCTGCTAGGCGAGTGATGAGTTAGTCTCTAAAAACGTGGTTTGGGGAATAGTTATGAAAAAATCGTATTTTGCACATCAATAAGGAGTCCAAAAGGAACAAAAAAATCTACAACATTGTAACTGGTGATGAAACGTGGTGGAAAAGTCAAATTTGAAGAATGTTGATTTGTCTTTACGATTATAAGACTTCGTTACACCGGCCAAACAGTTAATGCACAATTCTATCTTGCGCAGAAAGAAGTTGGCGTTTGTTGTACGATAATGCGCCATTTAATCGATCGACACTTGTGACCGATTTTTTTATTTTTGGCTAAAAGCCGTATTTTAATTGTTAACTGTTTTGTGGGTGTAGAAGCCATCCAAAAGACTTTTTCCGACATCCCGAAGGACATTCCGGCCGACGATCTAAAACACTCATTGAGTCAGAAGGGGACTATTTTGAATAAAATAAATCAGTTTTGACAACAGAACTTTTTGTTATTCTTATTTTTAAAAGTCTTGTTTACTTTGTATAGGCATATGGATGTATATTATTATTATATTATTTTAACTTTATTAAAAATGTAAGTAAATTACAAAGTTAATATGCTTAATCTAGTGCTAGCTGCCAGGGCTTTCAACTAGTGGTTGAAAAAATGTTATATGGACTCTACAAGCTTTAGGGCATTCATAATGTTGTAAACATTGTTTATATTTTCAAGGTTAACGTTTGATAAAGGAAAAGAGAGACTATGGTCGGTGATGTTTTTGCAGGTCAGGTCAACTTTTTTGCAGGAAAGTAGGTGAGGCATGGTAAGCGTAGGTTGTTCGTCGCAAAGATGACATAGTGCAGGTGTTTCCCTTTTGAATAGGCACTTATGCGTGATATATGAGTGACCTACTGTAGTGTACTGTAGTGTAGTGTACTGTGTACACTTGTAGTTGTTTCCGAGGGACTTTGTTGGGGTAGATTGCTTTGACTCCACTAGGATTAAAGTTTTTATATGTGTGGTTGTAGCAAGTCCAGTCGTTTTTGAGTTTATGTTCCCAATTTTTACGGATGTAGTTCGTAGTTCCGCAGTAAATGTTGATACAAAGTTTGGTAGTAAGCCTTTAGATAACACGGTTCCATTTTCGTCAACAACTGCAAATGCTGTGTTGCTATCTGTTTTTGAGGCGACGGTAAAAAGGAGTTTCCATCCGATGGATTTAAATTTGTTAGCAATGCTTAGGTAAAGAGCTTTATATATGTTACTGTTGCTAGCCAGTATGCTAGCAAAGAGCGGTGTTGACCGCGTAGCCTGGAAAGGTCCAGAATGGTATTTTGTTCTTTGATGTAGGGATGGGAAATTCGAAATCTTTGGCGGACTGAAGTGCTTTTCATAAGGTTGATTGGAGTCTCTGGTTTCGTTTCCGTTTTATGGCTTGGTGGACGATTGGAGAGTTGATTTTCGGCATGATTACTGCAGTTAGGAGCCCAATTCTATCATGGATCTGAGGAAGTCCTGCTTCGGCAAGTATATTGTTGATTGGAGTTGAGCGGAGGGTTTTCATACTTGTTCTGACGGCGGCGTGATAGGGTGTTTTGATGAGTTGCAGTGATGATTTGGCGCATTTCCTGTAAATTGGTAGACCATAGTCAATTTTAGATAACACAATTAATTTAATTAAATTTATAAGGGTATTTACATTAGCACGACTATTTTTTGAGGACAAGTATTTGATAATATTCACCCTGGCAGTCAGGCTTTGTCTTATGTGTAAGCAATGATTTTTGAACGAAAACTTGGAATCAAACAGGGTTCCAAGAATTTTGATGGAATTTATATTTTTTATGTGATCATTGTTCAAATAAACTAAAATATTTTTACTGCAACTATGCTTTTTTCAAATATGAAGTACTTCGGACTTATGGCAAGAGATAGTGGAGCCTGTATATTTGCGCCTCGATAATGCGGGAAAAAGTATCGCCTACTACAGACAGGTCTTTGCATTTTGAAAAAATGAAAAGATCGTCCGCGTAAAATACATGTCCTACCTTCTGGAAGGTGTCAATTACTTTGCTTATTTCATTAAAAGCTATAATGAATATGATCACTGATAATGGTGATCCTTGTGGGAAAACGTTTTTAAGCCTGTAAGATTTCGAGTGGATGTTATCGTATTTTATACGAAATCTCCTGTTGGTAAGGAAAAACTTTATAAAATTGAACATTTTTGGGCCAATCTTCCATTTTAGTAGTTGCTTTAGTACAACATGTGGTCTGATCCTGTCAATGGCTTGTTCAAAGTCTATACTGAGAATAGAGGCATGGTTTTTCTCGGACAATGATGAGGAGATAAATGAGGAGTGCGTCCAAGGTGGATCTACCTTTTTTGAAGCCGACTTGCCACTTGTCTATTAGGTTTTCTTTCTCTAGGAACCAAAAAAGCCCTTGCCGATACAAGGAAGCAATGAGATTGGTCGGTACTCGGAGATAGTGGTGGGATCTTTGTTTGGTTTAAGTAGTGGGATCGTGCTTGCAACTTTCCATGCTTGTAGAATTATTCCTGTGTCAAAGATGTTGTTGTACAGTGACAATAGACAGTTTTTAAATCGATGGGACAGTTTTTTAGCATTCTGTATGAAATGCGGTCGAAACCTGGGGTTCTACCTTTTACGGAATACAAACAAGTAGAGAGTTCTGACATTTTAAGATTGGACTCGATGTAGAGTGCTGAAGGACGGGTTGAAAGATGGGTCGTTAAAAATCTTGATTTGTTCCCTAATGAACGTTGGGTTGAATTTTGAGTTATCCCCTAATTGTTCCCAGGTACGAGCGAAATGATCGACGATCTCTTCTGGACAGACTTACATTTTTTTGTCAGTATTTATGGTTTTGATGGAGTGTGGTACGTAAGTACCAGTTAAAGTTTTAATGTCAGACCAAAGTTTATGGGAGGTGGAGTTTGGACTGATATTGGCGGTAAATTTTTCGAAACATACCCTTTTTTCAGCCTTTACCGTTTTACGAAACTTGGCGTTCAGTCTCCGATAGAGTATGAGATTTGAGTCTGTGTGTGATTTCTTAAAGTTATGCCAGGCTTTTTGCTTTTGCATGCGAAGGGAACTAATATCCTTGTTCCATAATGGAACAGTTTTTGTGTGCATCTTGTTGTTGGCCTGGGGAATGGATTGATTTGCTGCAGATCTTATGATCTTGTGAATCAGTGCAGATTCCTTATTAATATTATTAGATCCTTTCCTCGCAAGTAGTTCGCTTTAAATGGTGGTTTGGAAGCGATCCCAGTTTGCTTTGGTGAGCAAAAACTTGTTTTGATTTCGGGGCTGGTGATTGTGGGGGCCGGAGTTTAATGTTATGAGGATGGGAAAGTGATCACTACCAGAAAGGTTGCCGGAAATATTCCAGGTAGACTTTGGAAGAAGGGAAGGTAAAAGGAATGACAAGTATACATGGGTAAACGTGTTATGAGTGGAGAAGTGGGTGGGTTGACCGTCATTAAAAGTCGCTAGTCCTGAATTAGCAATGAAATGTTCAACCAATTTACCACGTTTGTTGGTTTTTTCAGAACCGCATGAAGTACTCCATGAGTTGAAATCGCCTGTTATTAAAACTGGAGAGTTAAGACCATCTACGATATCTTCAAGGTCGTTTGTTGCGAACGTTTGATAGGGAGGGATGTAGACAGAGATGACAGTAATTTTTATGTTAAGGTTGATTTCCACTCCTACTGCTGATATGTTTGAGTTTATTGTAATGGGGGTATGTGGAATGGATTTGTTTGGCGGACTCCTTGTTTAGAGGTAAGGTTAGAGTCAAGATTATGGAAATATTGAGTATATTGTTTTCGGCGAAAACAGTTGAGTACCGAAATGATATGAGTTTCTTGCAAGGATTATACTTGGTCGTATGTCATTAACCAGAAGTTGCAGCTCATGAAAATTATTATAATAACCCTTTAGGTTCCATTGTAGAACTTTCAAAGGTACGTTTGTAGGCAGTGAAGGTTTGCTATTAGTGCATTGGGGGAAGTTTGAAGTGCTACTATATTTGAACTGTTCATTAAGACTCCGCGACATGGATATGGATGTATTTGTGCTTCGTAATCAGAATCTGATCTGCTGATGACGATAGTATCACCGAACTGATAATGGCTTTAGAAGAGTCATATGATATTTGGTCAGTGTATGATTGGAACCTTTTTGGTTGGACTTCTTTTGTTAAACCTTTGGAGTATGAAAGTCATTTAACGCAAAGGCATTACCATCGAATTCTCCAAAGAAGCTAAGTATTTGGGTGTCATCTTGAATAACTTCTCTAGACTAAAAAAGTTATATCGAAAGCCTCTAAAGTTCAGTCGGCCTTCTGGCAGTGCTAAGGAGCTGTCGTTAAGACATGGGGTCTATTACTTTTGGATTTATACAGCTATGATAACAATAATTATCTCCTATTCCTCGGTTGCCTGGTGGAAAACATACGAAATTGACTTTCCCTATGCTTTGTAATGGTTTCGACCAGGAAAGGAGTGTAGTCGGGTTTCCATGTCTCCAAAATAGATTTAGGATGCGGTGCTAGTGTTTCTTTGGAGGAGGACAACTCGTTAGGAAAACTTGCGTCTTTATTCCAATCGCAGATATACACAATCTTGATAGCCTCGAACTACATTGTGAAGAATCGGTGGAGGGGGCGAAGCATTTGCATCCAAGCTGCAAGACTTCACTGAACGCAGTCGGAAGGCTGAATTCACTGAGTATTGTCTGGGTCGCAGATCACAATAAAATTTCGGGAAATCAATTATATTTTATATAAATATTTTTTATGTTGTCAATCAAATCAGACATGTGCTTTCCGAAGTCTCCAAGAGGTCAGTGGCCTTTCTGGTGTCTATCAGTAGGAAAAACTGCGTTCTCCTTCCTGCAATGCTTGTGTGAAAGCGATGACGGTACCGCGGAGCACTACCTTTGTGAATGTCCGGCTTACGTTTCGGATATATCATGGGCTGGCTCATAATTTAAAAGCTTCTGAATAAATGTTTCTTCCAATATTTTTTCTAGCGTTGTCAAAATGTTTTTATGTCTGTAGTTTATATGTCTGCGCATAGGCAGATAGTTTTTGGCATGGAATGGGTAGCGGCCTAATGTATAACAGCTTTTTTATTGTGCTTCAGGAAGTGTAGTGTAAAAATGTTTCATCTTTTTCACAGATGTGTAGGTACACAGATGTATATGCGCAGTGTCTCATTAAAAAATCTGGTGGCGTAGAGAGGATTCCTATTTCATTTTAGACGTTCATTAGGTCCTGTGTTGCCTGCCATATTGATACCCATGGGGATCCTTCGCCATTTTTGTGTAGCAACGGGCAACCATTATTTCTTGAAATGTCTTTTATCATTTTCTTTCATCATCATCAATAAAACATCACAGTTTCAGAATGATGATGGATCGGGCTCGGATTAAAATGGTCCCTCATAGACTGCCATTTGTGTATTGAATGATACGGGTATTTTCATAAGTGAACAAAATTTTCTTGTGAAAAATTTGTGTGCAGACTTTTATTTTCCGTTTTTGCTTTAATTAGGTTGCCAATGGGGATGTTACTAGATTTCCTTAAACCATTATAACAGACAACAATACCATAGCGCTACAGAAAACCAAACCTAGACCTTAATATGAAACATTTTGTAAAAATGTAAAACCTCGATACGGTTAAATATTTATAGTCAACTAAAATTTCTGTATTCAATAGTTTCATCCCGAATATGAAATCGTTTTTGTGTGAAAAAGTTTCTTACTCTTCTGCTCTTTGGAGTCGGCAAAAAATCGTAGGTGCAAAAAATAAGAAGACAAAGAACGGTTTAAGACTACCTTACTATTGGACCATCAATGTTTTTATTAATTAGTAAGATCTAAAATTCATTGTTGAGGCATTTCTCGTATGTTTTGCCTAGAAGTGTAAAGCAGATATTACCTAATGTTTTTGATTATTTCTTTTGCTTAAGTGACTCAACCATATTTTTTTTTTGTTATGATTTCTTGCAATATTATATAGGTTGCAATCAGTTGTATTATTCGTATTGTATATGGTATATAGCTGTATTTTAAAGATTTTTTTTTCCCGGTTAAGATTTTCTAATTTTTGCTTATATTAATCGTTGAATTTGTTTTTTATGACGACTGTATTTTCTAAGGTTGCTAATAATCTTTTTATTGCACTCATATTTCACTGCAAATGTATTTAGAACATTGTCCGCACAAACATAAACTACTATTAAATTCACTCACAAATCGGAGTTTATCATACTTAATATATTTTGTTTTATCATGTCTGGAAAATTTGTCTGTTTAGTATACACTGTAACCCACAAGGTTTCAGTCTTGGCGAACTTTGCTCTTCACCGAAAATGGTATTGGTCAAACGTTTTCATATGTTTTTGTAGCCAACATTATTATTATATTACATTATATTTACCCTTAATCGTTCGTCCTAAAAGTCCGTAGCGTACATTATCTTAACCGCATCGTAATACTTAGCGCTGAAAGTGGCTCACTCTGCACAAGGTCGCTTTAGTGGGAAACTCCTTCCAGTAGTGTGTAAAAGTTAAAACCAGCTTTAAACTTTAGACGAATTCATTTAAATAGCTATTCGCAAAGGAGACCCGTAAACCATTTTTAATTTTAATTTTAAATTTATACATCCATATAAACACATTGAAGCTATTGTATGTAGTTTATAAAAAAAGATGAAATCAATTAAATCGCTTCTTCCTACACATGACAGTTGTTGATAACCTTATAAAAGGAATGTAATTTAGTTGAGTAAATCGTAACCTAAAGCAAAGAGATGAAATTGCCTCTATTTTAGCTCCATCATCAACAGATACAAAACTCTTTCAAAAAAAAAAAAACATTTTGTCAAAAACATATTCGAATGATGTGCTCAACTGCCCTGGAACCGCAACGTTCATGATGACATCATTTTGTTAAAAGAATTTGTAACTTTTTTCCCCAGAGTACACCTCTCGTTTCAAAAAAAAACTAGAGAACACTCATTAGGATGTAACGCAGAATGTTGACGGTCATTTAACAATAAACTATAGTTTATTTCTCTGCTGTTTGTTGTTGGTTTGGTGTCTGCTTTATAGCCAAACCAGTCAAAACTGGTTTTTATGGATCCCTGGGTTAATAGCACATTTCATGAATAAAGTTGAGCTGTGAAAAAATGTTGAAAGCAGAATTGGTTAATTAGCATGCAGATGATCTGTATGACGTATGACGAATAGAAACCCATATGAGATGAATAATATATAAGAAAATACTATTTGTTTAGTAAGGAAAAATGGGAGAAAAAAATAAGAAACCACCGAAAATAAACTTGTGGAAAAGTTGGTTCTCTTTTTGTAGCTATCATATTATTATAAATGCTTCCTCCCACATTGGTGTATCATAGAAAAATAGTAAGTGAGAATATGATGATCTTATATTAATTCATATTCATTCGAATATCTTAGGACGGACTAGTGCATACTTCAGCTCATTGATACCGGTTAAGGTGATTAAATATGTACGATAAAGCAATCAGCGATAAAGGGACATTATCTAATAAAACAACAGCAGATCAGATTAGATATGTAATGGCATCAATTCTTTTTAAATAATTTTGTTTAAATTACTTTTTTGTGATTTGAAGTGATTTGTAGTCAAGACTTTGTGCTGTAGTCATGAGTACTAACAGTGTGTTCAAAAAAAGCGTGCGTATCAAAGACCAATGAAAAATGGCAGCAGTATATTTTATTAAATTATTATTATTATTTTTTTTTTTAAAGTACATATCAAACAAATTTTACTTAATTTTTGTGCATATTCTAAACATTGTCTTCTCTAAATTTGCTTCAAGACCCGCGCAAGTTGTTTTATCGTGCCTATTTTTATTTATTTAAGTCTGCTGCATAAGACGGCATGGCGTGCAGAGGCGACTCCGATGCTTTGGATCTTTATTCTCTTGCAAAATCCAGACTTTAGTAAAAGCTTTCGGTTTAATTTTACCATGCATCGTGCATCGAGGTTTTGTGTGAATATTATTGGATCATATAAAAAGTCTCCGCGGTTTTTTGTCACTGGTCGACCTGTCACTGAAAAAGTCGATGAAATTTGAAACTGATGGAGCAAGACCGGCACGGAAGCTGTCTGAAAATAGCGGAGGCACTAAACATCAACCGTATGACAGTTTGGAATTATTTAAAACGAGCAGGCTACTCAAAAAAGCTCGATGTTTGGGTGCCACATGAATTAACGCAAAGAAATTTAATTGACCGAATAAACATCAGGGAAACGCTGCTGAAACGTAACGAAATGGAACCATTTTTGAAGCGATTCATTACCGGCGATGAAAAATGGATTAAATACGAGAATATCCAACGCAAGCGATCATGGTCAAAGTCCGGTGACCGACCATAAACGACTTTAAAGCCTGGATTGACGGCAAACAGGGTTATGTTGAGTGTTTGGTGGGATTGGAAGGGAATTGTTTATTATGAGCTGCTAGAACGTGGCAAAACGGTTAATTCTATCCTCTACTGTGTACAACTCGACCGTTTGAATGAAGCTTTCAATAAAGAGCGACTAAAATTGGCCAACAGAAAGGGAGTTGTCTTCCATCATGACAATGGTAGACCACACACATCTTTGATGACCCGCAACAAATTGACGGAGCTTGGTTGGGAAATTTTGATGCATCCACCGTAAAGCCCGGACCTTGCACCCTATGATTACCATTTGTTTCGATCTTTGCAGAACTCTCTTGATGGTAAAAAATTGGCCGAACGAAGAGCCGCTGGAAATCACTTGGGCAAGTTTTTCGTTGATAAACCACAGAAGTTCTACACCGATGGGTATATGAAGCTACCCGGAAAATGGCAAAAGGTCATAGATAATAATGGACAATATGTGCTTTATTGAAATTGATTTTGAATAAAGAATTTTTTTTTTTTTCAAAAATGTACAAAAAAACCGCGGAGACTTTTTATTTAACATTCCGAAACCTTTGGTCAAAAAGCATCCATAAACATAAAGTTTTGCTGACTGTTTTACGGTGTGTTGCATTGCAAAAACTCTTCACATGTTTTTGCTCCAATCCAGAACTGAGTTCTGCGTTGGCCAAACTAGCCTTTTTTTATGATTTTGGGTCAGTAGCGGTTAAAGTTTGGTACTTTGGTACTACAATAGATTCTGTCAAACCGCATCGCATAGGTTGATGGACACTTTAATTCGTTTTCTGAATAATTTGTCTTTTGCCTTCCTCAGACTAATTTTGAAGTTTTTCAAAAACAGTTCCCAAATTACTTTTTTGTCCTTACTGGATGTCGATATATTTTTTATGAATTTTTTCTGAAAAGGTATTTTTTTTTCACAAAAACAAAAACTATAGGTACATTTAGTGGTAACATCATGTTTAAAATGGCACTAATGATTTCTAAAAATATCTATTTGGTGTGATCCTGCAGACGATCTCCTGAAGATCCTCCAAAAAAATGTGTTCCGCGTTGATCACAATATCTCCGATTTAGGTTATCTGAAAAGAAAAAACCCGAAAGATTATTTTAATGGATAGATAAAACTAGGTGTTGATCGAAGGAATAGTCGAAATTTTAATTTTTGACAAAACCGAATTTTCGACCAAAATTGCCACGTAAAATTGCTTAAAAAAATAAATACGAAATCTAATTCCTTCGATCTATACCTGAGGAATATGAATGTTATATGAATATTACGATAATACAAAAAGAAATAGATTTTTTTTTGTAAATTTTAACTTCGTATACCCCATTAATCCTCATTTGCGGCCCTTTTGGACGAGTTATTAAGAAACTACTTTTGAGATGTTTTTTAAAAGCCACACTCATTTTGTAATGATGTTATACTGTCAAAATATGAAAATGAATGAGGAAATGAAAACAATTAATGATCGGCAGAAAATAATTTGGCTGCGAATATGTATGTTTGTATAAAGTAACGGAAGTAATTTAACGCACGTTTTTCTGCAACACATTTTATTCGTAATTTGTGGTACAGGCCTGGGTTGAACTAAGCATGAAACACAAGTATCAATTTGCGATGCAACCTATATCGCTGGCCGAGTCAAATATTGTCTAAGGGGCCCCTAGGCTCTGATGCTTTCAATGCCCAACACATTTGCTCTTTTGCCGAATACCAAATCCTTCTAATACATTCCAAATCTTATAATTGTTTAAAGTTTTGCTAGATATATAAAGAATAAGTATTGGCTTGGATAAATGTGTTGTATATCGCGTTCCTATTTTCTACCTTTAAACGATGTCTGAAGAGTGAAAACAATTTTTATAGTCAGCTACAGTATCTAGACTCAAAGACATTTTAGATATTTAAAACTAAAAACCACTGGTATCGAAGCCAAATTAAAAATCTGGACTCAAGAAGCTGTGCGGAATCTAATGGAAGACGATATTCAAAAGCTGGTGCAAGACGTTTCTTCGAATGCAAATGTTTTTCGGCGAGGGAGTGAGTGAATGTCCCATAATTTTTGCAAATGGCGTCAAGTATCATTGTATCATTTAAAATTATAGCATTTTAAAAAGTTGCAGTTCGAGCAGGGTGTAAAATTAGTTGACAACAAGCAATAATGCGATACTACGACACACCTAAAGAACGTAGAAATATTGATACTGCTTATTTTTTCAATTTCCTGTTTTAACGCAGCTTTAATTTAATCGTCGTTTACCTCGTTAAGCGTTAAGCTGAACATCTCGTGCAAACTGGGTCCACTAGAGATATCGCAAAAAGTGGCCGGCCCCGTATTGCTCGTTCGATCGAGAAAATCACCGCTGTGGCCGAGGTCGTCCGAGAGAGTCCACAAACATCGACGCGCACAATTTGGCATCCGCAGAATTTCGTTGCGTCATATTTTGGTGAAAGACCTGTAGATGTTCCCTTATGAAGTACAAGTCTTTCACCAATTGCTGCCTGCTGGCCGTCAAGTGAGTTAACTTACCCCCACGCTCTGTTAAATCTGGTGCAAAAAGAAGACGATTTCGTATCAAAAATCACAATGATCGACGAAGTCCATTTCTACTAATTGGTTATGTGAATACACAAAATTTGCGTTTCTGGGACACGGAGAATCTACATTTAATGCACGAAGAGCCATTGTATCTCCTCAAAGTCACCATTTATTGCGGCATTTGCAGTGGAAAAGTGATAGGCCCTAATTTTTTTGGGGACGCCAATGGCACCATCGTAACCGTAACTGCTGAGCGCTACTGACAGATGTTATATTAGTTTTTATTTTTGGCACAAGTTGCTGCAGTGGGTCTCAAGTATTGTTGGTTCCAGCGGGACGGAGCAACCGCTCACACAGCTCGGGCCTAGATAGAGATTTTGAATCACAAATTTCCAGGCCGTGTGATCTCCCGTTTTGGCGATTTGAACTAGGTGGCCAGATTGTCAAATCTGGCGACGCCAGTCTTCTTTCTTTGGGGCATTGTGAAATCTCGCGTTTATCACAACAAAACACAAATATTACAAGTCTTGAAAGGCAACATTGTTTTGCGAGCAATAATTCAAAATATTGTTTTGAATTGACCGATATCATTTTTTCGACTTAATGTCATCAATTTTACACCTTCATAAAAAAACAAAATGCTGGAAATGAACATTGAATTTTCAACGTTGAAGGCATTTTGTCTTTAAGTCGGCACTTTAATGGTATAAATTTGTTATACATTTATTTAATTTTTGTTTTAAAATAACTTATTGATTACTGTATTTATACATATATTCACTATTTGTGTATTATTAATTTTTTTAATTTATATATTGTAGATATTTTTATATCCTTTGTAAATGAGTCCTTATGGTGTGAACACTTATTGTATCCCTTGCGTTATGCTTAACATTTTCAGAAAACTTGCAAATGGGCTAAAAATATGTAACTTTATTACGTAAAGTATATATATGTGTCACATTGACGAGTTACGCGATTGTTTCTCGGACGGATAAATTGATTTTATTTGCATTACCGAAAGTTGGTTAAATGGGAATATCAGTAATTATACTATTTACAATACATACCAGGATATTATATCTTACGTAACGACAGAAACTCGAAACGTTGTGGTGGGGTTGCCATATACTGTAGATCGGAATTTAAATGTGAAGTAATTGAGTCCTCAGAAGATTCTGAGGTTGAGTTTATGTTTATTAAAACAATGAATAGTGTTATAACTGTGCTAATTGGTTGTGTGTATAATCCTAACAAAAGCTTAAACGTTAATCAGTTCTTTGAAGGTTTCAGTATGCAAAGTCCTAAATACTCATCCTTAGTTGTGTGCGGTGACCCTAATATTGATCTCTTACTAGACAACAATCCAGAACAAAACTTAAAAAATGAATGTTCTATGGTTGATCTAGGTATTGTCAATGTTTCCAGAGCTACTCATTTTCGTTCCCATTGCAAAGAAAGTCTTCTCGATAAAGTGTTAATGTCAAACTTAGAGCAGAATACATCATACCATGACCTAATCTTTGTTAACTTAGATATACAGATTAGTGCATGTCCCGTGCAATTTACCTTCCGTGATTTTAGTAAAATTAACGAGCTCGTTTTGACTCGCGATGTTCTTAATTGTCCTTGGCATCTTTGTTGGGAAACCTGTTCAGTCGATCATAGAGTAAATACTTTTCAATCACTTGTCCAGTCACTTTTCGAGAAACATGTACCAATTAAAGTTAAGAAAGTCATCAACAAAAGCGTCCCCTTGTTTTCTGAAAACATTAAAAAACTTATTTTAAATAGGGATAGATCATATTCTCGTTGGCGGCAAAATCGTAATAAAAATAATTGGAATATCTTCAAATTTCAAAGAAATAGAGCTACGACCGAGGTAAGAAAAGCCAAATCAGCATTTTACTCCTCAAAACCTCCGATCCTTAAGAATTGTTTAAAAGACGTCAGTGGGATGGGATCCAGATCCGAACCATTTAAACAGATTTTTTCTTAGAGCAGAATACATCATACCATGACCTAATCTTTGTTAACTTAGATATACAGATTAGTGCATGTCCCGTGCAATTTACCTTCCGTGATTTTAGTAAAATTAACGAGCTCGTTTTGACTCGCGATGTTCTTAATTGTCCTTGGCATCTTTGTTGGGAAACCTGTTCAGTCGATCATAGAGTAAATACTTTTCAATCACTTGTCCAGTCACTTTTCGAGAAACATGTACCAATTAAAGTTAAGAAAGTCATCAACAAAAGCGTCCCCTTGTTTTCTGAAAACATTAAAAAACTTATTTTAAATAGGGATAGATCATATTCTCGTTGGCGGCAAAATCGTAATAAAAATAATTGGAATATCTTCAAATTTCAAAGAAATAGAGCTACGACCGAGGTTAGAAAAGCCAAATCAGCATTTTACTCCTCAAAACCTCCGATCCTTAAGAATTGTTTAAAAGACGTCAGTGGGATGGGATCCAGATCCGAACCATTTAAACAGATTTTTTCTTAGAACATTGGATAGTTTTGTTTTGTTACTGCTAATAACAGCAACACTGACCTTACCGTAACTAATCATGATAATTTGAATTATCTTGAGTTTCACTGTGTGTTAGAGAGTAATGTGGCTAAAGCGTTATCCAACATCAAATCAAACGCGGTAGGAGTAGATTGTATATCTATTAAGTTTATAAAACTAAGTATGCCCTGGATATATTATCTTCTTACCCACATTATTAACTCATGTATCATGAGATCTGAGTTTCCTTCAACTTGAAAATATGCTAAAGTTGTGCCAGTGCTTAAAAATACTACGAGGAACCAGCCAGAAAATTTTTGAGATTTTATTAAAAAACTAAACCAATGAGCACATAACTTTAGAGAAAATCACAGTTGTACCAAGTCTGTAATAAAAAGACTTATTTAAGAAGAGCGTATGATAAAAATAATGTATCTATTCTGTGCTTATTGGATTTTTCTAAAGTCTTTGACTGTGTAAACTATCAATGCTTGATTGAGAAGCTGAAAAGTCAATTCAGTTTTGGTAATAACGCTACATCTCTTATATTAAATTATTTTAATGGCAGATTTCAACAAGTACATAATAGCCAGGGAAGTTCATACTCCAGCGGTTCATACAGGTGTCCCGCAAGGATCTATTTTAGGATCATTTTTGTTCTCATCGTTTATAAACGACTTGCCTAAGGTCTGTCTTGATGCATCGGTTCATTAATATGCAGACAATGTTCAGGTATATCTGTCTAGACCGATTGGCTTAATGGATGATTTATAGCTAGACTTAATGAGGACTTGGAACGAATCTATAACTGGTCTGTTCTCTATGAACTGTCCTTAATCCCTGCTAAATCTAAAGCAATTGTTATCTGTTATGACTGGATTAATTCCAGTTGCTTGCCACAAAAACATTTAATTTGACAATTGATTCCAAACTTTCTTGCAAACTTTCCTGTGAAAGCCATATCAATTATGTTATCAAAAGAATATATGGTGGTCTACGCCAACTTTATATCTCATCCGCCTTTGTCCCGACCTTAACAAAGCTTAAACTCGTAAGAGCTCTGTTTATGCCCATTTTAAACCACAGCTCAGTAGTTTATAGTAATATTGATGTAATGTCCTTTAGGAAACTAGAATTAGCATTTAATTCGGCGATCCGTAACATATATGGTCTCCGTAAATATGACCATATATCGAGATTTTCCCTTTAGCTTACCGGATGTACCCTTAGACAACACATAAATATACTAAACTGCACATTTCTGTATAAATTGCTCAAAACTAAACAACCGACATATCTCTTCGAGAAACTAAGTTTGGTTCACTCAAATCGTACCCAAAATATCTCTCTTCCTAATTTTAACTTTTTAAACATTTAACGTTTATTTTTTGTTCATGCTATAAGACTTTGGAAATTCATACCAATTTGCTTATTTCTTTTGTAAAAAGTAATCGTAACAACTGCATTTTTGATTAATATTATGTTTTTTCGACTCTTATTAACTTAAATATATATTGTATATATATATTATTGAAACTATGTAATCTAGATACCTTAATGTTAAATGTGTATGAATAAGTACAAATAATGAGAATGTAATTCTTAACGTACAGTCCAGATATACATAAACGAATAAAATAAAAAAAAAAAACAAAAAAAAAAAAAAAAAATTATTGTTTTTGTTCTGGAAACCAGAATGTGTCTTGAGACGGTGCTCTCAGTCGCAAACTACGAGTAATCTTCAGCAATTTTTGTCGCTTTTGTTAAAGTATGAACGATTTTAAATAGACTTTGAAGGATTGCGCCTTTTATATTAGTTTGTAAGTATCACAATGGTTCATTTACTATAACGATGAAAAAGTTTTATGACAGCTAACTACCGTGTCATAGACCATAGATGCCGTCATATACGGCTTTGTAATCAATAAAGAAAAGATTTCCGATATTTAAAGGTCTGAGCAGCAGTAATTATTTAAAGGATAATGGTCGGATATAAGGAGGATGAAAAACCATGATATATACTACGATGATTGCTATACCGAAAAGAAACAGGAATTATTCGGGTGCGGATTTGCCATATGCGGCAGACTTAAGCAAGAAACCGTGAGCTTCCGGTAAGTGAGTTAGCATCTTATGACAATCATCAAAGGCTGATGATGTTGACGCAGCAAGGCAAAATTCGCTAATTAATATGCGCCCATGCCCATATGGAAGACAAGAATGACGCCGCTATAGAATGTTTCTACGAGAGCCTCGACAAGACATATAAGCAATGTTTAAACTATAACCTTAAAATCGTACCTGGTGTACGCTATGCCAAAAAAGGAAGACGTCTTTGGTAGGACAGCTGTAAGCATAGCCCACACGACATCAACGGACTGCGGCTTATTGACTTTGCAACGGCAAAACTGCAATCGTCACTTTCGATTCTTTGCCGAACCCGTATTCCGAAATCTTTCAACAACTCCTATGATGTACTGAAGTTTTACTAACAGGTAAAAAGAACTTGTCAAGGCAAGAAGACTTATACAGAGACCTGTAATTTTGAGTAGGAAAACCTGGTAGTAGAGTCAGAGTCGGTGCTGAGAAAATTGGAGAACTTTTTCTGAAGACTGTATAACGGTGAAGAAGTCAAAAACCCCGCCGTCAAGCAGAATAGACCATTCAACTTAGATGATGACTTCTGTCACCTTGACCAGAACGAAGTAAAAATAGCAATATCTAGACTAAAATCGAACAAATCCGCAGCAAAGTCCACAATCGAACAAATCTTCACGTTACGGCAGATTTGGACTAGAAGTCCAAAACGATACCCATCATCTTTTCATCAATTTTAAGGCTGCATATGACAGCATTTATAGAGAAGAATTATATAGAGCCAAATTTAATTTTGGCATCTCTGCCAAACTCGTCCGTCTTTGCAGAATTATGAACCGAGACCTTTGATGTCAACAAAGGTTTTTGGCTGTCTGTGACTTCTTTAACATCATACCTATAAGAAAAGCTAAAGCTAAAGGGACTATATATGAATCATGGACTCTATAGAAAGCGCATGAAGATATTTTCAGTCGTTTCGGGCGTGCTTTGGAGGAGAAGATTCAACGACGAACTGAACGCGCTATATAGTGACATCGATCTAGTCAGAAAACTGCACATCAGTCGCTTGAGATGGTTAGAACATGTAGAGCAAATGGACACCAATGCTCCGGCCAACAGAGTTTTCAATTCTTACCGGAGGGACAACGCAATAGGGGAAACCCTCACTTTAGGTGGCGCGCACAAGCAGAATGGGACATCAACCGATATGGAGTGCGCAATTGCAACAGGTTATCTAAGGACCGGACTTACTGGAGACATGAAAGTTAAGGGCCGAACTTTAGCACCATGGCGAAACGTCGATTTCTTGAAATCCGTTATTAAACATTTTCTACTTTCATATTTTTCTATAAAATTACCGAAGCAATTGTTGACGTTTTAGAACAAATGTATTCTAAATTATACTGATGTTTGCGATTTTACCCTTAAAGCAAATCGTCAGTAGACGCCTTGAATCCGCAATGCATCCAAATTGACGGTATTTCTGTTCTCTGTATTTGTAGTCATAGTTGTTGTGAAGTCAGCTTTATAAAACTCGAGAACCCTGTTAGCTTTCACATTCGGAATGAAAAAAATTTTTGTTTAATTTACATTGCTGCCTACTACCTACCCATCTTCCCACCAGCATAACCTTTAACTTGGTAGGCCTAGTTTTTTTTTTTTTTTTTTTTTGGTTTTTGGCTAAAGAAGAAAACAGTAGTATTTTTTTTTTTAAATTGTTATGAATCTCTACATATGCTGGTGTTCGTAGAAGTCACACTTTATAACAGAAGTAACGAATATTACCTTCCTGACATACCCAAGTAGGGGCAATAGAGATTAATATACTCGTATGATGAAAATTTTTCCCATCTAGTCGCGTCACTTAATATTGTTAACTGTGTTGACCTGGCCATCCATCTTTCGAAAGCTTTCTTCTACATGCTAAGTCAAGCGGAGAAGCATAGTAATAGAGATATACTCATACATTGTGTGATAATCGTATCAGATATAATATAATCACATTACTATACTATAATCGATCTGGAGAATTCTTAAGATGGAGTCCTATTTACAGCACTAAAATTGGATCCGTATGTAAGAATGTAAATGCGAAGCAGGAATAACCGAATATTCGAATCCTAAATTAGAGTACACTGGTACGATCTTCGAAGTTATACTTTTTTTTGTTAAAAAACCGGGAATAACTTCTTAACTTTTCACCAGAGATCTACCAGCTCCAAAATCTCAAGTTTGAAGTATTTTACTTAAAAAATCTGCAAAAAAAGAAATAAGAGCATTTGAATAGAAACATATTAAATATGAATAAATAAAGTTTAATTTCTTATGGAAACTCTGCAGTTAATATCAACCGCCGGCTAAGTGTGTCTAATCATCTACGAGCAAATATGTTTTTATTTACATTTTTTACTAGACTGGTTCACACATTTGTGTATGACACACATATTATATATGATAATTAACAAAAAATTCTCCATACAATTTTAAAACATTCTATGGTACTACATAGACTGAATTTCTAATTCGTATTTCTAAGACCAAGGTCAATAACTGCTATCGAGTGCAAATCTATTCAACTGATGTTTAATTTCGAGTATCTACTAAAATTATAAAAAGCTAATGTGTACAGTGAATAAATGTTTACAATAAATAAAGAAATAACGTTAGGAAAAAATAACGAAATATAAAACACAAAAACATGAGTAGTAACATCGAACAACCAACCACTCGAAGAGGCATCTCATTTGGTTATATTGCCAATCTCACATCATTTCGTAAGTAATACCAGTTAAAGCTGAATGCCAGTGATTATGCATAACATAATCAAGATCCAAGCATCCATGAGTTAAGTATTTAACCAAGCAAAAACCGGCTCAACCGGCACGAAATAGCTACAACATCTTACGATGGAACCCATCGTCCATCAACATTGGCAATACGAGAGTCGAAGTCGTCGCTATCATAGTTGGCTTGACCACAAAGCAATTTTTCTATTGGAACTATTTGTAACCGGCGCTCAGAATCGAACTGCTCAGTAAGATACCTTCTTGCTGGCTAGTCATTACGTTGTAATGTCACAGAATATGAATGCAGCAGAATATTTCAACTCTGTACGTGTATGAGAACTGACATACAAATACATGCATAGATACTCGTGTGAGAACAAGTTGAATAGTATAAATGCATGCATGTGCATGTGGCTGGTATTACATTGAAATGTTTACAAGAGTTGGCTGGGTAATGGGATGACATGCCATGGCATGGCACCCAGCAGACCTTGCTTGGCAAGAGCATATGGTAAACTCTACGAGTTCCAACATAATCGTCATCAGCGTTTTCCTATTACTATTCGGTATAAAGTATCCGTAAGATTCTTCTCAGAAGGAAAGAATATACATACTCGTTTATCAACTTGATGTTGCAAGTATATGACTTGGCGTCTTCATTGTAGTCGTAGTCATAGTCTATGTCGTTGTGGTGGGGTATTTATTTATCTCCTGTGAATAGTTTCTTAAAGAAGAGTATGCGGCATCAACTATGACTGTAAAGGGACATAAGACGGGTAGAAGAAGAAGCACTTGATAGGCTTTCTTAAACTATTTTGCGCATGAATCGATGGAATGAGTGCACTAGTAGTTTGTACTTACATGGGTTGCATAAAAGTACCTACATCGCTATATGACTCTAGATATGTTGTTTGCTATTTAGTACGAGCACAGTCAAGTTGTCCTGGTCGATGTGCGCCTGGTAACTTCTAATCCGTGCTGTTGTGGCAGTAATAGTGCTTGACTTTCTGCATCTCAAATCAAATAATATCGGAAATTAATTTCCTTTCCTAAACAAAGTTCCACTTATCCATGCAAGGGCATTAGAACCGAAACTAGAATATCTCAAGTCCGGCCTCTAGTTTTTAGACACAGGAAATTGGGTTGTTGTTGCTCGTTGTTCGTTGTACCTGACATGGATATCTAGGCTGCTAAAAGAGTGGCTGCAAAAAGAATTATCTATCCCTAGATACACATCTTCCTTTGTGGTTTTTGTTTCATCTTTTCTTCAGCATTTTCCGCGAAGTACGAGTAAGAGTACGAACGAGCACGAGCACGAACACGAGTACTAGTATTATCAGGAGTTTTAAATGTAAAGGGGTATGATAAAAGGCAAGCTATTGTAATTTGCCTTCTGATCGTTGGATGATAGAAACTGACTTGACAGAAAATAAAGAAAACCCGCTAGCTTGCATCTATAAATTACAGGTTAACAATTGAAGAAGGAACAAAATAAAATGTAGCAATTGAAAAAAAAAGTTTGAGTAAGGCTTTTATCTAGTACTCTTGAGTTGTGTTATAAATTTGTTCCATTGTACAATCGATGCTACATTTTCCCTTTATTTCTTGTTTTTGTGGTTTTTTAAACTCAACATTTACTAAAGTCAGTTAATGGAGGAATCACATGTAATTAATTTGTTACCCAGTTCCTTGTACATTCACATTCACTTCTGCTGGATTGAGTCTTGAATCGGCTCACGAGGCTATTCTGTGGAAGAGGAACGATTTATGGGATAGTGTACAACTGTCAACATGAGTGGTAAAAGAAAATATGACGCCACGCAAGTAATTGTATTGAATACATTGAAGTTATTATTTTTTTTTTTCTTATAATTTTTTTTTATTTATTTATTTATTTATTTTTTTTTAAACTAAGGATATTTTTCACTGAAAGGTTGCGGCAGAAGTAGTAATTATTATTTTTATTTTATTTATTTATTTATTCATTATTCTGTTTCCCAATAGTATTAGTAATTCCAGATATAAACTTAAGCTAACAATAATATAAAGAATATTTAGTGGTATTAGATATTATAAAAGAACAGTGGTAATGCCACTTCAAGTAGTTATTTATGTTGTGGTGTGAACATATTAAAAAAAAATCAAACCAAAGAAACCAATATAAAAAGAAAAATTATTGTAGGATGCAAAAAAAAGAAATATATAAAAAAATAGAAAAATAAATTATTTGAACAATTTAAATATCGTATTGCACAGTATAGTGAACTAAAATTTTAATTTTATCATGATCGAAATCAAGAAGCCACAGTTTTACTTTGCTTAAGAAAGCGAATAAAGTTTTAATGGATCGTCGTTCTGAAGCGAGACTGTTAAATAACTTACAAGATAAAGCGCGAGTTCCTGAAGTTAGTGGTACGAAAAGCAGATTAGATTCCTACGCAAACTATAAGCGTCAGAGATTAGACTCTGCATGTAGCCACATCTCATATAGAAAATTTTTAGTACCCTATAATAATACAAGTGCCTAACTGGTAGAATTTTCATTAGCCTAAAAAGTTCTATAGAATGGGCTCTAGGAGTGAACTTGCAGACTTTCCTTTTAGCACATCTTTGCATGATGTTCAACTGCTGCATTTTATTTAAGTAAGCAACCCCAAACAGCTTATGTCATATTGCAGCTTTGAGTGGAAAATCGAAAAAAAAAAATTGTTTTTAAAATATCGCTGGAGTAAAACTTGTTGAGGCGATAAAAGCATCGAATGGTAGAAAGGAGATATTCCTTTAAGATTGAAATGTGTCCGGACGAATTTAATTTTCGATCAATTGTCACTACAAGATATTTAAAGGGATTTACAGTTTCAGCCTTAAAGCATCTGGTATTACAAGATTCATTATCATCAAAAATTTTCTCAACGCTTAGAGCAAAGCACATCGATAATATATATACTAATGGCAGTTAAGGGCATGAAATATGACATCTATGTCGGGGCATTCCTGTGGATTTAGGCTAAAAAATATGAGCTTTGTTTTGTTGCTAACTACCAGCTTATCAGGCTCTCAGTAGAAGCGCATCATGGTTGATATCAGCTACTAGCTTCAAAGGCTAATTTATCTAATTTATACAAAAGGATGCTGTGATGAACCATGTCAAAAGATTTTTTGTCATCGACTCCTTTCTGTAGAGCAAAAGTCCAAAAGAGCATCCTTAGTGGAAATTCCTGTTCTAAACCCAAACTGCATTGCACTAAAAAATTTGTTTTACCAAAATATTTCAAGGCCCTGTTCTTAACCGCCTTTTCAAAAATTTTAGAAATCAAAGACAAAAGTTAAATCAGCCTGTAATTATTTTTCTCTTTTCTATTCCCTTTCTAAAAAAGTGGAATCACAAGGGCACATTTAAACTTCGGACAAAAATCTCAAATTAAAGAGATGTCAACGACGCAGACTGCAATATTTTTCAGCAGAAGTTTAGAAACACCATCACTACCACAAGAATATGAATTTTTCAAGGAATTAATAATTTTTAGGGTCTCAAGGCCAGTAATTGGTGCAAAAAAGAAGCTATTCATACACAAATGGGTATCAGCAGTACTATTGCAGCATCTACAATGAACAGTAGAATTTCCCGGAAAGCGGTTATCTCCAATTGAGACAAAATAATCAATGAACATATTCGCTAATGCTATGGGATCAATGATATTTCCATCACTGCTATTTAGTGTTGCAGGTATATGCTGATCCTTAACGCTGCGATTAATTATGCTGTTTATAACTTTCCACTCTTGTTTCAAGTTTCCTCTGGATTTTCTCATAAGGTTGTGGTAGAAGTTATGACGGCAAATCCGAATTTCCATGTTTGCTGATTTACAAATACGTTTATATCTATTTTTTAACCTAGAATTCACTGGTAGTCTATAGCATTTTTCACGCAATTTTATTTTATTAAGAAGAGATTTGTTCACCTAGGGCTTAAGCCTCATTTCTAAATCTTTTTGCACAGTGACAGAACTTGAAGAAATTTAAGTTTTTTAAGGTTTTCAGAAATCATAAGCACTGGAAACATTTTTTTCAGTAAAGACGTCCAACCAGTTCTCAAAAAGCAATAAATTACTCAGTTCCAAAAAATTAATTTTGGAAACTATAGCTAACTAACGTGTTTCTGATGTTATAAACCATTAAACAGAAGCCCTGTCATGCAGTGATCAGAAATTCGTAAATCAATGTTAATAAGACTACAAAGATTTGGTGAGATTTTTTCAAAACGACCAAGAACATGATAAATGCAAGTCACTCCGATTGGTCTAGTGAACTCATTTACGGAGGAGGCTAATCCATGCTCAGGAATAAGAGCAAGATAAGAATCTGAGGCAGGACTTGAAGTAAATAAATTCAAATTGAAGTCCCCTAGAATGACAAGATTGGGCGCCCTCAGGTTGCACAAAAAATTTTAAAACTCGTCATAAAACACGTTAAGAGACTGACTGTTAAATCTATACACACAAACTTACTCACATGAGGAACACCAACTATTTCAATGGTGTTCTCAATTTGCGTTGGCTCCCTTCAGTTTAGTTTGCTCTCAATGTTATTGACCTTTAATCTGAACATTTTATTTTCTTCTTTAAGTTGAAGTTATAGTAATTAGTGTAAGCCACATTCAAGATGCTTTGCTAGCGCAAGTCTTTGAAGTAAATTCTAAGTTGGAAATTGGGTATAAAACTCTATCTTATCAAATATATGGGCTGCTGTTGAGATGCACATGTGTTTTCTGAATACCATTCACCACTGCTATCTGTTCGTCATTAGTTATGTGCTTTGTTCAATATAAACGATGGGAAGTACCAGAGCTATGGATTTTCATTGAAAGGAAAAAATTTAAAAATTTTTTCTTACCTTCTTACGTGATCCTTATTTTCTATAAGTTGTCTTCACAGAACAACAGTTTCGGCAACATTGTACTTTCTTCTCTTATATTATATTCCGAATGTTGGATGAAATGTATCCAAGTGCTTCAATAGCATTGGATGAAATAGCTTCGACCACAAGGTTATGAATGAATGAACTATTAATGAGTTGCTGGGCTTATGTCGTAATTGATGAAGAGTCTAGCAAATTTATTCTTTGTGTAAATGCCCATTAGTATGGAAAAATCTAGCGAAATAAAAGATCTAGAAGATTAGAATGACTTTGAATTAAAGGGCAGCTACTCAGGCGATTGTGTAATTAAATCGACAGCGTAAGTTTTATTTATACGATTTGCCTTAATCAGATGCACTATCTATTAACGATTACAAAAGATTTTGAAGCCTTCAAAAACAACTATTTGCATAAGGTTGATCGGTTGTCTTGTTTCTCGTTTCAACGTTTCTATTTTCGGAGCATAAAATATTAATCGGAAAAATCAGAATCTTATAAACGATAGACGTAACAAAAATAACTTCAATGGCAATCCATAGATTACGGTGTTGTTTACATGTTTTACATGTTTACATGTTTACCTAAACTGCAAAATTTTCACAATTAGCTATAGCTTGAGAATTGAGTTTACTCAATATGGAGAGGATGACTACGGTTATGACTATCGAATCGAATCGACAGTGAAACTGTTAAAACGTTTGGTTACAATTCGGATAAAAACGCCACTAATTTGTTTCACTACTTTTCACATTCATTATGCAATTATTTTCACTCCATTTTCTAGGTACAATTTGTTTTTTGTTTTTATTGATCGCGGTGTGTACGCGTATATACGGCAAGCAATGACTGAGAATAACAATAACTTTCTTTCCCGTAGTTTTTTGAAAGAAACATTATTGAAAGGAAATACAAAGAAAAACAAATTAAAAAATATTCTTAAAGACTTGAGTCTGGATATTAATTTTACTAAAAATCATGAGGATTTTGTTTTGTGAAAATTGTATTCCAATTTATTTGACAGATGAAATACGAGCACAATTAAGCTGAATGAACGTGTTTCGAAACATTTGTTCATTATCTATCAGATCTGTGCATGGTTTGTGAAAAGGCATTTTAATTTCGTATTAACGGCTGCAATATTGCATACCTTTTTTCGGAGCGTAAAGTAACTATTGCGAGGTGAAATTGGCGCCATATAGATTCGTCATTGCAGAAATAGCTAACACAAGTGCAAGTATTCGCCGTATGTTCTATACAGATCTAGTTTTCGCGTATTTGAAGGCAGCAACTACATAGGAGTACATGTATGCATCTCCTACTTCTCCATGCAAAAAAATTTGTATTTGAAAACTTTAAATGACCTATGATATTACATAGCTGCACAACAATTAAATTTAAACGAGCAACGTGATCTCATGTACCGATTTCAGATGCGTCGCCATTGTCAGTAAAAACTTTTACAACAACACTAGTCGTTGTACAATAATTTACCGGCGTGAAGCTCACAGGCACCAAAGTGCAAATTACACTTTATATTCGTAATTGATCTCGTATATATCTTTTCTTCGCATGAGTTATCCTAAGTACTCCAATCCACATATGTACGTGGAAACTATTTATCTATATACATAAGAATGTTTGTATCATGAATGTATACAAATGGATTTACAAACACAAAATGGTATACGTGTAGGTACGAATACTCGAAAACGAACATCAAAATTATCGTCAGAACGTCAGAATCAAACGAATGTTCAATTTTGTGGTTGATATTGTTGTTATAAAACGTTCGACTGCTATTTTTATAATAATCGGTTCTAGTTTTCAAACGTATACATTAATTTTTACGAACAATTCTGATTACATCATTTTAGATATTTTGAAAATGAGAATCGAAAACCAAAATTGTATGCTAAGACCTTTTAAAGCGTCCTTGGTTTTCATTTAAAAAGCTCATAAGCAATTTTTGAATATTTCTTCGACATACTCATGCTAGTAACGGTGTAACCGAAGTGATAATTGAACTGTGCAGCAAGCAAGATATATTACATGTATACATACGTACATATTTATATGGGAAATGTTAACTAAAATTACATATTTCATTTCCATACAGCGTGATGAGCATTTTTGCACAGCCATTTATTTTAAACTAATTTCGAAAAATTAGAAGTTTCTTATCCTTGAATTGTAGAAGATTAATAAATAAAAAAAATATTTCGTCTACTTCCGATTTAAAATTTACAACAACTAAATATTTATTAAGTGCTTTTCCATATTATAAGAAAACCGTAATTGAGGGTTGGTGCTTTCATATCCACGTTCGTTTTACAATTGCCTTGTTCTTCTCTTTTAATCCTCGTCCACCGCTGTTGCCATTCCCTGTCGTTCGCGCCATTCTAGAAGATTTCTCTCGTCGCTGTTGATTAGGCAGAGTTGCCATTAATCAGCGGGGACCCGATGAGGAAGTATCCATTAGTTAACGCCAACTTGTCATCCGGGTCATCATGAAGCGGAGTAAGAAGACGGGAATTCAGGCACGCCGTAATACATGCGGCCAATGTTTGAAACTGATTGCACCAGAACGCTTGTTCTCCAACCAGACTCACGAGATGATGTTTGGAGGATTTAACCGCGGCCTCCCACAGTCCACTTTGGTATGGGGCGCTGGGTGTGATGAAGAGCCACGTAGTTCCACGATTGGCAAGGACTTGTTGATTGTGTGCGCTGTGCCAAGCTTTCAGATCATCTTGGAGTAGACAGTTGGCTCCCACAAACGCCTTACCGTTGTCACTGTATAAGTCCAGACATGGACCTCGTCGACAAACGAACCTCGTGAATGTGTCCAAAAAAGCTTGCGCTGTCAGATCATCGAGAACTTCGATATGGACCAACATATGATGAACGGTCCACAATACTTCACACCAGATGCCAGGAACGGTCGAGCGCCCTTCACACTTTCCTTTGGTAATGAAGCCATTTGCTGAACCAATGTCTCTCGAAGTTGCCGTTTGCAGATCACACACCAATGTAGATACCTCCGAACAGACTGTTACACATGCAGAATCCAATAGCGCTGACAATGAGTTTGTAGCATAAGTTGGGTTCCACCATGAAGAATGCTACCATGTACTTGATTGATGGAAAATCTTAATAACGCTGATCATTCGGTATTGATGCTTTACCCAGCCGTCCATCTACTCACAAAATACCATTGTCATTCAGGATAGGGTGTAATGGAAGCAACCGACTTCAGCTAGGTATATTAGATCGACTGTGAATAGCCTGTAGTTCGACTCTGAATGCACTGTCCTGTTCCATTCGCAGGAGTACCAATAGAGCCCCATCCAGTTCCTCGGGAATGACAATGAACCCCCGAAGATGTTTCCGACTTGGGGACCACTGAAATATATACGGTGTGAAGTAGTCGCTGAAGTGAGCTGAAACGTTCAGTAAGCGCTATTGCGTGGCCATCGATTCTGCGCGTCATGAGTTTCTACCTGACTACGGCAATCATCGTCACCAGTGATGTTTTCTGTTTGCTCTGTGTACTGACCAATTCTTGCGGCTAGAGTTGCTAGTAACCATTCAGGGCCTTGCCAAAATAGCCGATGCCGTAAAAGTTCCTGTGCACCCAAACCACGGCTTGCTCAGTCAGCTGGATTTTGCGCTGACCGGACAAAATACCATCTTTCCGGAGCTGTCAATTCTTTAGTTGCCGAAAACGATTGGAGGTATACGGTTTTAACGTTTTGGGGTGTTTGCGTAGCCAACTCAGAACAAATCCCGAATCCGACCACAAGAAGTGCTGCTTATTCTCCAGAGCTAATGCAACACTGACACTATCCAGCAACTGCTATCCAATTAATTCGTCCATCGATGACACTCGTTCTCATTTACAGTACTGCGGCATAAGCGCGCGAGTTGGCGTTGCAAAAGCCAGGTATGGTAGTAGCTGCATTGTAGTGCATACCCAACTATCTGGGTACTCGTAGTACTCTACATACACTTATGTAGAGCTCAGCGAAACTGTGTTCATACCCTCCTCAGCTTTTCAAGAAGGAAAACATTCCAGCATGCCAGCAGACCAAAGGGTCTGGATTAAGATTTTGCCCGTAAGGACCACTTCACAGTGTGTTATTTCACACATCTAGCGAAACTTAATGCAAAATTCATTGTTGTTCAAATGATGATATTTTGGTATCGTATGAATGGTAGAATGGCAGACAACATGTTAATAAAAAAAGTAGAATTAAAACGGTATTTACCGTTTTATTTACTTAACTTGAACAAATTTAATGTTGTAAGGTTATTTGCATTGTTCGGGTCGAATTGATTTTTTTATTTAGTGAAATAATAAAGTTAGCTCACATGACTTTTTCTTTTATTATGTTTTGGTACATTCTTAGTTTTCAAGGTGAGTAAGGATTATTTATGAAACTAAAAAAGTGAAGAAATCTTCGTTTTGTTTGGAGGTCTTACGGTTGGTAACTTTGTGAAGTCTTTTAAAAATGTTTCTACATGTATCTTTTGTGTAATAGTGCCTTAAATATTCTCCTAAGTGTTCTTTGTCAGATTCCATTTGCACTTTTTGCTCTTGAGTGTATATCCCTATAGCACAATGAAAAATTAAGTAATTCTTTTTAATTTTGGAAAAATTGAAAGAAAGCACCGTAATAAGGATATTTACCTTTTTTGCTGACGATAAACACTAAATTAAGTACTTTTTAGTACAAAATTATGCGCCAGCAGCTTAAAACCTTGAATGCGAATGTATAACCGGCATAATTTTTAGTGCAAAAAGCAAAGAAAGAATGCTACCCTGAAGATGAAGCATTTTATATAACTGATGTTTCTGCTGAATTGAGATTGCAAGCTTTGCTAGATATAACAGTAAAGCGCAACATCAAAGCACAAAACGACTTACTGAACTGCTAACAACATTAGGTTCAAATGTTTCATCATTGTGCCTTACATATAAATCGGGATGTGATGGTAGCTCAGTACAAAGTCGGTATAAAATTAACATGGATGATGATGATGTCGCACTTCGTTTACTTGATGAAAATTCTCGAAGTGTACTGGCAAAACCCAAAGCCAAATTCAACTAGGTACTGCAAGCATGTGAGATTTATTTTTAAAAAAAACAAAAAGAACTCATCAACATCGAAGAACCTCAAATGCACAATCAAATAAGTAAACTTATCCATACAAAGTTAGTTTTAAACGACACCCAAATGGAGTGCAAGCATGAACTTCTGTTTACTATGGTAGACGGAAAAGTGTGCAGTGCCTTGTCATAATATGATTCCTCCTAAAAATGTTGTATTTGTAGTGCAACTGCCAAAGAAAATAACAGCAAGAGAAGTGTCCTAAAAAAAACCAGATGAAAAAATGTTTAAATTTGGTATATCTCCATTGCATTCTTGGATAAAAGTGTTGAGTGTTTATTACATATTGCTTACAAATTAGACATAAAGAAGTGGCAAGCAAGATCGGAAGAAACAAAAAAATAGTTTTAGATATAAAAAAGATTATGCAATCTAAATTTCAGGAATAATTGGGACTTTTGGTAGACATGGCAAAATAAATAGCTGGGAATACCAATGATGGTAACACAGCTCGAAAGTTTTTTTTAGAAACGCTGATATAAGCGCAGAAATAACGGCTCTTAATATTGATCTAATCAAACGTTTCCGAATTTTACTAGAGGTAATATCAAGTGATGTTGAAATTGATGCCGACAAGTTTGGAACTTACGCGAACATTACAAAAAACTTATATCTTCAACATTATGCCTGGTACCCTATGCCTGCAAGCATACATAAGCTTCTTATGCAATAAAAGGACATAATTCAAGATTGCTTTTTGCCACTTGGACAGTTGTCCGAAGAGGCCCAAGAAGCCAGCAATAAAGAATATAGGCGATTCCGGGAGCAAACAATTGGACAACCTCGCTTAACACTCGTCGTTTAGTTGGTTTTCTATTGTGGTCATCTAGTTCAATTCTAAAGAACAGCTCATCAGCTGCAGTGTAGACCAGTAAAGACCAAGCTCCGTCGCCTCTGATGGGTGAATCAAAAGCTCTGTTGAAGAAGAAATGTTACAATTAATGTATTACCTGTGCGTAATTTGAGTTCCACTTTCGCAACTTAAAGAAACCCTTTGATAGTATCGTGTCGATATAAGTAGCTAATAGCATTGCTTCCGACTTGCGACAGCAATTTGTCAACAAGTCAGCTAGGTAGAATGAAGATTAAATTATGTCTCGTGCCTAACACCCCTGCTCTCGATTTGCCAAGCATGTGCAGTTGTCAAGAGCACACTGGTGTAAAGTGCGCAAAGCGTTGAAGAGCCAGGACGCCATGCCATACGTTACCGTTCTTAAGCGAAAGACTAAAATTCGCAGTCACCAGCATTTGGCGAAACATCTTTTCACATCTGCTGTAAGCGTAATCGTATACTGTCGAAGCCTGAAGGTAACATGAACCAACGTCGCCTGAATAGGTTGGCCCGCTAATTGTGGGTCATTCAGCGAAATTCCAGTACTGCTGCGCGCTGAAGCATTAAATATGATGCGAAACTTGCTCTCCACAGCATGTTGTGGAATGTAGTAGCAGTTCGTCTCAGCTCCTCATTGACGGACAAGCGCCGTTCGAGCCCATGGAAATGTCGCAAGGCGTTGGCCTAAGAATCTTCTAGCTCCGGAACCTCATCACGTCATTCTCTCGTGCATGTGTTGCCAAAAATATTTGCTCGCAATCGTCCTGATCCAAACCACCTTCGAGCACTTCTTCCAACTTTTAACAATTTCGTACAAAGTGTTCTAATTTAAGGTCATCCTCGTTTACCCGAGGAGGATGTGCTTTGCTTGAAATTGTGTACGCTGGTTTCCCGGTGATGATTTCACCCTCGACTATACGTCAGCTCCAACCAAAACGTTGATATGTCCCGGTTCTGCAAAACGCACATCAACCAGTTGAAGACCACACAGATAAGTCAACTGCCTTGTATCCAGGAGCGCCGCGGGGGTCACAGCCGTTATAAAAAGGAAGCACTAAAGTGCGATTTGGACTTAAAAGTCGGTGTACGTTGAATGAATCGCTAGCCTCACTCTCCATTTGTGCGATTTTGTACAAATGCGACGATGCCTTCTACTGCTGCGTCGTATCTGATACTAGAAAGCGTAAGCTGATTGGCTAGACGTCCGGTCACAAAACTCATATGTGATCCAGGGTCACAGAAGATTCGAGTTAAGTGCTGTTCCAAATTCCAAATTCCGCTGTTGCTAGCAACACGGCGTGATCTGTTTGTCATGACGATCGTGTCATGGTAGCAACTCCTGTTGGCTGAGATGATGAGAAAATAGCGAAGTCTGCAGCTGGCCAGGAAGATTCTCGGCATAACATGGTGTGATGTTTCCTTCCGCAACGTCGGCAGCTATCCGCAGGGCACTGTGTCGATATGTGTCCAGTCCTTAAACAGTTGAAACATAATCCAGAGTTCTTCATATCAGCAAATCGTTGAGACGTATGTAATCCGATGCGGACCTTGGCAGCAGGGACATCCATTTTGATTAGGAATCGCCACATGTGACTTCATCAGCAGCTGAGCACGGGAAAAACGTAAAGTTGTTGACTCATCTCGATTGGCGGTGCGAATCACGTCTGCCGCAAGGCCCTGAGCGCGCTTCTCCACAAACGCTTACAAATCTGCCAAATTGGGGATCTCGGTTGACGAACAGTCCATACATAACTCCTGCTGCGTAGCAAGGGGCAGCTTTGCAACAATAATCGGCACAACCAAGGTATCCCACTGATCTACCGGTAATTCTATTACGCTATTAACTAATTTGTATCCTTCTGGAAAATCCATGTCACGCACCAGAGTTTCGAATGTATCTCGAAACGCCAGCGAAGGGGAGATGTTGCAGCCGCTCGTAAATTCACAGAATGTGTTTCTCCAATAGTCGAAATGCAAAGAAAGTCTTAGTTTTTATTACAAACGATGTGCTTAGTATACCACGATGAAAAATCTCTCTAATGAAAATAGATTGTGACAATTCCCCACAGGAGGCACCGAAATGTACGAAAAAAAAGGAAAACACAACCACACTCTTGAAACGATTTTCATTTGTCACAATTCAAATTACAAGTATCAGAATAAAATAAAAGAAACGAAACTGATTGACAGGAAGGGCCGTTAGCTCAAATGACCAGGGATGATATCAATCTCCAACAAATTAATTAATTTAATCACCTATGATGATTGACAAATGAAAAATAATTTCATTTAACAGATAAAAATCAAAGGAAAAAAGTTTGATAATAAACTAAATGATTTTGGTCAATCAGTTTTCGAAAATTGTGGGTGCGGTGGAAGGAGGAAAACTGATTGGCCCGCGTGACGTAAAGGTTAAGAATTTCTCACTGACTCTCAATCAGGTAGTTACTGCTTCAACCTTAAGGAAAAAGAAAAACACAATGGTGAACGTCAGAAGTGGACCCGTTTAGAAACGTTTGCAGGAAAATTTTTAACCAAGCAAAAAGCACAAGAAAAGTGACTGACTGGAACTCATTCATACAAGGAATCATTCTATGACAAAATAACAGAAACCTCTGAGGCGGTAAAGAAAAAACCTTTTTACAAACCCTATGATGTTTGAAATAAAACCGTTAGCTCTTGGACCACCTCAGGTGATGAATTACTCAACTTGCTACTTTACACCCATATTCCAGGTAGCTCCCTATTCACGGCCAGTTACAACTTTAGCATGACTACTGCAACCGCGAATAAAATTCATGGTCTAATTAAAAGAGACAAGCTGCTCTGGGCGCTGCATATTTTCAAACCATAGAAGTCTGCTGGACCGTATCATTCCCGTCGGGCTACAAATGCCAACGGTAGAAAATATCATGAAAAGTTACGTAGGAATGATCCACATTCCCTCTCATGCTGAGAAGTTAATAAAGGTTTAATCCTCAAAGTCGGAAAATGTTCTCATGTTGTCCCAAAGAACCTAATTCATATCCATATACAATTTGGACAACTTGCTGAGTTGCCTTTACCAACATCAACACATCCGCAATCACGACCGCGTTGTCAACACTTAAATGAAACACTTGGGGTGTTTTTTATATATATATTATATATATATATATAATACCGCGCGCGCACCAAGGGGATATGAATACCCTTTTTCCAGGGCGCGGGCGGGTGGTGTAGTAGTTTGAAACCCAGGTGTATTAGGTTTCGATATTTTTCCCAGAGGTGGTTGACAAACTGGACGGGACGAGCTAGTACATCCTCAACCAATGGGTCTTAAGTACGTGCTAGTTGTTAGTTCGTTACATTTAGCCCAGCCAGCACCCACTCCAACATCAGTGTTATGCCTTCATGTCAGACTTGACTCCGATGGGATTTTCATAGAACTACATACAAATTCTATGAAAAGACTTTTTCACAGAATTGCCTCGCACGGGATTCGAACCCACGACCCTCTGCTTGAGGAGTCTATGCATATACCACTACACCACGGTTGTTGTTTTATGCTGATTTTATGTTGATTAGTTTTATGCTAAATAGTAGAATATTCAACTCCAAATTGGTTTGGGGCTTCTGCTAAAAGATATGTCAGCAGACGTTTTCCACAAGGTGGTGTCCTTTCACCCCTTCTCTCCATCTTAGTGGTCAACGAACTGCTTATATACCTGGAAGCGGGTGGTAGCACAACAGTAGGGATGATGTTGCTGTAGCCGTCTCGGGTAAGCATCTAATTTCCTAATGTCAATAAAGAACTCCTACAGCTAAATCTTAACAGATGGATCCATTGGGCGGATCGGTGTGGATTGGGAGTAAACGCCCATAAAACTGATCTGGCCCTCTTTTCCAGAAAATATAAATTTTCAATCGTAGACCCTGCCTCAATCCACGTCTTTTATAGTCTCTTATAGTATAGTCTTTTCTGATAAAGCGCAATTTTTGGCCTTTGTTTTGGCAGGAAACGTAACTGGTAACCTAATATTAATATTGATTACCAAAAGCATATAACTTAATTTATCTGTGCATTAATAAAAAAAATTTAAATTCAATTTGCGAAAAAAATCAACCATACACTTATTTTTCCGCTGATAATTGAAATTTTTTTTCGAATGAATAAGCATTATATCTCTAAAAGAAATGTCAAAATTTGCGAATATTCGTTCGTTGGTATTCGCAGTTCACTGGGCTGTGAATGGACCTCAAACACATGTTTAGATTTTTGTGTTTTTCCTATTTCCTTCATGATAATTAAATGAACCTCGCATACGAGCTTACACCACAAATACGTATCACGTTTTACTCTTCGACTCATTTGATGGATCCCACTTTTATCACGATTTGGAAATTTTTTTGTTGTAAAAAGAAAAGGAAAATATATACTAACAAGTCATTCTTCATCGTTCCACCATTATCATCATCAAACCGTTGGAGCGCTTCATTCTATCATTTTAGGCTAACACCTAACATATTTCTAACAGTACACAGCGCTGTCATAATGTAATTAGTTGAACCTCAAATCTGACCTTTCAGTGACCTGTTCTTTTCACCATGTGTTGATTGTCTGTTTGTCTGTGGGCGCGTGCAATTGATATTTCATTTCGTATTTTGTGCTCCGATCACAAATATTCTTCAGCAACGGATAGAGATGGCGGTACTGATGGCAATGGTAAATGCCATTTTAATGTTATTAATGTCGGTTGTTCATTTTTCCGTTATTTGCTTCCATGTTCCGGTTACGGCACGACTCTAAAAGGTGGTAAAAAAACCTTTTTCTTTTTGTATTTTTTCGCTTCACGCGACCAGCTAGATGTCGTCGTTCGTCGTTTGGCATTTCCGCTGCCATCGGTGAGGTCACTTCAACGATCAATAAAGGGAAAATATCTTGCTTAGGGCTTATGTTACATGCAACAATTTATTTAAAACTAAAAATGGATTTATGAATAGAAGTAGAATCGTGATACTTATAATAAATTGCTTTTCGGTTGGATTTGTTGAGGCTGCACGACGGCGAAGTAATGTACAATGCGAGCACACATCTTACAAATCATAAGCAGTATAATCTTATTTGGGATCTGTTTTGAGGCGAATGTAGAACGTTTATAGCTATGTGCCTTTGAAAGGTTTCCTGGCGAAGCAGACAAACGGCTTGGATATCATTTTCCTTTAATTTAAAAACAAACAAAATGCCTTTCCTTTTTGAGTAATTTTTGTTTCATCTTAAAGCAGAATGGAATATGCTTTATCAGCATCATCTTCAGTAAGTTTTGTTCTTTGTAGGTCAATTTTATTACGAAGGAACGGTAAAGAACCATTTCAGTTTCACATGGTGACTAAAAGGCTTATTGGAGGACTACTGATGCGATTTTCTGGAACACAGAATCAACATCATAATTAATTAACAATGCAATTGAATAAAAAATCCTTTTAAGATACTATTCCCCTTTTATTCCCACCGGCTCTACACGTACCATATGTATAGGATTTTCTAATACCGACTTGACAATTTTTTTTTAAATAAAAGGCAAACCATTCGACATATTTCAAAAACTTTATTATTTGCTTGAAGTACAATCAAAACATTTATGAATGGAACTCGACTTCGTTCATATGGCCACCGCGGGCAAGTTTGCAGCGGTCAATTCGTTGGACCCAATTTTAAACGACTCAGCCACACATTTCGGCCGAAACGGCCGCTATTTCACGTTCAATGTTGGCTCTGAGCTCTTCCAACGTCGTCGGCGTGTTGGTATAAACCAATGACTTAACGTAGCACCACAGAAAATAGTCAAGCGGCGTTAAATCGCACGAACGAGGCGGCCAATCGACTGGCCCATGTCTTGAGATAACACGCTCACCATACTTACTCTTCAATAAATCGATTGTAGCGTGTGCTGTGTGGCACGTTATCGTTATCGTCGACGAAATAATATGACCCAATAACGCCGCCGGCATGCAAACCGCACCAAACAGTTATTTTTTGTGGATGAAGTGGTAATTCATGAAGCACATGTGGGTTTTCATCCGACCAGTAACGCATATTTTGCTTATTGACGAACCCATTGAGCCAAAAATGAGCTTCGTTACTGAAGATGATTTTGCGACTCCGAATATCTGTAGAAAATTTTTATAATTTGCAGACGTTGCTCGTTAGTGTACTCTACCATGATGAAAATGTTGAGTTTAATGAATAAATTGACAGCGACATTTTGATGATTAGTAAAAAAGTGCGTTCACAAACTAAATTCAAAGTTGTCAATTCCCTATTGGAAAATCCTATTCATAGATAAGTGGAAGTGACTTATCTTTTGTCTTTACAGAATTATTTGCATATGTTTCTTTTGCGATTCGGCCGGTTTACTGTTTCCTTCTCTTCTATTTCACCGTGTTCGAATAAATACTCGTACATAGCATAACAAAATTAATTCGATAATTTCATTTTAAATGCATTTTTGCTTTAGAAAAATTTAGTAATTTTAAAAGCTAGACAAACAATACTTAAAAATTAGCTTAACTAACTTAAATAATCTTATTAAAACTTACTGTCCTTTTTTGGACGCTATTGATGCATTTAACACTTATTTAATGTCTTTCGAAGTAACACAACTTAATTTACTTATTTTTTTTATTTACATGATAAAACTAAGAAAATATACTTTAAATGCAAAAACTTAGCTCCTTGACTTTTCTTATTTTCAATCTTAACTTATGTCATGGCACACAATTAATATGTTTGTACAGTTTTATTATTTCTTGCTTTTACTTTGAACCACACAAGACATCAGAGAAGGATAATGTTTACCTTCGCCTCAAGTTGGCTACTATAATTTTTTTTTTTTTTTTTGAGGTCAAAAGTTTCTTAGCAAGATCTTATATGTTTATTTAAATATAGATATTTATCTAGCCAGATAGCAAGGTACCAGACTACATTTCGACAGTCAAGTGGCTGCCTGTTTTGTTCCTTAATCGCATAGGCCCCACACAAAGGCGTCCTAAAAAGAATGGATTTAGACTACTGAAAGTTAATCTTCAACTTCCAGTCATCGTAATATCGTTTAATGTTATTATTTAAGTATATAAATTGATATAAATTGATAACTTCGATTTTTGGACCTGATCTGAACGCGATCAAGTCGGCTGTGTACGCTATGGCATGGTGAAATGAGCTCACATCACTTTTGTAGATGTTGAATAGGATCGGCGAATCAACCGCACCTTATTGCAAACCGTTTTTAATGTCAAATGTTGCAGCAGAAATCGCATTGTTCATCACGATGAACTGACTATAATCATATATCATATCAAAAAGAATTTATGGATGTGATTTACTTACGCCCAGCCTGTTTCTTGTTTTTATTCCACTGGATATCAGATACCAGTTTAGACGGGGCATGTGATATAACATGTCTTTAAACCGAATTGATTATTCGCGACCATATTTTTACCCTCAACCAACTTAGCCAGGACTCTATTGATCAGCCTTTCAAATACCTTGCTGATATTTGGAAAGAGCTCGAATCGGTCGAAGATTCACCGGATACGGCGTGTCTTTATCTCTCTTGGGAATTGAATTAGGTAATGGGGATTATTTACTGCATTATTAATCAGGGTGGTGTAAATTTCCACAGCTTGTTGTGGGAGATGTCGAATGCCATCGGATCCAACCGATTTCTTACTTCTCAGTGATTCAAAGCTCTTACTTCAAAAAGAACGTGGATAGTTCCCTTTCGTCGGCGAAAACATTATTTGCTATGTTTTCATCATTGAACTCAGCAAAGTCTAAGTTCTCGAAACTCCATTTCAAAAGCATGTGCAAACATGCAAAACGACACGATTTTCCGGGCCACTGTTCGGGCCGATGACATCATTTGTCTTGTACATATCCTGGAAAAATACTTCTTTGGCCTACCTTCTCCTGAGGAACATTGATCACAAAGAAGTTGTCATCGTCGATAGCTTCTCCCGGATCTAAACCTACTGCTAACAGTAATTATTCATTGTCAGTCATTTGTGTGGTCTTTAAACACGGAAGGTCATTTTGATTCACATTCACAACTTGAATTTTATTGTTCCATTACAAACCTACAGAAACCCCGTAATTCCCCCCGTGATGCTTTCATCTGATTATTAAGATAACCTGTTGACTGTGGCCCGCTTATTTTCAGCCGGCGAATATTATCATTTTTAATTTTGACAATCTCTTCATTTTAAGCTTTTTTACGCCGTACTATTCTACCACAATTCTAAATACAAACCGACAATTCACCTTTATCGTCTGTTATGGCTAACAATATTTTACATACAATCCATTTCAGTATCTTTTCCAGAAATATTATATGATATAGCACTTGATTTTTAGATGTCCTGTACCTCTTTAGTAGCAGTATCAAATATTGTTTAAGTTATTTTGCCGTGCTTTTGCCTATTATTCTTTGGAATATAGCTATTATAGTCCTTCAGCCATTACACTATCAAAACAATAAACTTACCCTTTCTTGTTGTTAGCATCAAGCCCGGTTGCAATCGGAAGCTTCTCGAAGTAAAGCCCAAATACATGAGGGTAGAAACCAAAAAGTGGGCTCATATCAAATAAGCTCACGTTCTATTTGGTGGTTAGGAAGTGGTTTTGTTTTTCTTATTAATGGCTAGATGAAAAAGTATTTTTCAGACTCAACCAATCCTTCTATGACACATACATATATCAGTATAATGGTAAGATGTTGCTAAGACTTATGGATTCCATGGCTCACTGCTTAAGGGGTTATAGGAAAAAAGACGTTTTTTTATTTGTGAACTGTTTCTAAAAAGGTATTTTAATTTACAAAAACAAAAATTATAGATACATTTAGTGGCAACATTTAAATTTATAATGGCACTAATAATTTTTAAAAATATCGATTTGGTGTGCGCTCCTGCAGACGATCTCCTGAAGGTCCTCCAAAAAAAGGTGTAAAATTGTCTAAAAAAATAGAAATAATTATCCAAATTGTCATTCTCATTGATCGAAGCAAAACCTGAGAAATATATATTTGAAGGTTGTGTTAAAACTTCAGACCGATCTTTTGAGTCGTTGTTTTTAGAAATCTTGGTAACCGACTATGAAAACATAGTCTTGAGAAAAATGCGTTAAAAGTTTCGGAAGAAGTTTACACATGGGTAATTTATTTTTTTTACTTACATGTAGCCATCTATTCCATGGACATAAGATGGACATCAGCAGCTTCTAGTACCTCGAGTTGATGTTGTCTACAAGCCATTCTTTTTCCACATATCTTTCCAACAATTTTTTATCGCTGAGATCTGTATGAATTAGAAAGATAGCTTCAGCAACGACAAGTTGTAAAGACAGATAATTATGTTTATAAGAAGATACCGTGGGAACACAAACAAAGAAAAAAGTAGCTGCTACTCCGAATTGTGCTCCGCCTACTTTTTTTACAGTCTGAGACGTGCTTACGTGCTATACGTACCTACATCTCGAAAAGTACTTACCGGATCGGTTTGAAATTTTCATTGAATATAGGCAGATATATGTTCATTACGAAATTTTTTGAAAATTCTAACTGCGTATAACCCCTTAAAGGGCTCAAATCCGGCTTGGTGATTTTTGTTCTAAAGAGATTAAGGTAATTTCTGGAGTTCCTGAAGGAAAGTATTTGGAAAGTTCATTACTTTTAATTTTTATTAATGATCTTCCAAAACTATTAAACTACTTTCATTATCGACATTAAACAAATAATTTCTTAGCCAAATTCGCTTCTCGGATATCTAAAAGATGTATTAGAGTACTATATACATACATGTTCGTACGGAATCCAGCCATTCTAAAAATAATAGGATGTCGACTATCCAAAAACTATTTCTTAAATTTACCTTGTGCTTTTTACATACTAAAGATTTTAATAGGACTATTTTCTTTCATCATGTTTATTAAAACAAATGTCAATTGCTGAGTTGAATTGACTCTCGAAAAATGTATGGAGGAGTGTTTGTTCGGGATATCTTGGATTCAACTATCGACATGGAAAATTTAACTGCTTTCCTTAGACCAAGACCTCTTCTTGTTGAAATAAGGCCTTTTATGATGTAAGTTATGAAGCCTGGCAACATCCTGGCTAAAGAAGTTTCAACATCGAACCTATCGAACAGGACAGGCGTTGTCCTACGTTTGGCTTAATCAGTGTTGCTTTTGACATAGAATAGCAGTCGGATGTGATTTGGGTGTTCTCATGGAGGAATTAATAAAAGTAATGGTTTAAAAAGTTTGAGTTGTTTTTTATTTCATTTGTATGCTCAATATGACCCTATTCCTAATTGCTGCAATTTATTTAATATGTATTGCAGTAAATGTTTTGAATTAGATATTTCTTTGTCCAAAGCTGTTTTTAAGAATAAATTATGAAACGTAATCTAGAAACTAATATGTTATAAAAAATAAAAACGAATAATAATAATAATAATTATATTAAAAAAAAAAAAACTGTAAATGTTGTATATTCTCTGTGTATTTCTGAATTTAAAAGATCCTGTATTTCAATTTCATAATCTGTAAATCATATGATCGTAGATTTAATAAACTAATCTAAACATAATGTTATTACGTATGGCATATGCTTTTTTTAATACAGACTTTTGGAACTGAGAGTGTACGCGAAGACCGTGACGAATCTATTCGTTGTCTTTCTCAGCAGTTCGAGAACTTGGCGTATTTTACGTAAGGACTTCGGCCTTAAAGCGTACAAAATGCAATTTGTGCAAGAATTGAAGCCAGGTGACTTCAATTCGCGTCATATTTTCAGTGAATGGGCTCTGGAAAAACTCAATGAAAATCCGGCGTTTTATCGTGCAATTTTGTTCAGTGATGAAGCCCTTTTTTGGCTCAATTGATACGTTATTAAACAAAATTGCCGTAATTGGGCTGATGAGCTACCCGAAGAGTACTAAGAGCTTATATATCCATTAAAAACAACGGTATGGTTTGGTTTATGGGCTGGTGGAATAATTGGTCCATATTTCTTCAAAAGTGAGGCAAATCAGAATGTTGCCGTCAATGGTAACCGTTATCACGCCATGTTAACGGACCATGCGCTTCCTGAAATTCAAACACATGTTCTCGGTGAGCTCTGATTTCAACAAGAACCATACAGCGCGTGTGTTTATATGTATAATGTATATGCTTTTGATCATAAGAGCTGCAATAATATCTTTCAAATTTAAGGTCTGTGGATATCCGACATCAAGTATATATTTTTATCGTATTTTTGTCCAGTTGGTCAAAATTTGTAGATAGTAGTCAATTACTATGCTGTTAGTAAATCTTATGAGGTTTTCAGTAACTTGTGGGGATTAAATACTTGTTTGAGTTTGCTCTCAAAATTCAATCGCACTACATCTCTACTCTACTACTGATCTTCTTTTTGTGGTATAAAAATTTTTTTTTTTGAATTCACAACTTTATCTATTTTTATCTTGATGACTGTAGAAGAGGACTGTCTCATCCATTTCCTTTTTTTTTTTTTTTTTTGTTGTGCTTGTAAGGCACGTAGGTTATGTCTTTCACGCTCAACCCTTATCGCTATCTTAATCTGCTTTGCTTAAACTATTTTATTGTCCTTTTTAACACATTAATTGCAAAAACTAGGAAAATTAATCACAAGGACATAATGAATACGTATTAAACAAGGAAGAACCAAAACAATAAGGAAATTTAAGCTTGCGTTTTATCCATGTTACATGTTTTAGTCTCATTGTGACACATAAGTTACCAAAATTTCTACCCACTACTATTTCGTCAATGTACATATGTTGTTGAAGAACCAGCAGATCGACTAATTCAAAAGTCTCTTACGTGAGTTCCGGATACGGGTATTCCTTGCAAACTAGTGACATCAGACTCTAAATCAAACCTCAACTCAAAACTCCATTTCAAGTAAACCGGAAGTCGGTACATCTTAAAATAGTGATTGAAAAAAATCAAAGAATGATACGCAAAACGCCTAGACATGTACGATGATTTACTAGTACAATTGAAAAACCTACCTTTAAGTTTTCACGGCTCAATAAGCAACAAGCATCACTATCCTTCAATGCTTAACACATTGGAGTCTTTTTAAATTAAGAGCAGCATTCCATTGCATTAATAATGTTTGTTTTAAGTAAGCAGACCTATTCATGAAAAATGAATCGGGGTTAGCTGTCGGTTTAATATAATCCTTATTCGAATAACTGAGAGAGTAATTAACACTTCTACGATGGTGCACTACTTTTCACATATCCTATATTTGATCAAAGGTAAAATCTTGAATGCTTTTGGTAAAAGCTGATCTAAGATCAGACATCAACAAAACCAGAATGTTCGACCTCGTCAACTTTCAGTTCTTCTTTAATAGGGCTAATTTCTTTTTTAAATATGATAGTTGGCGCGCTTTCAACGGATTTTGTGTACCCCTAAAATGTTTAACCATATAGTAGGGGGGGGGGGGATGAAGGGAAAAGAGATACCCATGTATTTTGGTTTTGTATGTCTGCATTGACTAGGGAATAAAAACTCTGCAGACCATTCCATAGGCAAGAGGTACACCTTAGGAAAGAATTTTAAAATACATCCGAAAGTGACCTTGACGTGTGTTACGGTTGAAGGTTTGAAAGGGAGCATTGATTTTATCATCAAGGATAGAACACAAGAGATATTACGTCGGGGCTCAAGAGTGTCATTTGACTGTACAATATTTGCCTCACCTAAGAGTTTTATCACACGGTTTTGAATCCTATCTAACAGGTGCGGAGAGTTTTTAGAACCACGTGGCCGGTTATGAGTATTGTTCTCCAATTTTGGGCTGCTAAATACCTTTTGGGTAAATTGGATTGGTAAATCAGATGGGTAAAATGGTATTTCCACACCGTAGAAAGATGACGACACAAAAGACGAGCTCTTGAACAAGACTTACAAGCAGTGTCCTAGCTATGACATTAAAATTATCTTCGGGGACTTCAATGCAAAACTAGGAAAGAGCCTACGTCTTTGGTAGTAGTGTCGAAAAGTGTAGCCTGAACGACACCACCTTCTATAACGGATTTAGGCTAATAGACTTTGCGGGGGAGCGAAACATTGTCCTGGTTAACATGCGGATCCCGCTTATTGATATTTATAAGAGAACTTGAAGCTAGATTGATAGATTGTCATGGGGTGCGCATATTAGAATCTTAGAACTTATATATAATTTTTTTTTTTTCGTTTCCTCAATATGAATTACTCCGTTTATTCGCAAAGAATCGATCAAAATTGCTTAACAAAAATCAAATGTGACGTTTGCTCGCATTTTTTTCATTTTTCGTGCGTTAACATCACTGAACAAGATGCAGACTTTTTTAAAACAAGTGGTAGTGCATTTCGTTGTGACAAATGTGCAGTATAGAGACGCCGCTAATTTGATCAAGAAAGTTAAATCTAAAACCACACCGCGATGCGGATACCTCTGTCGCTAAACCAACCATCTGTATAAGATTTTCTGATCAACACACGAAGCAAGGAATAATGACCGCAAAGAAGACGAACAAAAACAAACTTAACAGCAGCAGTACTAAGTGTAGCAGTAGGGGAACCGGTATTTACTATATATGATTCTTTCACTAAATATACGCAAGCTCTATTCATGAAAGCGAAAGAGACTAGAAAGCTGAAAGATGTTAAATATGTGTGGTTCAAAGATAATAAAATTCTTGTCAGAAAGGTTGAGGAAGGAAAAGTCATGTCAATTAGATCATTTAGTGATCTGGCACTTATTTAGAGCATTTTTTTTCTTTTTTTTCCTTCTGAAAAAATGATTGATGAAAATGATATATTCGATGATTTTTCTTCCATTGATCTTCGCAGCTTTGATTTCGATAATGTCTTAACAGATAGTTCTTTTTACTATAATAAGTTCTTCATTATCCATCAAAATATCAGAAGTCTAAGAGAAAATTTCGCAACTCTTGTCACTCATGTTGATTCCTTTCTGTGCACACCAGATATAATTTTTATGTCAGAAATCTGGATTTATGAGTTTGAAAAAAAAAACGACTATTTTTTGTCCGGCTATAATTTTTTTTGTTAACACTAATGAAAATTACGCTGCGGGTGGTGTGGGTTGTTTTATAAGACAGAAAGTGAAGTATATAATTTACGAGGTCCTTTGCGTTGATTGTTTGAATGCTGGTATACTAAAGATTTCCATTGAAATTAACCATGAGATCTTTGTCTTTTTACGTGTTTATAGATTACATATGCCACCAAAGTTTCCGAAATTAATTCAGAAAATTCAAAATACTAGTTTATTCATCTAAATCCTGCTCCTTTCAAAGTAATCCCCATCGACTGCAACACACTTATGCCAGCACTTGATCCAATCCTCGAAACTTTTTTTATATTCGGTTTTCGGTATGTCCATCAGTGCTTCCTGCGATTTTTCCATTACTTCCTCTCGGCTGCTGAAATGCGATCCCCAAAGTGGTTTTTTAACTCGATTGAACAGAGAGAAGTCACAGGGAGCCAAATCAGGTGAATTCGGTGGCTGCTGGATGGTATTTGTTGCATTTTTCGTCAAAAAATTGCAAATAATGATGGCACTGTGTGATGGTGCGTTATCGTGGTGCAAAATCCGCCACCAGTTTTCTGTCCACAATTCTGGTCTCTTTCGGCGAATTACTTCACGCAAACGTCTCATAATACCCAAATAATACTGTTTGCTTACTGTCTGGCCTTCCTGCAAAAAGTCATGATGCACTACATCGTTGTAATCCCTGAAAACCGTGAGAATTGCCTTCTTTTTTGACTGAAAACGACGTGTTTTTTTTGGTCTCGGCTCATTTGGTGAACGCCATTCACTTACCTGATGTCTGGATTGCGTGTCGTACTCATAAACCCACGTCTTATCTCCAGTAATGATCCTTTTGATGAATGCGTGATCGGATTCAGCCTCGTAAATCATCTCTTTTAGCTACGTCAACACGATCTCTTTTTTGAATGAAATTAAGGAGGCAATGTTCAAGTCCTCCGCTATCTCTCTGATGGTTAATTTACTTTTATTGACCAACGTTTCTTTTACTTCATCAATGTTTTTGTCAGTTTTCGATGTCTATGGTCTGCCACTGCGTTCGTCATCTTCGAGTGACTTACGACCATTTTTGAACCGCTCGTGCCACTGGTAAACGACCGTTTTCTTTAGAAAATCGTTGCTGAAACACTTTTTTAACATTTCCAACGTGCGCGCACCATTAAATCCGTTTTTTACACAAAATTTAATACAAGTTGGTTGTTGCAAATTTGAATCCATTTTTAAAATTGTAAAAAATCGTCAACACATACAGAGATAGATGTACTCTTGGCTACGTACAATGTCAAACTATGACGCTAAGATTTAGAGGGAATGTCAAAAACAGAACTACCAACTTAACAAAAAACAGAACTGAAATCGGAATAATGGGAGCGCCACACGGTGGTTATTTTTTGATCAAGGTGGCATTTAATGTTTCGACATTTATAGAAGAATTTTCATGTCCACTAGAAAACGAAAAATCAAATAATGTCATTGTACGATGGCGGTCCCAGAAGTACCCGACCCAATAAAGAAAACACAAAAATTTTGGAAAAATATTTATTTATTTTTCAACATAATCGCTTTTCAGCTCTAAACACTATTCCCAGCGATGTTCAAAAAGTTCGATACTCTTTTTATAATAAGAACTGTCTTACTCCTCAAAATAGACATTAGCTGCCGACATCACTTCTTCATCGTTGGAAAATTTTTGACCATTGAGCCATTTTTTCAAGTTTGGGAACAGAAAATAATCCAAGGGGGCTAAATCTGGCGAATAGGGTGCTTGAGGTAGCAATTCAAATTAATTTAATTTTGGCCATTGCAATAACGGATTTGTGAGCTGGTGCATTATCTTGATGAAACAACACTTTCTTCTTAGCCAAATGCGGCCGTTTTTGCTTGATTTATTCGCTCAAACGTGGCAATAAATTCGCATAATACTGGCCGTTGATAGTTTTTCCTTTTTCAAGATAGTCAATGAAAATTTTCCCATGCGCATCCCAAGAAATCGACGCCATGACCTTGTCTGCAGATGAAATGGTCTTCTCCTTTCTTGGAGCCGGTTCTTCCTTTTGAATTCATTGTTTTGATTATTCTTTTGTCTCGGGTGTAAAGTGATGGACTTATGTTTCATACATTTTTATGAAACGGCGCAAAAACTGCTTTGTTGCTGTGAATCTTCGCTAAACACTCAATTGAAACATCTTCACGACACTGTTTTTACTCGAGTGTGAGCAAACGCGGCATCCATCTTGCACACAGCTTTCTCATGTCCAGACTTTCAAATAATATGCGATGTACCGCACTTTTTGAAATGCCTACAATGTCTGTTAGGTCGCGCAATTTTAGTCGGCGATCATCCAGTACCGCTTTGTGAATTTTCTTCACCATTTCTGGAGTCGTCACCTCATTTGGTCGACCACTGCGATGCTCGTCTTGGCAGCTCGTACGGCCTCGTTTAAACTCAGCAATCCAAAATTTTACTGTTGTAAACGAAGGAGCAGACTCATCCAGAGTAGAACCCAGTTCAGCTTTTATATTGGTTGGGCTAAAGCCTTTCAAATAAAAGTAATAGTTCTTGTTTAATATTTCCGATAGAAGTTGCACTTTGAATTCTGAATTTCCTAACAGGGTAACGAATGTAAACTACAACAAGCTCAAATATAATCTTTTTTGTGAGTTTTGAGAAAATGTCTTTCTGTGTTATGATGCTTTTGCTTCCTTTTGAAAGCTTATTGATTGTCTTAAGAAGCTTATTCTGAGTTGTTTCTATACTTTATGTGCTAAAAGGTCTTCTAAAAGGCTTAAACCCTGGATTTCCAGTTACTTATTGAATAATGATAAAATGATAAAAACAAATTTAGAACTAATTGCTATAAGAACCTTGGTAATATGTGTTTGAATAACAAATACAAAAATCTGTGTACTGCACTTAAAAATGAAATTCCACTATGCCATGATAACTATTAGAGTTCTAAGTTCAATTCTGCTAGAGGTAACTTAAAAAGTGAATGGCAAATTGTTAACAGTATCTTAAACAATAACCGGCTGTTATTCGTGTCAATTACTGTGTTGTATCTGATAAACTAGTCATTGCAGATGCGTTTAACTGCTTTTTTACGAACATAGCCACCAATATGCAACCATGTCCTGTGCAACCTACTTGTCGTTTCTGATCGACTAATGATTGCTTTGCTGAAAAAATGTGCTCTAATAGTTTTGCGTTTAAGTCCATTACTACTCTTGAAGTTTTTAAATTTAGCGGCACTTTAAGGAATATTTATTCATGTGGTCCCGACGGTATATCTAATATCTTCCTTAAACAAGTTGCTTGTCATATAATGGATGTCCTAGCTAACATATTAATCGCTGCATATTTGCGGGAGTTTTTCCTAAAGACCTCAAGTGTGCTGATGTTATCCAATTATTCAAAAAGGGTTTTACTGTTGAAATGTGCAATTACAGACACATCTCTTTTCTCCCAGTTTTAAGTAAATTCATTGAAAAGCTTGTGAAAAATAGGATAGTGAGTCATTTCACAAAAGCTAAGTTTTTAAATGCAACACAATTTGGCTTTCAAAAGGGCAAATCGACCGAGGATGCACTCATACAGTTTTGTGGCAAAATAATGTCAAACTTAGATGGTAAAAAGCGTACTGCTGGTTTATATATTGACATTATCAAAGCGTTTGATATGGTTGATCACCTTATTCTACTGGATAAACTTGAAAAAGCAGGTTTTCGTGGCTTAGATCATACCTAAAAAATAGATCACAAAGAGTAAAAATTGACGAATTCAAGAGTGATCTTATGATTCTCAACTGAGGGGTACCCCAAAGTTCTGTCATAGGTCCGATTCTCTTTCTCATCTGCAATAAACTTACTTTTTACACTTAATTTTAAAGGAAAAAGAAGGAGCATGAGAAGTGCGGGGTTGAAGAAATTGAGATATACTACTCCAGGAAATGTGTTTCTGATGTTTTACTATTATAAAAGGTAAAAAACATGCGACAGACGCAAACCACGAACAGAAGCCCTTAGAGACGAATAAGGGAACAAATTAGTATAGTCGCATTCGATGTTCAGCATTTGGAAATAGCATTTCTGTAGACCGCTTAATAGCGATGACGAACCAAATATCGCTGTCAGGCAGAATGAACGTTTCAACTTAGACTAACAACCTGAAGTGAAGATAGTCATATCTATATATGCAGGCGATGACTTGGTAAGTAGGATACACCAACTCATCTGTAAAATATGTTCGCACGAAAGTTTGCCCGAAAAATCCATGAGCTCCACTTATTTATCGAATTTAAGGCCGTATATGACAGCATCTATAGACACGAGCAATATAGAGCAATGTCTAGTTTTGTCATCCCGTCCGTTTATGCAGGATGACAATGGAGAATGCACGCTGCTCCATTAAGGTCGGTTAAGAACACAACATGCGTTGCCATGCGACTTCTTTAACATCAGTTTTGAAAAAATAGTGCAAAACTCACGCACAATATTTTAAAAGCCGGAATACGCCTATGATATTGATATAATCGGAAGAAATCCCGACATATTCGACCAATTTGGCTGTGGCGACTGCGGAAATGGGAGCCAATGCGTTATCGTGGTGAAAGAGCACTTCTTTCCTCGCCAAATGTGGATCACACCTCTCGCGTCCCAAAAAACGGTGGCCATCACTTTTCCGCCCGTAGGCACAGTCTTCACCTTCTTTGAAGTACGTTCAACGGGTAAAACCCATTGTTTCGATTAAACAGCGCGAAGCACGTCTTTGAAGTGGTCCCACGATTGCGCTTGTTTTCCGGTGTGAGTAAACACGGCACCCATCGCGCGTACAGTTTTCGCATGTCCAAAATATCGTGCAGGATATGGCTAACGCATTCAAGTTGAGATGCCTGATATCTCAGCCAACTCGCGAATTTTCACTCGGCGGTTCGTCAAAACGAGATCATAAAATTTGCCCACGGCTTCCTCTGTGCTAATCGTTTTTGCGCCACCTGAGCGCGGTTCATCAAAAACCGACGTGCGACCACGGCGAAACTTTGTGAGCCAATGGTAAACGGTTTTACGGGAAAGTGAATGGGGACCCATACAAACCATAGGGAATGGGCTTGATATCCTCGCAGTTTTTGTCACTCAAAAACAGAAATCGGATCACGAAGCAATACTGCTCTTTTCTCTTGGTCGCAAAAAACATTAACACGATGTTTGGAAATGGGTGTTAAAACAAAATTAAGCGTCGGATTGTCACCAAAATGTTACACTCATTTTGGCTCAGTAGCGTTACCTATCTTCCAATCTGGGTACTCATCAAAAAGCCCTCGTATATCACATGATTTTAGTTACTTGAAAAAAAGATTGTCTTCTGGACGCGGTTGGACAAATGCTGTTTTCCATCTACTCGGAAAGAATCAGTAGGACTGATGGAAAGCCTTCCACAGTAGCAATGCGAGCGTGGAAGACCTCTTCAGAAGAAGCCATTATATGTATGTTTATACGAGTATGTATAGATACCATCTGGACTATGGGATTTGTGTATTTTAAGATTTTCAAGTACTCTTGTTACTACACGAGTGCGAAAGTAGATTTGTAAAATTGACCGATTAACGAGCTCAAGTCTAATCGGAGGCAAGAAACAATATGGAAGTGTTGCAGTAGCAGTAAAGCATATAAGACTAGTTGCACATGCCTTCTCCCGGCCTTTAGCACTTCAAAGTTAATTCCGAGCTCTACTTTTGCAGGAGGTAGGTCTCTATTTTTATTGTAGTTCCTTTTTCTTGGAAAGAAAAAACATTGCTGGCTACTGGTAATCTGTATATGCGTTTTTTTGTTTTTAAATTTGACTCCCAAGTTAAAGGAGAAAATATTGATGGCCCTAATATATACAATGTGAGTACAAAGCTAGTGTTTGGAAATAGTAAAAAATGCAAGAGAGACTCTAAAAGCCCCGAATAAATTGGAAGATAATTACCGTAGTTTTTATTGATTAGTTTATCTCAAAAATTTTTGTGGCTATCAAATTCCACGTCATAACATTATTTTGTATTTATTTTATTTAAATCTTTATATCTACAAAATTATAAATTTAAAACAGTGCGAAATTTAAAACAGATCAAACAAACATAGTTATAAGTTTTACAATATTATTATTATTAATTTTTTTTTTGTTTTTTTTCAGAACTTCTTTAGGTTGCATAGATTGAGGAAATTGGGGCTAAGCGATAACGAAATCAACAGACTGCCACCAGATATTCAAAATTTTGAAAATTTAGTTGAATTAGATGTATCCCGTAACGGTAAGTATAAATACCAAACATATATTTAATCATGTATACATCTCAAAGATCTACATCGATTACTTAGTTGTAAAGTTTTCAAACAATCTGTCCTCGAGCTATATCACATAAAAGTTTGTTCCACTTTTAGAGTGACTCTTTTTAGTCTTCATTTTGGTAGCATACAACTATTGGAATTTTTCGCAGTCATCTTAGCCACTGTTGCCGCTATCAGGTTTCCATTGTCTCATTTCAAACCCAGAGTGCTCTCATTCGAAATAACAATTTATTGTATCCCAAATGGCCTGACATATTCATTGCAATCTTGATTAACATAAAACTATGAAAAAGACATCAACTGTAGTCTCCAGATACTTACCACTTACACTCAGAATTACATGAATTGTTTCATCGATGGAAATGGACGCAGCATGTCCTATTTCTGCTCCCACTTTTAAAATTAAAGCTATACGAAGCAAAAAGAATATCAATGTAACTACGAACACGAGTTTTCTATCTATCTATCTATCTATCTATGTACGAGTATCTGAGAGATTCAAATGCTATTTAAATTTTATTTTAATAGGGTTGCACAAAAAAAAAAAAACCGATAAAAATAAATAAAACTTTAAATGAAACATCCTCTGCCATTTCCAATGGTGGGGTTAGCAAGTGAGAGTTTTTCCATAGCCACTGTTGCTAGTGCGAATCTAGAGTGCGGACCATAGAATGGAATGTATGTATTCGTTTAAATGGATCTGTATTTGTATACATATATGTATGTGATTATTTGAGTCTAGCGAACATGAAAACAACATTTGACATTTAATTCACAATGGAAAAGGGAACTCCGCTTTGTGAATGAATGAATTTAGCAAAATAAGTTGTGGGAAGTGTATAGCAAGTAACCAGCAGCACAACCCTCTTTGCTTCTGCTCGTACTAGTACTGTGCCTTCATCAAATGTGCCGTTCTGTGAAAGCGAAGACTGTTCTTTAAATATGCTCCAGATATGTATCTATGTGTAATCATTTCAGAAGAGAAAAAAAGATGACTAAATGGTGTTTTTTTTCCTACATTTGTAGGATTGCATTGTCTTTTTGTTTTTCTTCTTTTCGGTCTGCCGGCTTTTGCCTTTGGGTTTTTGAAATGAATGAGTCACTTGTTGAATACGTTACACCCGCGACTTGGTCAATTGTTCTCACATGAATTATTAAGATATTCTTTCAAACAATTTTTTTTTTTTTTTATTGGTATACGTTCGGAACTTCTCTGACCAACAAGTACAACGATTTGATTGTCTTCAAAGCAGTGGTGCTGCGCTAGTACTCGTATAGTGAACTATAAATGTATCTATGAACTACAACATCAGCATGTATGTATTGTAAGTTAAAGTAAAAGCACTTACGTATAGATAAAATGAAGATTGGCGTTTAAATAAATATAAAAATTAACACGACAGAATGTGAGAAAACTACTTGAGCAGCATTACAGATAAACAATAACGATACAGCGCAGGTAGCCTGACTTGGTCATCAACTTTGTAGCCTTGTCCTTGTTTTTGTTACGTCCTTAGACAGAATAAAGCTGTTTGGTACTCATCCATGCCACATAAACATATCATATTATTAGTATTATTATTATTATTAGAGTACAAATTCAGAAGCCAATATAATTGGTTTATAATTTTTTATTTAAATAAAATGACTCCATTCGTTGGAAAACATCAGTAGCAGTTTTTGTACAATCACGCGTTAAGTATGAGGCCAGACATTGTCATGCAATAGTAGCACAACTGATATAATGAACATAATCTTTAAGAGGAGAACTAATCAACCTGAATTATATATATATCCCATCGACCAGAATTCCCAATTATTTGCAACGAGTTTGAAACATGTCATCCCGATATGCCCCATTTTACAATACAAGGATTTTGTCGCAGATAATAACTTCACGATCTACGCGCTACGGTAAGAAATTGGATTACCAAAGAGAGTTCCCAAAAAATTATATCAACTTATTACAAGCTGTTAAACAAATCTGCCAATGTGGTAGATGGCTTGAATCAAACTAATTAGACTAAACTTATATTGTAAAAAATTGTTATTTCTTTTTGTCTGCATCTACCGTTGCTCTCAAGACATTGTCGTCAATTACTGTTTCCGGTTTCCCGAGTGGAATCATTTTTGATTAACCGATTAAATTTCTTTCAAACCAACGTCGAATGTTGATTTTATATGCCGCTACATACTGATATGCTTCATTGTTTTTCGCTGCTAGTGACACATAGGCGCAAAGAGTCCGAATTTGTACTACCGACATTATATTAAATAAATAATACAATAATATATAAAAAAAAAAAAAAACATTTAAAGTCTCAGGTATCAAACACAAGTACCACCACAAGAAAATTGCTTGTTCTGACATAGATGCTCACTCAAAAGCGTATTATTTCGGACTGATGCAAAACTCAAACATTTGATGTGGTTAACCAAATATAGAAGTTTAGTATTTCCAATTATGCAGATGCTCTCAACTTTGTAGAGAATAACTATTGTTGGGCTACATACCAAACGTCAAGATGATCGACGATTTTTTATATTTTGCGGGTTTGGAGAGTCCGATTGTCAATTTTTTTTAATTATGTTGGTATACATTCCCCTGAAGTATGATAAAAAATTCAGCTGTATTCATTGTTTATTTTGTCTGTGGCAGCCGTTAATGTTAGACGTGTTTTTATGAGCTCGGCGATTTTCGTTTGTTAAAAGAAATTTATCAAAGAATTTGTATCAAATTTTGTGTAAAAAATGGAATCAAGTGCTCTAAAACACATGAAATGTTGACGGTGGCATACGGTGCGTCTGCTAAGTAAGAAAAAAAAAAAATATTTACAAGTGGTACAAGCTCTTCCCAGATAACGTCGAAGTTGTGAAGAAAACTGTTTTGGGAAATCTTCGAATTACCATAAGAGAAGTTACTGACGATGTTGGTATATCGGTCGGCTTGTGTCATGCAGTTTTTTCTGATGTTTAGGGCATGAGACGTCGCATAAGCATCGCTCAGAAGTTCTTGAATGATGATTCTGTCTTAATCACAAGGTTTATAATTGGCGAAGAATAAATGGTACTGTTCCCAAAACTGAAGAGACCTATAAAAGCACGGATATTTGCAACGATTGAGAAAATAAAAACGGCATCGCTGGAAGAGCTCAAGGTTATCCCAAAGATCGAGTTTGTGAAGTGTTTCGAGGATCGAAAGAAGCGCTGGCACAAGTGCATAATATCTATTGGGTACTATTTTGAAGATAACATGAATGTATATATTATATTCTGTGTACTGAACACTTCACGATGAAAACTGATTAGGTACTGCTGGTATTTTGATATGATATGATTTTTTATCAAGAAACTCTGGTGGTTATTATATTATTGAAACCGATTCTTTAATTTATGTTATATGCCTATTGTTAAATGGAATAAGTTTTAACTTAATTCGTCACTGATGTGTTCGCCAGATTCCAAAAAAACGATTTTTTTTTTTGTTGCATAGAGCGACATATACCTGCCAGAACTGGTGCTGCTTCTGAATTCTCCACTCTTTGATAATCATGATAATAATGATTTCATAGGTAAACTTCTAATTACGAGTAAAAAGTAATGGTCTTTGGTACTCGTCTACTGGAGTTTCGTTGACCTGACTTTTGTCATTTTACTTTACTTTAGCTTTTGGAAGCAATTATTGCTTTTTTGAAAATATAGGGTTTTCTAAAAACGACTTGACAACTTTTTTTTTTTAAATAAATGGCAAACCATTTGAAATATTTCAAAAACTTTATTATTAGCTTGAAGTACAATCAAAACATTTATGAATATGTTTGGACCCAATTTTTAACGACTCGGCCACACATTTCGGTCGAAACGGAAGCTATATCACGTTCAATGTTGGCTCTGAGCTCTTCCAACGTCGTCGGCGTGTTGGCATAAACCAATGACAACGTAGCCCCACAGAAAATAGTCAAGCGGCGTTAAATCGCACGAGCGAGGCGGCCAATCGACTGGCCCATGTCTTGAGATAACACGCTCACCATACTTACTCTTCAATAAATCGATTGTAGCGTATGCTGTGTGGCTTGTGGCACCATCCTGGTTAAACCACATGTCTTCTAAGTCCATATCTTCCAATTCGGGCCAAAAATAATCGGTGATCATGGCGCGATAACGCTGACCATTCACAGTAATGTGACGATCGTTATCGTCGACGAAAAAATATGGCCCAATAACGCCGCCGGCATGCAAACCGCACCAAGCAGTTATTTTTTGTGGATGAAGTGGTGATTCATGAAGCACATGTGGGTTTTTACCTGACCAATAACGCATATTTTGCTTATTGACGAACCCATTGAGCCAAAAATGAGCTTCGTCACTGAAGATGATTTTGCGATGAAATTCATCATCTTGGCGCCTCTTCTCCAGAACCCAATCGGGGAACGTAGCTCGTTAGTGTACTTTACCATGATGAAAATGTTGAGTTTACTGAATAAATTAACAGTGACAGTTTGATGATTAGTGAAAGAGTACATTCAATGTTGTCAAGTCCCTATTGGAAAACCCTATATTAACTCAGTTTACGGCTTGCTTAGAACTGTCTTTGTTCAATGAAAGAAATCTAGTCAATACCTGCGGCCGGTCATAGGTCTTGTTGCCGGCAGGACCATCGGTAGTCTCTACCAAGACTTAAATCAAAGTGCTATGGGGTCAGGATCTCCCGGATCTCGGTCCGGGCCTGACATGTTAAGGTAGGCTACCTTGTCGGAGCGTCATGGTGGCTGTGGTTTAAACCATATTGTTATATATAAATATAACTAAACTTTCAAAAACGTTATTTTTACTTCTTGTTCCTCTTGGTCGATTTCATCACCATAAACTGCTACATATCGGTACTCTGTTTTTCGGGCAAGTAGTTTTTCTAATAAGTAATCTCCAGTCTTTAATAAACTTTGTGATTTTGAGCAGCTAGCTACCGGTTCTTGTGCTTTTCCAGCAGGTTGTCTGGATTTACATTTTCAGGCTCGGGTAGGTCTCCATTTTGTTGATATTCGACATCACTATCTGAATAAACTTCTTCCACGTGAAGTGTAGTACACTCATTTTCTTTACAATATATGTTACATTTTCTACTGAAAAATGATCACATACCTTTTTGTCACAAAAACAACTCAAATTTTTCATTAAAATTGTGTTCTTTAACAAAACAACTGAAAACTTTCAGAGTTCATTTAAATTGCACTAATGTTGATGTTTCTCTTTGATAAGTTGTTCAACTTCCTCTACTTGATAACTCTCAATCACCATGACTTTTATACTTAGACAATTCTTTTGAATCACGTTTGCTAAGATTTGCAAAGATGTCACATCAGTTCCATTAGCCACGACTTGATCTGGCGTCCTTTTGCACACCGCTCCAACTCCGTCCGGTGCACCCTTGCCATGACCAGCCTCATCATAATTCCATGTAAAGATTATAATACTTGGATAAAAATGTTTCACTTTATTAGCCACTTAATAAAACATAGTTTTATTTCTATACTGCGCCACTGTATCGTCTCTAAGGAAATAAAGATTATAAATATATGGTGGAAGTTATCTGAAAATAGGTATTATGTGTGCCCAGATGGCAGCGGGAGAATGTGATAAGTTATTAGACATAGTGCAGTAATAGTTGGATACTACTTCATTACTTATTGGGCCTATAACTTAATTGCAAACTTGCGGTTTGCTAAGAGATGGCTTAACTTGTATTATTCCATTGTTATTATTCCATTGGAACATGCGTTGGAGAGCTACTGTCATTGTACGTCATTTCAGTATATGTCATTCATTTGAAGCGTAAACAACAATAATTTTTTTTTCACTCAAACATGTCGAACTTTGTGCCTGAAAAAGTGTTTTTGCGGGGAGTTCTTCTTCATTACTTTAGTATGAAGAAAATTGCTGCCGAAAGTCATCGTATTTTTGTGGAAGTTTATGGTAAACATGCGCTAGCTGAGCGAACGTGCCAAAAGTGGTTTGCACGATTTAAAAGTTGTGATTTTGGATTTGGAAGACGATGAACGTCCTGGGCAGCCAAAAAAGTTTGAAGATGAAGAACTGGAAGCATTACTCTATGAAGATTTTTTGTCCAATACAAGAAGAGCTCGCAGAATCTTTGGGTGTCACTCAAACAGCCATTTCAAAACGTTTGAAAGCAGCTGGATATATTCAAAAGCAAGGAAATTGGGTTCCACATGAACTCAAGCCGAGAGACGTCGAAAGGCGGTTTGGCATGTCCGAAATGCTGCTGGAACGCCACAAAAGGAAGTCATTTTTGCTTCGGATTATTACTGGTGATGAAAAATGGATCCATTACCACAACCCCAAGCGCAAAAATTCATATGTGAAACCCGGCCGACCAGCCAAATCAACGGCAAAGCCGAATATCCATGGCGCGGGGGTAATGCTCTGTATTTAGTGTGATCAGATGGGTGTTCTGTATTATAAGCTGCTAAAACCGGGTGAAACCATCAATGGACAACGCTACCGAACACAATTAATCCGTTTGAAGAGAGCAGTAGCCAAAAAACGCCCTGAATATGCGACCAGACACGAGGCAATAATTTTCCATCATGACAACGCTCGGCCCCACGTTGCTATTCCGGTAAAGAACTATTTGGAAAACAGTGGATGGGAAGTCTTACACTACCCATCTTATAGCCCAGACCTTGCCCCTTCTGACTACCATTTGTTCCGGTCGATGCAGAACGCCCTCACTGAAATACGGTTCACATCAGAGCAGAATATCAAAAATTGGCTTGATTCATTCTTTGCTGCCAAGCCGGCAAAGTTCTTTTGGGATGGGATCCACAAGATGGATGGAAAAAAGACATAGCTTCAGATGGGCAATACTTTGAATAATACAATACTATTGTACATGTTTTTCTTAAAAAAACGTTCAAATTTTGAAAAAAAAAACCGCACGAATTAAAATATATACCCAATACATTGTCTTTTCTGTATGTCACTACATTATGCAATCTTATTTGTGTTCTTGATCCACCGAAATTGTATACTTGAATTTCTTTTTCACATTTTGTTCTATAGGTTTCGCAAAAATCCATATGGATAAGACAGTCATTTTCAGTTAAATTGTTCTTCAGCACTTTTATTGTTTTACTCAAGTCAACTTCTCCAAACAATTTATATTTCTTAACATTATCTCCTACTTACATTCTTGAAAATACTGTGCGCTCGTTCCTTGACTTTAAGTTTCCAAAGTTTTCGGAAATTTCTTCCTTTATAACTACTCCGAATAGAACAGTTCTTTTAACAGTATCTATGCAACTTGGAGTATCCAATATTTTTTGCTCATTAGTAGCGGGAGTGTGTTTGCTTTTTTTTTTTACCGCGAATCAACATTTCTAAATTTTCTCAACTTCTCACACTTCTTTCTAGCAGCCATAACTCTAGTGGTTATTTCGCTTCATGGGTATCATCCAACATGTATCCAAATATAGTACAACACATGTTGTATTTAGGCAACCATTCATCTCACGATATTTTGTAATGCTGTCATAGAATGATCTCCAGGATTGTCGCTTTGCCATCCTCAGTTTTTTTATATATTGTATTGTATATATATTTTTTTGAGGGATTCTTTATATGAGTCCCAGTCTGTCACTTTTATGGTACCTTTTGCTTGGTTGAAAGGTTTCCTGCGAGCGGTTCTAAGCGGTCCCAGTGCTGATGTCCACCAGTGCTGCATTTTTATGCCATTAGATTGATCAAGAAGGCAGGAAGTGACCAATGCCTGATTGAGAGCCAGTAAGTTAGAGTAAGTTAATTAAAGTTATGTTAAACTAGTTTTAAAGTAGTTTCTGTTAGCATGTAAGTACATATAGTAAATTTAAGAAGAATAAAATGAAAAATAAAGTAGGCTGAGAGCCTCGACTTTCATATCGAAAGACAGAAGTTTTAAAAGTGTTTCTCTGTATTTTGGTTTATCAGTTTTCCGATAAATCCGGAATGCTATTTAGCGGGAGGAAAAGTTTAGTACAACTGAATTGGATGTATCTGTGATCCGGAAAAAAGTATTTAGACGATACCAATCAGTTCGTTATTATTGGAGTAATGTTGTGGTAGACAAGATGATATCCAGCACTTCATGTCGGTTTTTTGTTATGAAAATGGGCTCATTGCTTATGCTGCAAACAATGAGGTTATAACTTATAATATAATTTAAAAGTGATTCACTACTGTTGTTGGTGTCGGTACCGTGCGATGTGTGTTAGCGTCACACTCGATTATAAGGCCAGTTTTTAGCCTTCCAGCTTCCAATACTACCCTTTCTAGGTTGTCACCAGGGAAAGGGCCCACATGGTAGTGGCCAATATGTGCTTCCAATCTGGCAACGGTTATGTCGGGATCACTGAGATTAGGAAGTAAAAAATCAAAGCATTAATACAACACATGGGCTGAAAAGTCAGTGCCGTTTTATAGTAAAACATAAAATTTTTGCAAATTCAACTTTATTTATCAATATAGTTGCCTTCGAGGGCGATACACTGATTGAAACGATTTTTCAATTTTTCGATACTAGTTTTGTAGTACGATTTCGGTTTAGCCTCAAAATAGGCCTCTGTTTCGGCGATTACTTCTTCATCGTTCTTAAATCTCTTTCCGGCGAGCATTCTTTTGAGGTCTGCGAACAGGAAATAGTCGCTGGGGGCCAAATCTAGAAAATACAGTGGGTGGGGAAGCAATTCGTAGCCGAATTCATTCAATTTTGCCATCGTTTTTATCGACTTGTGACACGGTGCATTGTCTTGATGAAACAGCACTTTCTTTTTTCTTCAAATTCGGCCGTTTTTCTGCGATTTCGTCCTTCAAACGCTCCAACAACGCAATGTAATAGTCGCTGTTGATAGTCTACCCCTTTTGGAGATAGTCGATGAAAATTATTCCATATGTATCCCAAAATACGGATGCCATAACCTTGCCAGCCGACTGTTGAATTTTTGGTCGTTTTGGGCGAGGTTCGTCGCCTGCTCGCTACTCAGCTGACTGCCGACTTGACTCTGGTGTGAAGTGATGGAGCCAAGTTTCATCCATTGTCAGATACCGATGCAAAATTTCCGCTTTATTGCGGTTGAACAGATCTAAACACTTCTCTGAATCATCAACACGTTGTTGTTTTTGGTCGACTGTGATTTGATGACAGTGATTTCGCATGTCCAAATATTCGTGTATGATATATCCAACACGCTCTTTTGATATCTTCAGAGCCTTAGCTATCTCGATCAACTTCACTTTACGGTCATTCGTAATCATTTTGTGGACTTTTTTGATGTTTTCATATGAAACAGTCTCTTTTGGACGTCCACTGCGTGCATCATCTTCGGTGCTTGTATGACCACTTTTAAATTTTTCAATTCACTTGCGAATGGTTCGTTCGGGTGGTGCAGAGTTCGGGTAACACTTATCAAGCCATTTCTTTGCATCGGTTGAATTTTTTCCCATCAAAAAGCAATGATAAATCAACACACGATATTGCTTTGAATCCATTTTTTTCACAATAACAAAAGTTGCTTCACTCACAACGATATATCTCGAGAACTAATTGTCCGACAGCTGTCAAATTTATACACGTATCTTTTGGAGGTTGAAAATGGATTTAATTCAAGTGGTGCCCTCGGCACTGAATTTTCAGCCCATGTACTACAAGTTCTAATCTTGCCTTTTTCTTTTGTATAAAACGGAACGTATTCAAGTGTCTTCAGCTCAAGAACCACACTTTCTTTAAGCCGTGGTTCGTAGTTTAACGCTTTTAATTTGAGCCTTTTGGACCTGGCATGGTTTCCTCCAACGATGTCTGGCTTTTAGAGGAGTCCTTTAGAATTTTGGTAACAGTGGGTAATCCGTCTTTGAGGAGGTTGTTGGCCCATTCTATTTTGCTTTTCATAACCACAGTTCTCTCGACCTCTGGAATGGATCCCAGACTTTTATAATCCGTACAGCATTTCGACGTCTGAAGTCGAGCACCTTGGACTGCGGCTCTCTGCGTTTGCCTTTAGAAAGTGCACCATAGTCCGTCACAGTTTTACCTTTGCTCGACGTTGTAGGAACCTTGTCTATAATCGGTCTAGTCACCGTATTACCACCCGGGATTAAAAGAGTACTGCGTGTCTTTTTTTTTTAGGGACTCTCTTCTATTAGGGATTCCACGAGTAGCGGAGAAAGGTACAGAGATGCGCTGTATACATATATGTAAGTCTACCCAAACCGGAGGTTGCCAGGTATCCGAATATTCCGCTCACGTCCCAGCAATTTTTGGAGATACTGGGCTCTCATCCGGAGCCGGAGAATTCTAGGCTTATCTTTGGGACGGGTCGTATGCAACCTTGACCTTCCCAGGGGGTGAAGGAAGGCGGGGTGAAAATCCTTTAGCTTCAGGACTTATCTGGATAACTTCTTGAGAGTCATCGGCCTTACTCAGCCTCTACAACTTGGCTATACGTCCGTATAACATCGTGTTGATTAAAGAGCTGAGGTCAAATGAACATCCTTCACGTCGAACTGTTCTAATTGGGCTGTATTGAAGTTGAACAGAGATCTCGAATTTTCATGAAAAAGTTATACCTAGTGAACACCCGGAGATGTTCCAACAGCAGCCATTGTATACAAACCTGGTGAGGTTTTCATGCCGCGGGTGTCACCGAGCCGTACCTTTTTCGAGGTGATGCCGGTTAACTGTTTTGATTCCTCGTTTTATTAACGTTAGATGACCCTATTATGGATAGAAATGGTTTTGTTAATTGGCGGCTCCGCCCGCGAACCTATGTCAACAACCTAGAAACTTGATACATTCCGTTGATAAATCGAACAAGAACGATTTTTTCTAAAGGGTGATTCATCATGAGGTTTAATTTATAATGTAAAATAAAACACATAGATTTGAAAGTGAACTTAAAATTTTTATTATCGGTTAAAAGAACAATTCTTAGCATTTACTTTTTGAAAATGATATCATGTAAATGTTGGCCACGACTACGTCTGAGGTGGTCCATTCGGAAGGTCCAATTTTGGGCGACTCGTTCGAACATATCGACTGGTATCTCGCGAATAACTCGAGTAATGTTGGCTTCCAAAGCATCAATCGTAGCTGGCTTATTCCTGAACACCTGAAAGGAAAAGTCCAAAGGTTTGATATTGCACAATCTAGGCGGCCATTTTACCGTAGCAAAACGTGAAAGTAAGTGCTCACCAAAATTATTTCACAACAAGTCCATTGATGGCTCGTAGCGTCGTAGCTCGTCTTGTTGAAACCAGAGCTCACCGAGACCATGTGTTTGAATTTCAGGAAGCACATAGTCCGTTAACATGGCGCGATGAAGGTTACCATTGACGGTAACATTCGTCATTTTTGAAGAAATATGGACCTATGATTTCACCAGCCCATAAACCACACCATACCGTTGTTTTTAATAGATGTAATGGTAGCTCTTCGTACGGCAATTATTGAGCCAAAAATGGGCTTCATCACTGAACAAAATTTCACGATAAAACACCGGATTTTCATTGAGTTTTTTCAGATCCCATTCTCTGAAAATATGACGCAAACGTGAACTGTTTAAAAAAACCTTTTGATAGTCAAACCTTACGATGAATCACTCCTTATTACTCTTTGTTTTTGCTAAAGGGTTTTACTGAAACTGTTTTGGCATTAAATGTAGTTAAGGTTAAAATCTAGAGTTAATCACAATCAAAAAAGATTGAGAGAATAGAAAGAGCATTTAGCATCAACATGTAATTAATGAATATACAATACTTCTCCCAGTCGAACGAAAATTCGAACTTCACTGAAAAATAAAATTAAAACAAGTATACTACACATATATATATATATTGACATTGCCAGCTTTCAGTTTGCCATTAAAAAATCACTCATAAATGCAGCATTGGCACATTAGCAGGTATCTTTTCCATTTCAATAATTTCATGTCAGTTACAGATATATGCTGATGGCCATTTCAAAACCAGATGTTTTGAGTTTTTCCTTCGTACTTGTATAGTATGTTTATTCGTGTCTGTTGTTAAAGTGTTGTAAGTCAAAAGGCCAGTACTCTGCATGTGAGACATGTCTTCATGACTTCATGTTCTGGCCTTATAGCAACAACTATTTGCCTGAAAAAAATAACTTAAGTATATGTGGACAAGAAATAAAAAGAAAATCGATTTCAACATTTCAGCACTTTGAATAACATTAAAATTGAACATTTTATTCTTACACCAAAAAATTTAAATAATTTTAGAATGTAACTACCCACCGACAAGTAGTACTTTCTGCTCGCTTTTTTTAGTGCGTATTTATTGATTTTTATTTTTTTTTGTGCGTTCAAACAAAACAAAAGAATTTCTTTTGTTTTTTGAATATTTTTTATACTCTATGTATGTACATATTTCATTTAAAGTGGTATTTTGTCGAAATTATTATTATTTTTTCTGACTGGGCTTACTTTATAATATTGTGTACGTGCGTTGTGATTCTAATTTCATTCCAAAGTTGTTGCTTTGTTTTATATACGTCAATTCTTACATACTACTCGTTCGTTAGGCAAATTCAAATATTTGCAACATTTATGGAGTTAATGCAAACAAAGATACGTATACCTACTACTTGGTCGTCGTATTATTGGCACTTTGTTATATTTTTATAAGTCTGCCTTTATTAGAAAAATTAAAACGATATGGGTGCTTTTTATACTCGAATATTGTTCAACATTCATTTTAGGGGTTTTGTCCGATTTTACCAACTGATAGATTTAGTTTGATTCTTATTCCCAATAAAATGTATGTATGTACTATACATATGTATTAGGATAGGGACCAATACTCACTTTATCGTATATCTACAGTTACAAAAGTACAATTGAAAAATAACACATGGGCTGCCGTTTTATAGTAAAACAAAATTTTTGCAAAATTCAACTTTATTTATCAATATAGTTGCCTTCGAGGGCGATACACTGATTGAGACGATTTTTCAATCTTTCAATACCAGTTTTGTAGTACGATTTCGGTTTAGTCTCAAAATAGGCCTCTGTTTCGGCGATTACTTCTTCATCGGTCTTAAATCTCTTTCCGGCGAGCATTTTTTTGAGGTCTGCGAACAGGAATTAGTCGCGGGGGGCCAAGTCTGGAGAATACGGTGGGAGGGGAAGCAATTCGTAACCGAATTCATTCAATTTTGCCATCGTTTTCATCGAATTGTCTTGATTGATGAAACAGCACTTTCTTTTTCTTCAAATGCGGCGTTTTTCTGCGATTTCGTCCTTAACAACGCAATGTAATAGTCGCTGTTGATAGTCTGCCCCTTTTGGAGATAGTCGATGAAAATTATTCCATGTGTATCCCAAAATACGGTTGAACATCTTTAAACGCTCCTCTGAATCATCAACACGTTGTTGTTTTTGGTCGATTGTGAGCAAATCCGGCACCCACTTTGAACAGAGCTTTCGCATGTCGAAATATTCGTGTATGTTATATATAACACGCTCTTTTGATATCTTCAGAGCCTCAGCTATCTCGATTAACTTCACTTTACGGTCATTCGTAATCATTTTGTGGACTTTTTTGATGTTTTCATCTGAAACAGCCTCTTTTGGACGTCCACTGCGTGCATCATCTTCGGTGCTTGTATGACCACTTTTAAATTTTTCAATCCACTTGCGAATGGTTCGTTCGGCTGGTGCAGAGTCCGGGTAACACTTATCAAGCCATTTCTTTGCATCGGCTGCATTTTTTCCCATCAAACAGCAATGATAAATCAACACACGAAATTGCTTTGAATCAATTTTTTTATTTTTACAATAACAAAAGTTGCTTCACTCACAACGCGATATCTCGAGAACTAATCGTATCTTTTGAAGGTTGGTACTAACTGAAAATGGTATGGATTTAATTCACTTTACGGTCATTCGTAATCATTTTGTGGACTTTTTTGATGTTTTCATCTGAAACAGCCTCTTTTGGACGTCCACTGCGCATCATCTTCGGTGCTTGTATGACCACTTTTAAATTTTTCAATCCACTTGCGAATGGTTCGTTCGGCTGGTGCAGAGTCCGGGTAACACTTATCAAGCCATTTCTTTGCATCGGCTGCATTTTTTCCAATCAAAAAGCAATGATAAATCAACACACGAAATTGCTTTGAATCCATTTTTTTTTATTTTTACAATAACAAAAGTTGCTTCACTCACAACGCTATATCTCAAGAACTAATCGTATCTTTTGAAGGTTGGTACTAACTGAAAATGGTATGGATTTAATTCAAGTGGTGCCCTGTCTTAGAAACGAATTTTTCAGCCCATGTATTAATAAGTATATATTAATATTATAATAATGATCAAGATAGGAGTCATAAAGAACTATAGCCGAATAATCTATCGCCAAAATTAATTATTTATTTTGTGTGGTGTAAATGTAAATTGATTAATATGTATATTTTTATTATGTTGAGGAAATGAAAGGATTAAAAAAAAAGAACATTTATAAAGACAACTTAAAGAGAGCTGACAAATAAATTTTTGATTGTAGAATTATCTAAAGTTAAGAGCCATTTCTTAATTTTTGTTAAAAAAAAAAGTGGTTATGATTAATTAATTATCTGCAATGAGGTAAATAATATGGGTGCAGTTGCAGTAAAAATGTTCGTGAAGTGGGTTTTATTTGAATAACAAATACTTATTTAATTCTGTTGTATTTACTCTTAAATAATAAACGTTGCAATTTCAAAACGCAAGAAGAACACCTTAAGTACTTTATAGACGTAAATATGGTATTATCGGTATGACACGCATAAAGTAAAGCAAAGGCCATCTGGAAGTCAATCTGTTTTATTGTAAACAATTGTAAACAATTCTTACAATATGTTTTTGTGCAATTAACAATGACTTCGAAACGTTAGAATAGGCTCCACAGTAACTAGATATGCCATACTGCAACTTTGACTTAACAATCTCATTATACTCGTATACCACTATTAGTGAGTTTTTGGAGGAATATGGCTTAAGCATATACATTTTCCGGGTAACTGACAACATATATTTTTTAAGCTGAGTAGCTTTTCAGTTAAAATTTTCATCAATTACAACGTCTGAATACATAAAATTATTAACAAATTCAATTTTAAAGCAATTGGTTGTACAGCAATCTTTTTGATAGTCATCAATACCTCCACAAAAATGCGTAGCTAAAAAAAGTTTCTCACACGCCCTGGAGTGAAAGAATAAATCGCATGTTATTGGAATGGATCTTTTTAGATTGCAAAAAAAAATAACAGGTTCATGCTTTGCAAACCATTGCTTGAGAACTTGTAAGTCTTTCAGTAATTTTATCAAAGATTCGAGTAACATGCTATTTGTACATGTAACAGTCATGTCATCCACAAACGCTGTTATATTTCTCATAAAGCTTTGTTTGAAAATTTAATTTACATACATAGATAAGGTAAAGAGTTGGACTCAAAACTGAATCTTGGGGTGGTACGGCGATATCTAAAATCAAATCATTACTAAAGGCTTTGCTAAGTTTAACCTTTTAGTACCTTCCTGTAACGTAAAATGAAAACCAATTGCAGGATTGTCCTCAAAAACTGGATTTGTAGAGCTTGGCATCTTAAGTAGACCTAACCTTACAAAATCCAAATGGTCATTTCTAACAAAACTAATTTTTCTTTAAAAATCACATACAATGTCTTTTATTGCCTTTAAAGAAAGTTTTGAGAAAGTGGAAAGTAATGAAATTCATTATGCTTCTGTTTCTTTTTTTTGAAAAGGGGAACCACTTCAGTGGTATACCACTAACTACCAGAACTAACACTCTTTAAATATGAAAACAAGAAAATCAACAACATACAGAACAATTTTTTTCAACAGACAATTGTTATACTATCAGAAATACTGGAGCGTTTGTTGTCAAGTGGCATTATTCTTTTACCATATATATAGGGTTTTCTAATAACGACTTGACAACTTTTTTTTTTTAAATAAAAGGCAAACCATTTGAGAAAGTTCAAAAACTTTATATTGGCTTAAAATACAATCAAAACATTTAAGAATGGAACTCGACTTCGTTTATATGGCCACCGCGGGCACGTTTTCAACGACTCGGCCACACATTTCGGCCGAAACGGCCGCTATTTCGCGTTCAATATTGGCTCTGAGCTCTTTAAACATCGTCGGTGTTTTGGCATAAACCAATGACTTAACGTAGCCCCACAGAAAATAGTCAAGCGGCGTTAAATCGCACGAACGAGACAGTCAATCGATTGGCCCATGTCTTGAGATAACACGCTCACCATATTTACTCTTCAATAAATCGATTGTAGCGTGTGCTGTGTGGCTTGTGGCACCATCCTGTTGAAACCACATGTCGTCCAAGTCCATATCTTCCAATTCGGGCCAAAAATAATCGGTGATGATGGCGCGATAACGCTGACCATTCACAGTAACGTGACGATCGTTATTGTCGACGAAAAAATATGGCCCAATAACGCCGCCGGCATGCAAACCGCACCAAACAGTTATTTTTTGTGGATGAAGAAGTGGTTCATGAAGCACATGTGGGTTTTTACCTGACCAATAACGCATATTTTGCTTATTGACGAACCCATTGAGCCAAAATGAGCTTCGTCACTGAAGATGATTTTGCGATGAAATTTATCATCTTGGCGCATCTTCTCCAGAACCCAATCGGAGAACGTAGCTCGTTAGTGTACTTTACCATGATGAAAATGTTGAGTTTACTGAATAAATTGACAGTAACAGTTTGATGATTAGTGAAAGAGTGCGTTCACAAATTAAATTCAAAGTTGTCAAGTCCCTATCGGAAAACCCTATATTTCAAAAGATGTAGGAATATCAGGACAAAACTAGTATTTTGAAAATCGTCTGGAATTAAATCCGAATATAAGTCACAATTACAGGTGTTTTGAAGGGGATAAGGTTTCATTTTAGCAGCAATAGACACAGTGTTTATAAAAACTGTTAGGTATATCCACTGAATTGCAAACTATTTTGTTTTCTACTTGAAAATTTTGGATAATATCTTTACTTTTTTGTTTTTTAAGAATACCAACGCCGCTGCAACTATCTAATTTATACGTATCATAATTGCTTGCATATAGCATACTTATATTTCGGTCTGTTTAATATTATAACAGATTAATAGGCACTTGAATTTCCATACCGACAGACAAAAATTTCTAAAAATTGACATGACCCGAAGAAGGAATGCCAACTACAGTTTTTTAAATTTAAAGGCGGACGATAGTCTCTCTTACAAAAAGCTTATGATTCACACTGTGCAAGGGAGAAAAAACGAAACATTACAAAATTCTGATAAATTGCTTCAATTTAATATAAATCGACGACAATATTTTATGATGTATAGTGGCTAGAATGTAGATAAACGTTCAACTTGGGCCTCTGGCATATACCACAATGTATTTAAAGTAAGTATGTATTGTAGTTAAACTTGAACGATGCACTAGTTACTTTCGTTTTGAGGCATGCGTAATCGCAAATTCCTAGTTGCGAAAGATTTTTTCTTGACATTTTGTAAGATAGCATTGCTCGAGGAATTCGAAATTGAACATTATATCCACTTCGAGCTGCAATTTGGTATGTTTGCCTGGTCTTTCTGAAATTCCTCACAGGAGTGTAGGCCTTATGAGAGTGTTTTTTTTTCGCAAATACTGCTGGTGGCTATCTCTCATTTTCCGGTCCTATATTCGCTAAATTACCGCATCTGATGTAGCACTGGTTTAAATTGAAATTGTTTTTGTAATTACTCATATTCTATAAAAAATATCCCACAGCAATCAGTCTGCTACACAGTCGGAAGCAGAATAATTGATAGTATACGGATGCGTCACTGATATCTACAGGAAAACGATAGAGACTCATAATTACCCACATTGGACGTTTGACAGCATTCGTACAGAAATGAATTTTAAGCTTTGTTTTAAGCAAAAGAGATGAATGCCACGAAGATTTATATACCGTAGTGTTTAAATAGTGGATTGAGAAAATTTTGACGCACCTTGAATCCAAATCCTTCTTTGTAATCGAAATAAATACTAATTATCATTTCAGAAAAAAAAAACCAATGCACCTTAGACTTCTCCCAGAAAAGAAGATATCAAGATGTGCATTAATAAAAATTATAGTACATGCCTTTCGAAGTCAAAGGATTTGCAGCAATTCAACACAGGGCTTATAGAATTAAGGCATTATTAATGAAAGAACAGAAGAATGTGGACTATGAAAAATGACTTAATTATATCCAACACATTGAGTTACACGTTGAACCTAAGATGTAGAAATTGTAATTACATTATTTGATGAGAAAGACAGAACCAAAGAATTTTCTTCTATTTACTTTTATTTCCCTTTTACACTGCTACATACAATAAATTAAATAAAAATAAATTGTGCCATATGCAACCTATTTAGTTTCTAACACGATATATCATCAAAACAGAGTTATCAACCCCATGGTAATATACTCCAATGTAGCCCTATGAGAGCTTTTAAGATCGAAAAGTTATGCACTCCGTTGAAACCAGATTAGTAGGCAAATAGGTTTTGCAAATTACTATTGTACAGTACATTCCGGAACATATGATATGCAGTACAACCTTTATAATTGCACCATGGTCGGCTTCTTTCTAATGAGAGTTCTCCATGCCAAAAAGTTATCTCCTATTCTCTTCCCACATTTTTTCTTTCTGTCGCACCGAGTACTCAGAAAAAGAAGTAGTCCATTGAACTCCTTGTAAGTTACTCTTCTCAGTCTCTCTTTCTCAGTCTTTCCAAGAAATAACATATGAATAAGTTAAAAAGTGCTGCCTAATGCGTATGTTAGATATTTTCAGAGGAAGTGCTCCGCGGTGTCGTCATGATGTTACATCAGTTAGTAAAAGTGTGATGCCCCATCACGACTCCAGTATGTAGCCTGCAGAATTTTCTACTGAGAGAGAGCATGAAGGCCCTGAGCTCTTAAAGAAATCAGAAAGCATTCGTTTTGTCTGCCGGCAACCTGAAAAATCATGCGAGGAGGATGTAGGCAAACCTGGCGTAGGTTCGGGTTCTGAAAAATTTACCTTGAACTTAGTAAGTTCATCGGCGATTGCCTTCCCTGTGATCCCATTGCAGCCTTCTGACTGCTTATGGTATTTAAGAATAAGTTCTGGTACTTATTTCTTACAAAGTTATTAAATTACATGTTCTTTATAATCGTCTTGGAAGGCTTAAGGTTAAGTTCGAAAATATGTGCTCTCTCACCGCCGTTATAGTTAATGTTCATCAGTGATAGGTCAATGAAATCATATCGAAAACATCTTGATTGGGTTGGTGATATTTTCCTTTATTTTAACATAATTATGTACTTGCATTTGGTCTAAAATAACATTTACTCGTAGGTTTAAAATTACTTAGAGCAGTTATTTCATTTTAGCTAATTCTCCTTGCACTCTTTGCAAACTTATCACATAACAATGTACAAAGTCAAAATATGTATTTTTTTAGACTTTAACCTGACCGATACAACTACAACTACGAGTATATAGTGTATTTTAACACTTGCCACCTATTTGCAGCTCAATAAATTTTTCATTCAATTTCTTTTATTGTTTAACTTTATTAATTGTTATCAAAAAAAAAAAAATAATATTAAAAAATAAAATAAAATAAAATAAAAATAAATATATATAATAAAAAAAAAATAATAAAAACAAAACGAAACTCGGCAGGTGTGGTCATTAAACAGTCTAAATGTTGTGCCATAGTAATTGACTTCGTCGATCAACTTGAATTAGTATTCATTGCTCAACCTGTCCACACATCCATGACTGCATCCATAGTGTCGAGCGTCGAGTCTCTAGAGTTTGTACAGCCGATATGGACATGTTAAGTTGGGCCGGTATGCTAATTACAATCGAAACGTGAATACTTTATTAATACTTGAAACCCTCAAATAGTTTCCACACCATTTTATACTCCCGGATTCGCATATGGTCGATTGCAAAATTTATAAAAATATATATACAACACACACAACAGATATTTCAGAGTTTTCTACAAGCGAAATGTTTGGCAGATGCCAATGCCAGTAAAACAAACCGATCATAATCGTATTTCATAAATTTGATTTAATACTTGAGCTTTGATGGAATGTAAACTTTTCGCTTTGTTAATTTTGGGCAACAACATATCTATTATATTCCTGCTGCGCAATAAGAAACTTGTTGTTTAATCAAAAAATACACCCAGGAACTAATTGAACGAACAATGCTCGTAAATCAATCAAAATTACGCTGATCCATGAAAGCATCTGTAGTGCCAAATATACCATTTTGACAGATATAATAACGAATTTTTCAGAAGTGTACCTATCACGTATAATGGAGTGCAGATAAATTCAATTTTCCAAAACACGATTAAGTGGTAGACTGAGAACAAAATTGAAGATATTGAACTCTGTATGAGATGTGCAAATGAAAACGAATGGAATAAAAAATTATAATTGCGCAGATGCTATGTAACTTAAGTAGAAAATATTAACTAAAAATATATATACCTACATATATATATATTGTATATAATCAAATTCTAAGGACGAGAAGACGATACGAATATTATATACGAGTATGTAGGTAAAGCCAGAAAATTTTTGCATGAATCGCTTGGTTTCAAGAAGTAGCTGATTGCCATTAAACAATTTGCTAATGCCAATGTTCTTATTTCTATTCCTTTGTGTTAATTTAGAAAGCCCATATGGGAATCATCTGCATACGTAATTTACTACCTTGATGGCAGTTCATTCGGGGTGAATCAGGACATCAACTAACCAGCCCCTCCAACCAACTCTTTTTACTTGGAAGCGATATCTAGGACAAAAATTTGAAATTTATACAGTTTTCTCTTTTGGACCAGTCAAGCGTATCTTTATCTACTTTCAATATAGTCCAGGCTTCTGGACATGCAGGACTGCGATTCTTAATGCGCTATTATTTTGGTTATTTAAGCTGTTTATTCGTTCCTAGTGTTCACCTTCTTTTGTTCGCACTTTTTTGTTTAAATAAATTTAAATAAAACACAAAGAAATTATTTTGATGACGATTTATTAAGTTCATTCAAAAGATTAGTTAGTTTAGATAGTTTAGTTTTAATGACTTTTTATTAAAATATATTAAAAACAAAGCAATACAATATTTTACAGTTTGCTAGCAAACAAAAAATCGCGGGGAGCCAAATCGCAATTCGATCAATTTGTCGGTGGCGACTGAGAAGGTGTAATTTTGGTGGAAGAACACTTTTTCGCCAAATGTGGTCGTTTTTTTCTTCAAATCGGCTTTGAATGAGCCCAATAAATCGACGTAGTATGATCCTGTTATTATTTTTCTCTTCTCCAGCGTGAATCACACCTCGTGCGCCCAAAAAAACGGTCACCTCTCCAGCCGAAGGCACGGTCTTCGCCTTCTTTGGAGCACGTTCACCCGGTTTCGTTTGGTGTTCTTTTGTCCACATCGTGGTGTGTACCAATGAATCCATGTCTCATCGACGGTCACGAAACAACGCAGAAACTCTCCGGATTTCGATTAAACAGGGCAAAGCACGTTTTTGAAGTGGTATCACGATTGCGCTTGTCCTCCGATGTGAGCAAATGCGGCATCCATCGCGCGGAAAGCTTTCTCATGCCCAAAATCTCGTGCAGGATATGGCTTACGCGTTCAATTGAGATGTTCAATACTCACCATAGAGTGATAGGCTTGAGCATGGTCTCAAAAAAAATAAAGTAAAACGATCTTTAAAATGGGTGTCAAAACAAAGCTAAGCGTCGGATTGTCACCAAATTTTGACAGGCGGGTTTAAAGTTACTAAATGATGGTACACTCATTTTGGTTCAGTAGTACCATCTATTTTCCAATCCGGGTACTCACCAAACAGTCCTCATAAACATATTTCAAAATAAAATTTAATAAATTAAAGCAAAATAAGTTAATCAAACAAAAACTAAATATAAATTTTTTTTTTCTCTTATCTCCTCTTATTCGTTTGTAGAGCACTTGTAGTGTATCTATACAATACGAGGTGTGTTTAAAAAGTAACTGGTGGCCGTGGTGTAGTGATATATGCATAGACTCCTCAAGCAGAGGGTCGCGGGCTCCAATCCCGTGCGAGGCTTTTCTCTGAAAAGTTTTTCATAGAATTTGTATGTAGTTATATGAAAATCCCGTCGGCGTCAATTCTGATAGGAAGGCATAACACTGATGTTGGAGTGGTTGCTGGCTGGGAATGTACCGAACTAACAACTAGCACGTACTAAGACACTTTGGTTGATTATGATTTGATTATGATTCAAATGCATATTTCAAAGAAATAGAAGAAATTCTGGAAGAGATATGTAAGCCGCCTTGGGAGTCAGTGCCATCAACTGACTGACAACGAAGAATCTTGTAACTTGTCAAGAGCGACATTACTAACTCGTCTCAATGAAGACGAACAATTGGGTCCAACGAATCGGCCGCTGCAAACGTGCCCGCGGTGGCCATATGAACGAAGTCGAGTTCCATTCATACTAGGTGAGGTGAAAAGTAACCTCCTTGAGAAAGAAAAAACTTTTTTTTAAATGTTTTTTTAAAAATCAACTTCAAACTTCGTCCGAAAAGTGAGCTGAATTTTTTATTGATGAGCCATCTTTTGAGGTTTGGGAAGAGATAATAGTCCGAGGGAGCCAAATCGAGCGAATACGGTGGATGCGACAGCAATTGGAGCCGTAAGTCATTGATTTTAGCCGTGATTGTATGTGAGGCCATTTTGCAGCGATTTCGGCCATCAATCGCTCCAATAATTCACAGTAATACTCGCTGTTAATGGTTTTTCTTTTTCGAGGTAGTCCACGAAGAGTATGCCATAACAGCCTCCCTCGGCCGCTTCGGAGCACTCGTGCCGGCTTCATTCCATTGCCGGGCACACATTCTGTTCTCTGGTGTTCAACAGTTACCAATTGACGCCAAAAGTTCGCCCAATTCCGCATCAGCAAGTCCAAACGCTCTTTCGAAGTGCTCTCGCGTTCGCCTTTTTGGTCAGGAGTGAGTATGCGCGGCACCCAGTTGCAGGATAACTTTTTCATATGCAGAATATTGCCCAAAATATGGCGCGTGCGCTTAGTACTAATCTTTGTGGTATCTGCTAGCCCGCGCACCTTCACTTTCCGCTCAGCCAACACCATTTCATGTTTTTGTTTTGACATTATCCTTTGTAACCGCATCGGAGGGCCTGCCGCTGCGGACTTGGTCGGTGGTGAAGTTGCGGCCACCACCAAACTCTCGAAACCAGTATTTTCAATCTGACGGAGCATTAGCCCCATAATATTTATCCAATTTTTCTTTTGTTTCCTTCGCCGTTTTGCCTCTTGAAAAATTATGTATTATGAGAGAACGAAAATCGTTTTTGTCCATACTCAACGTGATGCCAAACACGTCAAAAACAACCAGCTGTCAAAACAAAACTAAAGACAGTATCGCACTGAAATTTGGCATGTCTGCCTAAATATGAACGGACTTCAAGGCACCATTACTTTTTTTGCAGTAGCAGCGCATTCTGGCGGTCAAGGAGGTTACTTTACACTCTACCTAGTAAATGTTTTGATTGTACTTCAAGCCAATAATAAAGTTTTTTGAAATATCTCAAATGGTTTGCCTTTTATTTAAAAAAAAAAGTTGTCAAGTCATTATTAGAAAACCCTATATAATCAATGTGCAGTTTTAACGTATGTAAAATAAGGGGTGAACAACTTATTTCCAGATGTATCATGTAATTAAGAGTATGATTCGGTTGTCCAAAGATGCGTTTTATGCAATAGCGTTGGAACTTTTCGACGAGATCAAAACTAACATATCCCAAAATTTGCGCATCGTACAAAAGAACAGTCTGTGCAGTCGCTTGAATAATTTTTAATTTAGAGCTCTGTGTAAGATAATTGCTTTGAATACAATTATTCCACACTGAATTTGTAGCTCGTTTTGCTACCCATAGTTTCATTTTTTAATGTTTTTCCATGCTGAGACTAGCTGGTATAATAACTCTGAGATACTTACTATACTCTCTAACAACTTAAAAGGATTCTCTTTGGTAAGTCCAGGTTTCGTTTCTCGCCTTCCTCCATTTCGAGACACCAGAAATTTCTTTCGAGATTTACCGTTAAATTACAGGTTTTGCAATACTTTTCGAGCCTATGGATTTTAAGCTAAATACTGTTAACTGTATCGGCTAGGAAGACGTTATCGTCGGCATACATTAGACCTGGTATTGCTGTGTGGCGACTATAACGTCTTCATATCCGATACAGGCGGGGCGAAACGTTATCGTAGCTAGTACGCGGTTTCCGCATCTCGATATTCATAAAGAGACTTGGAGATCTCTTCGTCAATCCACCGTCAGCCAGATTGAGAGCGTTGCGATCGACGCAAGGCATTACTCTAGTATTATGGATGCCCGAACGTTCCGAGGGGCAATCATTCACTCGGACGATTATCTTTTTTTTTTATCTAGGGATGCCACGTCTAATGTACTTGGTGTCACTCGGTCACCACAACGAAATCCCTGGTTTAAGGACAAGTGCCGGCAAGCACATGTAGCTATGTAAATTGCGTGTAGAAGAGTAGGGACGAACACGGGCTTTTCAGGAGCGAAAAGCTGAGAGATGCTACTCCAAGAATGAGATTCGATAGTTTTACCAAAAAGTAAAAAAGAAACCATGCCACAAAAACAACCCCGACCTGAAGCCTGTCTACACGAACAGAGAACATAGTAATAGAGTTGCAATCGATGCCCAGGAATAGAAAAGAGCATTTCTGTAGGCTGTATAACGGCTATGACAAACCAAATACTGCTGTCAGACAGAATAAACCATTTAACCTTGGCGGTGTAGACTAACAATTCCGTCCACCCGCGTGGATGAAGTAAAGATAGCCGTTATCTATGTGTAAGTCCAACAAAGTTGCTAGAGCGGACGACCTGACTGCCGAATTCTTCAAGCGGCGGACGATGACTTGATCAGGAGTTTACACGAACTCATCTCTAAAATATGGTCAGACGAAGGTATGTGTAGGTCATTAGTCGCCCCGAGATGGCGATGAAATAAACAGGATAGGGTAAATAATTTGTTTTACTTTCATAATTGTGGTAGAATACACCACATATTCTGGATGAACAGCATTGTTTGTTCGATCTTCGAGAAAGGAATCCCTGTGAACTTCGCCAACTTTTGATATTTTGATAGTCTATACCTTTAAAAAGTAAAATTTCAAATGAATACCTCAAATAGTTTTTGAGTTACAGCCTTCTAAAGAGAGAAAAATGTAATTTTGGTGGGTCAAAAATCATAAAATTGTCGGGAAAAATTCGGGATTTTTTTAAAAGCCATTTCGCATTTTTTTTCTTTTTTTTATTTTTTATTTATTTTCAAAATCGCGTTTTTTGATTCACGCCACGGTTAAGGCCGCAGGCCGCAATTGTTGCAGCAGTGTGATTTTTGTGACTTGGACGATAGCGAATAGCTCCCTGAAAATTAATTTTTTTCTTTTGAAATTTTCAGTGTATATTCATTATTTATGTATAAATATGGTATATCCTCAAAATTTGGAAACATTTGATGCAGTAGTTTTCTCTAAAAAAAATTCCCAAAATTCTGTTTTTTTCGCGGTCACACTAGGTGTACCCCTTAAAATCGCCTACAAGCTCCTATCTGCTTGTATGAATTTCTGAAGCCGCTCTTCAACAAGAGATGAGCAATGTTTAGTTTTGGCATTCCTTCTAAATTCGTCAGTTTGTGCAGGATGACGATGGAGAATGCACGCTGCTCACAAGGTCGATAAAGAACTCACCGATGCCTTTGATATCAAAAAAAAAAAGATGATTTAGGCAAGGCTAGGCGCTGTTATGCGATTTCTTTAACATCTTTCCTAAAAAAATAGTGCAAAAGTCACGCGCACACATAATAGGCACATACGTTGATGATATTGACATAAACGGAAGAAAGTAGCGTGATGTTAGTGGCGCATTTGCGAGTATTGAGACGGCAACGGATAAAATAGGTATAACGGTCAATGAGGGCAAGACGAAGTATACGAGTATGCGGACGAGTATAAGGACACCCAAGACCAATGACTCGGACTGAAGGTAACCCTATTCAGATGTAACTTTGAAGTAGTTAAGGACTTTGTCTACCTAGTCTCTCCTATTAATTCAGACAACGGCATTTGCGTTCAGGTCAAACAAAAAATAACTCTTGCCTGTCGCCGCATTTTTTTGGCTAAAACGGCAATTAACTAACAAAGCCCTCTCTCGAACAACAAAAGTGACCTTATGTAAGACCCTTATAGTCCCAATCCTGCGCTATATTGCAAAGGCACGGATTTTATCAAAAATGGATGAAGGTACTCTTGGCTGCCTTAAGGGGAAAATATTTTGGTTGATTTTCGGTCCCGTCTGCATAGACGGTGAGTAAAGGGGGAGCTACAATGATGAATTGTACGGCCTGTACACCGACATTGACTTAAATAGCATACTGAAAGTCCAAACGACTGAGTTAGCTGGGCCATGTATAGTGGATGGACACCAATGCATCCGTTAAAAAAATATTGAAAACCGCCCCTAAGGGACAGCAAAGTAGAGGATGACCACCGCAACACGTCGGACATTTGCCACCATCTCTTTTCCAAGAGCCTGACTTAGTCTCGGAAATTCTTACCGGCCTAAGCTCCAAATATGTCGGGTTAGACCGTATGAGGTCTTATTTTCTTTATTCTGGCATTTTACACTGTTGATTCCATCTGGGGAATTCATCCGTTCTCACGTTTACAGTGGAGATCGCCAAGTTGACACTTCTCAGTGTCTACCCTATTTCTACAGGAACCAACCACCACAAATTGACTACAATAGTATGAAAATCTGCTGGTACTACCACTATTATTTTTAACATAGTTCTGCAATTGAATTTTCATGTCGGATTAGTTGACAGCTTTGGAATTCCTTCAATCATATATACGGGTTCTCACGGTGGGAAACTAACTCCTCAACTATGCCCCGTCGACAAAATCCTTTCTGTTCTGATTAAATAAAAATATACTAAGCATAATACATCTTTAGCTCGACTGTATAGTACAAGTACGAGTACATGTATGTATGCAAGTACCTCCATAGGCAATGAGTTTATGACAACTTTATTGATTTTGGTTTTCTGTTACATAGTTACATATGTACGAGTATGTGACAAGATGACAGAAAATTTTCACCAAATGTTTTTCAGTCAAAGCGGATGACGACAATATGATGACGTTATAGTCGTATGTATTGGTACAAAAATATGTAGAGGAAATCGGTTTAGACGTAAACTGACAAGCGTGTGTATTCAAACACGATTTCCGGGAGTCAACCTTTCAACTTGTTGATCACAGAAAACGTGTCATGCTGTAGAATGTGGTAGAAAAAAAAATCGAATATGCCACCCTCCTCTACCTGTGATGTGAATACTCGTATAACTCCTTCATCTATGTGGTCGTGGTCGCACGTTGACCTATTTTCACTTGCTTCCATGTACGTTTAAAGAGCAAGTATTGGGTTCGTGAAAAACACTATACAAATTTAGTTTATAAATATTGGCACACAAATTTGAGAGTAAAAAATGTGAACATATAGTTTAAATGGCGGAGTAAAAAAATTTAATTTGTGCTTCCATTTACCTCAGTTAAACAACCAAACACTAATAGATAACACGTGCGGTTTGTCAAGAAAGTTTTTACACAAACCAAAAAAACAGCAATTTATATTGGGTCATATAAAAAATCTCCGCGGCTTTTTGGTACATTTTTTGAAAAAAAATTTTCTTTATTTAAAATCAATTTCAATCAACTACATATTGGTAATTATTATCTATGAACTTTTGCCATTTTCCGGGTAGCTTAATAATTTCATCGGTGTAGAACTTCTGTGGTTTATCAGCGAAAAACTTAACCAAGCGTTTTCAGCGGCTTCAAGAGAGTTTTGCAAAAACCAAAACATCGTAATCAGAGCGTGCAAGGTCCGGCCTATACGGTGGATGCATCAAAACTTCCCAACCAAGCTCCGTCAATTTGTTCAGGGTCATCAAAGATGTGTTTGGCCTAGCATTGTCATGATGGAAGACAACTCCCTTTCTGTTGGCCAATATTGGTCGCTCTTTCTTGAAAGCTTCATTCAAACGGTCGAGTTGTGCACAGTAGATGTGGGAAATTGATAGCGAAAATGTTTATTGCTATTTCTCCTGTTAGAACAATTTTTCGTGATTCGTTTAAATATGCCTGGCCAGAAGATTTCTTTGACGTAAAGCAGTTGGTTTAATATAACCAAAACAATTTTAAAAGCGTGTCGGAAATAACTAAGATGTTTGGTTCATCTAATAAAACCATATACAATATAATTAACCGAGCAGAATGCGAAAATCGTTTGGACAATATTGCACCAAAAGGTAGGCCAATGAGAAATGAGCGCTGTTTACTAAGAAAAGTGCACGAAAATCCTCAAATATCCATTCGAGCTTTGTCTAGAGAATTAAGCCAAGAATATGGTGTTCAAGTTTCCCACGAAACTCTAAGAGAGTTGCTAAGAAATAAAGAGTACATATCAAGAGTTGCACGGAAAAAATCACTACTTTCAACTCAAAATATACAAAACCGGTTATCATTCGCTACAAAGAAAAGTACTGAACCAAACGAGTACTGACATGATGTTATATTTTATGATGAAACAAAAATAATTCTGTACTACAACGAAGGATATAATAGAGCGTGACGTAAACCTCTAACAGCCTTGCGCAACAAAAACATCATTCTAAAGGTCAAATTTGGAAAGTTATCTGTGATAGTATGGGGGTGCATATCCAGCAGGGGCGTCGAAGACATAGTCTTCATTGAAAACACAATGGACGCGATGACATACCTGAGGATTTCGTAAATTTATTTGCTTGCTAGTGCCAACAATTTTGGATTTATTTGCTGTGATGATAGAAGAAAATCACAATTTAAGTTCTATTAAGATAACGACAACAAATATAAAGAACTTACAGTGAAGACGTGGCTGCTCCATAATTGCACCAAAGTGTTGGATACACCAGCTCAGAGCCCATATCTTAACCCCATGGAAAATTTTTGGGTTCATTTAAAAAAGAAAGTGGGAAATAAACCCCAAAAACGAAACCAACTGATGCAGTACGTCAGACAAGAATGTAAATACATTTCAACTATTTGTGATGTTAAAAAGTTAATTGAATGACAAAACGACTAAAGGCTGTTATTGATTCTAAAGGTGGTCACACCAAATATTAAAATGTAAATTTTTGAATAATTGAGTAAGCTATAGTATTAAGATGTGTAAAGACTTTCTTGACTTTTTTTTTTTTTTTGTTGCTAAGCGAATATTATTTTCTATATCTTCAATCGCTCCAATAATGCACAGTAATACTCGCTGTTGATGGTTTTTCCTTTTTCGAGGTAGTCCACGAAGAGTATGCCATGACAATCCCAGAAAACTGACGCCATAACCTTTCCGACCCATCGAGCCTCCCTCGGCCCCTTCGGAGCACTCGTGCCGGCTTCAGTCCATTGCCGGGCACTCATTCTGTTCTCTGGTGTTTAACAGTTATCAATCGACGCCAAAAGTCCGCCCAACTCCAATCAGTACTAATCTTTGTGGTATCTGCTAGCTCGCACACCTTCACTTTCCGGTCAGCCAACACCATTTCATGTATTTTTTTTTTGACATTGTCCTCTGTAACCGCATCGGAGGGCCTGCTGCTGCGGACTTGATCGGTAGTGGAGTTGCGGCCACCACGAAACTCTCAAAACCAATATTTGACGATGAAATCTGACGGAGCATTAGCCTCATAATATTTATACAACTTTTCTTTTGTTTCCTTCGCCGTTTTGCCTCTCAAAAAATTATGTTTTGTTGTCAAAACAAAACTAAATACAGTATCACACTGAAATTAGCATTGTACGTATAAACATGAACGGGCTGTAAGGCACTATAACCTTTTTTGCAGTAGCAGCGCATTCTGGCGGTCAAAGAGGTTACTTTTCACTCCATCTAGTAGAGTGCACAAAAATTGGGCATTCAGCAGCATTTAGCATAGTCTAAAGAAGTAAATAATTTAATTGGTATACTGAAATTGGTTTTGGAAAAAGCATTGAGCAAGGTTAATGAAATAAGAGCATACTATCTATACATACTTCCATTTGAATATATTCAGCAGTTATTCACTTAATAGTTCTTGATGATGTTGCTTAAGGTTCGGTCATCTTTGAGTCTTAAACCTGAAGGGACGAACCGAAGGCTCTTTTAGGCTGAGCGTATAGGCATGATTGTTCATTTGTCGTGTCTTGGAGATAATCTATGTGGTGTACACAGTTGCACTATGGCTTTTAATCAATAAACAGTAAACAGGTGATGGGATTCAATTGGGGAGCAATTTTACGTCTGACAGGATTTTTTATTCAATCGTTAGAAGGAATATTGCTCTGTAGATAATATTAATCGTATACACATTCGATTAACCATGTTCACAGCCCACAGCCCGATGTTTATTAGTTTCTCAGTTTTTTTTTTATAACTACTCCGTTTCTTAAAATTATCAAAAGGGTACTTCTTCTTTTGTAACTGGAGTTGAGTTCTCTTCTTGCATTATCACTGTTTTAATTTGATGTAAGTTTTTTTTTTTGAACATATCTACAATTCGACGTGCTTCGGGAGCTGAATCCATTTCACAATTCCGTAATGTTTGCGTAATAAATTTATAATTTATTTATTTGGTGTCCTTGTTTTCCGCTTTGCTATTCATCGTAGCTAAACGTCTGAACAGTTGCACCTTCTATGAAATTCCCCGAACTTTCAGTGGCCAGGAGCAAGTACATGCTACCAAGTCGAGCCATGTGTTGGCCTATGTGTCTTATATGTACCATTGCCATGTGTTACGACTTTATACTACTTCAATCGAAGTGTAGTTGTTTTTTGGTTTTTCTTTTTAAAGGTATACAAGGACATTCATTAACAAGGATAATGTGCTTTCATAATTAGATGAACGAAGCTTAAGTGAGCGAAAGCCTTGAGCTGGATGAGTAGATACAGAAAATTTTAAGACATGCACGAGTATTTACACTCCCAACAGTAATCACATGGGGGTTCCGTCATTTAATAATAAACGCGCAACAGTTCATTAAGTTTAGGAGACTGGCTGTTTTTTTCCGTTTCGTTTTGTAGTATTATAAATAACGGGTAATGGAAATATCCTATTTTTTTTATCATAACAATCCATTGCTATTTTTTTACGGAAGATATCTGACATTAACGAGCTGACCCAATATCAAAATTAAGTTTTAGCTACGGTAATCAAAATTGAAATATTTTCGTATTTATAGAAGGTGTACATACCAGGTTTACCGGTATGAAGTGAAGGTTTTTTTTTTGAAAATAAAACGCAAATTTTTAATAGGAAAGTAAAATCATTTTATTCAAAGTATTGGCCATTTTTCCCATCCTTCAGCCAATTTATGGATTCCACGCCAATAAAACTGTTCGTCTTTTGAAGCAAACCAAAAAGTCACCCAATATTCGACTTCCTCGTAGGATTTGAAGTGCTGCTCAGCTAATGCGTGTACCATCGATGAAAACAAATGGTAGTCGAATGGAGCCAAGTCTGGTAAATACGGCGGGTGGGGTAGCTGCGCCCAGCCAAGTGCTGGGTTGAATCAGTTTTGCTTTATGTGCAGGTATATTGTCATTACCTTGCCGTGTCTTCTGGCCCATTCTGATCGTTTTTCGTTCAATGCATGATTCAAATTGATCATTTGTTGTCGGTAACGATCTGTATTAACGGTTTCGCCAGGATTTAGGAGCTCGTGATACACCACACCTTTCTGGTCCCACCAGACACACAGCGTTGTCTTCTTGCCGAATCGATCTGGTTTTGCAGTCGAAGTTGATGGTTGTCCCGGATTAACCCATGATTTTTTCCGTTTAGGATTCTTAAAATAAATCCATTTTTCATCGCCAGTAACAATTTGATGCAAAACTGATTTTTTATCGTATCTTTAAAAAAAAATTTCACAAGTTTTTTTTCGGTTTTCCATCTGTCTTTCATACAATTCATGTGGCACCCATTTTCCGGACTTTTGGATCTTTCCCATAGCTTTTAAATGGTCAGATTTTTTTTTTTTTTTTTTTGTGGAACATTTAACATATCTACCACTTGTTTCTGACTCAAAGTGTCATCTTCATCCAATATTGTTTGCAATTCTGCGTCTTCAAACTTTTTTGGTGGTCTAACATGTTCTTCTTTTCTTACATCAGAATCGTTATCTCTGAACCGTTGAAACCATCTTATGCATGTTGCAAATGCCTCGCATGCCTCAACAAGCATTCGATGCGACTCTGCAGCACTTTTCTTCAAATGAAAACAAAAAATTAATGCTTTCCGCAAAATTCGACATTTTTAACACGATGAAAAAATATGACGTTGTTTGCTCAATGACTTGATGTATACTAAATATGTTTGTCAGATGTCATAGCAATCAAATAACAAAAAAATAAGGCCCGTTCACAATAAATGTTCCCTATCGAAACATTTGCATCTTGAAGCTCACTTTATACCGGTACATCTGATACTTTGATGTTGTTTGTAGGGAAGCACCTAAAATAATTCTACTTTCTGAAAAAACGATTTTAATTATTTACTTTCTTTAAGTCTTTTATTATGAAGTTTCGCTGCATAACAAGTGCGTGCTTTTGTAATCGCTCCCTATATATTTACTTCAAACTCAATAAAATCATATCACTTTTTGTGTTTAAAAAAAAAAAAAAAAACAGCTTTGTTGGACCTCATATGTCAACGGGGATTTTTTTTCTTTTTCTGACGCTTGGGTACAAAATACGCAGTCATGAGAAAAAATTTATTTAAATCTCGTTTGACTTCATTGAATAAAAGTGCACCAAAGACGGGAACTATGTACAATATATATCTATTTAAATTTATGTTCAAATAATTTGTAAATAACTAATATCTATGTTTTCTCCAAACTTGGCATTACAATGTATAATCGTTTGTGAGATTTGAATTAATTTAAAATTGTTATATAGGGTTTTCCAATAGGAACTTGACAACTTTGAATTTAATTTGTGAACGCACTCTTTCACTAATCATCAAACTGTCACTGTCAATTTATTCAGTAAACTCAACATTTTCATCATGGTAAATTACACTAACAAGCAACGTCTGCAAACGTTCTCCGATTTGATGATGAATTTAATCGCAAAATCTTCTTCAGTGACGAAGCTCATTTCTGGCTCAATGGGTTCGTTAATAAGCAAAGTATGCGTTATTGGTCGGGTGAAAACCCACATGTGCTTCATGAATCACCACTTCATCCACAAAAAAAATTTATTTGGTGCAGTTTGCATGTCGGCGGAGTTTTTGGGCCATATTTTTTCGTCGACGATAACGATCGTCACGTTACTGTGAATGGTCAGCGTTATCGCGCCATGATCACCGATTATTTTTGGCCTGAATTGGAAGATATGGACTTGGACGACATGTGGTTTCAACAGGATGGTGCCACAAGCCACACAGCACACGCTGCAATCGATTTATTGAAGAGTAAGTATGATTGGCCGCCTCGTTCGTGCGATTTAACGCCCTTTGAGTATTTTCTGTGGGGCTACGTTAAGTCATTGGCTTATGCCAACACGCCGACGACGTGGGAAGAGCACAGAGCCAGAATGCGAAATAGCGGCCGTTTCGGCCGAAATGTGTGGTCGAAGCGTTGAAAATTGGGTCCAACGAATCGACCACTGCAAACGTGCCCGCGGTGGCCATATGAACGAAGTCGTGTTCCATTCATAAATGTTTTGATTGTATTTCAAGCCAATAATAAAGTTTTTGAAATACAATATCTCAAATGGTTTGCCTTTTATTTAAAAAAAAAAAAAAAAAGTTGTCAAGACCTTATTAGAAAACCCTATACAAGTCGAATTGATTTTGTCGGACCTTATTCGCTGTTTTTATTGATAACTTCAACAAACACAACCTAGCTGAGGATTTCGAACTAGAGGGGTTGAATTTGTTCACGGTCGCATACAGAATAAAATCTGCTCCGTGTACTCCTACCAAGTGCTTTTTTGGGTGCAATGGAAAATTTTCTTTAGGTGCAAGTAAAACGATTTAATATCGATGACTTCATTTGAACCAGGTAAAGTTGAATAGAAAACAGTAGTTTATAAGAGGGTCTATCTCAAATGTTGAAATCATTTATAGAGGACTGAATAAAAGCCTTACTTTTGTGCACCCTGACCCATGTTAACGGAAATTGTTCTGGTAATACTAACGACAGAAACTTCGTTACGAACTTTATTTTTATAAGAAATACTACTCTTTGTAACTGTTAGCCTTTGATATCTTGTTTGAGTCTTCAGATAGCCAATTTCTCAGCCTGTTCCACTTTCCTTCCCCATTCTAATTTTTGACTTTGAGGTCACTTTTCTCCAAAAAATGCGTAATAAACATAACGCATTACTATTTTTTTCTTATAAACGTAATAATGATAAAAAAGTCATCAACAAGTTTACAGATTTTATGATACTTAGGAAAACCTATACGATTAATTGAAATAATGATACTTAAAAAAAAAAATCGGATGTAAAGACGAACTGCCATTGGTCTTCATGCGGTAGGTATTGGGATGTTGCATAACTACTGCTGAAGGACCTACTAAACCGAACTGACTTGATACTGAGATTATTCTTATATGGATGGATGTAAATAAGCGGATCTAAAAAGTGGGGGTTAAAACAATATTTTTCTGAAAAAAATTATGAGAAATCAAAATTGTAAGCTTTAAAAAAAATATGATCTTCAATAATTTTTGACAAATTAACTTTCGTACAACATTTACTCTGCAAAAATTAAAGTTTTTATAATTACGAGTTTAACAAGACCACATTTGTTACCACACACGCCTAACTTTGAACGATGTTATTTCCAATAAGAGACAAACAGGGCTACTTTAAGGCATTATATTGTATAAAACCTCTGTATATCGATAGAGATGCATTTCAGAGCCTACCCATACCCTTAAAGTTTTCGACGCATTATTCGTAACACATTCGTAACGTGTATTTGAGAAGCTGATTCAGAAAGCAAAACGGAGTATAAGATATGTAGTTGCGGCGCTCATAGTTATTGTCCTTTTTTCATAAAAATCAAAACGTAGTTATGTGTATCCGAACTTATTTGTTTAGTACTCGTGTGGTATATTTTACTTGTGTTATTGCTGCATTAAAATTACACTCAAGTGGATATTGCTGTGAAGAATCAAAAGATCGGTTTTAATTTGTGGCTCTGTTTGACAAACATATGCATACATTTTAGGTGCGCAACTAATTTCTTTTGTCAATAGTGGCTCCATCAGTAAGTGATGGTCGATTTTGATATATCCAACACACAAACAAACCGTTTTGACACATAAGTGATTTTGTTTTGGCGTCATATACTTTTGGTTGTGTGAAAACGTCTGATTTTGTATCAAATAATCGTCATTTACGGGAAGTGTTGATGTTCTGCTTTCATTTAAAGTTTACGGAGATGCTGCTCTAAGTGAAAAAACGTGCCGGGATTGGTTCCGTCGCTTCAAAGACGGTGATTTCGATGTAGATGACATTCCGCGTGAAGGAAGGCCAATATCCTTCGAAGACGCTGAATTGGAGGCACTGCTCGATAAGGATCCATGGCAAACGCAAGAAGAGCTTGCTTCATTATTAGAAATTACCCGCCAAACCATTTCCAAGCGATTGCATGCGTTGATAATGATTCAAAAACAAGGAACTTGGGTTCGTTAAGATTTGAAGCAAATCTTTTGCTTTGTCGTTGAGCGTCGGCGGCAAAAAAGGAAGGGTTTTCTTCATTTCATCGTGACGGGTGATAAAAAATGGATTTATTACAGCAACTCAAAAGAGAAGAAAGTCATGGTCGCTCGGTCGGGTTTCTACGTCGTTGGCTCGGCCAAATAATCACCCTGCAAAGGTTATGCCGTGTATTTATTTGGTGGAACCAGGTCGGTGTTATTTATTATGAACTGTTGAAATCCAACGAAACCATTGCTGTGGAACGGTATCGACTTCAATTGATGCGATTTAGCAGAGCAGTGCACAAAAATGGCAAAAATACGAGCAGAGGCATGAAAAGTAATTCACATTGTCAAACCCGTTAAAACCTACCTGAAAACTCTCGAACGGGAAATCCAACCTCATCCGCCATATTTCCCAGATGTTGCACCGTCCGATCATTATTTATTCCGTTCGATGTTACATGGTCTCGCTGATCAACAGTTCCACTCATATGAAGACATAAAAATGTATCTTGATTCGTGGATAGCCTCAAAAAATAAACACTTTTACTGCAATGGTATTCGAGCTCTGCCAGAAGGATGGGAGAAAGTTGCAGCTGGCGTTTGGAAAAAATTGCCGGTCAATATGTTGCGGTACCGTTCTCCATTCTGTCTCTACAGACTCATATTCGAAAAAGTATGGGCCAATGATGCCTGAACCCATAATCCGCACTTTGCAGTTTGTTTATTTACGTGCTCATCCATCCAAAAATGGGCTTTATCAGAAAAGATCAAATTCGATAACAAATTGTCCTGGTCCAGAAGCTTTAATTGTTGTATAATTTGGACTTTATAGGCGTGTAAATAATGTTAAACTTTTAAAATTCGCCGTAAAGTGTCATAAGTGAGGCCCAATTGTTGACTTCCACGACGAATTGAAGTGCCTGACTAGTTTTGATATGGAGTTTGATCCAATACCGAACTGTTTTCTTCTTCAAACGGTGGTAAACAACTGCATGGCTAAAATTGCCAAAAATTGTATGACATCTGTCACATTGAATTCAGTAAACGACAGTTATTGACAACAAACATCCACCACATCTGTTGGCTCGCTCTTTACATACATTATTTATATGAGTATATGTTTGCGTTTTCCGAACGACTTCAATAACAGATATGGTCATAAAATAGAATGATATGTTGGTAATTTAGTATAAGAAATAAAATCTCTCTCATCACCTTACTTTCGAATATGGTTTAGTGATGGTTCTTAAATTCACTGCAAAAAGTCGTCACTAAATAGTTAAACCTAATCAGCAAAAAACAATTCATATATTAATATGAATCATCTGACAGAACTCATATATCCGAATCTTCATAATAAAAATTTCAATACTCGTAATTCAATTTATTTTCATCTTAATACAAGGATGACGACATCTGCACCTTTGACCAAGATAAAATGTTCTCACCATTTTAAGTATGAAAACAATGTGTTGTAATAAGTTTGCTGCATACAATTCGCACACTTACATCCAATGGTTGTTGGAACGGACATCGGGGTAGAAGGCAGACCCCATGATGACAAACATTGAGTAGAAAAATCTCAATGAATGCTATGCAGAAACGGAAAATAAAATTAAAATTCTCGGTCTCAAGTTTTTATTATAGAAGCAGACTACGTAAGTATGTCCGCTGGTCTTCAGCGTCTAGAGTATGCAACCTAGTTCTTCATTGACAAGATAAATTCCTTCAGATAAACGAACAAGTGGTCGCCGTTCAATAACACTATGGGTACGAATGAGAACAACTGTCCCATTGTTAGTCAGATATATAATTTAATTAAATTTTGTAATTTTTTTGTTTTTCTATTTATCTGTTCTCTTCTCCTATGTAAGTGTTTGTGCTACTGATTGAGTCACTTTGAGATTAATAATCAAATGAAATTTACAAAATGCGTTTTATCTCAACAAAATACGCCAGATATGTAGCTTAAAAGTGCAATTCATATTACTCGCTCTTTTTCATTGCATTATGCTTATTTGAATTTAAATCTCAAGTGTGCTTAGTTGAATCCCAGTCAGAGAGATATTATTAAAATAAGTATGAATGCATAGATAGACACAAGTACGGTATGGTCCTATGTAGGAAGATAATTGCTTAGATAAATTGTTCTTCCTTTGTGAGATGATGGTTTAGTTGAAAATTATGTGTCTATTCTATTTGGGAGAAAGAAGAGCAAAGCACATTTCAACCGTTACTCGCTCCCAGGAAATAATCAAGTTAATTAGCCTTGAATTGTTTTTAATGCACTTTAAGTGTATTGTTCTTAAGAAAAGTTTACAATTTACTTTTAAGTGGTCTTTAGAGAACGTGGGTTTTGATTTACTTTGTTTAAAATTTGACAAATTAGTCAAAGATTGAACTTAAATTGATACGATAATAAAGTTTTCAATTCAGTATTGAGGCTTAAGGCTTGTTACTCTTAATTTGTTCATAACAGGTGTCAACCCTTTCCTTAGTAATTTGTGCCGAAACTTTCTTTTTGTAGGCCATTTCTTTCTTTTTTCGGCAACCCAATATAATCGTACAGTTACTTTGTGCATTGCTGTTTTTTAAATCAATCGATCCATTTCGTAAAGCGGAGATATGATGCTGTGTTTTTGTCGATTTTCTATCGCAAAAAAGCTGGCCGAATCAACGGACATGTAATTTCGAAAGAATTTGTAAGAAATGTAGCGATGCGTACACTTACTGTTCTAATGATGTTGATAAAAAACAGATTATAAACACATCTTTCTTTGTTGTTCTGAATTACTTACTTTAGCGGCAATACTGTTGGGGGTGAACTTGGCCCTCGATTAGCAAGTTTTTTCAGTGAGCTCGACCATTAGTTAATTGCATACATTTGCGCATTCCAGGTCGGTCGAGTCCCCGTCTATTTCTGCGCGCCACTTAAGCCTAGGCGGGCTAAAGAATCGGTTTCCATTCGTTCTAATACGTGTAGTTCGTCGTTTAATATTCTCCAAAATCCCTCAACGCAAACGGGACCGAATATTTTACGAAAAAATTTTTCTCTCGATACGACCGAGTCCAAGCATTAGCACTCTTAAGTACGACTGGGATAATCGAGGTCTATTATAGAATCTCCTTAGTTGTTAAAGATAAGGCTTCACTACTCAATTCCCAGCTAAAAAAAAAAAAAAACAATGAGTTTTTCTTATATTTCTACGAGGTGTTGTAGTCTAGTCTTACTATCTCAAAACTATATCTGTCGACTGTGACTTTTTGTTGACAGCATATACATACTTACTTTTGCTCCGGAGCTTCCGTTCCCATTCGGGAGTTCCCGAAATTATATCGATATCATCGGAAAACGTCAATAGCTCCACAGACTTTTCTAAGATTGTGCCTCCAGTATTCATTTGTAAGTTTCGCATAATTCCTTTAAGTATGGTGTTAAAGAAGTTACATAACGGCACGTCACATTGTCTTAATCTTAATCTTTCAACCATAGCGATAGGTGATAAATCAAAATCATTCATAATTTAAGTAATACCATCAAATTTCAAAACTAAATCAGTCTCTCTTAAGAAAGTATAAGGGACTGCAAAAGCAATAAACAAAGGAACACACCCAATATAATTAAACCGTGGATGTGTGCAAATATAGAAGAAAAATAAACTTTATTCAAAGAATAAGAGTGAAATGAATAAGCTCTCAGTCAAACAGGTGTATAGTATATAAGTAAATAACAAAATCTCATGGCAAACAAAGCACTATACCAAAAAGTTTGCGAAACATCTATATAATCCCAAAGAACAGTTTACCAGGTAAATATAAAAATAGTAACAGAGCTAAATTGTTTTGAGCTAGGCAATACAATTACAAATAGTAATGCGGATGTAGCCAACTTAATAAACATATTCTTCAAAAATGTCACCAAAAATTTGGGAAATAAATATGAACTTCCAATCAAATAAAACTAAAATAAAACTCTCATCAAATGCTGCGCTCGTCGACTATACAGCCTACTCCATTGATCCTGACCAGAGAAAACTCCAGGCGCTGTAACATCTCGGTCGCCCTCACCGAAAAGAATTGAATTCGGAGTCAGAGGTCTTGGATCCTCCGGGTTCACCGATATTTGTGTTAGTGGCCTCCTGTTGATCTGCCCCTGAGCATCCAGTAAAGCGTTTAAAAGAACGTCTTCTCGAGGTACCACTCCTTTTAAAATAAATTCGAAGTTGCACTTGACGGATTGTATAAGACGCTTCCATGCTCCACCCATCCACGGTGAATACGCCGGAATAAAACGCCAAACAATGCCCTCGTATTTCGCGCAGTACTCACCTAGGGCATTCTCCATCTCCTTTACGTCCATCTCTAGACGATTCTTCGTTCCAACTTGGTGACAACTCGATTTATGAGAAATTTGCGCACGGCCATAGTGCACTGGTCCAGGCTGAGAACACCGAGCACCTCTATGTGTACAGCCCGAAAACTCAAACAGGTAAATATCATACCATATCGTTTGGCTGTACCTCTTCCATATTTAACACTCATCGGTCCAAAGCAGTCCACACCAACATGAGTAAAGGGCCTTAAATTGAAAGCTAACCTGGTAGCTGACCCATAATCGGCATGACTGGCTTCGCCATGCGCCGCTTGCACATAAAACACGTTCCTTTACATCGAGCTACTGCCCCACGGATGCTTATAATCCAGGCCCGTTCTCTGATGTCTGAAATTGTTGTGGCTATTTCCGCATGAAAATTCGTCTCTTAGTAATGTTGAACAAGCAAATCAACCAGTGCATGTTTTATTCGCCCTTTGAGCCCTCGAACTTAACCGAATCGTACCCTCAGCATCCATAAACGGTGATAGACTCAATAAGGTGCTCGTGGAATTTATCTGTCGATTGGATTGTAAGCAAGCAACTTCAACTGGAAACGCTTCTTGCTGGATCTTCCTGGAAATCCAATTCTCAGCACGAAAAACTCCCAACCGCGTAACGAACTTTTCCCTTTTGTAGTCTCTTCTTCAAAGAATGTCCTTAAAGCGAAGAAGCAGCGCCAGAACTCTTACTGCGGAAGGCCATCTTGCACGAAACCTTGGCTTTAACTCTTCAAAATCCCATAAGAACTGTCTCGCTGGTGTACATTTATCGAAAACACAGGTTTCAAATCAATCTCGCTTACCTCATGGGCGACAGCTTTCCCCGGTGATATTGGCCATTCGGATTGCGGACGTCATAAAAAACAGGTCCTGTAAGCCATCTTCTGCTGTCCATGGTGACCGATCGCTCACACCATCTGGTTCCATCGTCGGCGACATTATCCGCGGAGCTAACATGCCACCATTAATGACGGTTCGTGCTTTTTAGAATCTCACCAACACGGACTGCCACGAAGGACGGAAACTTAAACTTGGAAGAACTGACCAATGAAAGCACCGTCTTAGAGTCGGACAGAAAGATCATCTCTGCGGGCTGAATTGCGTGCGATCCTTTAACTGTATCTGCGACTCGCACACCAAGTACAGCAGCCTGCAACTCGAGGCGCGGGATTGAGAGCTTCTTAACAGGAGCCACTTTCGCCTTTGCCTTTGCGAGGGCTATCTCAACCTTCCCGTTTCGTTCGAAACGCCAATATGACTCAGAAGCAAAAGCCTTCTCCGAGGCGTCCACGAAAACGACCAAACTTATCATGGATGAGTCAGGACACCATGATGTATACTTACGGAGAATCTTAACATTCTGTAGTTCCCTCAAACACTTTGTGAACTCCAACCACTGATATTTCAACATACCGGAAATTGGCTCGTCCCAGTCAAAGCCCTCACGCCAAATCTCTTGCAAAATAACTCGTCCTCGAATGATGAAACAGGAGACCAAACCAATAGGATCAAATATGCGCATAATGACTTTTAGGATCTCACGTTTCGTTACCCCAACTCCTGGGTCCGCCATTCTTTCCAAGGTTTGATCATCGCTCAACTTATACATCAAATGATCTGTCGATGGATGCCAAAACATTCCGAGGATCTTGGTAACGTAACCCTCCGATTCATTAGGATCTTGCTTTAATATTAATATTTCCGGAATCTGCTCCAAGAAGGCGATGCTGTTCGATTGAAATCCAACCAAATCAAAATTCATTGATTTGCAGATCCTAATGGCGTCTTTACTTACGGCGGCGGCTTCTTCCACCGTGTCGTGGCTATTAAAATTATCGTCGACGTATGTACGGTTTACTAAACCATCCACTGCATCAGGGCACTGCTCTTGGAACAGGTTAGCGTGATAGTTCTTCACAAATTGCGCTGAAGAAGGAGAACAACGAGGTCCAAACATCATCACCTGCATGACGTACACTGACGGCTTTCGAGAACTATTACAATCCTCTTCGTTAATTCTTATACGGTGGAACATTTCTCGAACGTCCGCGTTTACAGTCCAGCGTGCAGAGGTACGAGGTTATCTGGACCCTTTAACAAATGCGAATTTAAAGAAATTTCATTTACCTCAGCAGCCACGGCGGCAACAACTCTTGGCTTCGGAGAAAACTTGTTTTTGTTTACCACCACAAGCGTTGAGGCATACTAAACTCTTGCCAAGTCTCGCCGTAACTCCTCCTCCGAAGCAATCCTCGCATAACCCTTGCCACATGTTTTCCCTTGCGAACAACTTCTACATTTTTGTGGCTCTGGATCCAGACATTTAAAGCAGATTGCCTTGCCTTTGCGAAAGCAAACCTTTCCTCCGAAGGTAGATCCTTGAACTCTTTGCAGTCACTTAACGCGTGCTTGCAATTTGCACACTTAGCACACGCACCGCTAGAAAGAACTTGTTGATGGTTTATCACTCTCCTGGATGAACTTGGCCCGTTCGACTTTTCACATAATAAGGACCTGGATGACTTTGTTATTATATCCAGAGGTAAACTTAGCAACCGCTTAGTAATGAAAACTGCAAAATCCTCCAAATTAGTGCGAATCTTCGACAACTTTCGCTTTTGCCAATCGTGATACAGACCAGGAGGCAGTTTGGTAGCTATATCCGTCAAAACATAGTTGTTGTCAAGTTCCCCTTCCAAATCCATCGACCTGATGTCTGCGACAAACCCATTTAAGGACACAGCCCACTGGCGAAGTTTATTATCACTGCCTGAACTCAACGATGGTAACTCTGAGTAGATTCGATGTGAGACTGTGAACTATAATATCGGCTCTTCCATAAATACCACTCAGCGAAGCCATGATTGCGTTTGCATCTGTTGAATACCTTAAACGATCGCTTACGATGTTATACGCCTCACCTGCCTTCCTTAGGCGCGCAACGTTCTCCTTAGGGTTAAAATTACCGTCTAACGTGGTTGATTTGAAAACAGATTCAAAGTAAGACCATTCCTTCTTGTCATGACCTGAGAATGAGGGCAACTCTTGCACCTGGCTACGATTTAAAATGATCAGTAATTTTGCCATGTCTGACTGGTAGCCCGAATTGTGGTGGTGATTGTCTTGGTGGCTGTTATGCGCCTTAATTTTATCTCCAGCCGTATTTGAGACGGGAGTGGAGTGAGGAGCGTGGTTGGAATTTGCTAGAATTTGTCGGTGTCTGCAACTGATTTGCTTAATATCCTCTAGCCTGTTGCTGTTAATCTTCTTATCTATAACACTCCACTTGCACCTTGCTGCACGGGAACCGTGAATGCTGTTTCTAACTACACCTTTAGCCTTTCCAATTCCTATTTTAACGACCCAATTTCTTTCTCCTTATTCTCAACTGACGATTATGCTGCTTTCGCCGCTTCAATTAAAACATCCACAGAAGCTAATGCATCACTATCGTCCCTAGTTAGTTCTGCACCTGCGCGTTCCTTCCCACTTTGACCTCCTTCCGAATCGCAATCCTTCAAACGACAAAACCAAGGAGTAACTGTGTCAAATAAGTCGGGGTTGAACTCGGCACATGCGTAGTGACACCAGCGCTTGCATGAATCACAACCGCAATTTGGAGCTGCGCAACTGTACTTGACATCCTCCAGCATTGTGCTATGAATTCCTGTACGTATTTATATATGTAAAAATCAGCTAACCTCAATTAAATAAAATGATGTTGACGCGCAGTTTAGCGATGGTTTTCAATCGTCTTCCAATAATAAAATCCGGTTAAAAATGTTAAATGTTCTTTAATAATGCTTTAAACAAACTTAATATTGTTTTTATATTTTTAAACTTACATTGGTACGGAAACAAAGAAAACCTAAATCTTGTCCAAGAGGTGGTATAATGCTGTTTTGACAGTCAACATAAATTCCCTCGAAATTAAACAAAACAGACATTTTTTTCAATTTCTCCCAGGACGTTGCCAGCAACAAAATCGTAATTCACTTTAAAAAAAAAAAAAACCTTTTAAATTAATGGCTCGATGACAGTAACTTTATATTTTTATAAATCACTCTCCTGGGTGCTTCCATTGGGACGATTCGACTTTGGTTTTGACGTCATAACCATATACCCTATATATACTCACCATTTATGACATCCGAAAAAAATTGCATGACACAAACCGACTGATATGCCAAGATCCTCAGTAACTTCTCTTATGATAATTTCCAAAACAATTTTCTTCACAGCTTCGACGTTATCAATTTTTGTTGATGTGCTGGGGCGTCCATAGCAAGGTTCGTCATTGGCGTCTTCTCGGTCATCTTGGAACACTTGTAAATATTTTTTCAATTAGAGCAGACCGTAACTATTTTACAGTATCATCATATCATTAAATAAAATGTACCACTTGCGTAATCTTGTCCCACAAAGTGTACTTTAGAGAATTTACTATGCATTGATTCAAAACAAGGATTAAGTATGATGTTGATTTTTTTTATTTTTATTTATTTATTTATTTTTTTTATTTAAGCGCTTAGTGCTTACCAATGTTATAATCTATATACAGCACCGTTCAAATCAATTCACAAATGTCACGCTTCCTCTCCTCTTTTTTGGTTTCTATCCTATTTAATAGTAGTGCTGGTTATACACTCTCTACTGATAGGTAGCTAATACTACAAAGTTTTCTATGTTTTATTTTCACATCTCATGACTATTATACTCAGAATTAAAAAAAAAAACAAAAATTTACAATAGAAGGTCATGGGCGCCTTGAATCGACTAAAGTAAGCTGTCAGGAGTGAGTTAAGTGAATTAAACTTTTTCCGACTTTAATACGTATACATAGCTGTAGTCCTTTTCTCCCACCTATGCTTTAGAAAAAGATCAGCATTTTTCTTTATGCCGTTTGAAAGCAAAACGAAACAAGTATATGATGCAATGTAAAACTCATAAAAAACGACTGTGCAGCGAATATCATTCCCTTCTTCAATGAAACAGCACAATTACCATACGAGAATGGTAATGGCAAATTCCCTTGACACAATTTTTATTACATAATGCAATTCAAAATTTAATAAAGCGATAGTCAATTATAAATAACATATACATGATATTTAAAAATAAAAGGAATAACTTTGTTTTGTTTTTAGAGAATTTATAGACCGCCATGTGTTTCCAATTTACGCAAATTTATTTTTTGTAATGTATATCACTAAATTGGAATAGAATCGAGAAAAAAGAAAAAAAAAAATATATATATATATGGTGAATTAAAAAAAAAATAATAAAACATAGGAAAAATTGAAAATAAATTCTTTCGAAAACTTAAAGAACATCTGCAAAATATCGCTCAGCAATAATTCAGTCGCACGAGAGTCTTTAAATTTTACTAAATCTTTAAATTTTTTTTTTAAATTTGTTTCAAATTTCGGTGTGTGAAAATGTTTTATTCAAACATCATCTTTGAATCTCAATCTCTTGATTTTTTTTCTGATGTCATCGAGTTTTGGATGTAACGATTGTGGTAGACCTGGATGAAATTTCTTCATTGAGTTTCGCTTTTTTGTCATTTTCTCAGTGCAAAACAGCAACCTCAAATAAAACATATGTGTACGTGTATATACAACTACTACCCCTGACTAAATTTTGATTAAATATTCAAAATATTCTATTTATATCTTCAGGTAGCAAGTAGATAAGACTGAGAAAATCATAAATTGCTTTTATAGCGAGTTATTGTGGCTTTTTTTTTCACTTCAATAAAAAGTTATTTCTTCAGAAATAGGTTGATGAGGAGTGCTTATTCGCCGACATCAGAAGTACTCATTAGATCATTAGAACAAATACAAGTACTCTTGCCATAAACATGATGAATAAGTTCGTCGGCAGTAGTTAATTTAAAGTGACCGAACAGAATTACTTCCATAAAATTATTTAATTCCATAAAAGACTTCTCAGATGTAATGGATGGATTAACTTGAAACGTAAGTAGAAGTAGTACCGCACTAAAAAGTTGTGGTGGGGGCTCAACACAGAGTTATTCGTCACGGTGTGTAAGGAAATCACTGAAGGGTAAAAAAGGGTTTATGATGACCATCGGAAATTAGAATATACATACTAGCACGAGCATGTATCTGCCTGTCGTTTATACAAACATGTCTCATACTCGTATAATTGCATAAAGAATTTTAATAAGGTAAATCGCTGCTATATATGTATGTATATGTATATGTAGCTACATTGGCAACTGTTAGATGATATGAAATATTGACATTTCTAAAAAAAGTAGTCATATATGATATTATAAGTAGAAAGCAAGTTAAAGTTTAAGTTTAAGTTGATGAAAAGATCCTGCAGGAAGGCCGATTGAAATCTAGAACCAGTGGGTGAAAATCAGTCTACTCGTACATTTGCGTTGACCTAATATCTTCTTAAAGGAAGAATGTTTGAGAACGTTTTAATATAATTAATTTTTGCGTAGACACACAGTCAGAATTGAGGACTTCGCCCTTTAGTGTCCTAAAGGTCTTGTGGTAGAGCAACTACGGTGTGAGTTTCTAAGCCATCATGCTCCTAATATTGAAAACTCACCAAATATTGCGGAAGCCTTTAACGTATTTTTTACTTGTGCTGCCACAAATACTCTGTCTTAAACCGTTGTGTGCAAAATTGCATGAATGAGGATACAAGACCAGTAAGCATCTTTTTCTTTGAACCAATTTTCATACACTATTGTGGAATTAAAAAGTCAAGTTCGGCTTCAGTAAACGGTTTTTCAAATGATTCAAAAAAAATTTGTTTGATATGTAAATAATTAACTTTCTGTCACATATCTTCAACATAAGCATCAGTAATGCATTAGTTTTCGATAGTCTGAAAATCGTTCAAGCCATACCAATGCAACGTTTTTAAAAAAAAAGTAATAAAAAATTTTTAAATAATTATAGACCTTTTTCACTACTTTCTGAAAAGTGGTCAAATGGTTTTAGAGCAGGCAAGTCGACAAAAGGCGCACTGTTAAACTTCTGCAGTAATATTAATGCAAGTCTGAATAAAAAAAATGTATTGCTGGATTACCAAGGCATTGAACTTCTTCTAATTAAATTAGAAAATTTGGCTTAAAGGGGTTTATTCTTGGTCGGCTTCCATACCATATCTTAAGAGCAGGAAACAAAGAGTAAAGATAGGGGGTAATTTTAGCCAGTGCTTTGATATTCAAATCGGTGTTCCGCAGGGTCCTCAACTAAGACCGGTTTCATTCCCTATATTATTAACATCTAAGAGGCACAAAAACTGGATTTGGAGATGATATAGCTTGCTCGTATTCTTGTAATTCTATACTTGAATTAGTGGCGGATTTAACCCATGATTTGGAAGTTTTAAGATAATGGTTTCGTATCCACAACTTGTCAACAGTGATAAGATAATGGTTTCGTATCCACAAACTAGTCATCAGTGATAACACCAAAATCATATTTTTCAAACTGTCCACTTATGATATTCACCCTCCTAAACTTATTATGTAGGTTACATATTCCATAATTAAATGTAACAATACCTTTTTGTTTGCGAAAGCTAAGCCTGCAAAAACCTAAGAAATTAAAAATTAAAAGTCATTTTACTTGCTTGTAAGTAAAATGATTTTATAAGTAGTCCGTAAGTTGTAAACAACTATTTTGTTTTTTTTTTTTACTCCAATCGGTGAGAAAAATCTAAGTGGCGCAGTCGGTAAAGTCTAAATATATTTTTTTTAGATCCAAGTGAGAACGAATCAAAATCGTGAGTGAAGCCTGTGTACCAAGTGAGGCTATAATAGCTATAGTAAAAGTTAAATCTGTGTACCAAGTGAAGCTATAATCGCATTAAAAAAAATTTAATCTGTGTAGTCTGTAATCTGCTGTAATCGTTATAGTGTACCAAGTCAAGTGAAAATTGGCATAGATTAAACATAGATTAAACTAAAACCATGATGGACACCAGCGAGGGATCTATTTTAACAGCATTTACGACCAGCTTATAATTAATTATCCATTCATAATTTAAATTTAAAAATAAAAAATGTTATTAAACAAATTAACACATTTGCCACATACGAGACTAATACCCAAGAAACCAAAACAAATTTTATGTAAACTCTTTGAACCGTACAAATAGTATCAGGGGAATTAAAAAAGAATGGGATATACACAAAATTAAAGAAATTTTATGTACATATGGTATGTAAGTTATGACTATCATAATTTAGAAAAGGAATTTGTAGCGCAGGATGGGCGGAGTATATCACACTCCAGTAACAATTATCAGAACAAAAGGAAAAAGGTAGTAACAGTCAGAACTATCACAAAACAAATTCTGTGCAAACAAGGCATAGTACCCATGACCGACAAATGTCAGGCAAATCTCAACAAAACCACCATTACCAATAAACATCAAGACAATTTTGACAAAATAACCAACAACAACGCAGACAAAATCGAGACAACAATCATAACCAACAAGGGCAACCCGCCTTTAACCAGTCAAGTCGGTTTAGGAACGCATCTCAACAGCCAGAATTAATGGAGGTAGAACGGATAACTCAGAATAGTTAGGTTAATATTCGTGGACAAGAAATACAAAATATCGAGCCAGAGTTTTGTCTGAACTAGGCCTCGGAGATAAAATCTTAGACTTAACTATTGACGGAAAGAAATATAAAGGACTGATTGATACAAGATCAACCATGAGTATAGTAAACTCTAACTCAGTTGATTACAGTAAATTTAAAGTACTGGTATATGAGAGGATAAATATGAAACTCCAAACCATAGTTAATATCAAGACAGAAGCAATAGATAGAATCATAACAAGTATACCTGAAGAATTCAGTTATAACTGAAGATGATCCACAAGGTGGTACAAAGGAAATTTAGGTGATAAGTCGTATGATATCCTCATAGGGATGGACCTATTAAGTAAAATTGTCAAAACCCTCGATTTGGACAGTAAAGTCCTAATATTAAAAAACAATACAAAAATAGCATACCATATTCCTCGAAAGGCAAACTAATTTTTGATTGCTTTGAACTTAAGGGAGACGGAAGAGATACAGATATTATTGGATCAATTTAAACACTCAATATATAGAGAAGGCGATCAGTTAATTAACACTGAGTTTATCATGCACGAAATGAAAACCACAGTCCACCAACCAATAACGCTAAACTACTATATACAGGTTACCTCCGAAGCATGAAGAGCAACAAGAAATAATAAAGAAATCCAATAGCAGATATACATCACCTATTGTCGTAGTAGTAAAAAAAAATTGATAATTCAGGACAGAAAAACTTCCGTCTGTGTGTAGACTACAGGAAGTTGAACGAAATAACAGTAGATGATAAGTACCCCCTACCAAATATCGACAGCATACTAGATAAACTGGGAAGGGTTCAGTATTTTTCATCGATCGACCTCGTAAAATGTTACTCCAAATAAAGGTTCATCCAACTGGTATTCCGAAAACCGCGTTTGTAACACCAAATGGACTCTATGAATATCTTAGAATGCCTTTTGGCCTGAAAAACGCCTCGGGAACCTTTCAGATGTTGATTAACGATGTATTGTGATACTACAATACTTAAATAAAATGTATGTTGTTCATCTAGACGACACTTTAATTTTTTTTACTAGCTTGAAAGAACACCTGCAATCGATAAAACTTATTTTCAAAAACTTGCTCAAAATAATTTAAAAATTCATTTCGATAAATGTTCTTTCAGACAGGAAAAAAAAATAAAATAAAAGGTTTTCTATGAGTCAAAGGCTATTACAGAAAATTCGTTAAAGATTAAAGATAAAGTATCTAAACAAAGATCAAAAGATTAACGTTAATGACCCTGAATATAGGAAAGCTCAAATTAAACATTAGCAGACACTCAATATGAAAATTTCCCAACTTTTAAAAACCATTTACTTTATTCACTGATGCAAGCAATTACGTTATGGGGACAGTTTAAATGCAAGAATGCCAACCAGTGTGCTATGCATCTAGGTCACTAAACGATCATGAAAAAAACTATTCTGTGACTGATAAGGAGTTCTTAGCGATCGTTTGGGCGTTGACTTATTACAGACCCTACTTATGCGGTAGGTAGTTTAAAATCATCACAAATATATAGGTAAAGAATTTAGTTAGAGAAATTAGCGATGGCTTTTAAAACTACAGGAATACCAGTAAGAGATTGAATACCTAAAGAGAAGAGGTAATAAAAAGCAGATTTTCTGAGCAGGATCGCACAAGAGAATAGTAAAAATTGTATCTCAAATCAGTCAGTAAATAACTTGTCGATAATGCAATAATACATTCAAAGAAACTATAGTCAATAAATATAAAACCTAACTAATTTTATCAAATACTGCAGATAGAGAAATAGAAATACAAAACTACATGCAAGTATAATTATTTCCATTGAAAAGAGACTAAAGGAAAATAGAATTGGCCGTATGTATTACGAAGGTAATACAGGTATTTCAGGAATATTTACAGAGTTACCTTACCATGAATTTAACAAAATGCGAGAATTATACATAGAGGTATTCAGTCATGACAAACATGTGAAATTTATTTAGGCAACTCTAAGAGCACAAAACATAAGGAATAGTAGAAGCACAGAAATAGATATCATTATACCACACCCACGAAAGTCCTCATAGTGGAATCAGAGAAATCTAACATAGTTAAAAAAACAAAATTTATTTCCCACATTTAATCAAAAAAATAACCAAGATTATAAATAACTGTAGAACGTGTATCGAAACAAAATAACAACGCAAACCAGTTAAAGTGAAATTCGAAGTAAGTGAAACATCCACTAGGCCAAATCAGGTACTTTACATGGATATACCATATATTAATTCTTGAGAAAACCTTTTTGACTTTAATAGATAAACTTACCAAAAAAGCTTACGTATATAACTTATTCAGTAAGAACCAGAATAAAAACGACAAAATTAATGCAAATAATTAGCTTAAAACAGAAAACCTTAGGGAATATAGAAGAGAATAATAGGTAGAACTACATCTTACTCAAGTCAACAGTGACATAGAGAGGAACACAGAGAGGTTTTACTCAAAAAAATATTCATTTTTCAAAAGATTTCATAGAGCAGTTATTGTAGTAATTATAATAATAGGTATCATTCCACATTAAAAAATGTCTCCAGAAGAAGCAATGTATGCAGATATAGCTACTTTAGTAGGGCTAGTAATGTTAGGAAAGAAACTAAATCAGAACAGGGAATAATATAAAGAATTAAGAGATGTTATACCAGTCAAAAACCTCATATTATAAAAATGAACCTATATACAGAATTAAGAAAAGAGGTAGAAAACACCCATTTAACATAAAATGACCTCCAAAATCTGCAAACGATATCATTAGTGTGTCTCACACTAACAGCACTGTTAACACATAAAACCACATCAATAAGCTCACAACGGGCAACGGATAAACAACTATCAACATGGGACATACAGATGTAATTAAGGATGCCAAAACTATATTAGACATCGTCAATACTAGAGAAATAAGGGGAATTAGAAGAAAATACAAGAAAATTGCGGATAGACAATGATATAGCCATAAGAAAAGAAATAAAAGCACTGTATGCAAAAACGACTGCAATAGAACCGGGAGGCAATTCTAGACAAAAACGAGTATTAGCTAACTTCATTGGAACAACCCAGAAATAGCTTTTTAGTACAATTGACTACACTGACCGACCACTTAAAGTTAATAGAAGAAAATGCAATAGGTAATGTAAACAGGCAAGTGAAAATCAATTCGCATTTTAATGAAAGTATAACACACCTTAGATATATCATAGATTTAGACGGAAAGAAATTAAATAAAGCATACGCAGAATTAATGGGAAATGTGGAAAAGCTTATACTACAACAGTTAACATTAGACCAGTTAATGAAGATAAAAATGAAACGAAATTAGATTTTTATAAATTAAAAAAGTGAAGGTAGGATTTCTTAAATATAATACAGAAACATTAATAGCGATCAAAGTACCAAATAATAACAATTAGTGGATTAAAAACTGATCATTGCAATACCCACAGAGAACAGAATATAAATTATAATAAATGATCAATATGTTGTAGAAATTAATCATACAATGGGGAAATGATTTGAAATCTTTAAGTAATTGTATAACAGACAAAAATGGAAAAATGGAAGTTAAGAAAATAGACGATAGCATCATTATTTGCAAGAATATGAAAGAGCAAGAAGTAATAAATCAATGTGATGATCGTAAAATCAAACCAAATGTAAATTATTTGATAGTCCTTAATAATTGTACAATAAGAATATTGAATGAAACATTTATCAATAGTAATATGTATAGAGTTCAAGGAAAGATTTTATTACACGAAAGAAATAAATTATAATTTTACAAAACAACCAAATTTTGAAGAAATTGTATAAAGAAATATTGCAAAAGTAGAACATATAAAATTACTAAAATTTCTTAAAATTATTAATTACACTAGAAACTCAACTGCAGTCTTCATCCTAATCATTATCATAGCAGTATAGATAGTATAGATAGTATAGACCCAAAACCATGGGTCAAGAGACTTTAGTACCATACAACATTCAGAAAAATATTAATGAAAAGAGGGGAGAGGTTACATAGTTCAATTTTCTCTCTTTAAAAGTAATGTAACAATTTTTTTTTGTTTTGTTGCCTGTTCTTTGAAATGTAGAATCACGTTTGCCGGTAAATGCGCTGTCACTGTTAATTTGCATGAGAAACAGGTAAACAAATACAACAGCTGGGCCTGCAAAAACCTAAGAAATTAAGAATAGATATAAACAAGTAAAATGATTTTATAGTTATTACCAAGCAATAAAATACTCGTTTTATTTTTTAAACAAAATCTAAGTTGTATAGTGTTGACTGTAAATATATAAATGTCGATGCTGAAATTTGTAGTGTGAGTCTTAACACTGGTAACACTTGATTTAAGCAAAGGCTGCTCTCTCAACTGTTACACTATTGAAATCGTTTCTGTTTTCAAATATCTGGGATTGAATATTGATTGGAAAATAGATTGGAAGGATAAAACTTCCATGTTGAGAAAGTATCTGTGGTTATATACCACGTAGGAAAATTTTGTTCTCAAAAGTTCTTCGAAAATGTGTAACGCAGTCTAAGTCATGATAATAATTTTTGTCTGTTTTTAAACTCTAAAATTCCCCTACTAAAACATATATAAATTCTATAAGGTCTTAAAAATATTTCACTTGAGAAGTCCAAATGTACGCAATCAGAACTTAACTGCCTATCAACTACGGAGTAATATAAGATATCTGGTTATTGTTCCACGTCACAACATATGTTAAATATTTTTTCGAATTTCGATTTAATCGGTCACCTCTTGAAATATTGTAAGAAATACTAAAAAATCGTTTATCTTCAATAGTTTTGGCTGTTTAACTTAGACACTCTTAGACTCTTTTCTGAACACAGTCGGAAAGATATGTTTAATGTGCCTTGTCTGTGTTCCAATGCTATTTACTTTAATACTCTACATGAATTTTTGGTCCGTGTCTCCATTGACGGTTGGGTTTCCCGTACGCTCACTCATAACTCTTCAAGATGTTGTAAGATTAGACGAATGCCTCCTGAAATCTCGAGAGCCTCGAGGTAACTTTTTTAAGCTTCGGTACTGTCTACTGAAGATTTTAATAATGTGTATAAACGTTTTGCCATGTGAGCTAAACCCAGTTCATATTTTTCCGCAGTTGACGACCTCACTATCCTGATTATTGGTCAGTAACACATTCACATTCAAATAACAGTTTTCAATTTATGATTAAGTGAACTTATGCACAAGAATAATATTTTAATGAAACAAATAAATACTGAAAGTCTCACACTTTGGTTGGCAGACAAAAGTACTCGTACTTGTGAATTCGTTTAGCGCAATTAATCGGATGCTTGAGATACACTGTGCACAGATAGAAACGTGTGATTGCACAGAAGGCCCCAGTGTTGTGTATAAATGCTTAATCCTAAGGAAAAATGTTTGTGTGTAATTACATTTATTTTCAAAGTGGAAACGAATAAATATCTGAATGCATTATTAGTCCTGAACCTGATTAAAAGTGTCTTTCTCTTTTATTTAATTTTTTTATTTTACTATGAACAAGTTTCTAGTTCTACATCTGCTTTGACTACAGAAGTGAATAACTTGATGTTTTGTTTTGCTTTTAGCCGAAACTTAGCTTTCATAAATATAATGTGTACTTGTATGTGTGTACTATTTCTATTTTTTTTTTTTTTTTTTTGCAAATTAAACCAGCAATAACTAAGCCTGGGGCGTAGAATGAAAAAAAAAAAATTAATCTTCAGTATTCCATTGCCAAGAAAAATTTGACGTTGGCTAACATCAGAGAACAGAAATAAGAACAAAAATGCACCGTGAACGGTTGCCAAGCATATTTCAATGAAAGGCAAAACCAAGGACTGTACATTATTTCGGTAGAACTTACCACCCTCGTAGCCACATAGACCGCGAAGCTACTGGGAGCAGACGAATAATTACAAAATAATGGCTTCAGGGTGGCAGTGTTGTATGACTTTTATGTAATAGGAGCCGCTGTAAGTCAGTGACCCCTGTTGCGACTTTCTTTGCATGTATATAATCTGCCAACGCTGGACCTGACCCATTATATGTTATATAGCAAAAGGCCTATTCGTCATGTAGTGCATCGTACTCTATGTGGTGCAGATATTATTTTCGATGAATAATTTTAAATTCTTTGTCTGAAAAGTTCATTGAGTTCAATCTGAATTTATTCAATATGGACACTATAAACTTTGCTGAGTTTTTAAATTTTTCAAGGAAATACAAGTATATTGTTATGCATAGCAGTTTCCCACAAATCCCACTACAGCAGTTCTGCTGTATAAGCAGTATTAATTTATAAATAGGTCCCAATATGAATGTTAAGTTACATTGATTTTTGTAACCACTCGTGGAGTAAAGTTTATTCTTGTAACGCTCGTATAAGTTCATTTCGAAAATATTCGAAACATAAAGTTATTTCTAATAGTAATTCAGTTGTTTTCATTTGTTCTCTCTTTATTTTTTTATTTTTGTCGGCTTCCACTCCAGTTGATAGAAACACAACGGTTAATACTGGACTTGTGTCCTCGCTACAATTCCACTCCGCGTGTGTTTTTACCTTTTTTTTTATTTATGTAAAACGCCCAGGCGTAACATAAAAAATTGGTGGCAGCGGTGGAATCCCGAAAAATCCTAAAATAAGGCAAAGAACTGTTAACTGTGAGTGAAATAACTGTATAATAATAATAAAAAAAAATAGATTAACAGTGCTTAGAAAAAAAAAAAGAAACGTTTTTCCAAGTTTTGCCCAAGTTTTCCTACTAGGAATAAAAGTGGGTGTATAAAAATAACTTCAACAGGAATAACAGAAATAGGTGGATAGAAAATAACGAAAGAAGATATTCAATTTTATTATAAGACTGGGTTACAAAGAAGGCTTTTATGTCAGTTAGTGGTAGTGATAGCAATAGCAAAGGGCCTAGTGAAAGATGAAAATAGAAACAAAAGTTAGTGGAGAAAATACTAGTGAAAGGAATAGCGATTCAGAAGTTCGGAAGATCCGAAGTAAGTCTTGAAAGATTACATATTAAGACAGAAATGGCCGAAGTACCCATTAACCTTTTAATATTCTTCATCTCTTCTTTTAACAGTAGTGCTGATCAATGCTGATCCAGTTTTCATCAATGGATTAAGTGAAAGATTGGCATCATACGTGGTGACCCAAAAACCAAAGGTAGTAGCCGAAGATAGTCACTGTGCTCAAGAAGAAGAGCAACGACTAAATTTATTCAGGTCAAACATTAGTAAGGACTTTTCTAATAAAAACTTGACAAAGATTAACTTTGCAAGAATTGCAGGTTGCTCAAAAGAAATGGGGAGAAGGTCAAAACTCCAAAGAACGAAGAATATCACACAAGAAACAAGTTCGAGCGAGTCCAATCCAAAATCACGAAAAAGAAAGTAAAAAATGAAGCACATATTAGAATCTTCCAGGACATAACGGTATTTAACTAGGTGGCCAATTCCGAGAGTCCACACGTTAACGCTATCGTAAATGACGAAATTAAAAAATTTATGATCGATACTGGTCCGGACTTATCAATGATATGCGCTGGATGCGTTTATGAGCGAGAGATTGACACAAACCAGGTTATTAGATTTAAAGGGATGAGAGGCAAAGAGCTGGGAGACAGATCGCAAAAAACAATAGCGATAGTAATTAGAGACATGGAGCTGTTCCCAAACAATAAAAGAAAGATTAGAGTAAATAAATTCGATATGCAGGTAATAGAAAATGGCCTACTCGGGGGCTAGGACGGTATTTTCTCTGCAAAGTAATCCCCATCGACTGCAACACACTTAACAACACCAGCGCTTAATCCAATCCTCGAAACATTTTTTATATACGGTTTTCGGTATGTCCATCAGTGCTTCCTGCGATTTTTCCATTACTTCCACTTGCTGCTGAAACGCGTTCCCTGTAGTGGTTTTTTAACTCGATTTAACAGAGAGAAGTCACAGGGAGCCAAATCAGGTGAATTCGGTGGCTGCTGGATGGTATTTGTTGCATTTTTCGTCAAAAAATTACGAATAATGATGGCACTGTGCGACGGTGCGTTATCGTGGTACAAAATCCGAGTTTTCTGTCCACAATTCTGGTCTCTTTCGGCGAATTGCTTCACGCAAACATTTCATAACGCCCAAATAATACTCTTTTTTTACTGTCTGGCAATTTGGCAAAAATTCATGATGCACTACACCGTTGTAATCCATGAAAACCGTGAGCATTGCCTTCTTTTTTGACTGAAAATGACGTGATTTTTTGGTCTCAGCTCATTTGGTGAACGCCATTCACGACACATAGCGTGTCGTACTCATAAGCCCACGTCTCGTATCCAGTAATGATTCTTTTGATGAATGTGGGATCGGATCGGATCATCTCTTTTGCGACGTCGACACGGTCACTTTTTTGTATGAAATTGAGGTTTTTTGGCACCAACTTTGCTGCTACACGACGGAAACCCAAATCATTACCCAAAATGTCTTAGACGTCGGTTTTCGATGTCGATGGTCGGCCACTGCGTTCATCATCTTCGATTGACTCTCGACCACTTTTGAACCGCTCATGCCACTGGTAAACGACCGTTTTCTTTAGAGAATCGTTGCCGAAACACTTTTCCCACATTTCCAACATTTCCAACGTTTTCCATCATTAAATACAAGTTCGTTGTTGTAAATTTAAATCCATTTCTAAAATTGTAAAAAATTTCCACAAGAGATAGATGCACTCTTGGCTACGTTACTTTTGTAAATATCAAGCAATGACGCTAAGATTAGAGGGAATGTCAACAACAACGTTGTACCAACGTAACAAAAAAAAAACTCAAATCGGAACAATGAAAGCGCCACTGAACTGGCTCTTCCACGTGAAGGATCCCGTATCTAAGTTAGAGGAATTCGAATACGAGATAAGGTGTAAAAAAGTTTGTGTAAATGTAGTGGCAGACGAATTATCTAGAAATGTAAGAATACTACAGAAGGAAAAACTAGGTAATGAAACCAGTAAAAATAATAACCCAGAAGTCGAAAATTTTGAAGAGGTAGATGGAATAATAGACGAGATTGTTCGCAGTATGATGGAAGAAAGCGAAGTAGTTTTGAATAAAGAAGTACGATCAGAAGAAAGATAAGTAGGTGATAATTCGCAGGAATCGGAAGAGGAAATTAGTGAACAAAACCAGAGCAAAGAAATAACAGATTTGGAAGAGAGAAAACTCATATTGAAAGAAAATCATAATGGATTGCTAGGTGGTTAAGGGCAAAAAGCAACCTATGCGAAGCTTAAAGAAATAAAGAAATAAAAAATGAAGAATATGTCAGAAATTGTGAACAATTCCAATTAGAGAAAGTAAGTAAGAAAACCAACCCGAAATCCAATGAAAGTAATAGCAGTCCACTTAAGGTGGCTCAATATGGCTATAAATTCGGTTTAACATTTACAAAGTTCATACCATTAAAAAGCAAAAAGATAGCAGAAGTAGCCAAAGCATTTATAAATGAATGGATTCTAAATTTTGCATTACCAAAAATCATATTGACAGACAATAGTAACGAATTTTGAAAAAAGTTATTTAAAAGTTTTTGTCTGTGCCTTTTATGTTAGTAAATAAAATTAATTTTGAAAATTTAGATGATTACGTGGAAAGCACAAGAAACATAGTTAATATCATTAATGATGCATGCCTACTAGTAAATAACATATGTAATGTAGAAGTTTTCATAATACAGTAACACAAAGTTGACATAGAATAGAATATAAAATTGAAATAATATACAACATATAGTAATACTCATAGGTAAAAAGACTAGAGCAAAAAATGGATTGATAAATATAGTAGAGACGGAATTGAACTCTTTACGGCACTATGGATAATGAGGATGCCGAATATTACTCAGTTACTGTAAATGCATTAAATGAAATGAAATTCGAATAAAAAATGGCATGGAAGAGAATGCTAAACTAAGTTATTGATGTAGGTTCTATTTTAAATGTTACAGCTAACAAAATAAACGTAATAATACATAATATAAATATTGTAAAAAAGGAAGGAAAGCAATTGGAGGAAGGTAATTCCATCCACTCTTATTTTAACGAAATAGCAAAAAAAAAAATAAATAAATTTTAAAGTAGTACAACTAAAATTAGAGGTCGAGCAAAATATCGAAAGCTTACTATTTATGCAAAATGGTATCCTTCATCCTAGAGTTATCAAAACTATGCAACTTATAGAGGAATTAACTGAAGTACATTTAGAAAACTGCTTAATTTTTAATCCATTTATATAGAATTATGCAAATATTATGAAAAAAAAAAGAAATTCACGCGAATAAACACGCATATGTATAAACACAAATACCTCTTGTAGCGCGTGAAGAATGTGAATTGTTTTGTATAAAATGATTGCTGTACCAAAAGTAATTGTAAATTTTCTTACTTTAATAATTCTTTAAAATAAAGAACTTTATAATTTAAAAGACCATATAGAAATTTGTAAAAAGATCAGTGAATTATATGTCTGTAGTTCAAAATACAGACATACAAGTACTTTTAATTACATTAACTGCGAATAAAGCAAGCAATTTCATCAGAGGTCGAAATGCTTTACAAGATAAATCAGAATATGTTTCTATTTACTGTTACAGAGAAAACAAAATAAATTTGTAATTGCAATAAAGAGAACAAAACAGGGAATTTAAAAAATGTAGGAATAATAATTTTAAGTGAAAATTGTAAATTCGGACCGTAGATACAACTATTAAAAGAACGAAAAAATTAAAAGAAATAGAAGAAACATATTTTTACTAATAGAATTGAAAAAAACTAGATACTGGTAAATTAGATTTATGCAAGATTTATCAAGTAGCATACAAAACCAGAAACATTTTTGAGAGAAAGTGATGGATCCGGTATCAGAAAGTACAAGAAGCATTATTACTGGAATTGGAGGCGTAGCAGCAATAGTAGCAGCTATTACCATTGCATACAAATGCAAGTCTGGCGGTAGAACGACATTGACACTTTTCAACAAGCGCTTCAATAAGAACAAAAAAGATATGTGCAGGAGTTGCCAGATACAACAAGGTCATCATCGGTTACGTCATCAGAAGCCATAAGAATGGGGCTTACTGAACCCAGTTTAAAGGTAAGGTACCCATAAATATAACTAAAGGAGGGAGGTGTGATGCAGGGAAACGATATGCACGCACAACCTAAATATTTGTATGCAGGTGCATACGCAACCCATAAACAACATAGCAGTTTCCCACGACCAAATATTATAAACAGCATATCAATTTTCCACGAATCCAACTACAACAGTTTTGCTATATAAGCATTATTAATTTATAAATAGGTCCCAATACGAATTTTAAGTTAATTTGATTTTTGTAACCACTCGTGGAATAAAGTTCATTCTTGTAATGGCTCATATAAATTCATTTGGAAAACATTCGAAGAATTAAGTTGGTTCTAATAGTAATTAAGTTGTATTCACTGTTCGTTGTAGTCGGCTTCGACTGCGGTTGTTAGAAACACAACAGTCAATACTGGATACAAATCGTCGCTACAATTCCAGCCCGCGTATGTTATTTGTTTTAACTTTTTTTATTTACAATATTTAAAATATAGCTAGAGCACGTGCGATAACAGCAAAGTTATTGTATAACAAATAAGGGAAGGCGAAGTGGACTGTTTATAAGATTGCCCTACAACGAACGAAAAAACTCACAAGGGATTCTATCGCCGACATATATTGGAGGGGAGCATGAGTATCCGGTGACGGAAACAGGTAAATGTGTAATACAATAGATGGGGAGAGTACTTTAAAAATTCTCACACATCACCATTGCCTCGGCTGTAGCACTTGAAGAGGAAACAACATAAAGGTGAACTTAGTGAAGCAGTAAAAAGAATGAAACGAGGTCGTGTAGTCAACTCGGATCACTACTTTGCGTTAGCTTTCTTTTCCACTATATGAAGACAAGGAGACACGAGAAATTACAACAATTACCAATCGATGTCGTATTCTACTAATATCGCATTCTATGAAAATACAATACATGAGAGAGCTTTAGACAGTGAACAGTCAATAATGATGGAGAATTATCGCGAAAAGTCTGCATATCGCCTTTATCGATTTGTAAAAAGGGTTCAATAAAGTTATTTGGTCAGCACTGATGTAGGTATATACAATGAAAATGATTTATAAAAGAATGATACGCGATAAGTACGATGAGGTTAAAACGACAGTTAAGTGCACAGCGGATATAACAAGAGATTTCGAAATTAAACTTTATAATTGCAAATTTAAATTCGGACAGCTAAGGATACTGAGTAATTACTTTATTACATAGCATAGAATAGAATATAATGATTTTTATTTTTCAACTACAATATTCAACCACAAAAAATCCATTGTCGTGGCTTTGCCGTCTGCCTAATTAACGATTAATAAAACTAAAATGTTTATATTGTATAGCAAAAACATTAAATTTTTATAAATTAAAATGATTCAGTGACTATTCGTTCACGATAAACCAAGGCATTTTTGCAATATATGTATAGCTTTTTAACATCACACTTCTTGAGTAGTAAATTGATCTCAGTCCATGACACCATACTCACGTCGTAGGTCTGCCGTTTAATTTCTTTGAAAATTGGGCATCGTGCAGTGAAATGGAAGACACCTTCCCTCATGCAAGTTGCGTAGGTTACAAATCACTGGCAAATCCTCTCAGTGCGGGATGTATGGTAATTCGTTTCTTGCGTACTATATTTACTCTGAAAATAGTCACTTTCACTAGCTGCTATTAACTATTCGCTGAATTGATCCGCAAGTTTTTTCAAGAGAGGACGATCTATACTAGCTGACATCTGTTATGGCTGAAGCTTCCAATTCATTTGTCCTGAGAATTATAACGGGTGACCAGATACCAATGATAGTTTTTCCAATTGTTAAGTTTCATCAGCTGTCAAAGTTATCAATGACACCCTGCTGTCAAAATATGCAGTAATGTTTTCCATTTCATCACCCATCGTTTTACGCTTGCCGAACGTGCGAAAATTATTAAAAAATATTATCGAATATTCGAGCTTGAGTACAATTTTGGATCCTAAGCCACCAAGCAGGTGGTGGTGCGAAATAAAGAAAATATAGCCGCCGTAGCATCCAGTATCCAAGAAGACCCATAAATGTCCCAAATGCCGATCAGCTAAATTGCGATCATCTCACGGCGAGCGTTCATCAATTGGCCGCCGCGCTCATTCGATTTGACACCATTCTGGGGCTACGTCAAGGCCTTAGTGTACCCTTACAACCCAACCACTTTGGACCAGGTCGAAGTAAAAATTTGACACGCTATTGCCGGAATAAAGCCGAACATATTGGACCGCGTCAATAAAAATTTGACTGACCGCTTGAAGCACGGCTAGTGAAGCGTCGACCATTTGAATGATGAATATCGGTCACATTCTCTCTTACCATCTGTAGCCATTCTCTGTATCATCCCATTTATGTATGCATTTTGTGTTAGGAACTATTTTGTTAAGAAAATAAAAGAGATCCATTCCAAGCACTTTTAGGATATAATTCACATGGAGTCTTAGGGTCTTTATGTAGGGTGAAGATAGACCTGTTTCGATCATTATAATATAATGAGGTATATTGGGAGGTAAGGCGGAACGCTCTCTCAATATAAAAGCGATGCAGCTTTTCCATATTTTCCCATATTTTTTAACTCCTCACACATATGTAGCATAAAACACGATAGACTCTGCTACTTTGATAACTACTTTGTATATACAGCTGTGAGCTTTATTTTTGAAACATTTGCTCCATGCTGTGTTAATGGCTATGTTAGCTTTAGTTAGTTTTTCTCGATATTTAGATTCTTTGTGAAAGGATTCCTATGTATTTATTGGGTATATATTTTAATTCGTGCGGTTTTTTTTTTTTTTCAAAATTTGAACGTTTATTTAAGAAAAACATGTACAAAAGTATTATTCAAAGTATTGACCATCTGAAGCTATGACTTTTTCCCATCTTTCTGGCAATTTGTGGATCCCATCCCAAAAGAACTGCGCCGACTTGGCAGCCAAGAATAATTCAAGCCAATTTTTGATATTCTGCTCTGATGTGAACCGTATTTCAGTGAGGGCGATCTGCATCGACCGGAACAAATGGTAGTCAGGCGGGTGGGGTAAGACTTCCCATCCACTGTTTTCCAAATAGTTCTTAACCGGAATAGCAACGTGTGGCCGAGCGTTGTCATGATTGAAAATAATTGCCTCGTGTCTGGTCGCATATTGAGGGCGTTTTTCGGCTACTGCTCTCTCTCTCTCTCTAGTTCAAACGGATTAATTGTGTTCGGTAGCGTTGTCCATTATTCGTTTCACCCGGTTTTAGCAGCTCATAATACAGCACACCCATCTGATCCCACCAAATACAGAGCATTACCTTCGCGCCATGGATATTCGGCTTTGCCATTGATTTGGCTGGTTGGCCGGGTTTCACATATGATTTTTTGCGCTTGGGGTTGTCGTAATGGATCCATTTTTCATCACCAGTAACAATCCGATGCAAAAATGACTTCCTTTTGTGGCGTTCCAGCAGCATTTCGGACATGCAAAAGCGCCTTTCGACGTCTCGGCTTGAGTTCATGTGGAACCCAATTTCCTTGCTTTTGAATATATCCAGCTGCTTTTAAGCGTTTTGAAATGGCTGCTTGAGTGACACCCAAAAATTATGCGAGCTCTTCTTGTGCTTGGCAACAATCTTCATAGAGTAATGCTTTCAGGTCTTCATCTTCAAACTTTTTTGGACGTTCATCGTCTTCCAAGCCAAAATCACCGCTTTTAAATCGTGCAAACCACCTTTGACACGTTCGCTCCACCAAACTTCCACCAAAATACGATGACTTTCGGTAGCAGTTTTCTTCATATTAAAGTAATAAAGAAGAACTTCCCGCAAAAACACTTTTTCAGGCACAAAGTTCGACATATTTGAGTGAAAAAAAATTATTGTTGTTTATGCTGAAATGACGTACAATGACAGTAGCTTTCTAACGCATGTTCCAATAGAATAATAACATTGGAATAATAAAAGTTACGCCATCTCTTAGCAAACCGCTAAGCATTAAGAATTAAGAACTAAGCTATAGACCCAATATATTTCTTAACAACTTTAACCACCTCGCCATCGTATTTGCACCTTTCTCTTCGAACTTCGACCTCTACATTTTTAAAAATCATGATCCCTGACTAGGACAGGTTGACAATAATGTCAACAGACCACGTGAAGTTTATTTATCATCATCTATAAAGGTTCCAAAAATCTAGCAAGTTGCACTATGTCCTCAGTGGAGCGAAGCTCTTTTATGTCGGGTCCTGCATACCCCACTCCACTTGACAGCCTTCTAACAATACTCTCTATATATAGTGCGGATAGAGTAGGTCTCATAGAACAGCCCTGTGCTGCACCCACGACATCGTCTCGAACCATGGTGACATTTTCACGCCACTTCATACACATGACTTTGTTTTCTCGTACAGGCATTTTAGAACCAGTCCAAACTCCCCCGATAAACGCATCAGCTTTTTAAAAGCTGAAATAAAAATCTCCGCTACGCTCCTTAAGACAAATGTGTGATCGACCTAACTGTTATCGGTTTGCCTAAGACAACAATTGTGTACTGGTAAAAACACTTGCCGGGAGATGGGTTCAAGAGCCTGTTAAGATGTTGCTATAGTAAATTCCTATTCAACCTAGGGGTAATGCTGTATCTTTCCCCATTGAGTTCTCCGCCAAGTTTTTGTATAAAGTCAAACTCCGTGCTAGTTTAATATTAATCCTCATTTTTCTCCTGGTTATTGCTTTAGGTTCAGTATTGGCCTTAAAATACATTTCTTTCTCTAAAACGTCATTGTATTGTCGAAATAGGGTTAGCCAAGAGAACGAAAGTTTTCTTGCTTGTAGTCTTTATCAGAAAAGTGTCTTCTTTTGTCTTCTTATTTAAATTTAGACCGCATTAGTGATGACCCTTGAAAGCGTATTGTTTATGCAGTTCTAATCTCATAATAAAAAGTTTCTACTTCCGCGATAAGCTAAAAGAATCTCGAAAAATGTAAGGGCTTTCAGTAGAATAGACCTTTTATTATTTACATACTAACTGTTGAATTTTGATTTCCATACGTTCAAATAGCACGCGATTATAAAAGAACTCAGTTTTGACACATCATTTATTACATTTGATAGTACTGAAAGGTGATCTGAAGAAGCTTTACATATGCATAAATAAATCAAGCTATTTTAGCACTTCGCCTGTAGTCATAAGCTAGCAGGGTTGAACTCTGTATATACGAGTATTCGAATACGGCACCTGTTGAAAAAACAGAATCAGTGCTAACGTAAGAACGTACTCGTATATTGTCAGTAATCTGTACTATAGACCAATTTAAATTATTTATTCGAATAATTTCCACACATTAGCGAAACACAAGTACGAGTTGAATTACCCACGATTCTATCCTTCACAAAGTGCCATGGACCTGAATTTTATGGAAAGCGTTATCAAGTGTGTAACTGTTTTAAGTGTAACTCGTATTTATTTTATTAATGCATGTGGTGCATCGTTGTTAGTCGTTGTTCGTTGTTCGTTGTTCGTCGATTCAGTTTAAGGGCAACATTAAACTGTATCACATAGAAGCTACGATATTTGAAGTACATACTTATCCATGGATACTTTCCACAGAAGCAATTTCTTCCATTTAATGTAAACAATGAGGAAATGCTTCACTTGCTAACTCATGCATCATGTTCATGATGCACCATTAACACAAACACTCAGTTGTGTACTTGTTGTGTACTCCGTCTGCTAAATGTTCCCATTGACGTTAATTGATAAGTCGGCCAATGAACGTAGCAATTTGATTAAACTTCGCATTTGCATGTTGTTCCGACATTAGAGTTGGCGTTTTTCGTCTACATAATAAAATAAGAAATTCCGGGAAAAAAATCCAAGCAAGTTGTGTAGACGACGCCAATGCTAGTGATGTATCCTAATAATGTTCACCCAAGTACCTGCCACCAAAGTTCTAATATCGAAATCAAGTTAAGAAGTATTAACTTCATTCTATCTTCTGCTAAAGATTTCTCAGCACATAAATACTTAGATAATTATTTGCGAATAGTGAATGTACTCGTACATTCACACAAACAGCGTCATGTGAAATATGTACGTATTTTTTTTATCTGTCAGCAAATACATTTAATTGCCACCTGCTCTAGAGTTAACAGTTACTCTTTTCAATTCACCGAAGGTGAATCGATAAAATTAGATTCATACGTATCATATAAGTTGTGGTCTGTGGGACACCATTCAGTCGAGTCTTTACCTTTGCCAGTCAAAACCGTGCCATTGGGTTTTGTGAAACCCACGCAAAATCTAAAAGTTACATTTTAAAAGCAGCGTAATCTATCTTGCAAAAAAGTTAGAGACGAATCAAAGACATAAAAAATCGTAAAAAAAAGACAAACAAAAAGTAAAAAGTGCTAAGTTCCAAGAGCCTTCTCCTTCAATTTTTTGATTCATGGATATTCCAATTCTTAACGCTTATTGATTTTACTTAGTGTAGTTTCCAAATAAAAGGTATTCACAGTTTGGAGCACTCTTAACGTGAACAGTGGTGGGTGTACCGGAGTATCATGCACGATTCTATAACATGTTTTCTATCATATATTTTGTTTGTTGGGTGGTGTTGAGGTTATGTGTTCATTGTGTCCCTTTATATTGGTTGGATACTTAAGAAAGCAAGAGAAAGGCTGTACGAGCTTACCCTTTACTAAGCAAATAAATGGCTTATTTTGAAGTACCCACTTGATTCTTTAACGGAATATACCAGTAAAATAGAATACAGTTTCCTCTGAATTATTTATTAACCTATAATGGTGTGCGAATATAAGACGCACACACACACATGTATATATTTACTTATGAAACGCCTTTATTCTTTACGTATCGCTGCAATTACACAAGATTGCAGCGGTTTGTGTCATCAAATGTGCATAGTAACTGTAAAATTAAGTCATGAAATTCATTTTACACCATAAATGTGAAAAATATTATAATATTTAGTCACAAAAGAAGGTTTATAACGCCAGATTACAGGTGGTAAACCAGAAATTGTACAAAGTACAAAGTTCATACTCAGGCCAGCAATACTTAAATCTCGATACCAATATTCTAGAGTAGTTATTACATATAAGGATTTATGATTTAAGCGTAAGATAAGGTGGCGCCCACACCGGTTTTTAACATACAAATACAATGTGAGTTTACGGTGTTGAAAGATCAACGGGAATTGTTTTGTAGATTTCCGTAGTGACGATCGCTGTCGAGACCCTGTGTTTAACACAACAAAAGTTGTAACGTCTCATTGGATTTGTGGCGGGCATTTGAGCAGATCGGATCCATTGAAATGAGCATTTATTCAGTTCTTGATCCAGATAGTTTATTTCCTTAAATGGAAACAGATAAATAAGTATACTATGTTCAAATTTGACTACCTAAATAATACTCTGAAATGAGTTTGAAAAAAGAAAAGAAAAAACCGTCACTGATAAGTTCAATTTCCCACGCATCTAATTTTAAAATTTGTTTTAATGAAAGCAAAAGAAGTAACACACAATTAAAATTAATTTTGTATATAAAATCAATTTATGCATTAATATTTTAAACACTTCGAGCAAGTGTTCATTGTAGCTGTAATTTTGTTGAACACTTGTTCGCACAACACTAACAAGATTTGCTTCTTAAAAGTTTATTTTCGCCTTGTGCGACATAGCGTGAATATCTGATTTCTAAGGGCACTTTTGTGAAAAGATACAAACTTTCGATGAAACCACTAAACTAGTTAACGCGTCAAAAGAAGGCAAAACTTATAGAATCCAAAGATACCTATACCCAGTTGAAAACTTAGAATTAAATATGATTGTGTTCTGTCAATGAAAACCTTAACCTAAACGCAGGCAGACCCAACGTAGATCCTGAAAAACTTTCTTCTGAACCTTGCCTGGAAAGTTAATCGCCGATTTCATTTCCCGTGATCCCACTGTGACCTGGGACCCAGACAAGACTCAGTGAACTTAGCCATCCGACTGCTTTCAGTGATGCTGAAAGCATGCTGGAACTAACTTGGAAGTCTTAGGAAGTCTTAAGTCTTCCCCTTGGAAAACATTTCTTTACCTAACAATAAATTAAATCTAACGTTTTCGTCCTTTAAAAAGACACCAGTCCTATATCGTTTTTGGAGACGTCTGTGAAGACCAGACTGCATTCCTGCCCTGTCTCAGATTTTGGCCGAATGAAGTCGGATTTATAGGCTGAAGCTCTTGGCGAGCGTGACTCTTTTCCCATTTTCTGTATAAAGGCTACTCCCAACAGCATGTTTAATGGCTTTATCCGTCGCCACAACCAGTGACATATAAAAATTACGACTTGTTTTATTATTCAGCTTAATAGCAGGTTGGTTAATAAGAGATGGCTATGGACTATGGATTCCGATTAGGTTACCTGGGAAGTGAACCTTAATCATAAGACGGAGAGTCTGCAAGTGTAAGTATAAGTACCATCAGATTTTCTGAGTGGTTCCAGCCTAGTTGAACTTCCCTTTTGATCACTTCGACCAGCCTGTTTTCACCGACAGTTTCGATCTTTTCGCAAAAATCTTAATAAAAGCCACGAATCTAGTCTTCCTCTAAATTAGTCTTAAGTGACCTGTTTAGATCAGGTCTAAACAGCTTCCTCTAGCTTTTATTTTGTCCTGAGCTTAAGAGGAGTACTGTTGGACTTGTCGAGCTCCTGCTTAAATCGTCTCCAGTTGGTTTCATGCGGATTTTTTCTCTTTAACAAGGTCGACCCCTCGCTTTCGATTCTGAATACAATGTAACACATGGGCTGAAAAGTCAGTGCTGTTTTATAGTAAAACACAAGATTTTTGCAAAATTCAACTTTATTTATCAATATAGTTGCCTTCGATATACTGATCGAAACGATATTTCAATCTTTCGATACTAATCTTGTAGAACGATTTCGGTTTAGCCTCAAAATAGGCCTCTGTTTCGGCGATTACTTCTTCATCGGTCTTAAATCTCTTCCTGCGAGCATTCTTTTGAGGTCTGTGAACAGGAAATAGTCGCTGGGGGCCAAATCTGGAGAAAACGGTGGGTGGGGAAGCAATTCGTAGCCGAATTCATTTAATTTTTCCATCGTTTTCATCGACTTATGACACGGTGCATTCTCTTGATGAAACAGCACTTTCTTTTTCTTCAAAGGCGGCCGTTTTTCTGCGATTTCGTCCTTCAAATGCTCCAACAACGCAATGTAATAGTCGCTGTTGATATTCTGTCCCTTTTGGAGATAGTCGATCAACTTCACCTTACGTTCATTCGTAATCATTTTGTGGACTTTTTTGATGCTTTCAACTGAAACAGACTCTTTTGGACGTCCACTGCGTGCATCATCTTCGGTGCTTGTATGACCACTTTTAAATTTTTCAATCCACTTGCGAATGGTTCGTTCGGCTGGTGCAGAGTCAGGGTAACACTTATCAAACCATTTCTTTGCATCGGCTGCATTTTTTCCCATCAAAAAGCAATGATAAATCAACACACGAAATTGCTTTGAATCCATTTTTTTCACAATAACAAAATTTGCTTCACTCACAATGCTATATCTCGAGAACTAATCGTCCGACAGCTGTCAAATTTATACACGTATTTTTTGAAGGTTGGTACTACTGAAAATAGTATGGATTAAATTCAAGTGATACCCTCTCTTAGAAACGGCACTGACTTTTCAGTCCATGTATTACCTATGTTCTGACATGGAGCTCCCTGATAGTACTTTTCATAGTACTAAGACAGTAGTACTAAGACAGTAGTACTAAGACAGTAATCTCCTTAGCTACCTGTTGGATAACGTTAAGTCGACTACTTACTGTCTTACCCTCGTAACAAAAGTTTGCTGAAACCCAACATTCTTGACTACCAGGTCGGACGATAGTATGGAATCCAGGAGATGATTGCCTCTCACGTTGCATTTGCTATTGATCCAAAAAATATTCTGAGCATTATTATCACAGGATATGATAAGTTTTATCTTCTTGGAATCACAGTATTCAATGAGTTAGATTACCGCTTTCGGTTGTGGTGGTAATAACGAATCATAGCGAATTTCTCAGATGCGTCGACGAATTTGTGCAATTCTCCGTTCGTTGCGTAACATATGTCTGCAGCAACTAAATCTTTGTTATAAAATTGCACCAGTTTAGATAGTGAGAGTGATAAAAATAAGCTCTCGGTCCTTCCCATCGCTTGTTATAATATGGTGTGAAACACCAAGAGAAGAGCCGTCCTTGTTTTCCAGATTTTTCTCTCCTCTCTCTCTCTCATTTGTAAGTAGTGTTATGAAAATAAATAAAATCATACTGCTTGTATTCTACTCTAACATTTGACACGCTTTTGTCGGAATAACGCCGCATATATTGGACCGAGTCATAAAAAATTAGACCGACTGCTTAAAAAACTGCCAGCGAAGCCGAGGCAGCCATTTAAATGATGTGATATTCCACACATAATAGCATGAACGTGCTTCATTATGTGTAAAAATTACAAAAAAATATGCGAAAACATATTTCAACGACATGTGCGCAATCTGTTTATAATACACTTATCTTTCCCCGTTTTAATTACTGTTCATCAATTTTATATATGAGTCCTCAAAAAAATCCAAGTTTTTTAATTAAAACAGTGCAATGAAGACTATTTTAAAAAGTAGCTGATATACCGCTGTTATGTATGCTATGATCACTCAAATGGATAAAGCCCAATTTATACGTCGATTATTTGCAGTTAAACGTAGAGTACATAAAGAGGGTGAGATGTGTTCTAAGAAATGCTTGTTATTTTCCGTTACCTCTTTACCAAAAAACGAAAACACAAAATAACTGACGTTATGTCTCCTGTTTCAATTTGTTTTATCGCTATTTGCACCATCAGTGCTCCATAGAAATCGCCAGTATCATTCCGCTTTAACCGTAACATTCGTCTTGCTATGAATGCTCTTCTATACTCTCAAGCCCACTTTCAGATATACTCTGAAGTATTGTGATTCGTTCCTAAGCCGTACAACTCGCTTATGAAATGCCCTACTGAGCTCTCTATTTTCTATGCATTATAACTTGCAAACATTTGAGATCAATATACATCTGTATCTCTCAGAGATTACCATATGTGATATCGGAGGATATCCGCAGTGCAACCTATTATAGTGAACGTTATGTTATAGTGGTTCTCACGTTGATGCAACAGTCCTTACGTCTTAACTCAATCGTATGCTTATGAGAAAGCTTTACTGACTGTATGTATGTATCAGCAATTCATGCTCTAGTATTGGATCTTCAGTCAATCTGCTTTAAACCTAAGGTTGACTTTTCCACAAGAAAGGTAAAACTGACTAATATAACTGTACAAGTTTTGTTACAATCTTCTGTTTCTTTTATTAATCGTTTAAATATGTAACGCATATACCATAGTTACATACAATGTTACACATTACACCCCGTTTGCGGGTGTGGTTAAATTTTGCTTACCTCAGAACCATTCTACAGGTATCTCTATTTTGGATCAGCTTGATAGTGAGGCCAACCTTTTTTTTTTTTGCGCACTCTTTCATGAACATTGATGACTGGAACTTTTTTTTACAGTTCCATTTTAACAAACGATTGCTTGCAAGACGTTTTTGATTTTGTATTGACAAATATTAGATGAGGAACATGAGCAATGTGTGAGATCAGTGTCCTTAAATACATATGTTATGCTTTTTTAATTTGATACATAGTAGGAATTAACAATTAACAAAATATGACAAAATATATAGAATATAATTGTTTTGCCCAGGTGTTAAACCATATCGATAATATGTTTAGAAAGCTCTGTAATGTTCCAGCGGCATTAATCAAACATTTGTGTGGTGATATTATAACTGTGTCATCTGCAAAAGTTGCTAAAAGAGAATTATTGTCGGTTGGGCTCAGTGTGTCTGCAGTAAATAACAGATACAACAGTGGGCCAAGGACACTGCCCGCTTCCATTTTGGTCAAATCAGAATATTCATCGTCGTATTTTACATAAAAATATCTGTCCGAAATATAACTTTTTATAAGTTTGAAGAAGTTATTTGGTAATTGTCTTTTTAGTTTATAAACTAATCTTTCATGCCCTACTTGGTCAAATGCTTTGGCAATGTCGAGATACACTGCTAAGCTATATATTTTGTTTCTATGACTGTAGCGATGCGGTTTGTAACTCTATGCACTTGCTGCATTGTACATGTAGTCTGAATTTGAATTGATGGACAGGTATTGTTCTATTTCTATTGTCTAAGTTCAGGTTCCAGACATTTTTCAAATATTTTTAAAAGGATCGGGAGAAGGCTTATTGCTCAGTACGATGAAGTTTAAGTTTCAGCTTTTCCTGGGTTTGGGATTGCCGTGATTAGCGTTACTTTGCAAACATTTAGAACGTATTTTAGTTTGATTACTGAGTTGAATATATTTCTTATATAAACAATGACGCTATTATATAGCCCGGCGACTTTTTATCTTTTGCGTTTTCAATCGTGTTCTTAATTTCGGTTCTGGTCATTGGAACTTGTCTGGAATTTGAGACTGTTTTGCTTTTGGCACACGTTTTTCCGACAACCTTCGTTGAATAAATCAACAACAGCCGATGGCTTAGCCTAAAGTTTCTCTACTATTGGTTCATTAATATGGAGACTTCCATGAATGCGCGTATTTCTTATAAAAAAAAAACGTATTGTTACATTCGCCGACATTCGTAAATTTTCGCTTCCATCGCTACCATCCTCTGTATTCTTCGTATACTCGTATAGTCAAACATTGCTGAACGAACGACTGTCGTATATAACAAACTCATAATTTTAAGCGACATTTTCCTGTCACAAAATACAGCGGGACTCACTCTAACTCTTGTTTAGCCATTTAACTTTCCTTTTAACATCATTGCATATATCGTGTATCATTCTTACATTGTCTCGGGGACATTTTGAGTTCTTAACGCGTCCAAATAACATATTTGGGAACTCTGTTAAACGCTTTTTTCTTCGAAGCTTCGCGTTGTTTTCCCTTTTTTTTTTTTAAGAATTTAACATTCAAACGGGTATTACTACACTAAAAGTGCTTGAGCACGTGTTAAGTTTTAAGTTTTTTGTTTTTAGTGGGACAGAGAGAGAGAAAGAAAGATTTTTGGGCTCAGTGGTTATTACGTTCTATAGGTAGCAACCAGCATTTTATGGGGAGACTAAATTATTAATGTAATTGGACTTGTTGTATTCTAGGCAACCACTTATCATAGAAGAAATAGTACTGCGCGAAGTTCTTCGTTCAGCGAGGCGTTAATATACAGTGGTGTTAGTGTTAGTGTTTTAGCTTTTTTTGTTTCTTTATGAGCATGTACGCTTGTCTTAACTCTTAAAATCGTTTTCATTAAAAAAATATTTTTTTTTTTCTTACAATACGCACGGTCATTAGACCAGGGTTTTTGATCCAATGACAGCAGTGCTCTAGGTTATGTGGAGAAATGAAGGCAACTTTGCTGGGAATTGGGTTTGTGCGAGAAAGTAATGTTCTTGCTGCTTTTGTGATGACGATCCGAGTACTTCCTCTGGGAGCTGTACATACTAGATAGTGATTACAAATCATTTTACTAGTACAATGTCTGTAGTACTCTATTCCGACTTTTTCAACACATTTTAAAAGGACGTTATGTGACACAGCTAGTCTGGAGCTCTTAGTCACCTGAAAACCTTTTTTTTTCTAGAAAATTCTAATTCTTTATATACGTATATATACGTATTATTATTATTATTATTATTATTATTATTATTATATTATATGATAATAAATATTTATTAAACATTATTAACATTTGGTTAGGCCGCTTTTTGTCTTTATCACAGCAGCGATCCGTTGAGGCATAGAGCTGACCAGCTTGCTGTAACGAATTTTTAAGTGTTTAAGTGCATTAGTTATATATTTTAAAAATTATATAATTACTTAGAGTTCGTCAAAATTAATCAAATTTTTCTATGTTTAAATAAAAAGTGTTAAACTAATGATACGTACGATTGGATCAATCTTTTTCTAAGAAATGCATGTGTTTTTTTTTTTTTCATTTCAAACGTGCGATCCTGTTTTTTTTCTGAGAGCTACGGCTTTTTTCTCGCCTTGCATAGTATAAGTTCAGCTTCCTCAAGTCTTTTTTCAATAGAAAGGATATTATTTTTCTAGTGCCTCTAATAACTCACCAGGTGCTGGACAGTAGCTCTTCTTAGACGTAAAGTTCTATGATGAAGAATTTTCTATTCCAATCCGGAAACTGGTTGTCGTAGCCGTTGTTTCCGCATGCTGTTACACTTACAAGTAACCAGATAGTGAGCTTATAGCCCTCAGTGTGGTCATCTTTATTGCTGCCCTTAGATGGCAATAGTAGTATTTTAACTGTGGAAATAATATGACAACAATACTGTGGATGCTTTAAGTGTTGAGTCAAACTTTTCAGTTATTTACGGTCTCGTGACTGTATAAAAACGACGAAGTATACTTCATTACTAAAAAGCGCTTACCGCATTCCTTTGTGAACATAAATTCTTGTATCGCCATAGCATGTTTGTAACTAAATCCGAAATCCATTGTCATGATCTACATAATTTGTATGCATGTACATGTTTACCATATCTTGTTTTCTGATTTCTTTTGTCAAACTTAGCCTGTTCATCATTTTACATACTAAAGAAGCCAATGATTTTCCCGATTTTTCATAAATTCTTTTTCGAATACATGACTTGCACTTAGTATACGAATACTTACTAGTATAGTTGTAGTTTTAAAAGCCTCAACAAGAATGTCAAAAATGTGATCTTAGTTAAAGTACGTATAATAATCCAAAAGAAAAGCCATGTGTGGGTAGTAAAATGGGTCATTGCGCTGATATATGCTCACATCATGGCTCCAACTCGAATGTGTCATGCCACAGAAACATAGAAATGGAAGTCGGACAAGAACAGTACACAATAACAAAAAGGTGTTCCCCTCTTCGAAAAAATTCAGCTGTATAATGACTCTTATGTAGCTCTGTTGTGTTCCTAAACGTTTTATCTGTTTCGCGGCAAAGAAATAATTAATAAAAAAAAAAGAAACGTGTGATGGTAATATTTGTATCTATTTTCTTTGCTTCATTGTAGGTACTTTCGTTCTACTTTAGACTGTATTTTTTGCCTCTCCACTTTGATCTCTTTTTATTTGATTCAGCATTTGTGCCGATTTTTAGAATGTACTTGATCAACAACGCTAGACTTTTGCGAAGTAACCTCCACAACTGGGTTGAACGACAGTACATGGTGGATTTAGACCGCGACGACAATGACAACAACGGCGACTTCTACGAAGACCAACTTTTAAAAAAAGCAAGAAGATTTCTGTTTTTTTTTCCAATTCAAATGATTAATGTTTAACCGCATTAGCATTAAAACGGAATGCATAATTTCACGAGTTGCCTAATTAATTGTCTAACAATATTCACAAACTGGAAACTCCAACGCAATTCCAAACACCAGGTAGTATGGGGTGAACAAGGACATGCAAGCAAATTAAACATTACAAATAACCTAACGAAAAGATTTTCCTTCACATAGAAAAATGTCAAATGTATTGTATTAAGGGAAATTTCCTTAACAACGAAACGCACATTTGTATGGTGAAGTTTTGCAATACGAGTATTATATTTCTTTCAAACACTATCATAAATGACAATCAATTTTGTCGCATTCCCTTTAACAACATATACAGTTGTATATACTCACGTAAATATATACATAAATGCCATGCCTTCATATTTTGGTAGGAGTGATATTCGAATTTTGGGTGCGGGTCACATAGTCTGGGGCAATATTTGCCTATAGGTAACATGCGAGTAAATTAAATAATAAAGTGGTTGAGTACGTGTTAGAGTTAAACATTTTTCCTAAAAATTAGCAGCAAATTGTTTGTTTGTGGTTCTTTGTAACGTTTGTCCTTTTGTATTTTCAGATATTCCAGACATTCCCGATGACATTAAGCATCTACAGAGCCTTCAAGTGGCTGATTTTAGTTCAAATCCTATTCCAAGGTTACCAGCTGGATTTTCACAGTTAAAAAATCTGACAGTGCTAGGTTTAAATGATATGTCATTGACATCGTTACCGGGCGATTTTGGTTGGTAAGTACGTTTAAATGTTAAATTTTTCAACGTTTATTATGTATAAACACTTATGTATATATATATATATATATATATCCTATATATTTACGTGAATGAAAACGGTCGCTATACAGAATTTTGATTTCGAATGATACTAAAAGTCCTTTCGACAATTATTTCAAATGATTGTAAATTTATGTTAAATGGTTCACTCAAGTTTCTAAGACTAGATGTTTAAGAGAAACACCTCAAAGGAACTCATTTGTAAGATATGGTTACATAAAGATTGGCTACTTGAAAAGTATTATTTACTGGCTCTTAAAAGAGATAATCCCCTTCTTTGTACAAAATACAGGCCTATTAAACATTGCTTAAAAGATATTATTTGTCGTTGTCTGTGTCTTACTAGTCCTTATCAGAAAATTCGCTTAACGATTGCATGAAGCCATGTGCAGTTTTACCATCCTTTTGTTATTCGTTTGTGTACTCGCAAGTCAACAGGATCTTCCAGAAGTTTTGGGAACAACATCAATACGCTGATGACATAAAATTAACTGAAACAGCACAGTGAGAAATTTCTGCGATTTTAGATACCAAAGCGGTGATGGTGAAATGAGTAACTTGCCATCTACAAGAAAGGACGTTCAGCGCCGAAGTTACGAAGAGATAATCTTAAAGGTACAAATTAGTACATAATTTTTATTATTATTATTTTATTTTTTTCGTGATGAACTGGTTTTTGAGCGTTAATTTATTTTTGTTTTAAATTAGTAAATGTAATTTTCTCGATCAATTGTACTTAACATTGTAGACAAAACGATTTAAAGAGCTTAATAAAGAAAATAACTGAATATTCCAAAAAGACCTTTTTTGATTTTCAACTTACTGTTAAGTTGACTGTCTTAATGTGTCCAGATAATTTAAATATTAACCCTTTAATGCATAACTTTTTTGTTTTCGAAGAAAAATGTATTTTCAGAAACTAAATACGTAAGAACTACGTTTTGTTTTGACAAAATTTAAAGTTTTGCGATTAAAGATTAAGAAAATATAGTGTTTCATATGTGCATCACCATGCATTAGCGCCAAGTCTCGAGTCAAATAAACATCACGGACTATTTAAAGATATTTACTTTATTTTCATAAAAGCACTCGTAATTATTTTCATAAGTACTATAAGTATGTTTTTACTTACTGTGAAATTCAACGAAACAATTTCAGTATTTGTTGACGCACAGAGCAGTTTAAGATTTGGAGCACATTATACAGATGGAGCTCTTACAGCTTAGCCTAGAACCGCTCCATAGAGAAAAAATGATCTACTCCGTCCACTCTGACCTTACACTTGAAATGTATAACGAAATCATATCCAATACTCTTCAAGCAGAGAACAATTGAACAAATCTCTTCAGAGTAAAGTAAGCCATTTGCAACACATGGTTAACACCATGCAACAAAAACAATACCGTAAATGTGTTGACATTGGCGAAATACCGGATGACGTACTCGTAAAGTCTTGTTATGTTAAAGAAATAACAAAAAAAAATATGCCTATACCGCCAGTAGAGTAGGTGTAAAATATCTAGGCTATCAACTTTTTGAAGAAAATCGATGAACACTGTCTGCATCAAAAAAGACTGGGACAAAATAGGATGATATTTCTAACAAACATAAGCAGAAGCTGTCATCGGATAACAAAAACCCTGTTTTTATAAATCAAAGTTTATCACCCTATAAACGATCTCTGTTTAACGGGTTATAAGCAGTTGAAAGGACGAAAAAAAGATGTCTTATGAATTTTTTCTGAAAAAGTGTTTTATTTTACAAAAAAAAAGTATGGGTACATTAAGTGGCAACATCTTAGTTTATAATGGCTTTAATGATTTGTAAAAATAACGATCTCCTGAAGGTCCTCCAAAAAAGGTGTTCGGCGGTGATCACGATATCTTCAGTTTAGTTCATCTGAAATCAAAAACCCGAAAGGTTGTTAAAATGGATAGAAAAAACTAGGTATTGATCGAAGGAATAATCAAAATTTGACAAAATGGTGACTTCGTAAAAAAAATCTTAAGAAATCTTGATCACCGTGTCCGAAAACATAATTTTAAGAAATACGCATTTAAAATTTCGGAAGAAGTTTACACATAGTCCGAAATGTTTTTACAAATATGCGTATATCTCGAAAAGTACTTACCGGATTGATATATTCCATATGTAAAACATAGTCAGGTATATCATTTGTACCGTTATGAAGTGAGCGTCAAGATACAAATGTCTCGAACGGGCCTTAATTTATATATATATATATTATTTATTTATTTTTTTTTTTTTGTTGCTATGACACCTGTCAAACATATTTAATATACATCAAGTCATTGAGCAAATAACATCGTATTTTTTCATCGTGTTAAAATTGTCGAATTTTATACCAGAAAATGATGACTTGCGGAAAGCATTAATTTTTTTATTTTCATTTGAAGAAAAGTGCGACTCTGCATCGAATGCTTTTCGAGGCATAAGGTGATCATGCTCTATCAGAAGCAACATGCAAAAGATGGTTTCAAAGGTTCAGAGATAATGATTTTGATGTGATAACGATGAAGATGACACTTTGAGTCAGAAACTTTGCTTCAAAGACACGATAAAAAATCAGTTCTGCATCGAATTGTTGCTGACGATGAAAAATGGATTTATTTTCAGAATCCTAAATGGAAAAAATCATGGGTTAATCTGTGACAACCATCAACTTCGACTGCAAAACCTGGTGAAACACTACATATCGCTACCGACAACAAATGATCAATTTGAACCATGCATTGATCGAAAAACGACCAGAATAGGCCAGAAGACACGGCAAGGTAATTTTGCTCCATGACAATGCACTTGCACACAAAGCAAAACTGGTTCAGTATACAACCAACGCACTTGGCTACTACCCCACCCGCCGTATTCATCAGACTTGACTCCTTCCGACTACCATTTGTTTTTATGGATGGGATACGCATTAGCTGAGCAGCACTTCGAATCCTACGAGAAAGTCGAAAATTGGGTGACTCTTTGGTTTGTTTCAAAAGACGAACAGTTTTATTGGCGTGGAATCAACAAATTGCCTGAAAGATGGGAAAAATGTGTAGCTAGCAATGGCCAATACTTTGAATAAAATGTTTTTTACTTTTCCATTAAAAATTAGTGTTTTATTTTCAAAAAAAAAAAAAAAAACAATTAACGTAATTTTTATGGGAAAACAAGAAGATAAGGCTATTAAAATTTGTTCATTTGAGGATCTCGATAACTTATCTTGACTTATTTGTAGTATATTCCTGCCGTCTGTGTTTTATAACTAAATTTTAACTATAGTGTTAAGTAACTTACTTGAAGATCCCATGTCACATATTGAAAAACGAGTGCTAAATCCCAACAACCTAGCAGTGACAGCAGTTCAGTGACCCTACAGCTGCTTTACGAAGAGCTTTTGAGTATAAAAGACCTTATTAACTCAGAGATTCTCTACAAAGTGAACCAGCTGGAAAATGAAAATGCTGAATTGATATCAAGAACAACGAAATTGGAGAGATGGATGAACTGGAGACGCTAAAAACAAATGGAGGATGTCATAGAAATCGTTGGTGTACCTAAGGTAAACAACAACAATGCAGCTGTGAATGCACAAAAGATTTTTGGTGTTATGAACGCCTCAATAACAGCTGACGAAATTAAGAGCTGTTATGTAAAAAATGTCAACAATAAGTTAACCAGAAATGTTTTGTGTGTGCAACTTTCATCAAGTGATACCAAACAGAAGATTATGGGAGCCAAAAAAATCGCGAAAAAAAATCTCAATACATCGGTGTTCGGTGACGACAGATGTAAATTATGTTAATCATTATTTTACGAATTATTCTAGAGTTTTGTTTTTAGCAGCGAAGAAAATTAAAATAGAGGGACGGTTCAAATATTTATGGTTTAGTTAATCCTGAATCTTCACGAGAAAGATTGATAATGGTAGAGTTGTCGTTATAAAATCATTTAATGATTTAATTAATATTGAAAATTAGCAAAATGAATGACAGTTTCGATATTACAAAAGATTACACTGCCATTAAAACCATAACTAATATCTGTGATAATTTATTCTATTCTAATTGTAAAGGTTCAATTTTCATTATACATCAAAATATTAGAAGCCAGCGACAAAATTTTGATGTTACGTAGTTATATTGAAGCGTTTGCGAATCTGCCTGGTTTTATTCTTGTATCCCAAATATGGATATATTCTTGTGAGAAAGATGATTACAAAGTTTTAAACTATAATTTCTATGCCAAAACTAATGATTCGTATTCTGCGAGAAGAGTAGGAGTATTTATGGTATACGTGATTCGTTTGAGTGTGAAGTTGTTAAGTACAGTTTAGTTAGCGCTGATGTCATCAAAATAAAATTTGACGCTAGTGAGGAATCTTATTACATCATCTGTGTATACAGAGTGCAGTACATATCCTTGGAATCGTTTCTAAAAGAGTTTACTACATTCTTGAACAATACAAAAGCGAGTAATCTCATCATGTAGTACTTGGCGATTTCAATGTAGATATCTTGAGTTCAAACAATTTAATAGATGCATATACATACCTACCTAATAGCTGAGAATGAATTAACATCTTTCGTCAATGAACCGAACCAGGTTGTCCTCAAAAACCTGTCTTGATCGTGTTTTTTTTCGTGTTAATTAACTATCTAATAACTTATGTGCAGGTATAAAACTAGACCTGCAAATTACAGATCACTGCATGACTGGTTTGATCTTATGTTGTCCATTTAACAAAAATGTTCAAAAATCCTCTCCCACTAAGTTAGTTCAAATCAACTAGCCTCAACTAAATGACAATCTGCTGGGTGAATACTGGAATGAAGTATGAAATATTTTTGAAAATTCTTAAAAAAACACATAGACTGGTTAAGCTTTTCTATAGAATTAGAAAACAATTCTAAACTTAAAACAATTTAAGACTAAGCATAAGCTACGTACCAAATGTTGCAAACGCCCTTTTAACCAATCTTTAAAAAATCGTTATAATCGTATGTGCCGACGATTAAATAAGGAAATTAGAATCTGTCGTGACAGTTAAATCTGTAAAGCTGTAAATATTATAATCAATCGCAATATTGTCGATCGTAATGGACTCATTCCGATTAAGAAGGCTGATACCATTATTGCAGATCCTGCTACTGTGGCAAACGAGTTTAATGATTATTTTTCTTCATGGGGAGGATTGTCTAACTCTTGTCTATGAACCCCAAAAAACTCTGCAGTCGTTGCTGCACATCCGGTTTTAATAACACTGTTCTAAAGAATAGTTTATTTTTTTAAACCTATATCAGGTATCGAATTGTTAAAGACAAATTCACTAAAGAACTTAAACTCCTGTGGTTATGATGGAATATCTAACATCGTTTTAAAGAAAAAAGCACTTAATATTGTTGACATTCTTGCTTATATTTTCAATTTTAGCTTATTTGCAGGACATTTTCCTGATCCTTTAAAATGCGATGAATGCGAAGAAAAGAGCAATTATCGACCAATTTCGTTACTTTCCTTAATATCGATGGTATTTGAAAAAGCTGTCAAAAGTAGAATCGTGAAATATCTCAACAAAAATAATTTCATCAGTGAAAAACAATTTGGCTTCAGAGAAAGTCTCTCCACAGAAGCTGCTCTACTCGACTATTGTACTTTCGTCTACAAAGATCTTGATAGTAAAAAATAATGTGCCGAACTCTTCGTTGAGATTGCAAAAGCTTTCTACATGGTTGACCAGAGTATTCATGGATTGTTTTAAATCATATCTACAAAAATAAAAACAGAACCCAAAAAGTTAAAATTGGAGATACTTTAAGCAATGCTAAAAAAGTAAATATAGGTGTACCCCAAGGATCTGTCTTTGGTCCCATTCTGTTTTTAATTTATGTTAATTCTATATTTGCTCTTCCATTTTGTGGTAATGTCAAAGCCTTTGCGGATAGTTTTGCTTTTGCCTATAGCGCAGCAAATAATCTAAACTTAGCTGCGGAAATTAACTACGATGTACATTTGCTCCGACTTTGGTTTGCGCTACACAAGCTAGTGATAAGCAATAAAACGAAGTTAATGTTATTCAGTTTATCAGTAAAAAAACAACCAAATGTTGAAATCAGCTTCAATGCAGCCACTTGCTGTAGACACAACTTAATTTACATCTGTGCTGAACAAAGATCTGGTGTTCTATTTAGTGATCAAATGAGCTGTAATGTAAACTGTTTCAACATAGGGATTGTTAAACAGTACAAATACTTAGGTGTAATTATCGACCAAAATTTGAGTTAGTACGACCACATTTAAAGCTTAAAATCATATTTGTTATCATCCTTACGTATTTTTTAGCGCCTTGAGAATTACTGTTCTATCAAAACATTAAAGACATTTTGTCTTTTGGATTGTCATTTTCCAATCCAGACTGCATGGAATAAGCTCATGGGGTGGTGCATATTTTATTAAACTTCAGCAGTTGATTATTATTCAAAAAAAAAAAAAAAATTAAAAAAATATGTAAAACGATCCGTGTGGCTCGTTCAATGGAATTATTCAGGAAATTAGAAATATTACCCGTAAGGCACCTGTATTTCTTCAAAGTACTGGAGAGCTGGATATTTACAAAGCCCTATTTTAGATGTTTATCACATACGAAGCAACTATGAAACCGTCGTCTATATTCACGCTTTTCATACTTGAAGCATGAGGAACTTTTATTTGACCACTTCTTATAAACTATTTAATAGTACAAATACGAACCATTAGATCAATGTGGCTTTTAGATTACGACCACAATGAATCTGAAATCTTGTTGCGCTTTATAAGTTGATATATTTTGATTTTTGTTTTTTATCCATTTTTGTTATTCTTTTAAATAATCTGCTACATTGTTATGATGATTTTTGAATTATATGAATTTTGTGCATGCAATTTTTAAATTTTTTGAATTATTGAAGTTATATCAACTACAACTATATTATTATCATTTTATTACTTGAACTGACATTTCCTCTATTTATTTGTATAAATATTTGGTCTTCATGCGGTTTGCTAAGAGATGGCGTAACTTGTATTATTCCATTGTTATTATTGCATTGAACATGCGTTGGAAAGCTACTGTCATTGTACGTCATTTCAGTATATGTCATTCATTTGAAGCATAAACAACAATAATTTTTTTTCACTCAAATATTCGAACTTTGTGCCTGAAAAAATGTTTTTGCGGGGAGTTCTTCTTCATTACTTTAATATGAAGAAAACTGCTGCCGAAAGTCATCGTATTTTGGTGGAAGTTTATGGTGAACATGCGCTAGCTGAGTGAACGTGCCAAAAGTGGTTTGCACGATTTAAAAGTGGTGATTTTGGCTTGGAAGACGATGAACGTCCTGGGCAGCCAAAAAATTTTGGAGATGAAGAACTGGAAGGATTACTTTATAAAGATTGTTGCCAAACACAAGAAGAGCTCGCAGAATCTTTGGGTGTCACTCAAGCAGCCATTTCAAAACGTTTAAAAGCAGCTGGATATATTCAAAAGCAAGGAAATTGGGTTCCACATGACCTCAAGCCGAGAGACGTCGAAAGGCGGTTTTGCATTTCTGAAATGGAACGCCACAAAAGGAAGTCATTTTTGCATCGGATTGTTGCTGGTGATGAAAAATGGATTCATTACGACAACCCTAAGCGCAAAAAATCATATGTGAAACCCGGTCAACCAACCAAATCAACGGCAAAGCCGAATATTCATGGCGCGAAGGTAATGCTCTGTATTTGGTGGGATCAGATGGGTGTGCTGTATGAGCTGCTAAAACCGGGTGACACCATCAATGGACAACGCTACCGAACACAATTGATCCGTTTGAAGAAAGCAGTAGCCGAAAAACGCGCGGAATATGCGACCAGACACGAGGCAATAATTTTCCATCTTGACAACGCTCGGCCCCACGTTGCTATTCCGGTTAAGAACTATTTGGGAAACATTGGATGGGAAGTCTTACCCCACCCGCCTTATAGCCCAGACCTTGCCCCTTCTGACTACCATTTGTTCCGGTCGATGCAGAACGCTCTCACTAAAATACGGTTCACATCAGAGCAGAATATCAAAAATTGGCTTGCTTCATTCTTGGCTGCTAAGCCGGCGCACTTCTTTTAGGATGGGATCCACAAATTGCCAGAAAGATGGGAAATACATAGCTTCAGATGGGCAATACTTTGAATAATACTATTGTACATGTTTTTTTTTTTTTTTAAATAAACGTTCAAATTTTGAAAAAAAAAAACCGCACGAATTAAAATATATACCCAATATTATTGTCACTAATTATTCTCTTTTTACGTTTCATGGATTGTTATAACTACGTGTATAAGATTATATTAAATAAGAATAAAGAAGAAAAAAAAAAATAGTTTTCTCACTCCCTTTTGTAAAGAATTGAAAACTAATTTGTTCACTAAACACCAAAAGGTACAAAACCTACGAGCAAATTTTGATGTGCTTTTGGCTCACGTCGAATCATTTTTTAACAAGCCCGCATTTATTTTTCTATCAGAAATACGAAGCTACGAATATGAAATGGAGTTTTATAGTATACCGGGTTACAAATTGTATCCTAAGTGCGCCAACACTTACGCATCAAGTGGTACTGCGGTTTTTATCATTGACAGTTAGTTTGATAAATGTGAGTTTTGTAGCCCTGTGCTAAAAATTTTTATTATATTTAAGGTTTCTTGCATACTCGATGAACAAAAATTTGTTTTCATCTGTTTCTATAAAATTCATGTTAAAAGTAAAGTTGCTTTAGTGGAAGAAGTATCTTCTCTATTTAGGGAGAAACAAACTAAAAATTTGTTCATTCTTAGGAAAATGAACCTTGAAACGTTAGAATAATTTGCAGTCTCCAATTTTCCAATTTTGCTTTTGATTACCAAGATATCAGATTTTAAAATAACTGATCACTGCATGACATGTCCCTTTCTCAATTGCAAGTGGATCAATCAACGAATTCCAACATTTATCTAGCAATCATAATAATTAATTTAGAAAGCCTTAACGCACATTTGGTGCGAGAAACTGTTCAGCTGTGCACAATGAGAATGATGCCACCATAACGGTCGATTTGTTCTGTAAGTGCCTAAACGATCGCGTAAAAATCTCAGGTTAAAACCTGGAATGTTTAAAATGTTAGAAACAGCTCAATAATAATGTTCAATTACATACCATTTTGTTCGTCTGACATTTGACTACAAAAACACACAAGTTGAGTCTGCCAAAAACTTTGTCTTATAGTTCAGTGATCATGTTGATTTTTGTGCCTGAAAAAGAACATACGAGTATTTAATCAAAAGAAAGAGGTTGCTGAAACATATGGTGAATACGCTCCATCAATTACAACATGTGAGACATGATTTCGACAATTTAAAAGTAGTGATTCCAATGTGAAAGAGAGTGAGCGCTCTGGTAGAACACAAAAATCCGAAGACGAACAATTGCAGCAGTTATTGGATAATGACCCAACTCAAACTCAACCAATTTAGCATACGTTTACGAGCAATGGGGAAGATGGGTCCCACACGATTTAAATGAATGTCAAATAGAACATCGCAAAGTCACTTGTAAAATGCTGCTTTAACGCCACGAAAGGTAATCATTTTTGCATCGAATTGTGACGGATAATGATAAATTTTGAATTGAATTATTTTAAAACCCGAAGCGGAAAAAACGTGGCTTTCACCTGGCGAAGCCGGTCCTTCAAAACCAAGGCCAAATCGCTTCGGCAAGAAAACAATGCTCTGTGTTTGGTGGGACCAGAGCGGTATTGTGTATTATGAACTCTTGAAGCCCGGCGAAACCGTTAATACACAAAGAGTAAAGAATTCAGAGCTGGTATGTTGACGTTAGATGGACTTTTGTATTTTAATAGTCATATATACGAAAGTTGAAATAACAAAAAATATACCGCTGCGTTATACGGACATTGACTTAACAAAGGCGACCGCCGGTACCGTTGGACATGAACTTCTTTTAGTCTGGAAAAGACTGACTTGATTGATTTGCTTTACATCTTAAATACTGGAAAAAAATAGTCAAGATTGACAATAGCTTCAGTGAGTGTCCTTATAATAGAATACGTGCCCCACGAGCTCCGCATTTATTTCCAATATATATAAACTCACTTCTTAGCTTGGATTTGAAAAGTACGAAAACAGTATTTGCTGATGATATAGGTTGTTCCTTTTCCTGAAATATGGTTCTTGACTTATTTGCAGAAATTTATCACAACTTTGAGGTCTTAAGGCATTGATTGTGTTTCCACAAACAAATCCTGACCAAGAAAACAAAAATTATGTTATTTAAATTATCTAGACGTCATCATCACGTCACTAGTTTCTGTTTTCATAGTGGTGTCGTATTGAAAATGTTACTGTCAAAAAATATCTGAGAAATATTGGCTTAAGTAGATCTACAAATATGTTGGCATTTCGTTAAATGTAGCTGTACTCTGGCTGTAGTCATTCCAGAACAAATTGTTACCATAACTGTTTTGTAAACGTCTTCTTGTATTTACTAACTGTTGTGTTGGTGTCTTATATGTGTTGTAGTCTTTGAAGGTTGCGAGTATCTCCAGTTTATATAGTTGACTGATGGATAAATACGTTTTAATATTATTACCTTCATTAACTTTGAATTATTGGAGTCAATAATCTATTTAGAATATGTACGTTATGACTTTATAACCAAACTATATCGCTCTTTATCTACTCTTTATTTAATGTTTTACTCAAACCCCGCAACTAACTTTTTTTTTATATAACATTGTATTATTTTTTTCTCGATGCATCCGGCACTAGTTTCTACAGAATGTACCTTCTATTCCTCAATGAGTATTAGTATGAAGAACACTTAAAAGCTTACCTATTGACTTAATATCCAAAATGAACTTGTGAACTATTGTGAAACACTAATTTTTAAGTCAAGCATGTTACTTGTTAAAATGAATTGATTGAATGGAATAAAAATGTAATGATGAAAAGTAATTGGTGGTATGGCTGTTGTCGATCCATTTCTTTTAGAATGCAGGTCGATGTCGATGGCCTTTCTTTTTTTTTTTTTTTATTGTCGTTGCTGGACACAAAGAAATTAAAGTGACAGTCAATTCTCCTCTGAATAAGATACCTCTTATAAGAAACATATTTGGAGTATAGTTACAATATACATAAAATATAGTATGCACTTACTTTGCTATCCGAGCCAAATATTTTTGTAGCTCAATAGATGGATAAAAGTTACCAAAATAGATTTTGTAAATTTGATGACTTAAAACTTCGGAAGATAGTCTCTTGCCAAGTAGACACTTCAAATTTGTAAGCGTAGCTGGATATGACATTTAAGGTGAAAAGTTTGAAGCCTCATTTATGAGGCTTAGTTGAAAGATATTGCTTAGGTGTTTGGTCTTAGAACCACAGATTTGCTTATCGACTGACAAACAATCTTCTATAGGGATTGACAAGAGCTTTTCTTGGAGGAAGTCGATAACATGACGAATTTGGTGCAGTTTATAGAAGTCCGGGCTGTTTTTGTCACTTATTGCTAAGAAATTGTTATTGAAATGTAGCAGCTCAAATCCTCTCCCTCTCTCGAATCCGTCAAAGCGTTTTGACTATATCTATTCCATGTAAAGTTAAGTTTTACGAAAAAACGAAATACTTTTGTAGGTCTAAAATTTATAAGGTAAAGGTTTGCGCCCAATTTTTTGAATTTGGGCAATAATTGCTTTCATCGACAATCTTCTTGAGCAATTTGTCATCAAAAAATATTTTAAATATCATAAGGCGTTTCAAGATCGGTATTTTTCTGAAATACTACTTTTTCTTCATACCATGATATTTTCTTCGATATAAGTTGTTTTGTATCAACTACGGAAGTAGGTATATAAATAGTGGATTCTTTTTCTAAAACAGGTGCATTGATTTCCTTTACACTAGGATCAAGGTTATCCTCGTTTTGAAGCAACTGCTCCACAACGATGTTTTCATCTGGAGTAAATTTTTCGAGGTTTGACCTCACAGCATCATCTTTTTTCTGTCATCTTTCAGAACAAAAGCTCACACATTTCTTCTTCAGATATTATTTTCCTATCTGCCTTGTATTCCATTTTGAACACTTCCAGTATACATTTTTCACCTATGTTACTCGTACTTATGTTAAAACAGTATGTTACAAATTAAAATACTCAGCATTTTTTCAATCGTTTACTACGTATAGTTAGTCAATGTTCCTATGAAATGAATTCAAATTATTCTTGATTACTAAGATTTTCGCAAATATTTAAAACCATTAAAAAAAAAACTTAATGAATGAATTGTACGTAATGGAAATAGGTAATAAAGAAAAATGTTTCAAAATATCAGTGTTAATGAATGATGGTGATATAATTACAATAAATCAGTGACCTTATTTCCAATCTATCAGAATCAGATTTACAATCAACACTCAAAATATACAGGGATAAGAAAATATTTATTTTGTAACATCATTGCACTAACATTTAGTATTAATCTTCAATAAACAAAACATTTTGGACGCTTTCTCACAACGTATGCCACGCGCATTAACATTGCTACAAATCAAAAGAAATATGCGTTTGCAGATTTCGGAAATACATATAAATGCAAGAAACTGAAATCAAAAAAACGATTTTGATTCTGACAAATATTTTAAAAGATATCGTTTTAAAAACTCAGTGATACATATATGGATCTTACTTAAGGTTGGTTCAGGACCTGTGCCTCATTAGCGACTTAGAATAACATATTTTCATCCGCCTTCACAAATTTTTGTGCTACGGCCACATACGAGGGCTGTTTGATGAATGTCCGCAATAAAAATTACAACGCAACTTTTTTAGGGTTTTAACAGTTTATTTTTCAATATAATCCCCTTTTAACTCGATACATCTTTCCCAGCGGTGCTACAAATTTTTTAACCTCTCCGGCAATGCTTTCTCGTTTGACCCGTACTTCTTTCCGGCGAGCGATCTCTTAAAGTTTTCTTTAAGAGTCAAAAGAGGGAGCCAAATCCGGTGAATACGGAGGATGGGTGAGCAATCGGTAGTGCAATTCGATCAATTTGGCGGTACTTACGTATTAACGCTACCGCAGCAGAATTTTATTGATCCTGATACAGGAGTTCATACACAAACAGTTGGGAGAATGTGGGGCAGTGCTAAATGGAGGAACAAGAGACGTAGTGGGACAGCGAGACATCATTTGGAATCTTATTTATCAGAGTACATATGGTGACAGCATCATGTGAAAGAAAATAGAGACTGTTTTGCATCTTTATTAAGCTTTTTATCGGCCAGTTTTCCACCGAAACCCGATTGACTACTTTGTTTTTAAATAAAGTGTTTTGATTTTAAATAATGATTTGTCGCAAAAATTTTAGGTGTTGATTTGCGGCACTTAAAAACCGCCAAACCTGTAGCTGCAGTGGCGTTAATACGTAAGTACTAATTTGGCTATGGCGACTGCGAGGGTGTAAGACGGAGCGTTATTGTGGTGGAAGAACACTTTTTTCTTTGCCAAATGTGGTCGTACCAATGAAACCATGTCTCATAGACGGTCACGAAACGGCTCAAAAACTCCTCCGGATTTCGATTAAAACGGACCAAGCACGTTCTTGAAGTGGTATCACGATTGCGCTTGTTCTCCGGTGTGAGCAAACGCTGCACATATCGCGCAGACAGCTTTCTCATACCCAAAATCTCGTGCAGGGTATGGCTTACGCGTTCAGTTGAGATTACTGCTATCTGAGCCAACTCACGAATTTTATACTTGGCGGTCCGCCAATACAAGATCATGGATTTTGTCCACGATTTCATCTGTGGTAACTACGAATCAATGTTAAACGGTTGTATGGGAAGGCGAATGGGTCCCATATTCATAATAGAGTATAGGCTTGGGCATGGTCGCAAAAAAAAAAAATAAATAAATAATAAAATAAAACGATGTTTGAAATGGGTGTCAAAACAAAACTAAGCGTCGGATTGTCACCAAATTTTGACAGGCGGGCTAAAAGAAGTTATACTAAGATGGCACCCTCATTTTGATTCAGTAGCGCCACCTATCTTCTAATCCTGGTATTATGTATTAGTTATAGCAAAAGCCAAAAAAAAAACTTGGTGTCAAACTTGTTTAATAAGTCTCAGTGTCAGCAAATACCAAGGTTATGTTACACTGCAAAGCGTTTTCTATCTCCTCCAAGAATCTACTTCATTATTACTGAATTTTTATCCATTTCATTAAGCGGCATATATAAAATAGGCAACTTCATTTTCGAAATCATAAACAGGACTAATTCTGCGCGTGGAACGAAGCTCCAAAGAAATCTTAAACTTCAACTTTACAAAATCTTTTTATCTATCCTTTGTTAGGAACATACTGAAACATGCTATTCAACTTTGTTTTTAACGTAGATTCATTTTTCATCATAATTTTGTATTACACTGTTTTTGTTGTTCAGGCGTTTACAACTTGCTTCCCTGCGTGGATTGCCTGCATCCCAAGTGCATCTCAATTTTAATCGAATTGACTGTGGTTGTATCACACCTTTAACGAACTATGAAAATCATTCTTAACGAGTACGGTTTAAACACTAACTTATCAATCATTAATAAACCTTTTTCAGTACTCCTCCCTAGGCTCGACAACCATTTGCACAAAGCCCTGCCCTATAGCTTTAACTCTAAGTTTCAGTAAAATTCGGGTTTTCGGAAACAGTCGAACATACATATATGTACATCTTAGTTAACATTCGTTTGCAAGTCATTGTATTCATATCCTATTGCCATAGGCAGTATTATCAAGTACATTTTTATTTATTTATTTATTTTTTTTTTTTTTTGTCAAATTCTAATTAGTGAACTTCTATATTAATTCGTTTAAACAAATTACATAGATATATGGACATTTTAATTTACTCGTATAATATAAAGTGATATATGTAAGAATCAAGAATTGACTTTCTTTTTATTTCTGCCCAAATATTAACTTTTTAGAACCGAAAAACAATTAACTAATTACTATATTTTATTTTCTTGTTATTCAGCTTAACACAATTAGAATCGCTTGAACTGAGAGAGAACCTTATTAAGCATTTACCCGAATCAATTAGTCAATTGACGAAATTAGAACGACTTGACTTGGGTGATAATGAAATTGAAGATTTACCCCCGCATCTAGGGTATTTGCCTGCACTGCAAGAGCTGTGGTTGGACCACAATCAATTGCAGAAACTTCCTCCTGAAATTGGATTGTTGAGAAATTTGACTTGCCTTGATGTATCTGAAAATAGGTGAGTTTAAGTTTATTGTAATTGACATCGGATAAATATAATGTTTACATAGAATTAATCGGAATAACACGTTCAAGATCGATTTTGTGTGATGGAATTGTAATTTTAATTTATGGTGTTTGTTTCTTATTATCTTATTTTTGCAGACTAGAAGAACTGCCCGATGAAATCGGTGGCCTGGAAAATTTAACTGATTTACATTTATCACAAAATTTACTAGAATCATTGCCAGATGGAATTGCTAAACTTAGTCGTTTAACTATATTAAAATTGGACCAAAATCGTTTACAAAGAGTAAACACAACTATTGGAGCGTGAGTATTTTTATGTTTTGCTTTAATTAAAAAATTCATTTATTGTTCATTTTACTGGTGCTTAAGTCTGAAATTTAAGCGTTTAATTATCCACGATGCGCTAGACAGATTAATGTACAATATAACATACAGTATTTTAAAGCAGATCACTTTGCTTGCAGTACAGATACAGATTTATAGAAATTATCATACATTATTATGAAAGACCAAGGTAAAGGTACTTTAATTCAATTGAATTCGAATGCTCTTGTCCATCCAGAACCTTATTTTTTTAATTGTTATATATTCGTATTTTGCCCTGAGTTCTGGCTTACGGATATCTATGGATGGGGCTTATTTATCTCCTTTTTACCATTGCCCGTCCCAAGACCTAGTTAAGAAAGGAGGAGAGGAATCGCAGAAGATAAAACCACCATCACTTTGTAGTTTGCTGAATCTGACTGTGCAAATGTAATTAAACACTTGCACCTGTGCAAGCACAGCTGCGTAAGCAAGATCCAAACAAAGCACAATACGGAAATTTCGACAGAGGTATTCGCAACATCTACTTCAAAAACAGCTCCAGCGATAACTTGTTTAGTCGTTATTATTATTATTATTATTATTATTATTATTATTATTATTATTATTATTATTATTATTATTATTATTATTATTATAATTATTATTATAATTATTATTATTATTATCTTTATTTATTTTGAATTAAATCGTTTCTCCATATTGGGTTGTATTACCATGTTTTGGAGGCTTTAGCCCATAATAAAATGTTTTTGCTATTGTTTTTCTGTTTAATTTATATTCAAAAAGTTTCTGGTTAGTTGCAAGGTATCTGCATAGCATCTATTGTGTGTTGTTTCAACCCTAGTCTTTTTATATCTTCTCTAAGTTGCTTGTCGATTATTCCTTCGGCACCTGATGATGATTGGTATATAATAGTAATCTTAATTTCCTTTAAGTTCCAAGCTCGTTTGATTTCTACAGCCAACTCGGCATATCTGCTTTGTCATTATCACATCGATTATTATTTATTTAAAGACATATTAAATTTATTTTATGACCTATTTGCCTGAATAAAATAGAGGTTTGCAATAACTTCCGTTGTTCGTATGTAGAAAAGTCATGCATAAAAATCGTAGATAATGAAGAGAAGACAAAAGTTTTGATAAAAAAAGTTAACCTACTATAAAAGTTGAAAATTTCGAGATAAAAGCATTTTTCTGATGGAATTGGTCTAACGATTTTTCAAAATGTTAGCTTTAAAATGCCATAATTTTGGCTGGCGTTCATCGAACTCGACGAAATTTAAGTATTTTATGCACACTGCAAGTTCTCTTTTAAAGATGTTCACAACGGTTTCTTAAGCTGAATCCGTTAGAAAGCTACGGCTTCTTAAGAAGTTTTACCTCGAATTCAGAGGTTCCTCACAGTACGAAAACCTAAACTGGGACACCCTGTATAGTCCGTTCGTGTGATACATATTTATCGGACTTATTGTAGATACTTCAAGCGTTGAAGATGATAAGCGCAGTGTAGTTATATTATGATCTGATTCCGCAAGTACGCTGAGGTCTTTATTATTTAGAGCTTGTAATGATATATATATATATTTTTATTTATGCAGTGAATATCATTCTTGATATTTATTTCGAGGAGAAAACATCTTCTATTTTGTTATAGCCGAGGTACGAATGTCAATATTCCAGGCGCCAAAACATCAAAGGAATAGCGTGAGAAAATTTTATGTCTACCGGCTTCAATCGCAAAAGACTGCTAGAACCATTTCTTTTCGAGACTCCCGCTTTAAGACTTTAAATTCCATATATTGTAGTACTTGTTGTTCATCATTTGCAATGACGTTGTGGTTTCCGACAAGACGAGGATGTCATCTGCGTACATAAGAACCTTTATTTTAATTCCGGCGAACTCGAATGCGTCTGGCAAAAACATTGGTAAATCGTCCAAGATACTAATACGAGTAATAATAATAATGAAAACAGTATAGGACTCAAAGGCAACCATTGGCATTATTTTGAGGGCTTTTGTCGACACTCCCAGATTACATAGTTTGTAGTAAAGCGATTTTTTGTAAATGAAATCAAATCCTGTTTAAAGTCCATGAAGAAAGTATACAATTTTTTCCTTTATCTAAATACATCCTGGCAATGCTTGTCAGCGTAAAAATATTTTCTACTGTCTAGCTTTTCTTGAAAAAGACTAGGACCTGACTTAGTATACCATTTGTTTCAACCCAATTTGTCAAGATGATTCCCGTAAATATTTTCATTATTGCATTGAGAAAGGATATGTATTCGGATCTCAATCTCTCCTTTTTCAAATATTGAAAAATTGTTTGTTTTTTCTGAAGTTTGCCAGGACCTCACCTACGTTGATGATGTAATTTTATACAGCTGTTAGTTTTTCGAGGAAATCATTCGTGGAATTTTCAGAATAACTCAAATGGAATACAGTGTTCTCCTCGTAACTTGTTTAAATTTGTTGGTTGTATGACTCTGCAGATTTCTTTGAACATAATTTTGCGAGCCAATACTTCAGTTTTTACGAATGGCAGGGCATACTGCATTTAAACTGTTTTACATGGTGCATTCAGTAGTTATTTAAAATGCTCTGCCAGTAAAGGCACTTTGATTTGGATACTCCAAACAAAAGCAAACTAAAATTGATTGCTGTCTGTCAATTAATTTCCTCGTTACATGGTTAGAATACGCCTTTTTTTGAGCTTGGACATCATTTTATGTCTCCGTTACTTAATAATTTTTTCCTGGCTGCCACACATTCCCAGCCAAATCATGTTTGATTTCTCTCGTACCTTTTTGAGTTTTCTAAGAGCTTGGCGGTGTCTCAGATACAGGAAGTACGAGTGAGTATGTCTATGCAATGGATGGATTTCAACTGGGTTTCATGCAAAGATCTGAGTTCAGCATTGAACCTGGATTTGTATATACTTGCAAATGAGCTCTTCCATTGAATTTTTGGCAGTAACCGCATTTGTTGGGCTGATGGTAGAGGCGTGTTTCGAGATTAACCAAGACAGCTAGGTCTTAATATGTAAGTTCATTCACGTTTAGATCAGCTACATATTCTATCCATTTTCAGTGCACAGGACAGTAATGGATCGTTTAACATGCAGTGCATCGACAAACATTGTGTGACGGAAGCATTTCTCATAGATTGCCCTTTTAATACTATTAGCTAAATCGACTCACACTTAAGTTGCACATCCACTTTAGCGTGTTCTCTATCCTCGCGTTGCAGTCATCAACCACCATTACGTTTTCTTTTTCAAATTCTAACTGCAACAAGTTGCATTCCCTTCCATTCGGAAGGTCCAATTTTGGGCGACTCGTTCGAGCATAGCGACTGGTATCTCGCGGATAACACGAGTAATGCTGGCTTCCAAAGGGTCAATCGTAGCTGGCTTATTCCTGAAGACCTGAGACTTTACATATCCCCAGAGAAAATAGTCCAAAGGTGTGATATCTTTGGCAGTCAATTTACCGTAGCAAAACGTGAAATTAAATGCTCACCAAAATGATTTCTCAACAAGTCCATTGTTTCACGCACTTTATGGCTCGTAGCGCCATCTTTTTGAAACCATACCTCACCGAGACATGTGCTTGAATTACAGGAAGCACATAGTCCGTTAATATGGCGCGATAACGGTTACCATTGATGGTAACATTCTGATTTGGCCCATTTTTGAAGAAATATGGACCAATGATTCCACCAGCCCATAAACCACACCATACCGTTGTTTTTAATGGATGTAATGGTAGCTATTGGTACTCTTCTGGTTGCTCATCGGTCCAAATACGGCAGTTTTGTTTATTAACGTATCCATTGATCGGCTTCATCACTGGACAAAATTTCACGATAAAACACCGGATTTTCATTGAGTTTTTCCAGAGCCCATTTACTGAAAATATGACGCAAATTCAATTACAAATTGAATTTTGTACGCTTTTAGGCCGAGATCCTCATGTAAAAAGCGCCAAGCCAAGCTGCTGGGAACGACGACCAATCGATTCGTTACGGTCTTCGCGTACACCTTCAGCTACAGCTGCTGTAGTCTCTTCACTGCGTGCTGAATGGTGGTCTAACCGGTCGGGTATCATCCACTTATGTAAACTGGGGCTCAAATTTGCGAATGGTATTGGCAATAGTGGTTTCAGTAGATCGATTATGCGCACCGTAAATTCTTCGAATCGCACGAAAAACATTTCTCACAGAACGCTGAAATTCGTAATACAGCTGAACAATTTGGAGACGCTGTTGTGGTGTGAACCTTTCCATGATGACTTGCCAAACGATATTGAACAAAAATGACAAATCAGTTTGATAGGAGTCACGCGTAATCTGTCAAAAAGGCCTATTGAAAATCAATCCTTACGATGAATCACCCTATATTGCAGTATATGTAATTCCATTAAGATCCTTCAAATCGGCATCCAGTATAATCGATGATTTGTTGTGTTTATGTCTGTATGTAGATGATCTATGATCTATATAATTACAGAAGAAATTGTATTACTGGTAGTTTTTTATTTATTTTTATTTTTTTTAATGTTTAAAATCCAGCGAAAAAACTAAATTAAAAGATGCAAAGTTGAAAAATGAAAAATAAATGGATAAATGAAATTATTATTTACTTTAACAACATTTAAAGCACTAGTACTCTTCCATATGATTTGAAGGAGGGGAATCTCCTAAATCCATTACCAAAATTTTTAAAACATTCATTCAGACGGTCCAAACGGTATATACTTAAAGCTCTTCTGGCTTTTTTTTTATCTTGGCAGTCATTAAGTTATGAGTTTTAAAAAAATCGCTGCAGACAGATTATATCTAGTACAGAAGGTTCGAACGAAATCCGAGAACATTTGAAATGTTCAATTAGTCAGATTGTCTGAAACAAAAACTTTCCATTTTTGATTATTGCAAAACGAGGGATGCAGAACGGAGATGACTTGATTTTTAACAATTGAATTTTGAATTCTTACCACGCTCTGGGCTTCACAGCTTCCACCGACATAATCTACATAAAAAAAAAATAATAATAATAATAATAATCGGAAGCCATGTTTATTTGCATTACTTAATATGTACGTAACAATTAGAAGTCTCAAGATTTCATTTGCGTGCTACTAGAAATTTATACGAGTGCATTTATCGATACGAATTATGAACTTTTTTTTCAATGTCTTTTTCTTCAAAGTATTCATAAGATGCATGTGATAGCTAACAGGTTTGTAGTCAATATTTATTTTTTTCTTATTTGTGTGATATTAAAAAAGTGGTTTACCTTGACATACCTAACGAAGCAGATTTTAAAGGGAAGCCATTTATCATCAAACTTGTTTGATAACTTACCTATAACTTTATAGTAAATATTGTACTATTGACCTTCTACATATTGACTTAATGTTAGTTTGATTTGTTTGTGTTTTTTTTTTATGTATTTTTCAGATGTGAAAATATGCAAGAACTTATTTTAACAGAAAACTTCCTAGCGGAGCTACCCACATCCATTGGTCGGATGAATAAATTAAATAATTTAAATGTCGATCGTAATGCCCTCGATAATATACCTTTGGAGATTGGTATGTGCACAAATTTGGGCGTTCTTAGCTTAAGGGATAATAAATTAAAGAAGCTACCCCCGGAGTTGGGAAATTGTACGCTGTTACATGTTTTAGATGTATCAGGCAATCTACTGCAGTATTTACCGTATTCTCTTGTTAATTTACAATTGAAAGCTGTTTGGCTGTCAGAGAACCAAGCTCAGCCGTTGCTGACGTTTCAACCTGATATTGATGAAACGACAGGAGAACAGGTATGTTTATTTTGTAATCGCGTTTTATAAGAGATAAGTTTTTAGCAAATTCAATGAGGAACATATATATAATTAACAGGTTGTTATCGTTGTTTTATTTATTTATTTATTAAAGCTTATTACAAGAAATTTTTGAACTCTACACTTAAAACTAAAAATTTCACTTAAAACTGAGATAAGAATTAAAGGGTGAAAGCGGTTAAAGAAAATTAGGACTTAAGGGGCACACCTAGTGTGAAATTTCATATTTCGATATTCTATAACTTTTAAAATAACATATTAAAATTTCAATTGATAATACCTCAATACCTCAAATAGTTTTTGGGTTACAGCCTTCTAAAGAGTAGCCGCTCAGCGGTCAGGAAGTTACATTTGGTAGGGGGTCTACCAGAGTTATTCTTTGGGTTCTGTCGTCATCGTACACCATTATAATACGATTCCGGTTTCTATTGTTGACCTTCAGGTATTTAGAAATGCATGAATAGGTTTACTCTTTAGGGATTTTTCGTTTATAACTAGGTCACATGTTTTCGGAGCCAGACACATTTAAATTAACTCTGATCATTTTTAGTAAAAATGAGTGATCAACCTCTATACTTAAACCAAAAATATACTCACAACATTCCCATTTGTTTTCAAGAAAACGAAAGTTTTCTTTTTTGTTTTTATTTCAGCCTAGGTGCAGGCCACAATCGCTGCAACAGTGGAGGACCTTTTTTTGTGACTTGGATATAGCGAATAACTCGCTGAAAATGTAATTTTTTTTTTTTTTTGAAAATTTCAGTGTATATTATGTATAAATATATCTTCCAAATTTGAAAATATTTGATGCAGTAGTTTTTTCTAAGAAAACTCCCAAAAATCGCTTATTTTTGATGGTAACACTAGGTGTGCCCGTTAAGGCATACATAGGTGGTAAGGAAAATGTTCTTGAGATACTATTTGCTAAAGTGATAGTCAAAGAGACCCAGAATTTCGTTAAAATAAAAGAAAATATCGGAAAATTTTCGGCGTTTAGAAAGGATTGTAAATTTATAAATTTCAGGCGATCAGTGTATTGTGGTAAGTTTTGCATATTATCCCAGGTAAGTCCACGTAAAGCTTCTACCCGAAGGATGTTAGTTCTGTAGAAGTGTGACCAAACTTGTCTTGCCTTTCCAAGAAGGGGCCTAAAAAAGGTTATTTGGAGAGATTTGGCACCATGATCTGCGTAGAGATATACCATATGTATAAATTTTCAATGATACAATCAACATCGTTAATAGTGAGAATAAAAATAAGGGATCAAGGTGACTAACTTGAGGGAGTCGCCATGAGGCTTTAATTGGACCTAAATAGAATAGTAATGTCATTCCGTTACGTAGAATTGAACCCACGATATAAGTTAATTTGGAAACTAAGAGCCTTTAATATCAGAAGAATTATATTATGAGAAATTCTATCAATTGGTTCGCATAAATTATTTGATATGAATTCCGTTAGGTTGGTGGTTGTATATCTGCCTTTGAGAAATCCGTGCTAGTTTTTGGAGAAACAATAGATTTATAATTCAAAATCATTATCTGATAAACAATGCTCTCAAAAAATATAGGTATAAAGGAGAGATTACAAATTGATCGATAGTTGGCATATCGACCCTTTTTATGTAGGAGAACTATAAATTACCTTTCCCCCCAGATTAACGGAAATAATCCATGGGAGATAGAAAGCTGAAACAGAGACGAAAGAGAGCTGTAAGAGGTTGAGCTAAAACTGTAGGAGGAAAATCTTAAGGTCCAGCAGAATAATCAGCTTTGAGGTTTATTATTTTTTCTTTCACTTACTTTAAAATTATAGACATTGATTCCAAAGTTGTTTGTGGGCACCTATTTATGTAAGTATTAAAAGTAAGAGCACTTTGGTATAAAATTCTTGGCTAAATAAAGTTGGGAAGAGATTTAAAATATACACCCTGACTGACTCTAACTGCAACCAACTTCGGACTGCTATAATTTCCAAACCGTTCATTACTGTAAGCTCAAATTTCGACACATGACTGATAATTTTATTATTTACAAGCCTTTTAAACGATTTGCGTCTCAGTTTTGTTGAAAAATTTTTATCCGCGATGAAATTCAAACGTGATAGTCTGATTGCTTTATATTTGGCTGGAAAACCACAAGTAGCTATCGTAAAAGCCCTCCAGTACCTCAATGTGAATAAATCATTTGTATCTCGAACCATAGCTCGTTACCGTGATACTGGTAGCGTTGTAAAACGCCGGTCATAAAAAAACAGCAACATCGGCAGAAATGGTTCGGAAAGTGAAGGCTCGAATTGAGCGAAATCCGCGTCGAAGTGGAAAAAAAAATGACTTGTGAGCGCAACATATAATTGAAACGCATGCAACACATACTGAAAAATGAGGTTGGGCTCAAACCATTGAAGTTCTAAAAAACACACGATCTTACACCGCAACAGAAGTGAGTTGCCGAATTTGGTTTTTTACAATAAGTCGCCATTTGTTATCAAGCAATATGTGAACAAACAAAACGACCGAGTTTATTGCTAAAGAGGTCCTTCGAAAATTTACACCTTCGAACGGCCACCAGAAAGCAGGCAACTTTCCATGGTGATGGTTTGGGCCGCCATAACCGTCGATGGTCTTAGAGGCAGTATTGAAGCCTTGGGCAAACAATCATTACGGTCGGAGACCGTGGACATTTCAACAAGACTCGGCACCGTCTCACAAAGCGCGCGTCAACCAAGATCGGTTAAAAAACAATGTTTCACACTTCATTTCTTCGACGCAATGGATTGCAAGTTCTCCGGATGTCGGGGGTATTTTGAAGGCGACAAGCACAAGCACAAGCACTTCGCCGAGAATGGGTCGGAATACTGCAGAGCCACTTGCGTGCAGCGTGCGATGCTTTCTTCGGCCGCCTCAAGGCCATTATTCGCGCCAAAGGTGGACATATTATAAACTACTGATACAATTTGAAAATTAATGCTTTTTCCAACATTTTTTGCTTTTGCACAATAAAATTTATCAAAAAATAAAAAAATTATAACATTTTCAAAAGTTGCAGTTTGAGTCAGTCACCCTGTATATAAAATAATATAAAATAAAGATCGTCCGAGGACTTATCAAGAAAATTCAGGGATGAAGGATAGCAAGCCGAATAGTGTTGATGAACTGAAAGAATCGTTTCGGGTCGGTAATGACTGTGTGGTGCATTATTTAAATAGTTGTCTTTTCTAATGATCCTACTCTTTACAACTCTTTCCGAACAGATGGAAAACAGCATTTGCCCACCACCTCTTTAAAAAGGTCTTCTCCTACAGACCTATTGCACTTACATTCGTTCTGTCCAAGGTCATGGAAACGCTGATAAACCTTCAGCTCATGAAATATCTCGAAAAGCGAAAACTTCTCAATGACCGACAGTATGGTTTTCGTAGCAACAGGTTCACTGTTGATTTGATGGCATGTCTCACCGAAAAGTAAACCAAAGCGTACATAAATCTGGCGAAAGATATTTCGAAAAAATTTGACGGAGTTTGGTATCAGACTCTTTTGTCGAAAATTTGTGCTCTTGGGATCGATGACTCTTCTTCAATGGAATGTTTTTTTTTCCGGAATGATCAATTCAAGTTGTCTTGGATAGTTTCAAGTCTGATGTAGTGACCGTGTATAATAAAAGAAACGTATGTGTATCTTATGTTGTAAATTATTATTTTTTATTCAATTCATTTGGGATAACAATTAGGTTGAGGAACTAGTAGTGATTGTCATTTTAAGGCTTTTCGTAGGGGATACGAGTAAGAATATCGGCATTTGCATGCTGTTTGGTATTACATAAAGTTTGCATAATGTAGTAAGCGTAATTCTGATATAGGCGGTAAATACTTGTCAGGGTGCAAAATTCTGGTAAGTGGCTGGTGGTTTGTAATAAGTGTAATTTTCCGTCCATAACAATATTGGAAAAACGTATGTAGGACCCAACAATTTGTTGTTGCTTCTCTGTCCAGTTGGGAATGATTTTTTTCAGATTTTGTAAGCGGTCTTTAGGCAAATACTATTGTTCTTCACCACTTTGTATGTAGAATGTATGATATAACAGCACTGAGCCCTTTAGGAGACAGGTGTTTGGCTAAGATTAGTGGTTAGTCTCGGTTATACTTCATAAGAATATTTGGGCTTGAAAGAAGAAATAATCTTTCAACTTGTTGAATGTACTATAGCACTTTTTACTTCAAAAGAATGGCTTATCTTTTTATAAAAGCCCATTCAATAGGAAAAGTTTTGACGATAAATCAGGAATAAATTTCTGATAATAATTTATCAGCCCTAAAAACGTACGTAGTTCAGATACATCATTTGGTTTTTTGCAATCTTCTATGCTCACCGGCAGTATGAATCAACACGGTCCAGTTCAGACCATGTTCAGACCATGGAGTTGCGACGCTCCACACAAAGTAAAAAAACTCCTGCAAGGTTTCAGTATCCGAGATTTTCTTACCGAGGAGGATGGTGTTGAGTATTAACCTAGAAGTCTGGCAGTACTGGAGTTTGACAGTTTCGACCATCCGGCTGGGCCTGTCACAAATAAACGCGTATGGATTCCATATGCACTACTAGTTCCTTAATCTAATTGTTGTCCCGAATGAATTAAATGAAAAAGAATATTTTACAAGATAAGATACACTTACGTTTCTCTTATTATTTACGGTATATACAACACCTGATATTCACAATATAAATGCTGGTGTGCCCCAGGGCTCCATTCTATCTCTTTTTAAATTTTATTAATGATAACTTATCTGCTACTTCTATTGTCCTACATTATCTATGATCTAGCTACAAGATATAAGGTATTCATCCGCCAAAAATTGGATTACAATACCCACATCTGGTCAGGTGCTCCTAAAACATCTCTGCACCTGCGGTAATATCACTCAAACAATGAACACCCTCGAATACCGACGTAATGTCTCGTATATCGCCCCTTCAAACCTTCAACTGTAACACCCATCTCGCTATGAATGCTCATCAGTATTCCTTCGTGATTCGTTCCTACGTCGTACAACTCACTTATGGAATGCTGTGCCGAGCTCTTTATTTCCAATTAATTATAACTTGCAAACATTTAAAATCAATGTACATCGGTATTTTTGTTTTTAACCTCCCTGATTTTCCTTCGCCCTTGTTTGCCTGTGTACAAATATTTTAAGGGTACTCAAATCCGTTGAGCGCGCGCTAATTATATAAGAGCTTGTACGTACCACTTGTAAACATTTTTTTTACTTAACCTGGCCTGTTAAGGGTCAAAACATTCCAAGTGCATATCCAAAGGTCTTTGTCCTTTGAATAATTGAAATGGCCTTCAATAATGAATCTATTTTTATCTGGGACAATAAGTTTGTTTGGCACATCTTTTTAATCTCTTCCGAACATTTTTTTGCCATTTTAGAGTGCATGAGTAAGGATTTACTGATGGTGTAACCAAAAAACACCTCTGGGTCGAAAAGCAAGCACTTCGCTACAAACTTGATTGTTGCGCTGCTGGTCGAATCCAATTATAGGGGAGTCAGCAGTTTCCCGAACATCGCCACGCAGGTTTATATAATTGCATTATGTAGAAAATTAAATAAAAAGTGACCTTTACTAGGTTACTTGCAGCAAGTGTCTCAATCTGGAATTATGAGGACATGTGTACATTTCGTGTTTTAGGTGTGGCATATCTTCTTAGTTATGTTAAAATTATCTTGTGTTTTCGATATGCCATTGGTTATTAAAGTGCAGAAAAATCTTATCCTTGCAATTCCAGTAGGGCGGATAATCACCTCTGTTAGTAGATTGTAGAAAATCGAACGTCTGCCCAGTTTGTCGGTCTTTTCATTTCTCTCAATGTTTCTATGGATAGGAAATCAGCGAAGAGTGACACTGAACCAGATGTCAGCCCGGGTAAGCTACAGCTTACATTGTCCTACTGATTTTGACAAAGCAATTATTAATTGGAAAGATTTGATAGCGGTACGTCTGTTAATAAATATCGATGGTAAAACTGATAAGGTACAATCAACATTTGGTGTAGATAAGAATAAAAACGATGCACATACTCCATTTTAGAGCAGTAGGTAAATATCGTTGTTTCGCATCTAGGGGATATTGCCTCTGATTTCTTTTTCTTTTCCGAATATAAATAAACTAAGTTATTGAAATTTAGTTTGAGTGTTGTGCAGTTTGCAAGCTGTTGGGGTAGTAGGTCTCAAACTTTACTGTTTTCGGATTCAATTGCATTCCAAACAACGTTATATATGATACGTAGGTCAAGAAATGGGAGTTGAAGGAGCAGATTGAGCGCTTTTCTATGAACTTCTTAAGATTTGATGATATTGTGTGTTCTACTTTGTTGTTGTGCCGTCACACTAGGATTACTAAGTTAGAATTTTGTTGAAAGACTGTAAGATGTTCCCTTACAAAGTGCAAATGGTTCTTCAGCTGTTAGCTGTTGACCGCCAAGCGCGTGTAACCTTTGCTCAAGACTACCTGAACCCCGACCACGAGGAAAACAACTTTTCATCGAAAATCATCATGAACGACGAGCTCCAATTCCATCTCTGTGGATATGTGAAAAAGTAAAATTATCGCTTCTGGGGCACCGAAAATCCGCGTGAAACTCACGAAGAGCCAGTACACCCGCTCAAAGTTACTGCAAGGTGTGCTGTTTACGATGGAGGTTTCATCGGTCCTTATTTTTTCGAAAACGCCGCGGGCCAAACGACTACTGTGGATGGCGAGCGCTACAGGGACATGCTCAATGACTTTCTCCTACCTCAATTGGGTGAATCGGGACTGGAGAACATATGGTTCCAACAGGATGGAGCAACGGCGCAAGATTGCCTGATTTAATCGTTTCAGATTTTTTTGTGGGATGTTTTGATATCATTTTCTTGACTTAACGGAAAAAATGTAATACATCAAATAAACATAATCCAAAAGCTTTTCACTCATAAAAAAAAACATCGGGCGACAACTTTTGCGCCACCTTGTAGTTTGAACAAGTTGGGTACGACTTTGAGAGTTCTTGAGAGCTGCTGATTTGACATAAAATTACCTGATTGTCTGTGCTTTAAAATATGATGATATGATGAAGTGTCGGTTAATAACACATTTTCGCGAAAGAATAATGGCTGTGTCAAAAATTTATATTAAAGAAATTACTTGATCTTCGATAACTTTCGATTATTTTGACAATTTAAGTACTCATAATTAGGAGTTTAACTATACCCCATTGGTTCCATTCACACATACAGTTTATGCTATTTCACCTTTTTTTTCAATAGGAGGGCAACTTAGGGACTTTTTTAGAACCACTGTGTCTCTAATTTAGTAGTGTATACAAGTCTTACATGTTTTGCATACATTTGCAAATCTGTGATAATTATTACTGTTATTAATTATTATTACTAAAGAGAAGGACGTTTAGACGCAGCGGTGGCAGAAGTTGAGGATGAGATTTTGCTTGCTGCGGAAGTTCAGCCTTCAGTCAGCGTCCGCAGACTAGCAATTCAGTTGGAACTTCCCAGAACCAGAATTCACAGGACTCTATAGAGAAATAGATTACACCCTTTCCATTTAACACCGGTACAGCATTTACTACAAGGTGATGCGCAAAGAAGAATGAAATTTTGCTAATTACTACTGCGCAAACATGCAGAAGACGGGCAATTCATCAAGAACATTCTGTGGACTGACGAAGCGCAGTTTGGAGGTTACAAACCACCACAATTTGCACCATTGGTCAGACTCCAATCCCCATTTAATACGCACAACGTCCTTTCAAAGGTAAGAATTTGATTATTGTAAACAACTTCTTCAAAATGTGTTGTTTTTTTTAAAGGAGGTTTAGCGTTAATGTTTGGGCTGGATTAATAGGAAACTCTTTTTAGTAGCCAGCATGTTCTTCCACAAACAGTTAATTTCTATTACTACCAGAAATTTCTTAGAGAACGATTGCCGGAGCTCCTTGAAGATGTTCCTCTTGTTTAGAGAAGGGCAATTTTCTTTCAACAAGATGAAGTACCTTGCCACAATAGCGGCGAGATAACTTCGTTCCTCAACCATACTTTTAACGAACGGTGGATTGGTCGATTCGGCCCCAACCGTTGGCCACCTAGATCTCCTGACCTAACACTTATGGATTTTTTCTTCTGGGGTGCTATGAAAGAAAATTCTATTTTAAAGAAATGTCGAGTCTGGTAGAGCTCCAAGAAAATATTAGTGCCGCTTCAGAGGAGATGAGAAGAATTTTGCTGCCCTTTAATCTGCCATTCGAAATGGTTAAACGCGCCCAAAAGTGTATTCAAATAGAAAGAAGACACTTCGAACAATTGCTGTAAACTTTCCATAAACTGCTCCAAAAAGGTCCTTCTCAGGACCATAAAAAAATATATAAGAGATTTTATGAGTAATTCAGTAGGTACACTTTTTTTGGCCATTTTTTTTCTGACAAAAAATGGCTTTTACTACAAAGTATGTTAATCGTACGTAGTTTCTTAACAAATTTTAAGAAAAATGCATTTTAAGTAAAGAAATGGAACCGCAAATTTTCATAATTTTGAGTTTAACTGCACAGTTAAACAGTGCACCCAAAGCTTGTATGCACTACTAAATTATCTTTTCGAAATGTCTAAAACTATAGGGTGATTCATCGTGAGTTTGATTTGCAATAGGCTTTTTTGACAGATCACGCGTGACTCCTGTCAAACTGCTTTATGTTTTTTGTTCAGTATCATTTGGCAAGACTCACACCACAACAGCGTCTCCAAATTGATTAGTTGTATTACGAAAATCAGCGTTCTGTGAGAAATGTTTTTCGTGCGATTCGACCTAATCGACCTACTGAAACCACTATTGCCAATACTATTGTCGTAGCTACCATTACATCCATTAAAAACATGTGGTTTATGGGCTGGTGGAATTATTGGTCCATATTTCTTCAAAAATGAGGCAAATCAGAATGTTACCGTCAATGGTAACCGTTATGGCTCCATGTTAACGGGCTATGTGCTTCCTGAAATTTAAGCAAATGGTCGCGGTGAGCTCTGGTTTCAACAAAATGGCGCTAAGAGCGCCATACAGCGCTTGAATTAATGGACTTGATGAGAAATCATTTTATTGAGCACTTAACGGTAAATTGGCCGCCTAGATCGTGCGATATCACACCTTTGGACTATTTTCTCTGGGGATATGTAAAGTCTCAGGTCTTCAGGAATAAGAAAGCTACGATTGACGCTTTGAAAACCAACATTACTCGTGATATCCGCGAGATACCAGTCGTTATATTCGAACGAATCGCCTAAAATTGGACGTTATGAATGGACCACCTCAGACGTAGTCGTGGCCAACATTTACATGATATCATTTTCAAAAAGTAAATGCCATGAATAGTCTTTTTAATAGATAATAAAAATTTTAAGTTCACTTTAAATTTTACATTATAAATCAAACCTCACGATGAATCACCCTATATTTTTTTAACTGTACTAGTTTAAAAGTTGTAGCGTTTAAAGTGGTTACACCTACAAATTAGAGGTCACCCAGTTTGCCATACATTTTTTTGTTCGGTGGATTTTCAGAAATATGCCCTGAAAGGATTATACTGCTAAACTAGGACACCCTGTATATTTGGAATAGAATAAACAAAATAATCAATGGGTTTTTTTTTAAAGGTTTCAATCATTCATTTATTAATTAATTTATCGAATTGACATTCGACGGAATTTGCAAAATCTATGACATTTTGCGATAGGGTCATATTTTATGACCCCCCTTCTATACCATATATCTTTTAAACTTTGTATCCCATTCTTTTCTCTTGTAAGATCATTGTGTTTTCCTAATTACTATAAATTGTCTGTATTCAGCTAATACGGAATAGTAAATCGAAATGGCTTTTATAGCGACTGTAAGCTGCACCATATGGGCTGGCTGCACATGAATTTGAAGTATTATGACATAATTTAAGTCTACATACAAATCTTACTGTTATTTTACTGTTATATGGTATGTTATTGGTGGTAAATTACTGAAACGTAACATTTTGTGTGGGTTTTTTAAGACGTTTTTGTATTCTCAGTATTTGGGTAGAAGTATTGAGACAATTTTAAGAAGTCTTAATTTACCATATATATGATAGTTCTTCGCTATTTCTTACATCTATTTGTTTGCTTTTGTTTCAGGTGCTTACATGCTTTCTTTTGCCGCAAATGGAATATCAACCTGCAGCTCCCGGTAAGTTGCTATTTATTTAAGTATCACTAAATTATTGCAGAGAACATGAGTATGCATTTTAAAAATATAAATCGTTTTCGCCACTACGTGTTATCTAAAATATTGTTACACATTGACCAAATTGTTGTAAATGACAAAGTCCCGGACGAAGACCCGGAATGTTCTTAAGGCGAAGGACAAAGACTCGCCCTTATAGCTAAATTTAATGCTTCGGATTAAAATAAAGGGATCGTGTTTTCTCGCTTTAATTACTTATTATATGATCTCAAGTTTTATGAAACCCGATAATCGACCGGGTTGTTACGCAATTGTATTTCGATAATCTTAACTGAAAATACTAATGCGTATCCTATTTATTTCATTATACATACATATACTCGTACAGTGGCTCTTGTTTTAAATTCTGTTAGAAACTTTTTTGAAAGAACTAAGTTCTCGCTGTTTTTTTTTTTTTGATGAAAATGCAACTTTATTGTGAAAAAACAACTTTGTCCCATCTTTCTGGCAGAGCTCGAATACAATAATAATCGGACCGCGCAATATCTGGGGAATGTGGCAGGTGGGGTAGGACTTCCCATTTGAGGGTTTCCAGGTAGGTTTTAACGGGTTTGGCAACTTGAGGTCGAGCGTTGTCATGCTGTAGAATTACATTTTCTACCTCTGCTCATATTGTGACCGTTTTTCGCGCCGTGTTCGGCTCAATCGCATCAATTGAAATCGATACCGTTTCTCAGTAATGGTTTCGTTGGGTTTCAACAAATCATAATATGTAACATCGACCTGGTCCCACCCAATACACCACATCATTTTCCTAACGTGTAATGAATCCATTTTTCATAATTTTCATTAAGAAAACCCTTCCTTTTTTAACGACGCTCAACTTCCTTTGGCTTCAAATCAAAACGAACCCAAGTTCCTTGTTTTTGCGTCATTCCCAGCGCATGCTGGGTAATTCGTAACGCTGAAGCAAGCATTTGCATTTGGTACGGATTCTCATCGGGCAATGCCTCTAATTCAGGATTCACGCGGATGGTCGTCAACATCGAAATAACCGTCTTTGAAGCGACGGAACCAATCACGTTGTTTGACCTAGAGCAGCTTCTCCGTAAATTTTATGGAGCTATCGATGTGCTCCAGCCGCCTTTTTTTTCGAATGAGAAGGAAATCAACACTTTCCGCAAATGACGTTTATTTGGCACAAAATGATACATTTTCCCACACACAAAAGTATAGGGTGATTCATCGTGAGGTTTGATTTACAATGTAAAATAAAACACATAAATTTGAAAGTGAACTTCATCTTCACTTCACTTATTATTGGTTAAAAGAACAATTCATGGCATTTACTTTTTGAAAATGATATCATGTAACGAGTATTGTTGGCTTCCAAAGTGTCAGTCGTAGCTGTCTTATTCCTGAAGATCTGAGACTTTACATATCCTCAGAGAAAATAGTCCAAATGTGTGATATCGCACGATCTAGGCGGCCAATTTACCAAAGCAAAACGTGAAATTAAGTGCTCACCAAAAAGATTTCTCAACAAGTCCATTGTTTCACGCGGTATATGGCTCATAGCGCCGTTTTGTTGAGACCAGAGCTTACTTAGACCATGTGCTTGAATTTTAGGAAGCACATAGTCCATTAACATGGCGCGGTAACGGTTACCATTGACGGTAACATTCCGAGTTGCCTCATTTTTGAAGAAATATGGACCAATGATTCCACGAGCCCAAAAACCACACTCCGTGGCAATACGGCAATTTTGTTTATTAACGTATCCATTGAGACAGAAATGGGCTTCATCACTGATCAAAATTTTTCACGATAAAACACCGGATTTTTATTGAGTTTTTCCAGAGCCCATTCACTGAAAATATTCAGAAAAAATTCAGAGCCGTGAGTGTTTGCTCGTTTAGCAGATTAGAGATTAGATTGTAGGGAGAGGTGAGATTAATTACCCTTATCACTGCGGCCTATAGTGATTTCCTTATGGTTAAAGCTCACCCATGATGCTTGCATTTTTAATGAACACGGCTAAAATATATTCCTGAGTGAGCTGGCAGCGATAACTTCTATATAAAGGTATGGCTTGCCTAGAAGACGGAGACGTGCTCTGCTTAGGCGGTTACAGTGGCAAAGGATATGATCTATTGTTTTTCTGTCCCCGTTGTCCATACGACGGTTGTTGTATTAGAAGACAACTTCCAATTCCACTCTGAGATGCATATGTTTGAATTACAATAGGTAAAGATCAACTTAAATTTTGAAGAACAGGAGTCTGAGATACTTTGATTTTAAGCATATTAAATATTTGTAAATGATGCGACATCTACATAAATTCATTATCTTTTTTTAAAAGTTCTCGGAGAGAAGAGGTCTACTCTGATAGGTTAGGTATGAATTTTTACAAATAATTTATAAATCTAAAGAATCTTTGAAGATCTTTTTTTATTTTTAACGCTTTTATTGCTTCTATTCTACCTGCATCAATAGAAATCCAATTTTTAGAAAAAATTTATCCCAAATATGTAACTTCTTTAAGTTTGTATTGCAGTTTACTTTCATTAAATTTTTTATTAACCTCCTTAGCTCTCTTTATTACTCGGTGTAAATTATTGTCATGTTCTTGTTTATTTCTTCCTCCAACAAGAATATCATAAATATAAATGAACGTTCATGGCAATTCTCCAAAATGCTTTGTGTTTAATTTTTGAAATAACTCCGAAATAACTAACTCAAAAAGGCATATGCAAAAATTTATATAACGCATATAGTGTACTAAAAGCACCTCTGGCTTTATTCAAAGGCACTTGCTAAAACCCATCTTTCAAATCAATGACTGTAAAATATTCCATATTTTTTAATGCTGTGGTTAAATCTTCAAGACTTGGAATTTCAAGAGGCCCTTTTTTATGTTTAAATTTAATTCATGAGGATCTAAACATAACCTTACTGACTTATCTGGTTTCTCAACCAATGCAAGGTTATGGACAAAATCAGTAGGATAATCTATTTTTTGTATAATTCCTAATGTTTCCATTTCCTCTAACTTGTTTTTTAGTTTCGACCTTAAGCTCTTTGGAATTTGTCGTGGAGCTCTAACGCTCCCTTTTGAACAATCTTACAAATAAATTTTGGATTTATCGGGATAGCAACCTAGTCCAGTAAAATTTGTTTATGCTTTTCTCTCTGGCTGGATCCTCCTCTCTGATTATATCTCTGGCTGTATCCCCCTCTCTGGCTGTCTCTTCTCTGGTCGCGTATCATCTGATCAGTGACGTTTTCTGTTGTACAGTTAAAATTGAAACTTTTACTTGGCTCACAATATCGGTCAAAAACTATCGAATTGTTCACCAGGCTATTGGACTCTTGTGTACAATGTTTCATATATTTCTATGGCTTTTTCACCCACTAAATTCAATAACATTGCAATTTTCACTTCATCGTCAAGAGTTTCTCCTTTATTAGTTGCCTGGACGTAAATTGAAAAAAGCTCACTGCTCACATTCCATTTACGACTCTGGAGTTCCTTTTCTTTCAGTTATTTATATACCTTTTATTTAGCTAATTGGCAACCGCAAAATTGTCGTGGCGACATGAATGTTGAGGGCGTACCTTCTCTGATTAATTCGACTGCTCTTTCATTGCCATTATAACTAGTGTTACGAAAAGCTGCATTATAGTCCCGGACAATCTTTGAGGTTATCTCAAAAGCATTGATAACATATACTGCCGCTTTTGCGTGGGATACAATATATGTAAAAGTCATTGATGATGGCAGATCTGTTTAAGTTCTTATCAATGCTGAGCTTTATTGCCTGTATCTCAGCTTGAAATACAGAGTTGCTACAGTCCATACTAGCGTACAGTGAGGTATTGAGAGTTTATTTGTATATGCCTGCTACAAGTCCTAGTGAATATTTTGTAAACAGGGGTATATTCTGTTCCCAGTTGATTTTTGGATTGAGGTCCTAATTTTTACTTTTGTAAAAATCCGTAGTTAAATCCCTTTTTTTTTTTTTTTTTTTATGTGTGTTCCAAGTGAGGTTACTTTTCACTCCACCTAGTAAGTTAAACAATTTTTGTTATTATGAAAAAAAAGAGTTTCGTGTGCTAATAAAGCATTTCTTTATTATGAAAAAAAAAAATACTGCTAAAACCAAAGCTTGGCTTGATAAATATTATTCAGACTCTGCACCAGGAAAATCAACCGTTGAGAAGTGGCTTCCCAATTTTAAACGGGGCGAAATAAGCACCGCAGTGGACGACCGAAAGAAGCTGTTACCAGCGGAAAAGTGAAAAAAGTTCACAACATAATTATGAATAACTGTGAAGTGAAGTTGATCGAGATAGCTGAAACCTTAAAGTTGATATCGAGACTATTGGAAAAGAAAAACACGGCCACATTTAAAAAAGAAAAAAGTGCTGTTTCATCAAGATAAGGCTTTGTGTCACAAATCAATGAAAACGATGGCAAAATTGCAATAATTAGGTTACGAATTGTTTTTTCATTCATCGTATTCTTCAGATCTGGCCCCCAGTGATTTTTTCCTGTTTGCAGACCTCAAAAAAATTATTGAAAAATTACATAACCGCTATAATCGTTGTATTGCCGGCGAAGGCAATAAATGTTGAAAAATAAAATCAGATTTTACCAAAAAAATATGTTTTACTATGTTAGCCTACGAACTTTTCAGGCGACCTTTTATAGGGTCACTTTTTCTTCTTGGAGAGATGGCTTTGCTAGTCAATTGCATCCTTAGCCCAAAAGAAGCAGCGATTGGTAAGAGTTATTTTTCGTTAAATCTCAGCATTATTTCAATTTAAATGTATGCTCAAAAAGGATGTGTCTCTAATATGGATTCAATCAGCCACAGAATTTTCTCATACCCTGAAAGAGGAAATGCTCGTATACGTGTGACTCCGTTTTCAGGAGATTCTTTAACCTTTCGATATTATTTTCAAATCGTTTACACATTATTGGATGACAACTAAGTTATATGTACCTTGTTGATTCGTTTTATTTAAAAATGAGAATTTTGCTAATATGAAAGGTGACATTATGGGATGGTGCTTACCCTTTCGAAGATAAACTTGTCGCCATGTAAATAAAATTAGTTGTATGTTATCTGTGTTATTATACTCGAAAGTAACAAGATTGAAATGATACTCGAAAGTAACAAGATTTAAATGCATTAGAAGTGTAATTATTTTGAACACTAAAATAAAAAAAAAAAAAAAATAAAAAAAAAATGTATACTCATAGTTCTCTATAGAAATTATTTTTAAGTCAACATTTTCCAGTACTTGAGGATTAAATCTAAATACAAATATTTTTTTATACACAAAAAAAAAAAAAAAGATTATCCACCGGGTCAACTATACAGATCTAGCGAAAAATTCAACTCAACAGAACTTCTCTTCGAGTACCATAAAGGTTTGCTGCGTTTTCTCATTTATTCCTTAAACGATATGCACGCAACAGTAATCTTATGAATTAAGTATCTTTTCTCGTATCCGTATTTTTAATCCGCATCAATGCATTGAGAGTTTCCTTAAATTTTAATTGTATGATACATTTATTTTTATATGACAATTACTAATTATCATCATTTGCCGTTAATACATTTATTCAATGGTACTACGCCTTTTGCATTCGTACTTAATTGAAATTCTGCAAGTTTTGTAGGAATACTCGTATCTTAATTTGCTATATGTAAAACATTAGGAGGAGATATACAATACAATATATGGTATACATGTAATATGTATAATCGCTGCTCCTTTAAGAATGTTTTTTTTTTTAAACTGCTTACCTGCTGCTCATCATAATAATTTATTTCATGCGATTGTTTATTAACGTTGGTTTATAAAAATTAACAATTAAAGTAGTAATAATAAAGAAAATGAAAAATATCTTAAGTGTGCGCCAAGTTATTCTCAAAAGTTGTACGTAGCAAATATAAGTTGTTTATTTTTTGTTTTTCTTTCTACAAGTTAAATAATTTCTCGATATACGAATAAGTGCAATGGATTATAATTAATAAGAGTATACTTGTAGATTGTACAGTACTGAGATTCAAAACATGATTAAAATCGAGATAAGCTCATGTGACTTTTTACTTAGCGAAAATGTTTAAAAGCGCCACTAATTTGAATGCGGTATATAGTTTGTGAAAATAATTCTCTTGAGAAGCATCTTTATTTTGTTAAAGTTAATTGGATTTACTTATTCGTTTGCTCATCATTAGTCAAATTACCATTTAAAAAATAAAATTTGGTCTTGTTCTATGTTTAACTATCAGACTGTTAACTCCTCGTTACGTAGTTATTGTGTTTTTTTTTTTTTGCTTTTTTGTTTGATCGAAATCGATAACCATGTTTGGAAAGAGTATTTTTAAACAACGAGGCTGTTTGAAAAAGAAAAGTAACGAAATTTATTATTCATATTCTCATCCTCATGCACCCCAAATAGAATTTTTTTTTTCCGAAAAATCTAACTCCTTCCTATTCTATATAAAAGCTTAGTAATTTCTTTGTATATTATAGACATTATAAGTGTTATATAGGGAGTTAACATTTACTTCGAGATAGCTTAGCTCGTTAACTATATAGTTCACGGTTGTAGATGTCTTCAGTGACGCTTCGACCAAATGTTTGGCACTTGATTCTATGCTTCTCGACAGCACATACGAGTATTTCGTATTATTCCGTAAAAACTTAGGTTTTACATTATAAGCTTACTTCTTAGACCTCGGTGTAAATAGACCAGTTATTAGCGGTGAACGCAGCTTAAGCCACTTGAATGTTGAACTTACTTTGGTTTGGAGATTCCGGTTTTATAAGCTTTCCTCGTTTTACTCATAGTTATCTTCAATGGCGAATAGAACTGTTTGTTCTGTCTGACAGTGGGATGCCTTCGTACTAAAGTTTGGGGCAGTAGTTTTCATGTTTTCAGCTTTGGACTTGAATGGCAACTTATCAGCTAGAAATATTTCACTTTTTTCACATTTATGATGCTAAAAACGTTCTATTGCACACTTTGTTTCCTTTATCGTGGTTTTAATAGTAGATCAAAATAGCTCAAGGTCTACAGTGCCTCTGCCAACTATTTTATAATTAACAAATAACTCTCACGAAAAGATTTTTAACTTTTTACACCGCCATTATCCTTGACAACTTTGTCAACTTTGAAAATCGTCTGTCGCTGACTCTCTTAGAAGTCTAGCCGAACAAGACTAGAGAATATAAAACATAAAATGAAAGCTCATATCATCCGCTATTATGTTTGGTTATATTAGAGAATAACGTCGTCCTCATTCAAATCAATATAATGTCAACCACTACATATAGTATTTCCTTTTTCGAAGACTTCTTAACAGGTAATGTACTTATCGGCGCCCGCAGCTCACGAATTTTAAGGGTCAGGACGATAAAGATTTCAATACTGGTATTTATATAATTGCTAATACGCATGGAAGAGTTCGTACAGTTTCCTTAAAAAGTTATGAGAGTATGACTTAATAGTTAGAATCATTGAATTCATTGATACATCGTGATCAAATTGCCTGGCTGTGCAGACCCGAAATGTTCAATGGCAATTATGATATGGGTTAGCAGGCTACATATCAATTTGTATCATCTAAGTTCCTATGCAGGGAAAAATATGATACAAAACCATTTTTTTTTCCAAATTTATCTTTTCATTACATTGATACTTGTAAGTGTTTATCGGAAAGTTAAGATGTTCTGAATTAGAATGTTCAAAAATAGTGTTTCTTTTTTTTTGTGATTCTTTTTTTTTTTTAGAAGGTAAAGAAAGAATGAAATTATTGAACTTAGAAGTAACATGATTTTAAATACATTAAAGGATAAAAAAAAAATTTTAATAGATTTTTAAGCCTATTTCATAGGCGTCTTATCGCTGCAGTCTTCAATCGACGGGAAAGATCAATCTCGTATTTTTTTAATATTTTATAATATTTTTGTTCTGGGGGAACTAAAAAAAGGGTAAAATAAAAATTTTAGCGGGTTTAAAAAAAAAGTGTTTTTTTTTTTAAATAAATTTAAAGTACTATAACAATTGTTTAAATAAACTTTTTAAAGAATTCTTTTATTTCACTAAGAGAATTTAGTGAAAAAAAAATGTTGGTTCAATTCAAGAAGTCGTTTGGTTTTTAAGCTATCAAACCCGTCAATTTAGAAAAATCGTGAAAATAAAAACTAGAGAAAATGCGTTTCAAACTTTTTAATAGAAAAAAATATCAGTTTTTAGATACTTACGCTGATAATCTGCTAATCAGCTATTTCAGCTCCATATAACAGCCCTTCTGTTTCTTCAAAAGTCTCATTTATTTTGATGCATTTGATTGAGCCTACGAGCTGTACGAGCCTCCTTCATGCTAAATGCCTGGCTTGTTCACTCTCTCGATCCGTTGTGTGTCAGCGATATCAAGGATATCGATTTTTTTGACATTTTAATTCAGGACACCCCTTTAAGATCTATCTTATATATAGATTTTATTACATTCATTGATGAATAAGTTCTTTCGTAAAGATAGATACGTTAACAGCTCATGGTATACAATTAAAAGGATTTATTACCCAAGAAAAAGTTACGAAAATTACAGCTAAACGGTCAGCGAGAAAGAAAAGAATTGAAAAAAATGCGGCCGTACTTTTTTTGAAAGCTTCGCTTCTTTTTGTTCTCTTTTGTTTAAATGCTATGCTTGGTACATTTTCTTAGCTCGTACGTGGATTTTTATAGGCCGAAACATTCCTCCCCTCATGAAAAGGTCGCCCTCAATTGGCGAATCCAATTTGATGTTCTTAACATTCAACGCGAAAACCGCCGCCGATGCATACAAACAAAACTATAAGATATCTCGGATTTCTATGAAGAAAATTGGCAGAGAATCAGTTTGTTATGTGCACAACCAATCCTCCTTCTTTGATGATTCGATAGATTACATAGATCACCCATTTTTGTTACAATTCTATAGGGACCTTGCCAGTCGTCTTGTAGTTTTAGACATAGACCCTTTATCCTCTTCGGGGCATAATGCAAACTTTGTCGTTCACAGTAAATAGTTGAGCTTTAGCATCACAACGCGCACGTCCCAAAAAACGGTGGCAATGACCTTTCCGGTCGAAGGCACGGTCTTCGCTTTCTTTGGAGCACGTTCACCGGGTAAAACCCCTTTTTTCGATTATTCTGTGATCTCTGGTGTATACAATGAATCGAAGTCTAATCGACGGTCACGAAACGACGCACAAAATCCCTCTAATTTCTATTAAACAGGGTAAAGCACGTCTTTGAAATGGTCTCAGGATTACACTTGTTCTCTGGTGTGAGCAAACGCGGCACCCATCGTGCGGACAGCTTTCTCATGCCAAAAATCTCGTGCAGGATATGGCTAACGCGTTCAGTTGAGGTGCCTGCTATCTCAGCTAACTCGCGAATATTTACTCGGCGGTCCACCAATACGAGATCATGGATTTTGTCCACGGTTTCCTCTGTGTTAACCGTTTTAGGGCCCCCTGGGCGAGGTTCATCAAAAAACGACGTGCGGCCACGGCGAAACTCTGCGAACCAATTGTAAACGGTTGTACGGGAAGGCGAATATACCCCATACACACCATCAAGAATCGCATTGATTTCCTCGCAGGTTTTTCCACTCGAAAACAAGGATCACAGAGCAATACTGGTCTTTTTCCATGGTCTCAAAAAACTCGAACACTATGTTTTGAAATGGGTATCAAAACAAAACTAAGCGTTGGATTATCAACAAATTTTGACATGCGGGCTTAAAGAGGTTGTATTAGATGATGGTTTACTCATTTTGGCCTAGTAGCGCCACTTATCTTACAATCCGGATACTCATCAAACAGACCTCGTACATTTAAAAAAATACCTTTGCGCACTAAGACTACGAGGAAACTCAAGTACTTCGGTAAGTTTATACAACTTTCTAAGTTTGCATGTCATTCAGCATTTGTTAGGCTGCCACCTGACGAAGCTTTCTGGGGGGTTGTTTTATTGTATGGTCTTTCCTGTATTGATTCGATACAGGGTAATGGACGTCCGATCTGGTGGATCACTTGTGCAGATCCAATCACAAATGCAGAACTACATACACACCGCGACAAAAAGATAGCCTAGCCCATTCATATTATTTTCGAAAAATGTAGTTAGCGATAAGTTTAAACACTTTTTTCTTCGTTTAGTTTTGAGTAATAGTTGAATGTATTTCTTTGAGTTCATATGGATAAAAAGAGTTAAATAGATTCACTGTTATCATGAAAAAACCGAATATGTATATGGATATGGTGGACAAAATGATAGCACATTTCAATGAATTTGTATGCAGCTTTCTTTGAGTCATCGTAAAAGCGGATCATTTTTTGTTATTTGTAAGAAAATTATCTGTTCATACTTTTAAGAACTAAATATAATTTTTTTAATTGAGAGGAAAACGGCCTAACAGTATCGAAAATAAAGTACCTCCCAATTTACAAAAATAATGTATGAAAATCTGTGAAACCGCAAAACAGACATGTAGAAGTCGAAAAGTATTTATGAACTTGCTTAAAGATTCCAAAAATTATGGGAAAGCTTACACCGAGAGAAAAATGAGCTTTTTTATGTACATTATGCATCTAATTCCGATTTTACTGCTAGACAAATGGCGGAAAGGCCTGCGTTAAAACTGATGTCCGCAACGTACAGAGGATTCTTAAAACCTCGGAAACTCAAAAACTCATACTCATACGACAAAAATAAAAAGTAGTAGTATTTTTGGTTTGCGTTTTTCAACTTTTTATAGTAGAGAAAGGTTCGATATTTACAGTTACAAACATTTCGTTAATAATTTCACTTGTTATCCCACCCCAGTAAGCCTGTCACATGTCTCTCCAGATACCATAATAAGTGAATAGTAATTCTTCAGTTTAAAGTGCAATCTATTAATTGAACAATTCAATTAAGATTTATGTAATATAGTTTATAATGGAACCTAAAGAGCAAGGTATGCACTGTACTTTGTTACCGCGTTAGCGAATTTTTTATTTTAAATGGTTTACTTGCTACAACCCAGTACAGTTGCTCTTTTTAATTCTAGCAATGATCGAAATAAATGTTAATCCGATGCAGCAAGGTCAGGGCTATATGGTGGATGTTGCATCAATTCCTGATCAAGCTCCATTAATTTTTAGCGAGTGTCCAGAGATGTATGTGGCCTAGCGTTGTCCTGATGACACATTTTCGATGAACTAATCCTGACCGTTTTTCGTTGATCGCTGTATTCGATCTGTTGATCGTTTGATTCCTTGGAAGCAACTCAAAATATACCACATATTTCCCATCCCACCAAATGAAATGTGTGACACATTTAACTTTTGCTATCTCTCGCAGAGTTACGAGTACATGACGATTCGACTCGATTATGGCTTTGATTTGATTTTCATTAAGCTCATCTTGTCGAATTAATTGTTGTTCATCTTTCCGTGAAAAATATTCGGAACGAAATTTGTCAAACCAATTCCGGTAATGTCTTTCTTTTAAGGTTCCTTCACCATTACTAAATGTGTATTTCTCAGTGAGAAGTTCCATCATTTGTGTACGAATAGTAATTTGCCCCATTTATTGCCACTATTTGAAACTGTATCGTAAATATAGTATTATGCCTTTCTGTTTGGGATTGACCGTTTTTCTTATTTCCTCCTCTTCCTAAATTCTAACTTGCCATTTGTTGACGTTAAATCGGTATTCAATATTAATGAAATATTCAAACCAAACTTAAATATTTCAGTATGCACTAGCTTTCCTAAACATTTATCGCTTTCGTTCATTTCAGATGGTGTGGCAGCACAATTTAAAGGTAGCGTTATTTTTCGTGTGTGTACCAGTTTATCTTTGACATTTATTGGTTAGTTAACACATGTACATATATTTATTTCATTTCGAACACCCTCTATTAACATCTATTAACACAGTCAGGCCAATCAGGTCAATCGAAAACAGATAATTGCATACCATACTTCTCAGCTTCTCACTGAGAAATACACATTTAGCAATACCTCACATTGAGGTATTGAACTTGGAGTGTCGTAATTTGATATTCTCTGATACGTGATCAAGGAAAATTCACTTGCGAAGGCTACCAAGTTTAAATTCAAATAAGTTAGGGTTTTAAGGAATAAGAATATGACTAATCATATACAAATAACTATGCATATATTTTTCCAAATTATACATATACATAAAATTTAAATATAATATAGTATTTGTCATATCTCAAATACGAAGAATCCTGTGAGAAGGAAACTCACAAGTGGAGTGAGTTTCCTCCACTCATAGTGGAGGAATGTATGATTTTCGTTTGATCGGTTGCATACAAAACGATTTTTGACGCAATAAATTTATTTAAGCTGAAGAGTTTCTTAACAGTTTTCTTCTCTCTTCAATCATCTTAGGTGAGGATTGCGGAGTGATGTTAGTGTCTGGAGCCGAAAGCACCCTACTACAAAAGTGGGTCAAAAGTAATGTCATAATGTGAATATGCCATAATTTTTGCAAATTGCGTCAAGTGTCATTATGCTTTGACTTTTATGTTGTAGACACATAAATGAGTTGACGACAAGCAATGGATCGATACACAATTTTACAACTCCAAATAAACTTTTCATGAAAACAGATCCCAACTTTTTTCGTTTCTAACAAAAAGCCAGCCAATTCGCCTTTGTAGCTTATCACACTTAGCAGCATGTTAAACATCACATTTTCAGTCTGCATTCCATTATATACTTTCAAAGTTTTATCATCAAATGCGATAGGTGTCCTTGGTATGTTTTCAACAAGCATACAAATTAAGAATGCTAAGGTTGATAAGCGTTGATAGCGCCGTCCTCTATAATTAATAATTGGCAGTTAAAATTACCCATTAAAAATACGATTTTTCAACACTAACAACCAATTTTATTAGGCGGAATATTGTTATCCCTTCTGCTTTTAAAACTAGGACTTGCTTCTTATATTCACATTTGCATCGTTCCTAACAAGTTTAATTAGTAACAAAATGTTTCAAAGCGCAGTCAGTCAAATCGCTAAGCAACGATAATCGATGGTACGAAATAATTATAGACTTCAAAGGGTGCTTGAAATTTTTTAAAAGAAACGTCGAACAAATATTTTACATTACAAACGCTATCAGGTCCTAATAACTATGTATATCAGGTGTACCGGTATGAAGTGAGCGTCAAAATACAAAAGTTTTTTTTTTTTTTTTTTTTCCATCGTGTTAAAAATGTCGAATTTTGTACCAGAAAATGATGACTTGCGAAAATTTTTTATTTTCATTTGAAGAAAATTTCTGCAAAATCTTCAATGGTTCAGAGATAACGATTTTGATGTGAGAAATGAAGAACATAGAAGACCACCAAAAAAATTTGAAGACGCAGAATTGCAAACAATATTGAGTGAATATGACACTTTGAGTCAGAAACAAATGGCAGAAATGTTAAATGTTACACAACAAACAATTTCTGACCGTTTAAAAGCTATGAGAAAGATCCAAAAGTCTGGAAAATAGGTGCCACATGAATTAAATGAAAGACAGATGGAAAACCGAAAAACCACTTCTAAAATTATTCTTCAAAGACACGATAAAAAATCAGTTTTGCATCGAATTGTTACTAGCGATGAAAAATGGAATTATTTCCAGAATCCTAAATGGAAAAAATCATGGGTTAATCCGGGACAAACATCAACTTCTGCAAAACCTGATCGATTCGGCAAGGAAACAATGCTGTGTGCCGGGTTTGACCAGAAAGGTGTGGTATAGTACGAGCTCCTAAAACCTGGTGAAACCGTTAATACTGATCGCTACCGACAACAAATGATCAATTTGAACCATTATTAATCGACAAACGACGAGAATGGGCCAGGTACGGCAAGGTAATTTTGCTCCATGACAATGCACCTGTACACAAAGTAAAACTGGTTCAGGATACAACCAAAGCACCTGGCTGGGAGCTACTACCCTACCCGCCGTATTCACCAGACTTGGTTCCTTCCGACTACCATTTGTTTTCATCGATGGGACACGCATTAGCTGAGCAGCACTTCGAATTCTACGTGGAAGTCGAAAATTGGGTGACTCTTTGGTTTGCTTTAAAAGACGAACAGTTTTATTGGCGTGGAATCTATAAATTGTCTGAAAGATGGGAAAAATGTGTTGTTAGCAACGACCAATACTTTGAATAAAATGTTTTTTACTTTCCCATTAAAAGTTAGTGCTTTATTTTTACTTCATACCGGTACACCTGATATTTTTAATTTATTTCAATATGCATAGGAGATGTCATTGATTGACTTTGTATCAAGAAACAACAAAACATTAATATCCTGCCTATCATGATTATAAATCAAATACTCGTACCTACAAGCACAGGTATCTACTTTAACCAACAAAATAGTAGTTGGACTTGCAGGAAGAAATACTCTCGAAGACTAGTGATGATATTGAAATGTAATTAAAATTACAATAATAGCGAACGTATTTGTAGGTTGCGATTGTTGAGGAACATTTCTATCAATTGAAGTCCAATACATCTGAAAAGTAAATGTACATACAGTGTAGTAATGATTACTTTGAAATGAAAATTAATTAAAGTGAGATGTCAACAATGCTGTAGTATTTATTAATTCAATACATATCGAAGAATATTATTTAAGATTAGAGTTTGTCAGAGGGCACGTGATCTTTAATTGAAATTGAGTATAACACAATAGTGCTCTGTGAAACAATTTTTTTTCTAAAGAATTAATTACTGTTATCGGTAACGAGCTATGAAATAAACTTATCACCAAGTGGCAATAATGGCAAAAGGTATCCTGGAGGTCCCAAGAAAATAATCGATTTCTTTTCTCTTTCGAAAATACGGTACACATCAATATGCCTCTATTCTCCTCAGACTTTTCATTTGTCTGATGTTTCAAGGAAATAATTGGCAGTTTTTAGGTGAGTAATTTTTATTTCATATTCGTATATCCTCATTCAGGATTTTCTGGGAAGTTAGTTCAACTGTTTTGTTGGACGATTGGAAGGAATTTTCATATAAAATAAAATAGTTAATCGAATTTTATTTAAGCGAACTTTCTCATACTTTAAATGTGTACAATTCCCTTGTGATATATTAAAAAAATTGTCCATTCGGAACCGTCGAGCCAACAATTTATTCCTTTATTTTATTTACCGAGAAAAAAAACAATAGAATGCAGAAGATCGATGATTATTCCATATTTTTTCTAGTGCACTACTTTGTTAACTTTAAACCATTAACTATATTACTTATGTTTTGTGCATTACATTTGGAATTGGTGACTGTTTTCGGGCCATTCACATTCCTATCAGACGTCTTAAAAACTACCAAAATGATTATTTTAAATCACGACCGTGATTTCAGTGAAACTAAAGCTGACTATGACACCAAGGTGTTATTTTGTTTTTTCTATCTTTATTTACTTCGTTTTATATTTTTACATTTTATTATTTTTGTACTAATATGTATACAGGGTGAGTTTTTTAACTTGAGACATCCAAATTATTCGAAAAATACACGATATCGCGAAAAATGTTTCAAACAAAAGTCACAAGGTTCTGAAGGGGACATAAGATGGTGACCACGAGTTTGACCTTGAGACCCATTTTCAAGGTCAAACGAAGGTCACTTTTGATTTTTCAAATAATAATTCCTGATTTTCATTGCTCAGTCGTATTCCTCAATGGGGCACACGACTTTGTCTCAATGGTCTTATTCATTCAGTGCTAGATACCACTGCACTGGCATGCCTAAATCATTAATCGGTTTCCAACGTTGTTAGGGTGTTAGAAGGTCGAGATTTGTTTTGAGGAAGTCATTATTGCCTCGAGTAAAGTTAAAACTCAAAGAAATTTTAGATAGAGAAAAATTGTCCTAAACTTATCTGAGAGTCTATGATGTGCACTCTGCCCTTTTTTTCTACTTGAACGAAACTGTACTTCATTTAGAACTTCGATATCTGTTTTGGATAACTGATTATTATTAGTAACGTTATCCAGATTAATAATGCAGGATATTTCAATTCAAGAGAAAATTGAAATGATATTGATTTATGGAGAAAGTGGAAGGAACATCGATGGTGCTGTTGCTCTTTACGCCCAACGTTTCCCAGACCAGACATCTTACTGGTGAAGGAAGTGTGCAACCAAAGAAAATTAATCGGTCAGATAGGGCGGCTGTTGAGGACAATGAAATAGCAGTGTTAGCTGCTCACATTAGCACTCGCCAAATAAGTCGTGAATCAGGAATTTCTCAAACGAGTGTCTGTAAAATATTACATCGGCATAAATACTATCCATATCATGTTTCAATGCATCAAGAACTTTCTAGTGAGGATTTTCGCAACCGGGTTTCCTTTTGTCAATGGGCACTTCAGCAAATTGAACGAGACCCCCTTTTCTTCGCCAAGGTGTTATTCTCTGATGAGTCGACTTTTACCAATCACGGTACGGTCAATCGACATTATATGTATTACTGGGCTACCGAAATACCGAAAACCCTTTTTGGTTGCGACAAGTTGAACGCCAGCACCCTTGGAATGTTAATGTTTGGGCGGGAATTATTGGGGATAAATTAATAGGTCCATATTTTATTGAAGGCGAAAAGTATGCAAACTTCTTGCGGGACCATCTTCTAGTATTACTAGAAGAACTGTCATTGGAGTTGCGACAAACAATGTGTTTTCAACATAATGGTTGTCCAGCCCATTATTCCCAAGTAGCCCGGAGCGTTCTAAACAATGTTTACCATCAACCATGGATCGGACGAGGGGGTCCGAGACAATGGCCTGCTAGATCACCTGATCACTTGATTTATTCTTGTGGGACTACTTAAAAAGTGAGGTTTACAGAAAAAAGTCAACAACATGTGAGGACATAAAAAGATGAATAACTGAAGCTTGTCGGAATATTACGCCAGAAATACTTCTCAATTCTGTTGGCTTGTTTGTGTATGTTGGTGTATTGAAGTGAATGGTCACATTTTCGAGCATTTGTTGAAATAGTCTCGGGAAATAAACGTCGAAATGGGAAGAATTCAATTATTCAACAGTGGGCGGCAAGGGGACCCACTCTAATTAATCACCCCGAAAGAAATACTGCTACGTCCACGTCGTTGTTTCTGGGTTATGCTAAACGCAGTTTGTAAAAACAATGAAAATCAGGAATATCATTTGAAAAATCAAAAGTGACCTTCGTCTGACCTTGAAAATGAGTCTCAAGGTCAAACTCGTGGTCACCATCTTACATATGTCTCCTTCAGAACCTTGTGACTTTTGTCTGAAATATTTTTCGCGATATTTCGTGCTTTTCGAGTAATTTTGATGTCTTAAGTTTTATGGCACCCTCTGACGGGAAAAGATCGCATTTTTGAAAAAAGTGTTTCATGAAAAAGAATTGTAATTTTTCACGCAGAATTGTAATTGTAATTTATTCACAGATTACGAATCTGTCAATAGAAAATAGGGGTTCCCATTAAAAAGTCAAAAGTGACCTTCGTTTGACCTTGAAAATGGTCTTATGTCTCCTTCAGAACCTTGTGACTTTTGTCTAAAACATTTTTCGCGATATCGCGTATTTTTCGAGTAATTTGGATGTCTCAAGTTAAAAAACTCACCCTGTATATTTTTTATTAATTTGTTTATAGCCACAATGCCGATGATTAGATAGATGCAGCCAGCAAATGCATCAGAAGATATTCTATTTTTAAACCAAATATCGCAAATTGGTAAACGTGATTCACTATAATCAGCTTCCCTATAGGCTTGCTACGATATGTCTAATATGTTATAACAATTCCTTCCATAGACTTCTGAAAACACAACTTGATCATAATCTGAATGTTTTAATTTTGCGTTGTTTCCTTATTTATATAAACAAATACTAGTGTGTAATCTGTTGTCAGGTAGGAGATGAGTATCATCCAAATGTTTATGCCTACACCCCATGGTGCGACCATCGGACCATGGTCTTAATATAGGTTTTTAGAGTTAAGTTTAGAGTATCACTGTTATCTTAATTCTAGTTACTGTTCAGACTTTTTCTTCTTCTTACACCAAAAAACTTACCTTATAAGTTATTTATTTATATCATCGAAAGATCAGACAAAATTAGTTCTGTAAGTTATTTTTTTTTGATCTGTCTTTTAGAAAAGATCTAACCAGATTCGATTTTTGCAATTTTTTTAAAAGGATTTTTCGCGCATTTAATTGTCAACATCAAACAACTGAGATTATAATTATAGCAATCATATATGGGCATTAATGAGTTCTACTACAATAAAAATCTTCAAACAACTCAGTTAGTACTACAATATATTGACACACATTATTAATTTAATCTAATTAAGATTTATAAAAAAAAAATATTACCTGTCTAGGCAAAATGTAAAGTTTTTTTTAATAGCAATAAATTTTTTTAGATAACTTGACATCAAATAAGATCGTAACTTTATGATTAATCTGCTTTTTTAAGGCATGAAAAGCGGTAAAATTTTTCATTTTTGCCCTATGGGCAAATCTTTACAGATACGTTATTACCAACAATTATTCAAACCTATAGCAACAAACCTGGAATCGTTTGATAGCCGATATTATTAGCCAACATTAATAATTACCAACACTATTACCACCCATGCTTTCAGTTTCTAGATATTAGTCTTCAAACACAATTTGTTTTAATAAATTTTTGGGAAAATCGCATTTATCTCGGGAAAGTGTGTTTTTTATTTTTATTTTTTTGTTAATGTTAACTACATTCCAGGTGTACCGGTATGTGAAAATAAAATACTAATTTTTAATGGGAAAAGTAAAAAACATTTTATTCAAAGTATTGGCCATTGCTAGCTACTCATTTTTCCATCTTTCAGGCAATTTATGGACTCCACGCCAATAAATCTGTTCGTCCTTTGAAGCAAACCAAAAACCCGATTTTAGACTTCCTCGTAGGATTCGAAGTGCTGCTCAGCTAATGCGTGTCCCATTGATGAAAACAAATGGTAGTCGAAAGGAGCGGGTAGTAGCTCCCACCCAGGTGCTTTGGTTGTGTCCTGAACCAGTTTTGCTTTTTGTGCAGGTGCATTGTCATGGAGCAAAATTACCTTGCCGTACCTGCCCCATTCTCGTCGTTTTTCGATCAATGCATGGTTCAAATTGATCATTTGTTGTCGGTAGCGATCTGTATTAACGGTTTCACCAGGTTTTAGGAGCTCGTACACAGCATTGTCTTCTTGCCGAATCGATCTGGTTTTGAATCGAAGTTGATAGTTGTCCCGGATTAACCCATGATTTTTTCCGTTTAGGATTCTGAAAATAAATCCAATTGTAAAACGATGCAAAACTGATTTTTTATCGTGTCTTTGAAGAAAAATTTCAGAAGTGGTTTTTCAGTTTTCCATCTGTCTTTCATTCAATTCATGTGGCACCTTTTTTCCAGACTTTTGGATGCTTCTTATAGCTTTTAAACGGTCAGAAATTGTTTGTTGTATAACATTTAACATTTCTGCCATTTATTTCTGACTTAAAGTGTCATCTTCATCCAATATTGTTTGCAATTCTGCGTCTTCAAACTTTTTTGGTGGTCTTCTATGTTCTTCATTTCTCACATCAATATCGTTATCTCTGAACCGTTGAAACCATCTTTTGCATGTTGCTTCTGATAGAGCATGATCACCATATGCCTCGAAAAGGATTCGATGCGACGCTGCAGCACTTTTCTTCAAATGGAAATAAAAAATTAATGCTTTCCGCAAGTCATCATTTTCTGGTACAAAATTCGACATTTTTAACACGATGAAAAATATGTTTTTTGCTCAATGACTTGATGTATATTAAATATGTTTGACAGGTGTCATAGCAACCAAAAAATTAATATTAAGGCCCGTTTACAACAAATGTTCTCTATCGAGACATTTGTATCTTCATACCGGTACACCTGGTATTCACGATGCAAAGTTTTTACCTGGGCCTTACAGTTTCCCATGTATATATGTAGTTAAATAAATTAATTTCCAATATAACTATTTATTATTACTAAATAGTTTTTTTTTTGTAAATGGCAGAGTATTCAATGGAAAAATTAGCGGACATCCATTTTATCTATTGATTTTGTAGTGACAGTGCTGAGAGTATCAACGAAGATTTCATTCACGACGTGTCCCTAATAAAAGGGTGTTTACAAATACTCACAGAAGATTGCAAGGACTGAACAACTACTTACAATCGAGCGGAACCACATGCGGTAGCTTTGAGAGATGCAGAATTAGAAGAACGAATCCTTAATATGGTAGCAAAAAAAAAAACCATCGATTTATATACATTCGATGTCATTAATCCCAATTTTGCAAGTTTTGCATAGAGAGAACCTCTATCCTTATCATGCAACACCAGTTCAGGAGTTATTACCAGCAGATCTGCCTCGACTATCGGAATTTTATATTTGATTGCTGGAACGGTAATTCGATGACAAAACATATCACTAGAGATTTCTTATTAAGCCCAATGAATCTAATCTCTAAAATTTCAAATTTTCACGAAGATCTTCGTTTAGAAAATTGGTTAGCTTGGAAATTTCTTTGTACCTGGTACGCAAAAAAGGCTTAGAACTAACTTTTGTGTTGTGTTGTTAAGATACACACGGCAGTTTCTTACAGTATTGAATCTTATGAAGGTGCAATATTTGATAGCCGCCCTCGACATAAATAAATAACATGTCGAAAAGAAGATTCTTTGCCTCAAAAAGGGGTGAATCTTCATAACTTTCGAGAAGACGCAGAGAATATTGAGAGCAGTACAAGACATATCATTTCCCTTTGATCTTACCAGTCTAACGATCTGTGAGCTTAGTGAGATGTCATCGCATTTTGGATATGTTGTCATGACTTAGGCTTTGCTTTCCGTTTTTGAATGAATCTCACCTATTTTGTTAAATATGTAATATTTATCAACCATGTCAAAATAGTACGAAGTAAAATATAATCTGTAGTGTGGAGAAGTTAGCACTCATTTAGTGTTTTTCATTCGTCTGGAGTTGAAATTCCTATCTAGGACAGTTACCTAGACTATTACTGCATATAAGAGAATTGGTTTGGCTATCTTGTTGCGTTGTAGGCTCTAGCCTTACATCCTTTTGCAAGAGTACAGCTAACCATGACTTACCAAACAAGTACTCTAACATGATTATTTCAATGTAACTTTGTTTAAGTATTTTGGTTTAAATAGCCAGTGCGGATCGACATTATAAAAAAGGGGTTTTTTTTTTTTTTTTTTTTGAGATCACAGAATTTTGAAGATATTTTCTACTGACTGGCTCTCTATTTGGTTTTATTTCTCGATAATATAACACTATAATAAAGGGTGATTCATCGTGAGGTTTGATTTATAAGGTAAAATAAAACACAAATTTGAAAGTGAACTTAAATTTTTATTATCGGCTAAAATAATTCATGACATTTACTTTTTGAAAATGATATCATGTAAATGTTGGCCACGACTACGTCTGAGGTGGTCCATTCGAAGGGTCCAATTTTGGCTCACTCGTTCGAGCAAAGCGACTGGTATCTCGCGGATAACACGAGTAGTGCTGACTACCAAAGCGTTAATCGTAGCTGGCTTATTCCTGAAGACCTGAGACTTTACATATCGACAGAGAAAACAGTCCAAAGGTGTGATATCGCACAATCTAGGCGGCCAATTTACCGTAGCAAAACGTGAAATTAAGTGCTTCACGCTGTATGGCTCGTAACGCCGTCTTGTTAAAACTAGAGCTCACCGAGACCATGTGCTTGAATTTCAGGAATCACAATGTCCGTTAACATGGCGCGATAATGGTTACCATTGACGGTTACATACTGATTTGCCTCATTTTTGAAGAAATATGGACCAATGATTTCACCAGCCGATAAACTACACCATACAGTTGTTTTTAATGGATGTAATGGTGGCTCTTGGTACTCCTCGTGTTGCTCATCAGCCCAAATACGGCAATTTTGTTTATTAACGTATACACTGAGCCCGAAATGGGCTTCATCACTGAACAAAATTTCACGATAAAACACCGGATTTTCATTGAGTTTTTCCAAAGCCCATTCACAGAAAATATGACGCAAATTCAGGCCTGGCTTCAATATTTGCACAAGTTGAATTTTGTACGCTTCTAGGCCAAGATCCTCACGTAAAATACGCCAAGTTGTCGAATACGCCAAGCCAAGCTGCGGAGAACGACGTCGAATCAATTCGTCGCAAGCCTCGCGTCATCCACTAATATAAACTGGGTCTCAAATTTGCGAATAGTATTGGCAATAATGGTTTCAGTAGATTGATTATGAGCACCGTAAGTTCTTCGAATCGCACGAAAAATATTTCTAACAGAACGCTGATTTTAGGTAATACAGCTAAAGAATTTGGAGACGCTGTTGTGGTGTGACTCTTTTTAAACGATACTGAACAAAAATGACAAAGCAGTTTGATAGGAGTCACGCGTGATCTGTCAAAAAAGCCTATTGAAAATCAAACCTCACCATGAATCACCCTAAATAAAGATAACATCTGAGAAGATGAATGACTGTGTAGTGAACCCTTTCTTGGTACATTGACAACAGCATACATATGAGGAAATAAATGTCCACCAACAGACCGCAAAGCCGATGTAGAAATGTCAAATCTGATATGCTAATATGATGCTGATATGCATCGCAAAGTTTCACGTTTTTAGTAGTGTGTCTTTAAAGATTAGCCAAATCCAACAAAAGTTGTTCGCTCACGAAGCGTTGGCATTATCTCGTTCGGAGTGGAAAAAGAACTTCGAAAATTGGTTCAAACGAATGCGAAAGTGTATAGATTTTCATGTAGAATATTTTTAAAAACAGTACCTACTAAACAAATTTTCGGTGATAAAATATTTCTCAAAACTTACGTAAACTTAATTCGAAGCATGAAACTTATGTATTCTTATTTGTATGTTTCCGAGTTGATAGTTACTGACGACTCAATTTTCTTAGCGCTAGGTTAAGCAGCGCCCCGAAGATTGATCCATTTTCAATTTTAAAAGAATTTTAAAAGAATACCAATAATTTTGTAGAGCGAAAAAGTTTTCATATATGTTGAAGATATATAGAAGTGAATTATATCAATAAAAATATATTATAGAAAATATTTAAACAGGTATAAAGTACGCTGCTATCTCTAACATTAACCTGTCATCTTGCAATTCAAATCAATATCGTTTTTATATCAATCGTTTATACGTTTATAATCCTTGTGTCCAAACATTGGGTCGTTCATAAACTCTTGTTTTTAGTACGATTGCTCGAGTCGTTGTATTTCTGTTACCGCATTGAAATATGTTAATTGCATTGAAATATTACCCCAATTTTAATAAAAAACAAAAATTCTCTTTATTTATATTATATCATCTCAGTATGTATACTTAGTCTTGCATCTAGATACTATCGCCAAAATGTTCTTAAGATAAAATAAAATAAAATGAATTAGCCACTTTGCAGTAGAGATACGTATTGGAACTTTCAGCATTTTCGCCAGATATTGCTGAGTAGATGATTTTCACACGTCTGATTACTTTCAATTGCGGAAAGTACGCGTACTTTTACTGATAATGTAAACATACAACTGTTTATATGATTAGTAAAAAAATCTTACTTTAACCTGGGATGTTAAACAAATAAACATTCCTCTAATAAAATCAAGCAATTTACCATCTATAATATGCTCCTGTCAATCTATCGATGCAGTTTAAAATATTTCCAACTAGCATTTTTTTTTTTCTAAAATTAAAGAAGAGGCAGACGCAGTGATCTAAGGAGAGTACTCGTTAAACTGATATAACGCTAGATGTTGCCTGCTTTAAGGAACTAAGTTGTTTTAAGTCCGGGTTTTAACGGCATTACTCTTGCCGCGAGCATTCGGAAAGATAGAACTTTATCTACATAAAATAACATGTTAAGTTTGTCCTGGTATTTATGCTCGGTTGTGATGTACGAGTATTACACTCTGTTTCGGTTTCGAATATTAAACTGATGAAAAAGATAAATTTAAACGTGTTGACATATGATATGTTTATTATGAATAGTTGAATAATATAGGGTTTTCTAATAACGACTTCACAACTTTTTTTTTTTTAAATAAAAGGCAAACCATTTGAGATATTTCAAAAACTTTATTTATTGGCTTGAAGTACAATCAAAACATTTATGAATGGAACTCGACTTCGTTCATATGGCCACCGCGGGCACGTTTGCAGCGGTCGATTCGTTGGACCCAATTGTTAACGACTCGACGACTCATTTCGACCAGAACGGCCGCTATTTCGCGTTGAATGTTGGCTCTGCGCTCTTCCAACGTCGTCGGCGTATTGGCATAAACCAATGACTTAACGTAGCCCTACAGAAATTAGTCAAACGGCGTTAAATCGCACGAACGAGGAGGCCAATCGACTGGCCCATGTCTTGAGATAACACGCTTACCATACTTACTCTTTAATAAATCGATTGTAGCGTGTGCTGTGTGGCTTGTGGCATCATTCTATTGAAACAACATGTCGTCCAAGTCCATATCTTCCAATTCGGGTAAAAAATAATCGGTGATCATGGCGCGATAACGCTGACCACAGTAACGTGACGATCGTTATCGTAGACGAAAAAATATGGAACAATAACGCCGCCGGCATGCAACCGCACCAAACAGTTATTTTTTGTGGATGTAATGGTGATTCATGAAGCACATGTGGGTTTTCACTCGACCAATAACGCATATTTTGCTTATTGACGAACCCATTAAGCCAAAAATGTGCTTCGTCACTGAATATGGCTTTGCGATAAAATCCATCATCTTGGCGCATCTTCTCCAGAACCCAATCGGGGAACGTACGTCGCTTCAAATGGTCCATCGGCTTCAATTCGTGAGTCAGCTTGATCTTGTATGGGTGTAAATCAAGATCCTTACGCAAAATACGCCATAATGTGGTCTGAGCGAGGCACAATTCTTGAGAACGCCGTGGAATTGACTGATTTGGATCGTTGTCTCACTGACACGGCAACATCACACAACGAATATGTAGACTCAAATTTTTGCACTAAACTTGTTATTGCCTGTCTACTAGGTCGAGAATTACGACCGAAAATTGGAGTTAACGCTCTTAAAGTTGCAGTCACCGACTCCGAATATTTGTAGAAAATTTTTACAATTTGCAAACGTTGCTTGTTATTATACTAGTGTATTATGATGAAAATGTTGAGTTTACTGAATAAATTGACAGTGACAGTTTGATGATTAGTGAAAGAGTGCGTTCACAAATTAAATTCAAAGTTGTCAAGTCCCTATTGGAAAACCCTATAGAATAGCATGAATAGTTTTTTTCTTTTTTTTTTCTTCCTTTTTTATGTTGCTCCTTCTTTAAATTATAGTATATTTCTCCACTTGTGGTTCTTAGAAGTATATCAAAAGTCTGTTAAACAATGCTCTCGTAGACGCTACTGCGAAGGAAATTTAGGACGACTGGTGTTAAATTCTAGTCAATGTTTATGAGCAATGAATAGTTTAATGGAATGGTTTACTCCAAGCTTCTTTTCTGCCTCTTAAATTTCCAACAAATTTAACATCTCATTCTAAACTCAAAAATCTTGGGTTCTTGCATTACTTTATAAGTGGTCAGATTGTAAAACAATGCTTTAAAAGTAGCAACAAACTAAAATAAAAAAAGGGTAGATCTAGGATTGCGTGTGAAGGTTTTTTTTATATACATATATATATTTCTGGGCGAAACCAGCCCAGGTAAAGTTGATTGGTATTTTTTTTTTTTTTCAACAGCAGTTCTGGTGTCATTGCGTCTGATGGCATGTCTATAAGACCAGAGTCATAGGGCAATCAGCGCGCTATGTCATCAAAGCTCCAATGCGTGTTGTACCAAAACACCACTTCTTTTTAAACGAAAAATGGCTTTGAGAGTGCTGCCCATGATATGAATATCAAGGGGAGGGAACCTCTATATATGGTATTAACGCGAAACTCGTATCACCAGACAACCTCAGTTTTCAAAGAGTTAACTAAGTGCACAATCCCAGCGCACGAATAATCGATTACGACGATGAAACTTTTAATTTTGAAGAAAATAGATGCTGTAGATGTCTGTACATAGCAGATAATTTAAAATTAGTTATTAGTAGGTTAACCATTTTCCACCGTAAAGGTAATGTTAATGAGCATTGGTCTTGTATAAGAGGCCCATATTTCATTTCCTTCTTCTTCTTCTTCTGCTGCTATCACTCTACGAGTATTTATTTCTCTGTCTTTACTTTTACTGGCTGTAAAGATCTGCGGTGAGACCATAGAATAATAATCCGAATAAAGGTTACTGTTCTTCATCAGATCTATTGTATTAGTACCCAATCATTATAACACCGTTAGACATCTATGTACAAATTCGAAGGGTGTGTTTTTTCGTGCACAATATTGCTTTCATAAAAAGCGGCGTGGCAGCTAAATTAAATTACTCAAATGTAAGAACATTGGCAATTGCAATAGAGAAATATGTGGCATTAGATCTACAATACTTGTCATTACTGGCTTTCATGTGTTTTATATCTCCATGCACAGCTTGGAATGTGTTTACGTTGGTTGCTTCTAAATATTTTAAATAACGATGACAATATCTGTGCTAGAGTCTGGGTTGTAGGTGGCACTCAGTTGATCATAAAGGTTATCATTTGCGTCCTCAGTTGTAATATTCTGTAACACTCTATTACCGTAACGTATATTGTTATAATCAGGAATTTAACGTTGAGGACATTATTTGACAGCATTGATTTCCTGCGATATATATGATAGCTTCTGAGCGGCTTCCGAAGTTTGTATACCAACCATATGAACTCATCACACTTACTCCCAAGAAATCCAGTTTATGCCAAAATAGTGCTGGAAGTAGTTTCTAGCAGGGATGTCAGGTTTGCTGCTGAAACTATAGATTGGTTTTGTCCGAGAATTCAGCTACCAAAGGCACTCTAGAAACTATTCAATCGTAAAAAATAGGTTTTTTTCCTTTGGTTTCGGACCACTTCGTTTTTTTTTTTTTTTTTTTTCCATTATTTTTTGACTATTTTGTACTTGTCGTTAGTCTCTTGGGTTGGATCATCAATCCTTACAGAGTTTGCGTCTAGACGGGTATACAAAGTTGCGGTTGAACTCGTCATTTCTTAAGATTAGCTTTCTGGTAGAATAGATCAAATACACTATGAAGAACCTTTCCTTCGAAACGACTGTTGGCTTATGATTCATATTTGTAGATTTAATTCATTATTGGGATTAATTGATTTGCTCGGAAATAGAAAGATTATTAGGGTAAGTTTCTGCTACTTATACAATAAAACGGGCTTTAAGGTTGAGATTAACTGACCACACAAATTCGTTAGAGATTTTTTCTGCTCATCCAATAGACTCCTTTCTGTCTGTATGGAACTTATGTGAATATGTATTCAACAATTTACACTTTCGAAATTAACAAATAGGAGTAGTATACTTTATCTAATGAGTTTTTTTTTTCAGCGTTTAATTTTATTTTCTGTTTCATTTTGTGATAACTAGCTGAATTGCTACTTGAAATTAGCGAGTCTTCTTATGGTAAACAAATACGAATAACAATTCTTGCTTCTTTCTGTTATATACGAGAAGCAGACCAAATAAACATACTGATATATTTAGTATGGCTTGATACTATGAAGGTGATTCACCTTACACTTACTAGAAACAAAGAGTGAAAGTCTTACCAAAAGGAGCTGGAGAAAATGGCTGTCCTTAACCAGCTTCAAATTCAGACTAATTACGAATACTATAACTAAATAGATTTTTCTTTAATCTATTTTTGTTAACTCACTCATGTAACAGACATAATCGAAAGCATAAACGTTACAAAATTAATTGAACATTTTCGTTGCTGATATGTACGTACATATCTATTTATCCTAGTACCTCGTGCTGTATTTAAAAAAGAAAATTCTTCAATTCAATTTCTATTTCGATTTTTGCTGCATACTTTGTTTTTAAGTAAATAAATTAATAAATGGGAAACCTCTAACTGTCAACTTAATTCATTTCTAAATGCAAAGTTTAGTTGTTTAGTTAAACAAAAATTTTAGATGTGATAGGGTAATAAAGATCGTTGTGAGCATGTGCACAAAGAATGTAGCCTACTATGTTATTCAGATTTTAGTTTTAGATGGTGTTATCCGACTGTTGTTTCCTTTTCGAATGTAAAATAATGATGTATTGTTATATGTAGTACTTCCCTTATAATTTTAGTGTTTAAATTAATTCCTGGAACTACGAAAATCAGCGTTCTGTGAGAAATGTTTTTCGTGCAATTCGAGGAACATACGGTGCGCATAATCGACCTACTGAAATCACTATTGTCAATACCATTCGCAAATTTGAGTCCCAGTTTTCATTAGTGGGTAATACTCGACCTCTTAGACCACATCCAGACTATAGCAGCTGTATTCGATTCGTCGTCGTTCTCAGCAGCTTGGCTTGGCGTATTCGACAACTTGGTGTATTTTACGTGAGGATTTTGGCCTAAAAGCGTACAAAATTCAACTTGTGCAAGAATTGAAGCCAGGCGACTTAAATTTGCGTCATATTTTCAGTGAATGGGCTCTGGAAAAACAATGAAAATCCGGTATTTTATCGTGAAATTTTGTTCAGTGATGAAGCCCATTTCTGGTTCAATGGATACATCCATTAAAAACAACATTATGGTGTGGGGTTATGGGCTGGTGGAATCATTGGTCCATATTTCTTCAAAAATGAGGCAAATCAGAATGTTACCGTCAATGGTAACCGTTATCGCACCATGTTAACGGACTATGTGCTTCTTGAAATTCAAGCATATGTTCTCGGTGAGCTCTGGTTTCTACAAGACGTCGCTTCGAACCACAGAGCGCGTGAAACTATGGACTTGTTGAGCAATCATTTTGGTGAGCCCAAAATTGGAACTTCCGAACGGACCACCTCAGACGTATGGCCAACATTTACATAATATCATTTTCAAAAAGTATGTAAAATGCCGTGAATTGTTCAATTTTAAATTTGTGTGTTTCATTTTACATTATAAATCAAACCTCACGATGAATCACCTTATATATATATATATATATATATATATATATATAGTAAAATAGTTTAAAAAAAGATTACTGCTTTTAAATTATCTCATTAAGGAGCTTTTTAGATAAGATAATTAATATTGTTAATCTGTGGGAATAGTGTTGAAAAAGTATTTTTGTACACTGCAGTCAAATTGGGGCCGGTCAAAAGAATAACACCAGTGACAACATCCAAGAAAAATATGAACACGAAATTGTTTTCAACGTAAGAAGTACACTTATTGAATAAATAAATCAGTTTATAATTTTGTTAGCATTTGGTTGCAAATCTTTTGTTGGAAATGACAGCCGTGTAACGTCGCATCGTTGCATTGAATCAACCAATGACTAACATCTCTCCGAATAATTGGCATACCACCAGCATAGAATCACATTCCAGAACTCACTGGTGTTTCTTGGTTGTTCCTTTGAAACACCTTTCTTTTCATCAACCCTAAAATTTTCCAGTGGATTTAAGTGTGGAGACTGATTTGGCCATTCCATTGCACTGACCAACACCATGGCACAGAAAACGTGCCCATTCCATAATGACATCATCATCGGTCCATAGTAACGGCGTTTTTTCTATAGCAAATGGCAACATTATTTTCTCCATTATTTTGACATAAAGCTGTTGATCCAGATTTGATCCAATATATTGGACGAAAACCATGGATTTGCCACCGTGTTTTACCGTTTTTGTCAGTTAAGTCTGTCTTTGAGGATCTTCTAACATAACAATAATACCCAACATCACCAAACAGGACGATCTTGCTATCGCTAGGCCTGAAAACAAAAGTTCCAAAGCCGAATAAGGAATTATTGCATATGGATGCTAATAACATACTCATGGTCCTATTTTTTTTACCACGGTTTTGTATATATTATTGTTGGTAAACACAAATTGTATTTAAATCAGTTTACAACATGGAAAACAAACTAAGTGATTGGAGCCACCCTTAACAGTTTGCCGTTGCATAAGCATCCAGCAGCTTATACTCGTAGTGAATATTTAAAGTAACCATTATGTGAAGCATAAACGAGACCTTTGTGTCTTAATGTTTAAGAATGTAACATTCGAATTATTTCTAACTTGAAAAAGTGTGTAATCGCTTACTCTTCTAAATGAACTTTGTAACTTCTTTTCGTGGCAGTGTAGCCTTCTATATTTCTTTATTGTTGAAATTTGGCGCCAGTCAAAGTATTTTTGTGTTAAAAAAAAAAATTTAATATTTTGCTCTATCTGCATCATATATATACTATATCACTCTAAAGTAAAATCTGAGTAAGTCCTAATAGCTAAAACTTTTTTTTTTTTGCTAAATTCAAATCCAACCAAGAAGATAACAGCACTTATGTACAAATGATCGAGACTTCATTCGATCAACCATTAACAGAAAAACGTCGGCCTCGAGGAATTTTCAACGTTTTGCTAAAGGATGTTATTACCGGAATAAGTATAGATCGGCTTAAGGAAATACTTGATGAAAAAATTATGGGCCTAAAAAAGATTTAGCATCCAAAGCTGACTCCGAATTGTTGGATTTGAAATCGAAACACTTAATCGATATAGAGTATGCACACAGAATTTCTACCCGCAATCAAAATGAGTTCGCAAAACACTACAATTGAAACTTAAAGAAAAACGGTAAATAATTAAAAAAAAAACACACAAATCAGCTCAGCGTACGTAAGTTGAAAGAGCTTCTAAAGTTCTCGCGCTGCGATGTAGATGTAGAAGCATTTTTAGTAATTATACATTTTTTCTGCGGTAAGACCAAACGTAATTAGAGGGAAACTTTTTGACTATCGAAAGCAGTTAAGGGGGCGGTCACAATTAAAAATATGGAGCAGGATAATTATTTTGAAATAAGAATGCATAACACCAACTAAATATCAAATTAATACTAACTATTCCAATTGGCTGCACGAATTTATTAACCTAAGTATTCTATTAAATAATGTAAATATAGATAAACGTATACTAATGGTTTGCCCAATTCAAAAGACGGACAAATTCTTGAGTAATCAGATGTCTGGGGCTACAAAATCTTAAACGGTTGCTGTGATCGGAATTTACAAGGTGAAACAATTTGTGTTTCGTCATCAAGATTTCGTTTTGAGGAGCGTTTGGCTGTCTGTTATGAATAAGGCTGCCTTAGGTACTCTACTATCTGAACTACAAACACATCGGTGAATAAAGATGATGTCTATAAGATTGACGTAAAATATCAAACCATAAAAACAACAGTATTTGTATGTCAAAAAGTCAGCAAGAGCAAGCACTACTTTGTCACCCACACCAAACTTCTTAAGAGGTGGAGCTTTTACAGCGTTTTTCTTTTCCTTGTTGTCTCTCTTGTTAGATTATCAGCCTCGCCTTGAGAATCCCAAAACTGTGCCATGATGTTCACACTCCAGAATTTTTTGACTTTTTCGGACTTTGTATTCAAGGTTATTCCAAAGTAGCTCGAAAAATAATTAAAGAACTTCCTTACAGCACGTGTCAGAGGTGCATCCATTGCTCCAAGCTCATCTAAATTTTCCAATAATTGCTCAATATCTGCCTCATTTAAAACTACTTAATAATAAAAATAGCAAAAAAAAAAAAAAAAAATCGGTCACTGTTTTCTAAAAATATGAAAGGAACCAGTACATTTATGTTTAAAATATAATTTTCACATTTTATAACTTTATAAAAAGCTTATGGATAACTTACGCGAAGATCAGTGATCCAGGTTAAAAGTTATCGATGCCGCTGGCGTATGACGTAAGATATGTCCAGCATAAAACCTATAAACTTACAAACATTCGGTAGCGAATGTATACAAGCTAAAAAAAAATTTCACTTGTATTTCTAAAACTACTGCAGGCGAAAAACTGCAATACGTTCAAAATTCTACCTATATATGCTTAGATAAATAAAACAAATTTGCTATTGGATATATATTTTAATTCGTGCGGGTTTTTTTTTTTTCCAAAATTTGAACGTTTATTTGGTAAAAACATGTACAATAGTAATATTCAAAGTATTGCCTATCTGAAGCTATGACTTTTTCCCATCTTACCGGCAATTTGTGGATCCCATCCCAAAAGAACTGCGCCGGCTTGACAGCCAAGAAAGATTCAAGCCAATTTTTGATATTCTGCTCTGATGTGAGGGCGTTCTGCATCGACCGGAACAAATGGTAGTCAGAAGGGGCAAGGTCTGGGCTATAAGGCGGGTGGGGTAAGACTTCCCATCCACTGTTTTCCAAATAGTTCTTAACCGGAATAGCAACGTGGGGCCGAGCGTTGTCATGATGGAAAATTATTGCCTCGTGTCTGGTCGCATATTCCGGGCGTTTTTCGCATACTGCTGTCTTCAAACGGATTAATTGTGTTCGGTAGCGTTGTTCATTGATAGTTTCACCCGGTTTTAGCAGCTGATAATACAGCACAACCATCGGTGTTATTCCGCTTTGCCGGTGAATGGCTAGTTGGCCGGGTTTCACATATGATTTTTTGCGCTTGGGGTTGTCGTAATGGATCCATTTCTCACCACCAGTACCAATCCGATGCAAATATGACTTCCTTTTGTGGCGTTCCAGCAGCATTTCGAACATGTAAAACCGCCTTTCGACGTCTCTCGGCTTGAGTTCATGTGGAACCCAATTTCCTTGGTTTTGAATATATCCAGCTGCTTTTAAGCGTTTTGAAATGGCTGCTTGAGTGACGCTCAAAGATTCTGCGAGCTCTTATTGTGTTTGGCAACAATCTTCATAGAGTAATGCTTCCAGTTCTTCATCTTCAAACTTCTTTAGCTGCCCAGGACGTTCATCGTCTTCCAAGCCAAAATCACCACTTTTAAATCGTGTAAACCACTTTTGGTACGTTCGCTCACCTAGCGCATGTTCACCATAAACTTCCACCAAAATACGATGACTTTCGGCAGCAGTTTTCTTCATATTAAAGTAATGAAGAAGAACTCCCCGGAAAACACTTTTTCAGGCACAAAGTTCGACATATTTGAGTGAAAAAAAAAATGATTGTTGTTTACGCTTCAAATGAATGACATATACTGAAATAACGTACAATAACAGTAGCTTTCCAACGCATGTTCCAATGGAATAATAACGATGAAATAATACAAGTTACACCATCTCTTAGCAAACCGAAAGAATTGATACCAAAACAACAAAAAGGATAATAATTTAATATAACCTTGATAAATAGATCAAGATCATTGTCAGAAGTTTGGAAAGCGGTTAAGTTTATTAAGTCGTATACAATTGGAAAATGTGGGTGAACCTTTGTTCTTAAATATTCTTAAATACAGGGTGACTGACTCGAAGTGCAACTTTTTAAAATGCTATAATTTTTTTCATTTTTTCATAATTTTTATTACGCCAAAGCGAAAAATGTTGGAGAATATATCAATTTTCAAATTGTATCAGTAGTTTTCAATATTTTCACCTTTGGCGCGAATAATTGCCTTGAGACGGCCGAAGAAAGCATCGCACGCTGCACTCAAGTGGCTCTGCGGTATTTTGGCCCATTCCTGGCGAAGTGCTTGTTTGATGTGGTCCAAACTTTGGTATTTTTTAGTGCCAACCTTCGCATCCGGAGAATTTGCAATCCATTGTGTCGAAGAAATGAAGTGTGAAACATTGTTTTTTGACCAATTTTGGTTGACGAGCGCTTTGTGAGACGGTGCCGAGTCTTGTTGAAATGTCTACGGTCTCCGACCAAAATGATTGTTTGCCCAGGGCTTCAATACTGTCTCTAAGACAGTTTCACGGTAGACGATCGCATTAATTTTGACGCCACGGTCCAAAAATACGACCGGAGAGCGATCATAGGCAGTTATGGCGGCCCAAACCATCACCGTCGGTGCTGTCTGCTTTCTGGTGACCCTCCGAAGGTGTAAATTTTCGAAGTACCTCTCTGGAAAGTAAACTCGGTCATTTTGTTTTTTGAATATTGTTCTATAACAAATACCGACTCATCGGAAAAAAACCAAATTCGGTAACTCACCACTTTCGTCCAAGCGTAGCAACTCCTTCGCTCTTTCGACTCTTACTTTTTTCTGTTGCGGTGTAAGATCGTGTGTTTTCTGCAACTTCAATGGCTTGAGCCCAAGCTCATTTTTCAGTATGTGTTGCATCCGTTCCAACGATATGTTGAGCTCACGAGTCATTTTTCTTCCACTTCGACGCGGATTTCGCTCAATTCGAGCCTTCACTTTCCGAACCATTTCTGAAGATGTTGCTGTTTTTTTATGACTACCTCCATGGCGTTTTGCAAAGCTGCCAGTATCACGGTAACGAGCTATTGTTCGAGACTCAAATGATTTATACACGTTGAGGTGCTGGAGGGCTCTAACGATAGCTACTTATGGTTTTCCAGCCAAATATAAAGCAATCACACTATCACGTTTGAATTCCATCGAGGATAAAAATTTTTCAACGCAACTGAGACGCAAATCGTTTAAAAGGCTTGTAAATAATAAAAGTATCTATCATGTTTTGAGCTCACAGTAATGAACGGTTTGAAAATTATAGCAGTCTGAAGTTGGTTGCAGTTCGAGTCAGTCAGGGTGTACCCTTTTCAAGCACAATGGGATAAGATAGTGCTTTCGCAAATGCTACGAAATAAGGCAAAATGTGCACAAGAGTGGGAATCATTGGAGTCGGATAGTGTCTATAATTTCACTTCTTTATTAATCGAGCAACAGGTATTATTAATGTAAGGTAAACATCCGACTGAGTAAAACTGACAACAAAATTTATGAAAAATTTTTAAATGAAGCGCAGTCATCGGTATAGCAAATTGGACTACTAGCTACAAGAGGGGACGTATCTTATAAACACCTATTCGACTGATAAATTAAACACTATCTTTGAAGTCAGAAGTGAGCTACTGAAACGATGTGTTGCATTTCATTACAATAATACGATACTTAATGAATTCGGCATCAAATTTTGGGCTGGAGGAATAATTTCATATGTATCTTGAATAGTGGTAGGGGTTGGGGCATGTTTTGTAATTATACAGTAAACGCACTTCGCTACAGGAACTGCAAAATTGAAGAACGTCATTAACTAATTAACTAACTACCTACTCCTTGATTCTGGGGGCACTGCTCTCAAGTTTTTAGGATTTCCAATAACTTGATCTTTAAAATTTGTGCCTGGAACATGTAATTTTTTCATTCCTTATAACAAAACTAAACTAGCAGGATTCACATTTAATATATTTTTTTAATTTATCATTTACCAATTCAAAGTAATAACTACGAAGTTTGTTCTTCGGTCGGGAACATACAATACTTAATCGTTTTCTGATTAATTCTGGCTTGCAATAGGAGTGGTGTTGTTACATCTTGCATTGTTACTGGTGGTTACAGTATCCATTTTATTTTCAGCGCATGTAAATCTTTCACAATTTAACATTTTGCTTCGGCTTTCGCCGTCAGCCAAAAAATAGAATGAAATTTACAGTAAATAAGTTTGCTAGTTCAAGCTTAAGATTCAAAGTAGATTCATTTAAACGAATTTACAAATCTTCATCAATGATTTTCATGCGATACCTATAAGCAGTTTTAATGTAGCTAACCGGTACGAAACAATTCTGATCATTGAGTATACCTTGCCTTATACAGTAAAATAAACTATAAAAAGTATTTTCTCCAATGAACACGTCTAATACCTTTAAGAATTGGACATAATCCTAAAATATGCGACGTATCCTCTCACGTTCTTTGGTTGCAAAGCCTACATTCCTCGTTTTGACGGGTTCGGTGTGGCATATATTATAATTTTAGTAAAGAAGCTTACCTTTCCCCTTAAATATAGTAGAAATGGTATCGATGGAGTAGTCATCATGAAAGTAGTTTACCCATATCAGGCCAAGGACAGAAAAAAATTTAAACCAACAATTCTTTTTAGATATATTATTTATTAAAAAGAGAAAAAAAACAGAGAAAAAAAATTATTTCGTAATACATCATTAAAATATGGCATGGGTCGTACACAACTCTATGGCCCAATACATCATTTAGAATGGTAACGCTTAAAAAACACTAAGGATGCAGATGTTCCTGGCACTTTTCGCACAAATACAACGTTTTATTCTTACAAACTTTACAGCGATTCCGTTTTTCCAAGTCGTGCCTGATAATAAGGTGTCCAATCTTGTCAAATCATGAAGAAGCAGATATTAAAGCTGCAAGAGGACCTCGTTTTATGTACGGATGGGTCACTTCGTCATTTGTTTTAAAATTAAACAACTGTTTCACCATATATGTACGAAAGGTGCTCTAACTGGGGAAGTTTGGTCTCATTCACGCGATTGAAAATGTTCCATGAATTTAGGAGTAGCAGCATTACTCAGTGAAATAACGGCCACTACCACTTCTTACTCCTGTGTGTTGCAGTGGATAAACACTTTCCAAATTACTTGCAACAATGACTACTGAATTGTCGTTCCATTTTACTACTAGCAAACCCGTCTTATGATCAAAAGCTGTGTCAAAAGCTCCCCTCCCATTCTTTTTAAATGTGGAACCAATTTCTAGAGGGTTTTTTTTTTTTTAATTTGTTCTCCCTCACAAATCCGGTTGCGCAAAAATTTTTCTCTTTTAGAACACTGAATAATGCATTAGAGGAAGTTGTCAAAATAAATTGCATGTAGTTTAGGATTGAGACTATACAGCAAGTTCATAACTACGTTACCTTCAAGTCCAAGATCGGAAGTCATGTTGGTTTTTGCTCCACCATAAAGAAAGAAACTATATAAATATCCATCATCTGAACGAAGGCACCACAATTTGAAGCCAAACAGTTTTATTCCTCATGTAAATTTTTGCTGTGTGTTGCCAAAAAAAGGAACCATTTCCCCATCAACGGAAGAAACACCGAATTGCATAAAATTTTGGTTCAACTTATCAAAAAGTAGGCTTTGTTTTGAAAATCGACTGCTTTTATCAAGAATGATAAATGAAATGTAGATACTTTTTCATAAGTCTGAATTCGGTTTTCCGAATAATTTCTACCCCTTTATCTTCGTCCCTCGACGAATACATGTTGAGCTGGGGCAAGATATGATACCCACCATCAGATGGTGATGTCGTGAAAATCGGATCGTTCTTTTGTGCAGCATACCGTTTGGATTCAGTTATTTATAACAGAATCATGGAAAAAAAGTGAACAAATTTCGAAAGGAGAAAGACCTTCAAATTTCGCTAACATATTTCGTGATTTATTGGAGACAAGCATTGAAAATCGACTGTTTCTTGGTGTTTATCGGATTTTTCTCAAACAACATTATCTATAATTTTCTTAGATTCTCTTCTAAGTTTTTTTTCCATAACACGTGGGTTTCTCCAAGAGGGATCGCTCATTTTTATTATCTGATTTTTGTGCACTTGTTGATGGTTTATTGTGTTCAGAAACCCTCCTACGTTTTGAAGCAAGGGTTGGAATACAGTCTGGGATTTTTTTTCTCATTTTCAACAGAATTCGCGGACAATTCATTTAAAATAACAGAGGAAACATTTTCACGTCGACGATAAACTTCAAACGTACCTGCAACGTCTTTTAATATACGAAGTCAACTGCAAACTCTGCAAAAGTATCTTCATCAATATTCTCATCATCTGTGAGTTCGTCAACTTCCAGAGGGATGTAAACAGCTTCAAGTTTGCTCATCATCCGTTTCACTTTCCAATAAAGCAAGAAGTTTTTTAGTGGTCACCGCTTTTGTAGTTTCGCGATTATAAGACTCCATCACAACAGAACAATACACAAACGAAAGCACGACTGAAACTACACTCACAGACGGGGATGAACAAATGTCACTGAAAGAAAGTTCGATACCAATGTGCAGTAAACAAGGAGCGGTACCGTTACTGGGAGCAGCCCCAAATGTTCAGTCACTGTTTTTAAAGGTTTCCAAGTTCTATGTTTCATCAGTTTATATTTTCCTAGGCTATGGGAAAGCAAATGATAAAATTAGACTATGATAGCCCGATGTTAAAAGATTCAAACATGTCCAAAATAATTTTTGAAAATCATGTAACATATACACAAATAATGCACCTTATGTTTAGCCATTTTTATAGTCTAATGTCAGGAAATTTTTTATGACCTCTTGGGGAGCCTGTATTTTGGAAGTGTTATAACTTTCGACATGTAGCTGAAATGGATTCTAGGTGTATACATATGCAGCGGCACCACTCCCGTAGCTAGGCGCAGCATATAGATAATTTAGTGTGTTTTTGGGTAGTGTGATTATTATCTCTTAAAAGTCTTTTAAGCTCTTCATACTGAAAAATTCTCCACATCTGTGATGCGACCGCTTGAATAAAAGTGTACTTAATATTCGAAGTAACGTCCTTTTTCCTAAGATACTTTTCCAGTTGCAGTTGATGGCTGTTTTGATTACTTTTAAATTCCACTGTAGATTCTTTTTGAAATTCAGTTAGGGAGTAATAACGATACCCAAATACTTATACTTTCGCATTATCTCCAATTCCATTTTCTCCTTTTGCATAAGGCTCTCTTCCATTCCAAAAGATCATTATTTTGGACTTACTTGTGCTAACTTTTACATTCTGTGTGCTGCAGTAGAGGTGTAGTTTTTTGACCATTATTTGCATTATGTTTCAGATTTCAGCTAGCAGGGAAGTTTGATGACAGGTCATCCAAAACGATTAAGCAAAGTGGGTTTACTCCTATTTCAGATCTGAATCACATTAAGATATTTTTACCATTCCGCACTGCTGTTCAGTCTTCCTTGTGCATACTTTGGTTAGCCTTGAGTATTTTCGGGGAAACTTCTAGATCTATGTCTTGCAATTTCAATTTCTCTAATACTCAGCTAATACGTCAATTTCAACCTGGGAACCTAGCGCAAATAACGCAATAACGTCTTTTCCCAATTCTCCAAAATGATCGGCTATTCCATACTTGCGATAGCATCCTCTGTAAGTGGACAATAAATCTTATAATGGTTGTTGAAGGCAAGTGATCAGAATAAGTAAATACGTTGATTTCCATTTCATGTACATGCCGTACCACTCTCTACGAACAAGACAGTAGTTGATAGTTGTACATGCAGGTCCCATGTTGAAGGTGAGATGTCCTTTATCGACTCGAATATCTCCTTCCATTGGTATCAATTGCCTTGTCTATTGCATTCCTGATAATACTTGGTAATGTTCAGTGAACCAAGTACAAACTCCGGTTCTATTGTAGACGTAAAAGCTGTGTTTTACCTACTCCAACAATCATTATATTTTCCTTTCCAAACTCGAATAGGAAATTATAATGTTCTACAAATTCATCCATCCATTTATTGCAATTAGGGTATAGTGATACGATATAAAGCGGTAACACTTCCAATCTCTACTCAACATTTTTCTTATACCACATACTATTGACAGACACCACTAGCTCTGCCTTGGGTATTAGTCCTTGCGGCTTTTGTCCAGTGGAGTTTAAAGTCCTCGAAGAAAGGTGTAAACTGTTCCATCTCTTTTTCAATGAAGGTCTCAACAGGTGGTTTGTAATATACTTCTGCATTTTGTGTAGCTGCTATAAATGTTTTTGCAACCTTTCCTTGTTTGCGTTACGGCAACAATTCTTGACGTAATGTAGTTTAAAACCTCCTATATTGGTGTCATCTAAGACGTTGATTCTCCTCTCAGTTGCTTTTTTTCATTCCGTTGAAAGAAACGTCGTATGTTCCACAATTCTTCCTAGTTGTCGTGTCGGCTGTGAGCGTAAAATTACTACGTGCAATGTCATTCTGCATTTGAGGGATCCAATTATTTAAGATTTTTGTGGTTACGGTCTTTCTTCGACAATTTCGTAAACCGCATTACTCTGTCCAAGCAGATCGATAAAGAGATATGTATGCAGATCGGTAATTCATACTTAAAATATATCCTTTTATTTGTTTCCTGCATATCGCGATTATTGAATCTCTTACGAGTTGTTTTTTTCTTCAACAGAAATCGTAAAAATTCTTGACGTCGCCCCTCTACTGAAACTTTACTTTGCAATCTAGACCCGAGACAAAGCCGCTACAATCGACGAACGTAGTCTAGTTAGCACTTTCTTCGCCGATTTTTTACACCGTTAATACTCCAATTTAATTGAGCTCGCTTTTTTCGTTCCATCGATCAACGCATGTTTTTTTTTATTAGTAATTTGGTCAGGTTCGAATATCGAACGAAGTTTTGGCATTACAGTACGTATGTGGTCACTTTTTACGACAAGTTAGCGAACAATGCAATAATATTCTATAGGGTGATTCATCGTGAGGCTTGATTTTCAATAGGCTTTTTTTTAACAGATCACGCGTGACTCCTATCAAAGTTCAGTATCGTTTGGCAAGTCATCATGGAAAGACTCACACCACATCACTCCGAATTGATCAGCTGTATTACGAAAATCAGCGTTCTGTGAGAAATGTTTTTCGTGCGATTCGAGGAACTTATGGTGCGCATAATCGACCACTATTGCCAATACAATTCGCAAATTTGAGTCCCAGTTTACATTAGTGGATGATACTCGACCGGTTAGATCATCTCCAGCACTTAGTGAAGAGACTATAGCAGCTATAGCTGAGAATGTACGCGAAGACCGTGACAAATCGATTCGTCGTAGTTCTCAGTAGCTTGACTTGGCGTATTCGACAACTTGAGGTATTTTACGTGAGGATCTCGGCCTAAAAGCGTACAAAATTCAACTTGTGCAAGAATTGAAGCCAGGCGACTTGAATTTGCGTCATATTTTCCGGTGTTTTACCGTAAAATTTTGTTCAGTGATGAAGCCCATTTCAGGCTCAATAGATACGTTAATAAACAAAATTGCCATATTTGGGCTGATGAATAACCCGAAGAGTACCAAGAGCTACCATTACATCCATTAAGAACAACGGTATAGTGTGGTTTATGGGCTGGTGGTATCATTGGTCCATATTTCTTCAAAAATGAGGCAAATCAGAATGTAAACGTCGATTGTAACCGTTATCGCGCCATGTTTACAGACTATGTGCTTCGTGAAATTGAAGTACATGGTCTCGTTGAGCTTTGGTTTCAACAAGACTTCACGGCGCTACGAATCATACAGCACGTGAAACAATGGACTTATTGAGAAATAATTTTGGTGAGCACTTAATTTCACGTTTTGCTCTGGTAAATTGGCCGCCTAAATCGTGCGATATCACACCTTTGAACTATTTTCTCTGGTGATATGTAAAGTCTCATGTCTTCAGGAATAAGCCAGGTACGATTGACTCTTTGGAAGCCAACATTACTCGTGTTATCCGCGAGATACCAGTCGCTATACTCGAACAAGTCGCCCAAAATTGGACCTTCCGAATGGATCACCTCAGACGTAGTCCTAGCCAACATTTACATGATGTCATTTTCAAAAAGTAAATGCCATGAATTGTTCTTTTAACCGATAATAAAAATTTTAAGTTCACTTTCAAATTTATGTGTTTTACTCGTATTTTACATTATAATTTAAACCTCACGATGAATCACCCTATAGAATATTTACCTTTGCCACATTAGCAAAGTTATGATTTATGCTGTATGTATAATAAAAGTTTGCCATGTGAAAACTTCTATGTATGTTAATTTGTTTCTTTTTTTTTTTTTTTTTTTTTTTCTAAAATTTTAAATATTGATCGATCAATATATAGGGTTTTCTAATAACGACTTGACAACTTTTTTTTTTAAATAAAAGGTAAACCATTTGAGATATTTCAAAAACATTGTTATTGGCTTGAAGTACAATCAAAACATTTATGAATGGAACTCGACTTCGTTCATATGGCCACCGCGGGCACGTTTGCAGCGGTAGATTCGTTGGACCCAATTTTCAACGACTTGGCCACACATTTCGGCCGAAACTCCCGCTATTTCGCGTTCAGTGTTGGCTCTGAGCTCTTAAAACATCATCGGGGTTTTGGCATAAACCAATGACTTAACGTAGCCCCACAGAAAATAGTCAAGCGGCGTTAAATCGCACGAACGAGGCAGTCAATCGGCTGGCCCATGTCTTGAGATAACACGCTAAATCGATTGTAGCGTGTGCTGTGTGGCTTAAGGCACCATCCTGTTGAAACCACATGTCGTCCAAGTCCATATCTTCCAATTCGGGCCAAAAATAATCGGTGATAATGGCGCGATAACGCTGACCATTCACAGTAACGTGACGATCGTTATCGTCGACGAAAAAATATGGCCCAGTAACGCCGCCAGCGTTTTTTTTTTGTGGATGAAGTGGTGATTCATGAAGCACTTGTGGGTTTTCACCCGACCAATAACGCATATTTTGCTTATTGATGAACCCATTGAGCCAAAAATGAGCTTCGTCACTGAAGATGATTTTGCGGGCCCCGAATAACTGTTGAAAATTTTTATAATTTGTAGACGTTGCTTGTAAGTGTACTTTACCATGATGAATAAATTGACAGTGACAGTTTGATGATTAGTGAAAGAGTGCGTTCACAAATTAAATTCAAAGTTGTCAAGTCCCTATTGGAAAACCCTATACAAAATTTTCAAAATATGAGTTTGGTTAACCTTATTTACGTAGGGTTTGCATTGCTGCTTAAAGGATTATAAAACAAATAAATATTATTATTTACAGAAAAACGAATTCCATATATCGCATATGAGCTTTGCATATTTACGTAATTTTATTTTGAGTAAAATAATTGTAAGATACAACCATGCATAAGCTGTCATCCCCTATTTTGTTTTAAAGCCCAAAAAGTGTCATATTTACATATTTATATAAATCTAGCATGCTACTGAAATTAATTTAAGACTTAAATATACAATACTTACATAGATATGTATATATGTATAAATAAATTGTTTGATATATATACAAGTATACATAAACCATGTACCTTCATAAGTAACAATTGCTTGTTTATATGTTTAACTAATCGCAAGCATTTCAAGAGTATTTATTTATCATAGCATGACAAAATGAACATAAAAATAATCATAATAATGCGTAAATTTTATTGCTTTTAATCATTATATTATATTTTCCTTTCATCCTTAAAGGTACTGGTAAAGAGCAAGAAACTGATTCCGAGGGTTGGGAGGATCGTGAGGCATCTAGAACACATTCCGTAAAATTTTCCGAAGACTCGAGTACCGAAAAGGATACACCTTTTGTACGACAAAACACACCACATCCGAAGGAGCTGAAAGCGAAAGCGCACAAATTATTTGCTAAAGAACGAAGTAAAACGGAAGATGGAGTTAATTTGGATACATTATCAGAAGAGGTAAGTTCTTAGAAATCGTTTTTTTTACCACCTTCAACAATAGTTCCCACTACTTGATTGTTTATCTATCGGCTGTAAAACCCAAGGAGAAATCATATTTTTTTGAAAATTTTAATTTATTTTTATTTATGTTCCGCTAAACGCTTACAGTTGCGGCTACCCGATAACATAATTATTCGCTTATTGTGTAGCACCCGAACGATTAGCATTGTTTACTTTTTTCGACGGCATACACTACTTTATCTACCTATTTATCTTTGCTGTTTCTATTTTAATAGAGGCATATACATCAGTCACAGCTTGCTAATTTCTCTTTATGATGTCAATGCCGTTACATACGTACTCTTTTGCAATATTGTGCTCCTGATGTTGGACTGTGAATTTTGCAGAATTCTTGAAGCATTATGTTAAAGAAATCAAGTCATAAGTTTCGCTGTCGTCGTAATCGGCCTTTATGAACGAGCGTACGTGATCCTGCATAGGTAATCGGGTTTATCGATGATACCAAAACTAGTCATAGCATCATATGTCTAAATATTGATTATTACTATATGTGGGATCTTAAACAGTCATTGATAGTATCGCAGATTTGCCGCAGGGTAAATAACAGATTTGTTCGATGGTGCAGGGTGTCCAGTAAAAGAATAAGGATTGTAAATATAAAAATAAAAAAAAAACTACAGAGTATATTAATTTCATTAAACCAGTGCTTTTAGGAATATCAATGCGGGCTTTATTTTTTTTTTTTTATTATTCCTGGACACTGTCGACCGAGAAGCGATGGCAGAATGTGGTTTATATTTCGAACAATGTTCTTGTTTGCTTACCTTACTCCTGAGGTACACAAAAAAAAAAAGAAATCCCATTAAGATGAGATCTTGCGACCTTGGTAACCAGGATATTTCCAATTATGCCATGGACTGATAATTCACACCAAACGGTTACTTTGGGGCTGTGAAGTAGCTGTTGATGTTTCAAACGCGGGTTGCAACCTTAATAGCGGCAATTTTCTTTCTTCACGTATCCATTTAAATGAAAATGGGCTTTATAACTCTAAAGGATTGTGTTTACTGTACGAAATCGCTGTAATTGGGCGTAATTTGCTTGTCCAATTTGAATTTTGAAGGGTTGTTAGCTGACCTCTTACGCATGGATTATCACGCAAACGGTTCTTGACGAGTTCGATGTTGTCATCAGTCCTCGACATTCGGTTGGGCCACGGCTGCGGGTTTTTTGATGCTGAACTTGTTTCCGGAATCTCCGTAGCCAAAATCGAATAAAATCTTCAACATGCAACCGCACAAGAATCATTAGCTTTGAAAAACGCTTCGAATGCGAATGCACGTTTTTCACAACTGCTACATCGTGACACATGAATGACGATTCGAAAGCGACTCCCGAGCTGCCCTTCTCTCTGCGCAATGGTATTAAAGTAATTCGAAATTTAAATGCTTGTTCTAAAACCGGACATTTTGTAGTATTACAAGGGCTAAAACTCCACCGTCAAAAATCTGCCAGGTTGTTGATAATCGTGTAAACCATGTTTAAACGACTAATTCTGCTGTAGTCGGAATTCAGTAGTCCTTCCTTTTGACGATCGGATAATTGATTCTAAGAACCAATTTATCGGGGATGGTATTATCCGACCGGATTTTACAGCGCTTTAGCTAGTGTTCAGATTTGTTGTTTGGACAATTTCTTTTTTCAAGATTTTAACACTCAGAGGTTACGAGTGTAACCCCTTGTTAAGTTCTCCTTTTTAAATCGGAGGAAGGGATGTTTCGGATCAACTGTTATTTCATTTATAGTTTTATTTGAATTGCAAGAGTGTACTTGGCAACTGTTATATGATTTTAGTATACTGAAAGAAACTTAATGGCAGTGTGCCAATGCATTGTAAAAGTTTTTTTTTTTTTTGTAATATAAATTCAAACCTGGCAATGATGTTTGTGTATTTATTTCTATTTTTTATTTTTAGAGTTCATCAAAACCATCATCGTCGGCTAAAACCGAAATGAATTCAACAACAATGGAAAACCTAGCAGAAACACAAACGGAACTATTGCTCCCAACATCACCAACTGCAGTAGTACAAGAGGTAGCTGTCCCAGCTCATGTTCAAACTCAACGTAACCCCGAACAAGAACCATTGGTTTCACCAACCGGTCCACGTGAACCGGGAGCACAATCGTCGAATGATGACACTGCCGACGACGATGAATATGTAAGTGAAGGCACTAACCATATTATGTGCATACACAACTAACCGTTTTATTTTACCAGGATTATACAGACCGAAAAGTAGGTTTCAATGTTGACGATAAGGACGACGACTTTTACAAACGTCCAATGAAATTGCACAGAAGGTTTGTTCAACTAGAAAACAACTACAAAATTGAAAGTGTAATTTTAATATTATTTTTCTTCTAGAGACACACCACATCACTTAAAGAACAAACGCGTACAACACGGTGTTCTTGATAAGCAGGCAACCGAAATACTCGTCAATGCTATGAAAAACCAAGAATTGGAAACCAAACAGCAGCAGCAACAACCTCTGCTGTTGCCGACAGGAGTTAAATCGCCAATACAAGAGGTACCCGAGCAGACAACTGATAGCTCGATGGGCGCTCCTTTTGAGGCATCAATCTCCCCTATTCTACCGATATCTCAGGCCTCAACTCCTATACCCGTGCAATTGCATGAGGGTGAGTGTATTTAACTGCTAACACGTGCACAAACACACAAATTAATTAAATAATTTTTACTTGATCAAGTCACAGAGACGCTGCATTTGGTTTAATTTTTGTCTTAAATTAGTTAGACTTTTTTATAAATACACGTTAACGTTTCTTTTTTATTTTCTTATTTATAATTTCACTAAATAAAATCTTTCCATTTTGTACTCTATTATTATATTTTTGTTTTGTTTGTTTGGTTTATTTTTATTTTGTTGTACTTTTGCTTTGATTAAAATTATTCTTTGGTGGCGGTACTATTGAAATTTTGTTTTATTAAGTTATGTTTGTGCTTATGTTTTCTTTAAATATTTTGAAATGCATTTTTTATGAGGAATGAATGCTTGACTTTTTTTTGGAATGGTAAGAAACATTTTTTTTTTTTTTTTTTTTTTTTGTCTTTATAAATTTTAAGTGCAAAGTTATTACAGTGAGTATTTTTATATGCCTTGAATGAATGTTGGGTGGTTTTAGTGTGATGTAATTTTGTTAAAATCACTGCTGTCTGACACTTTCTTAGAGATTACATGGATTAGTGAGTTGAATTGTTGTATGCTCTTTACTAAGTCATCTCCCTCTGGCTTAAACAACAACTTGGTGGGTCTTAGGTGTAAATATTGCTATCCCTATTACATTGAGTGGACATGATGATTACTGGGAATCATCGTACAAACTCCATAGTACATTCTGGATCACAGCAGTACTACCATCATCGTCGGGGTCTACATCCACTGCGATTCTACTTTTTTCGTTTTTTGTTCGTCTCGAGTCGGACGAACGTCCCATTTCTTCTGATCGCAAAGTTCGCACGTGGTTCTGGCTTCTTGCTTGAATGTATGTAGGTTTTGACAAGTTCTTGTGATTGTAGTCGCTCGACTGCTCTACTGTTGATATCTGCAGATATCTGCAACCACAATAAGATCGTGGTTCGAGTCATTGTTCGAACAAGTACCGAATATTCTACGTTTTCCTGTCATGGAGGCGTATCTGACAAGGCACGTCAATATTATAATCTATTACAATAGCTTGATTTCGTCATTGGAGGTGGTATCGTGCAGGGTATACTTTTCAACAGTGTCACCAAAGATATCCTCCTTTCCTACTTCTGCTTTGTTTGGATCGCCCAGAACGATTTGAACGGCGTGCATTACTCTAGGAGCTCATAGTAACATAGATATCTTTGATGTCGTTTTCTTTCTCATGTAGTGCTCATTCGAGTGTTGAAACCTTAGAACCAATTTAACCAATGACAAATCCAATCGGCATAGCATATGTGTGCCGCCGCTTCCACATACGACATGAACGCTTTTACAGCTTTTAAATCTCCTTTGCCAAAGTATAAAAGTACGAACTTATATGATTATTCACCTTCCAGTTACAGAAAAACATCTTAAGATCAAAAGGGTAATTTACACACGGTCTTCCAAGGTGTGAGGTATTTGATTTCGGTGATAAATAACATTGCCAGTTTTGGTGACAAATTTTTCAGAAGTATTGTATTTACATAGATGAAATGACTTCCAGCTGAAATCAGTATTTCATGCCTTAATTTAAAAATCTCTTTAATTGGATATGGATTACGGAATCTTTGTGTTAAAAACGCGTATCAAAAATAGAATTTTATTAAGCTCAACTTACCATATAATTCTCAAATCAAGAACCATAAAAAAAGTACAAAACAGCAAGCTCATAAGCAACAACAACACAGTGATTAAAGTAAAATAAAAGCTCGAATACCGCCTTCTTATTAAATATATTATCAAACATGTGTTACATATTGTCTTTAAAGGGAGACCAAGGTGGTCTCGTAAATACAAATTTAAAGAAACTGATCATTGTAGAATATGTCTTTTAACATTTCGGACGTACCTTCTGCTATCCGCACTGACCTATCACAAGTACCTTCGATGTTATATTTTACGATTTTATTTTTAAAAGCAATCCAGAACGATATTTAAGTTGGAATAGCCATAGCACGTTATTTTTGTTTTGGTTGTGATCACTCTTGGAATAAATTTAACTGCTACTGCGTGAGAGCTCCTTTAGTACCACTAAACGTTGGATAAAAATGAAGAAAAAATTATTATAGTTGGTGATTAAAGCATTACTTTTTTGTTTAGGTACGCTGGAAAGTCATCTAGTCAGTAAGCGTATTTTTCTTTTCTAGGAGGATAAAGGTTTTGTGAGTACACCTAACTGGTTTTCTTTTTGTGTTGCCTATTTGATAGCTTGTATTGTATTGTAATACAGCGTAGAAAAATTAAATATTTTCCAAAGTCTATATCGCTGGCTATAAGATTTTTTCACAGATTTTTTCACACAGATAATATATTTGGTATTTTGATCTGGAAATTTTTTTTGTAATTTGGGCCTGTGACCGACCATATACATATGTAACATGTATCACTTTCTTTAATAACGATTGTAATGTCATGAACAGTGTAATGTCATATGACCATATGATTTAAAGAATTTATATGTAGTAATATACATATTTATTGTAACAGAATTTTTTACAATTAACAAAATACAATCTTCGTTTTACAGAGATTTGGTTTGTACTCGTACATCTAGAAAATTTTAACGTTTATTTAAGAAAAACATATACAATAGTATTATTTAAAGTATTGCCCTGAAGCTATGACTTTTTCTCATCTTTCTTTCAATTTGTGGATCCCATTTCAAAAGAACTGCGCCGGCTTGGTCAAGAATGAATCAAGCCAATTGTTGATATTCTGCTCTGATGTGAACCGTATTTCAGTGAGGGCGTTCTGCATCGACCGGAACAAATGGTAGTCAAAAGGGGCAAGGTCTGGGCTATAAGGCGGGTGGGGTACTACTTCTAATCCACTATTCTCCAAATAGTTCTTAACCGGAATAGCAACGTGGGGCCGAGCGTTGTCATGATGGAAAATTATTGCCTCGTGTCTGGTCGCATATTCCGGGCGTTTTTCGCCTACTGCTCTCTTCAGACGGATTAATTGTGTTCGGTAGCGTTGTCTATTGATGGTTTTACCCGGTTTTAGCAGCTCATAATACAGCACACCCATCTGAACCCACCAAATTTAGAGCATTACCTTCGCCCCATGGACATGCAAAACCGTTTTTCGACGTCTCTCGACTTGAGTTCATGTGGAACCCAATTTCCTTGCTTTTGAATATATCCAGCTGCTTTTAAACGTTTCGAAATGGCTGCTTGAGTGACACCCAAAAATTCTGGGAGCTCCTCTTGTATTTATCAACAATCTTCATAGAGTAATGCTTCCAGTTCTTCATCTTCAAACTTTTTTAGCTGCCCAGGACGTTCATCGTCTTCCAAGCCAAAATCACCACTTTTAAATCGTGCAAACCACTTTTGGTACGTTCGCTCACCTAGCGCATGTTCACCATAAACTTCCACCAAAATACGATGACTTTCGGCAGCAGTTTTCTTCATATTAAAGTAACACTTTTTCAGGCACAAAGTTCGACATATTTGAGGGAAAAAAAATATTGTTGTTTATGCTGAAATGACATACAATGACAGTAGCTTTCCAACGCATGTTCCAATGGAATAATAACAAGTTACGCCATCTCTTAGCAAACCGCACGAATTATGAGTTATAGACCCAATATCACAGAAATACTACCAGTTTGAAGGAAAGCCAAGTGTGGTGTGGTGTTAACACTTTATTTCAAAGTGCTATATACTAGTGGAAAAAGAATATATAGCCGAGGGATAGCCGTTTTTATATTTTTAGAAAAATTCTGACCAGAATGAATGTTCTGATTATTGTGATTTCTACACGTAAATAAAGAAAATCAGTGCAGGGTTCGTCAAATGGAGTTAAATTTTCTTTTTTTTTATAATATAAAGTGGTACTTGTGCTTGACGTGTGAGAATTTTGGTGTTTGTTACAAGTACCGTTTTTTTTTTTTCTAGGAATTATGGTATTTACCATGTTGTCGGCAGTTCAAATTCGAACACTCTTCGAACCCTTACGAATTTAAAATGACACACAATGCGTCATTGGTAATGAAAAACATTACTGACGCATTTGAGGATGTATCGGTAAACGAACGCACTATACGACTTTGGTTTGGAAAATTCCGTTCGGAAGATTTCAGCCTCAAAAATGAAACGTTAGTTGACGACGATGTTTTAAGAGCAACGGTGGATGCGGACCCAACAAAATCGATGCGGAATGACAATAAATCGTCACCTTTCTCTCATAGGAAAGTTAAAGAAGTGGGTTCCCCATGAACTGAACAAATCCAAAAACCTCGGGGCCAGGAAATCTGTTCATCGCTTACATTAAGAAACCAAACTGAACCGTTTTTGCACCGGAAAGTCACCTGTGATGAAAAGTGGATACTGTACGATAATCATAAAAGATCTGGGCAGTGATTGGATGCAGATAAAAGACCAAAACAGACCTCCAAGCCTGATATTTACACAAAAAAGGTTATGGTGATAATTTGGTGGACATCGAAAGGACCAATCCACTTTTCATTATTTCAACTAGGAGAAACGATTAACGCTATCACATATTGTGAGGAAATCGACATATTGCTTGCCAAATTGGCTGAAAAGCAACCTGCGTTGGTCAATAGGCACGGTCCGATCCTTTTGCATGACAATGCTAGATCCCATATCTCACAAATAGCGTTGCAAAAACTGTAGCAGTTCGGATTTGAAATTCTTCCGCATCCACCGTGCTCTCCTGATATTTCCCCAAGGGATTACAATCTTTTCCGCAATCTGGATTCATTTTGCCGGCAAATGATCTTCCGGTCTGATGGAATCCAAAAAGTCAGCACTTCTACGAAAAAGAGGTATTCGACTTTGCATCACGTTGGAAGAATGTCATAGACACTAATGGATCCTATTTTGATTGAATATATAATATTGGCTTTTAAATTTTTACTATAAAATCATGTGGTACAACCCAATGCTAACTTACTAGATTCACATTGGGAGTACTGATGACAGCTGTTCACAAGCATAAGCTTATCGTTCTACGTCATACTTAAAGCGAAATATTCGAAATGGAATACAAAGGAAGTATTGTGATTGGCTTTTATTTGACAAGAAAAACGCAGCCATTGTTTGTTGTTTGCAGCACTTGCGTATGAATAAAATGTTTGTTTATCGGATCATTACGCTTTACAATGATACTATTTGAACCGAAGGGTAAAGACGCCAATCTGAACGTGTCACGGTGAAAACTGATAAATTGAGGCCATATAAGATGTAATAAGTACAGAATCTAGCACCGCCACTAACGGCAGCTCGTCTTTAAAGATCAATCAATCACTGAAAGTCTTGTACAACAAGCTAATCTGCAGAATTTGGTATTTTCGAATAAATATATTTGTACTGTTTAGCCATACTTAAACAAGCAAAATGACCGTGTATTATTGCAAAACAAGTTTAACGAGAACTTAGAACACCGACTTGCTGTTCGCAAACAGGCATCTGCTTCTATGATGTTTTACAATTTTTATTTGTATATAACGTATCCAGTATGGGGTTTTGTATTGAATAACATATTGGATAAATGGCATACGCGGCTTTGCTGGAACATACGTATTTCTTGTCGAAATTTTCCATGACAATTTTACATAAATGTGATTGAATTTAATAAAGGGCTAAATTTGCTCCATAAAGGCATGGGTGTTCGTAAGCTTGTTGACATAAACCTTAGATCTAAAAAAAAAAAAACCAAAGAAAATTGTCCACATGCGTTAAATCTCATACTTTGTGCGGCCAATCTTGTTCATCAGAACTGGAAATTGACTGTCTTGTTGCAACCACACCGCGTTAGCAACACTTTACCGAACGAATGGCGTAAAATTCGAATCTTGTTTAGATTTAGGGACACCCTTTATTATCGATAGATAGCTTGAGTGTTTTGTTGCTGCCCTCTTTCAGGATCACTTTTTTTTTATATGGCTTCGTTTTTGAACCGAAAGTTCTAACCACATTGCTACATTGGTGACTGAAACAGCGTAGTTGGCGCTCGTTAATTTTTCAGTTGTATGGTATCCCTATTGGTCACCCTTTTCACAGACAGAAGCAAATAAGCATCGGCGTATGGATAATAGTTGAATTTTCCTCAATAGATTATATGACGAAATAGAGTTCTGGATTCATTGGTTTGTAGGACCAAGTTTTAAACAAAAAGTTGGTTCTTTACTTGTCGAAAACGCTTCATTAACAATGCTGAGAGATTAAATGTTAACATTTTTATTGTCTGCCTATCATATTGACGGCTGATCACCGCTCAAGTTTTTAGGTTGCTGGGTCTTTTCGTTGAAACTTACTATAAATTTGGAATAAAAATTCTAAGTTTTGGAGTAAGTTTCGTCAGTATTAATTAAGGGCAAAAAAAAAAAAAAAATCTACGAAAAGTAATCACTATTGAAATTCAACGGAAGTAAAAGTTTTCTAAAGTACTCCTATATGTATTCCAGTTTCATGTATCATTCGTAACCATGCTAAAGGGCGGCATCATTTCAATGCATTGATAGCAATTCAACCGAACGCACTTTCCCAATATCGAATTCGCATTCGGCTGTATCATGTTATAGTCCCGTGTCTACAATGAAACACCACATCTCGCATTTGCCTATTCGATATTCCCAGTAATGTTGCCAAAGATGAAATTTGTGCGGCAACCAGATACCAGAGGCGACAGATGCGTTAAAAATGGGTCACATACCATTACCTGTGCTTGTGGTTGTACTGTGCTTTAGCATATGGCAGTGCTGACTGGCTTCCTACCTGTTGTGCACATATAATTACTCTTGGGAAATCATCAACCCTTTTTCCGATTCAACATAATAAACATAGAGAAATGAGGAGGGAAAGAAGATTCACATCACGTACGAACGAATCGCTTCAGTAGATAGAAGTTCCAGCACCACCCCACTATCAAATGCACGACTCCCAGAGAAAATGACAGAGAAAGAGTAAGAGCAAGTAAATAATCGATTTATCAATATTTGCCTACATTTCACAATTTCGCTCGCGCTGAATTACTGATACATGCATACACGTGTTGCATAGTGGTATTGCTTCTCCCTTTTACGAGTATGCCCATATAATACCACACTTGTACCTTATGGATGAGGGGTCTTTCACATACACTTGCTAACCACCTGTTTTTAAAGGTTTGATAAAGAGGTTCGTGTTGGAGTTATCTTTGTGCACCTTAATGGCATTCACTTGAGCTGATAAGCAAAGCATGATAGGAAAGAAAAAACTCCGACTTCCCCTGTCATGTGTTACCGCATTAATTATCAATACTGGTATAATGTGGTTCGTGGTTTAATTTTGTCTGTGCTAAGTACAGTAGTTGTCAAAAAAATGCTGGCTGTATATTTTTTGGGGAAATTAGGAAACTGTATACGAATCTTCTGTGAAACCTTATTACAGCTTGGATTTCTTTCTCAAAAAAATGTATTATTTTTCTGAAACTGAGATAAAGGGATTAGCTTTACTGGCATTTAAATAGTGCTGATAAGCCACAACATTGCAATAAAAATTGTGTTTAGTACTGAGTACTCTTAAAGCCAACGAATATTGTCTATAAAAAAATCTATAATGTCCATAATTCTAAATGATTATTTAGGTAAGGTTAGAGTAGTTTCTGAAAACTTTAAAACAAACAGCAAACTCATGTGTCGCAAGATCTTTACATTATCATCAAATTATTTTGCTGTGGTTTTAAGCACAAAATCATAAAAAAAATTGTTTTCACAAAGAAAAGTTATCTTACAACTATACACCATATACTCGTAAGCAAATTCTCGATCACATAGAAGTATCTTCGTGAAAAACTCTAAAATTTTCTGGTCTTTTTCATTAGCCAAAGCTCAGTGATTATACTCTTTTGAATCTAAAAATTGACACCATACGGATAAATATAATTAATAATGGGGATCGTATACTATTGCTGCAGGAGCTGGTCCTTTTGTTTTATACTCAGTGAGAGTAATTTGACCGATGACGAATTTTATTTCCCAGTTGTAAACGTGTGTTTGGCTTTTTAGTATGGACTTTGGATTTAATGTCTTAATCTTAAGGGCGGACTATAATCTCAGTAATGCTATGGTGGACGATAAGTATTTGTTGCTCTAAAATGCTTCTTGGTGGTGGCATTGGCGTAAGGCAGAAGCTTATTTCGTTTACAACTTTGTCATTGCTATTCAATTGGAAAGTAATAGCAAACGTCTGAAAGTGAAACCTTTTGCATATGAAAAAATTCTTTTACTCCCGCCGTCCTGAGTCAGTAAAAATTGGACGTCCCTCTCTGTCTCCAAATAAAAAGACAAAGTGGCGAGATTTGGCCTTGGTCGATGCTGCGTCATCAATTTATTTATTTTAAAATGCTTTTCCCTATTCTTGGTAATATTGAACTATTCGACATGCACCGTATTTGAATTAATTTAAGTTCAGAAAAATTAACCAATATCCGTTTCAATTAATAACTCTTTGAGCCTGCATATGTCTTTCATTGATCTCAAGAGAACTAAAAACATTTGGAGTTGTATTATTCACTAAATTAGCTTCCTTAAATTCTGCGGTTATATACCGAAGATAGAACCTAGATGAAACCTAAGATGAAACCTAGTTTTTCGAATTATTTTTCTAATAAGTTTTAAGCATTTTATGGGTTGCATTTTTTTTAAAGCGTTTTATATTCATTACAGCTACCATTTACGAGTATCTAAAATAAAAAAAAAGCAAAACTGCAAACAGTAAGCAAGAGCGGAATACATCTATGTAAATTCTACAATAGCAATAGCCAAGGAATTTGCTTTGTGTCATCAGATGTGTCCTATATAGATACTGCCACTTTATTTGTCTTATTGAGATGCCGATAGATTTTTGGCCCAATTTGAATAAGAGCGATTTGTTAGTGATACGGTTCCACTAGAATGTTCTTGAGATAATCACTAGATACGTATTTACAAAGACTGATAGTTTAAGAGTTTTAGCGGTTATCATCCACTATGTATTGCACTTATAAAGCTGTACAGATTTTACATTAGAACAAAATATTTGTAACTTCCGTCTTGGACTTATAACATTGCTTCAATATTTTAAATAACACACCGACCGCAGCTTTTACTTTTCCAATTATACTGCATGGCTACCACCAACCACGACACTTCTTCCTAAATAAGCTATTAGTTCAATCGATTTGCTTACCAGCAATGCTCAATCAAACATCAAATGTTCAGTACAGATGTTATTTGACGCGTTTGAGAATTATTGTAGCCATTATCTTACCAACCGCAGATAAGATGCAAATACCTCTTGCGCCGTTGTAAAATGCAATCGGGCATTCTTTTCCTGAAAATGTGTTATATGTTATAGTTATTTGTTTATAAAAAACTTTTGTATAGTTGGTTGAGCCCAGTGAAGAAATGCTCCCTCCACTACCAAATTGATCCTTATCCATAGTAAGCAATACATCATTACCATACCATACTACTATCGAGCAAGAATTTTTAATTCGTAAACAGTAAATATAGGGTAATTCATCGTGAGGTTTGGTTTTCAATAGGCTTTTTTTGACAGATTACGCGTGACTCCTATTAAACTGCTTTATCATTTTTGTTCAGTATCGTTTGGCAAATCATCATGGAAAGACCCACACTACAACAGCGTCTCCAAATTGTTCAGCTGTATTACGAAAATTAGCGTTCTGTGAGAAATGTTTTTCGTGCGATTGGAGAAACTTACAGTGCGGCTAATCGACCTACAGAAACCACTATTGCCAATACCATTCGCAAATTTGAGTCCCAATTTACATTAGTGGATAGTATTCGACCGGTTAGACCACATACAGCACGTAGTGAAGAGACTATAGCAGCTGTAGCTGAGAGTGTTCGCAAAGACCGTGACAAATCGATTCGTCGACGTTCTCAGCAGCTTGGCTTGGCGTATTCGACAACTAGGCGTATTTTACGTGAGGATCTCGGCCTAAAAGCGTATAAAATTCAACTTGTGCAAGAATTGAAGCCAGGCGACTTGAATTTGCGTCATATTTTCAGTGAATGGGCTCTGGAAAAACTCAATGAAAATCCGGTGTTTTATCGTGAAATTTTGTTCAGTGATGAAGCCCATTTCGGGCTCAACGTTAATAAACGAAATTGCCGTATTTGGGCTGATGAGCAACCCGAAGAGTACCAAGAGCTACCATTACATCCATTAGAAATAACGGTATGGTGGAATCATTGGTCCATATTTCTTCAAGAATGAGGTAAATCAGAATGTTACCGTCAATGGTAACCGTTATCGCGCCATGTTAACGGACTATATGCTTTCGAGACACATTGTCTCAGTGAGCTCTGGTTTCAACAAGACGGCGCTAAGAGCCATACAGCGCGTGAAACAATAGACTTATTGAGAAACCATTTTGGTGAGCACTTAATTCCACGTTTTGCTACGATAAATTGGCCGCCTAGATCGTGCGATATCCCACCTTTGTTCTATTTTCTCTGGGTATATGTAAAGTCTCAGGTCTTCAGGAATAAGCCAACTTCGATTGACGCTTTGGAAGAAAACATTACTTGTGTTATCCACAAGTTTGGAACCAGTTGCTATGCTCGAACAAATCGCCCAAAATTGGACCTTCCGAATGGACCACCTCAGACGTAGTCGTAGCCAACGTTTACATGATATGATTTTCAAAGAGTAAATGCCATGAATGCCATGAACTTTCAAATTTATGAGTCTTATTTTACATTATAAATCAAACCTCATGATAAATCATCCATTAGTAGTAGGGAGCTAAATCCAGACGTTACAATGAGTGAAGAAGTAATTTGTAGCCCAGTCGCTCTTTATCCAAGATGCTCATACGATTGCGTTTAAATTCAGATGTTTAATATTTTATTACAACTAACTTTAACTTCTTAAAAAAAAAATTGTAATTACTGCTCAATAACATATGTATAGAAGTAGTTCACAGTTGACTCAAAAGTTGGTGGTAGTCTTTTTATGGATTACAAAGCTTATTCAACAACGTAAACTCTTGCAAAAGCTACATATAGTATGTAGGTGCCTATCATTATACCGCCGTATACGTACATACTTTTATGTTATCGATGCGTCACATCTGTGTTTCATGTTCATATACATAGTTTTTATATGGTATTTCAGATCAAGACCAAGATCAATTTTCTTCAATCACCTAAAAATCTTTTACACCGTCAAACCTAAAAACGATGAATAAAAAATGCGTATAATTTATTGAAGTGTTGGAATTCAATACATGAATACAATTTCGGTCATAATTTACGACTACGTTTACCAAATGTCATTCTGTCAGTCCAGTTTTTTAACACTTTATTAAAAGGTTACACGCAGTTGCATGGACGAAAAAATAGGTTTTTTTATGATTTTTTTTTTTTTCTGAAAAAGTATTTTATTTCACAAAAACAAAAAGTATAGGTACATTTAGTGGCAACATCTAAGTTTAAAATAGCACTAATGATTTGTAAAAATATCGATCTGGTATTCTCCTGCAGACGATCTCCTCAAGGTCCCCCAAAAAGATTTTCGGCGGTGATAACGATATCTCCGGTTTAGTTCATCTAACATCAAAAAACCCGATTTGAAATTGTCAGGGAATATAAACAGATTAATGTACATTACGAAAATTTAAAATCCTGACTGCGAAAAACTCCTTAAATAAATAATAATAGTGCAATTCTGCAATGATTTTGGCACAAACCAGTGCCTTCAGATGGCTCCAAAAAAGATGTCAAATTTTATTATAGAAGCCGGTAGCGTAGGGGATGTTAATTTATTAATAGCTCGGCGAATAGTTTACGATTATGTTCTAAGCGTTCTGTAGTTTTGAGGATTAGAACGCAAATTTCTGTATTAAATTTCCTCTACACGCAGAGTAGAGCTCGCCCTTGAAAGGCTCTAAAACAATGTTCATTAATTCAAATTCTTCTCAGAATTTCGTAGATGCCTCGTCAATCCTATGGTTCAAGTCATCTTACGTTGTTATTTCTGATTATTAAACAATGTCCTTCATCCGTCTGTAGGAGTCAAGTCCGAAGATCTTGCAGGCCAAATAATGGGTCCATCTTGCCTTATTCACGCGCTCTAATCACTCTCTAACTGGTAGACAATGGTTGTTCTTTGTTGCAGTGTTTTATCATCTAATGGTTCTGGTAATTTGTTTCACAAAAATTCCAGGTAAAGATTCAAATTAAGCTTTGGAGGAAGTCGATAGTGTCCGATCAACTTGTTACCCCATACCTGCCCACACATTGATGATGTACTTATCATTAAAGCTGTTTGTTACATGGAGGGCTTTCTGCCCACGTATGTAAACTATGAAAATTAGTGATTCTATCCCAGGTGAATTGGGACGCATCCATTCCTAGCATCCGGCCAATAAAATTGTCTTCCAAAGTGTCTTTTCAGAATGGAATTGGTTCCAACTTCCAAACGCTTCTCCGAACCCCAGGGTTGTAACTCCTGTACTGGTATAATATGGAATGTATGTATGATTTCTGAGTGTAGAAATCTCCAGGCGTAAGTCCAACTTAAAATATTATGTCTGCTTGTTGTCTAGGATTATTGGTATTTGAATGAAATCTGACGTTGCTGCACAAGTCTTCTGCAAAAGCAGGATGTTAGTCTCTCGATGATTCGCACATTGTTCCTGAGTCCCTTAATCTGGAAAATGTTGTCGAGGATATGATGAATTAAATGTGAAAATTTCGGTTAAAAACTATAAACTGGTTATGCAAATAATTTTGCATTTTTTTTACATTACCATATTTCATATTAATTTTTTATTTTTTTTTTGTTTTCAAAAAAGCTATCTGTAATTTTACCTTTTGATCTGAAAAGATGGGCATTACCTCCCCGACGTGGCCCCCTTTATCCCACTTAAGAGCTCATAAAATGTCTGTAGTATTCTAAACGATTGCCTCAGTTTTGAGTATTATAGTTTGAACAAGTTGGGTGGTATCTTAAAAACTACTGACTTCAGATGAAATAACCCGACATTTTTTTTTTTTTTTTGTTTATACTTGGTAGACGTTTCATAATTGTAAAAAGGGATAACGTTCCAAAAGCTATGACAGTGAAAATTTGAAGTTTTAAAAAATATATCACATTTTATCTACAAGAACTTTTGACATCAATTTTAGGCCAACATTTATCTTGAAACATTTAGAGTACTTATGATTACGAGTTAAAAGATGCAGCATTTATTATCAAACACACATAAACTTTAAAGATATTATTTTCAATAGGAGTCAAACAGGGTAGCGTAAGGTTTTGCTTAAAACCCTAAAGAGGATGCATTTTTAACACCCCCCACCAATACGATTTTTGCTCAATATGTATAAAGGAATCCCAGAAATGGGAGTCCTTTCAAGAAGACGGTGACAATATCAGGTTTGGCCCCCAGAAGAGGGTTGGTTATTTCCATTATGAGTCGTACTATTTTACAGGCATATGGAATGATATCTTCTTTGCTCCTGCCAGATATAGGTTCAATTTCAAAAATAGATTGAATATATCGAGAAAAATCTCCAGTCATAAAAAGCTGAGTTTGCAGATGAGATACGAGTATGAAACAAATCGTAGATTTGGTGTATACAATTATTGCAATGGTTGGTTGAGATACTTTTCCCGTTTAATTTGCATTGTTTTACATTTGTACAAAAAAGAGAATCTATTTACCTCTATATAATCGTACATACTATATGGGTATGCCTCTAACTCAATTTTAGAATTTTGACACTCGTAAAATATCGTATTGTAAGAAAAAAATCCTCCATTCCATTTACGAATTCACCCTCGTAGCCTTTCTCTATTTAGAAAGAACTTTCAACTATGTTGAAATCAATTTAATTATCAGTGTTCTACGTAGGGTTAATTTTCAATGATACATACCTATATTCAAAAAATCTTTGACATATACATATATTGGTCAACACTTTTTTTTTAATTACCGAAAATTTGTCAGTTTAAATAAATGTAATCGTATAACGACTTTTTTGTTAGAATCATTTAGTAAATTTCACTTTCATTACCAAACAATAGGAATTCTCTGAACGCAAACTATCTTCTGACAGATGTCATTATTCACAGTATTCACATTACAATGTTCCCGAATCATTTACTTCGAATCTATAAAAAGCATGGTAGTATAATTGATTTTAGGGCTGTCTCAACAGATTTAATTTTTTGGGAGACATTTTACTTCTTAAACAGAATAGCACTAACATTAACAACTCTCCCAAAATTTTTGATCATAAAAGATATCAGGCTTATCGATATGGCATCTTAAGGACCACAGACCAGGTATCAGATATCCGGTTCCACATGCTAAACAGATTTTTAGGATTTTTGTAAACTCATTTGGAGCTGAGAAGGGAAAATATTATCTGATCCTACTTAGGTTGCTATTTAAGTTTTGGGAATACAGATCTAGATATGTCAAAACTGATATCAGCATTTTAGAGTTTGACGATTTTAATGGTACACGTGTTTAGAACGTTTGTTATACAAGAGCTATTTGCGTTAATTACAATAACGTTGACTAACTCAACAACAGTACGCTAACTGACTCGCTTTGGTTATGGTCATGAAGCATCATCCCGGACCAACACGTTTCACTGGTTTTCTGAATTCAATCGTGGTCGCCGGTCACTTCAAGATGAATTTCGTGAAGGTCATCCAAAATCGGTTGTTGTGCCAGAAAACAACGATGCTGTGTGAGAACTGATAGAGCAAAACCGTCATGTGACCTGTCGTGAAATTGAGGCACACTTGGGCATTAGTTACACTTGCAAACATTTAATATTGCATGAAGATTTGGCTGTCCAAAAAGATTTCTTCGCGTTGGATGTCGCATAATTTGAAAATCGCCAAATGGTCCAAAGAAATACCAAAAGACGTCTATAAGCTTGTGACAGGCGACGAATCATAGATCTATGCCTGTGAGCCCGACTATAAATAAAAGTCGACTGTATGGGTCTTTCAACGCAAGCTGAATCTAACAAACGTTGTCGTGAACGAAGCACTTCGAAGCAAATGATCGCCTGTTTCTTCGGAAAAGCGGACATTTCGCTACCATGCCATAAGAGCAACCTAAAACGGTCAATACGGAGCAGTACATCACCATTCCTTTATTAGAGGTCTTTGGAAGAATAAAGAAAAGCAACCACCGAACACGGATCATTCGAGTTCTCACTGTGACTTTCTTTTAGCACTCAAAACATCGAATTGATGGGTCATCCACGGTATAGTCCTGTACCCTTAGCACCAAATGAACTCAATTGAGCTATGTCATTCCGAGTGGAAAAATAACTTCGAAAAGTGGTTCAAACGCATGCAAAAATATATTGATCTGCATGGAGAGTATTTTAAAAAACAATAAAGCCATTTTCGATGATAAATATTTGTTTTTTCAAAACTTAAGACTTACAAGACTCGAAACTATTGTAATTGCACTTTCCTTCAGCATCTGGTTACTGCCCAGGTCTATAAAGATCTATTAATTTCCAGTAAATTATGTGATGGAATGCTTCCCGCATTAAGGTATACTTCAGCTATATACCAACAGAAAATGTCCATCAGTAGATTGTGTGATTATATTTCTGATGCCAGGCATGATATATTTCAATTCGTTAATAATATCTATTAGTAAACCCCAATAAAGTCCCTTAAGTCTCGTCGAACTTAGTGATTCGCATGGATACAGTTCGAATCATTAACAGTTGTAATACTTCGATAGTACATCAATTAACGGTCGAATACTTTATCCATCGAATGTTGTTCAAATTTAATTAAAACATTGCGAAAATTGAGTGCACCCACAAAAAAAAAATTTAAAGAAAGAGAGACACAGGGTCGTACTTTTTTTTACGAATAAACGACAAATTTAAATGAAAGTCATGAGAGATCTAATTTTAACAAAAGAGTAAGTTTATAACAAAAAATAGAAGAGAAGCGACTACAAAGCAGAGGTATTTGACGTATGTAAGCTAAAATTATATCAGTTCCATATCCAGCACACACAGATACGATAGTCATATATAGAAAGACAAAAACACACTCCACTATAGTCATAGCTCGTACTACTCGTATCTTGAATATCGAAGGTGTTTTTCTTTACTTATCATTGGCTGCATTAGTTAGTCATAATTTACCCTTTGTTCGATAGAAACGTTTTTTCGCTTATTTTTTATTTTGAGTTTCTCTATTTAAACTTTGCGTTTGTTTGCTTTTTCGGCAAAAGAAGCAAAACCATTATTTTTAGCTGTTTTGACGTTTATTTGATTTACATTAAAATTTATCGGGACATCTGTACTTCGTCGAACTTGTGGTGCAGTTACTCGTAAACATTTTATTTTATTTTAGTTTATTTTGTAATATTTTTTTTTTTAATTCCTCTAGTAAAGTGCAACTGGGCCGAGGGTGGGTGTTTTTAAAGATGAAATAGGTGTTATTTTTTTAGTTATGTTTGCAATTTGCATACATAATATGCATAAGTTTTATGAAAATGTCAAAACTTTTTAAAGCACGACCATTAGTTAGGGGTGCATTTTCAATTTCGATTTGAATTCAAATGTTCTAGTGTGCATGTAAGAACGCTTGTAAAGAGCTGGATTGATGATAGTTACTGGTGCAAAGCGTCACACTGAAATCCCTCAACAAATCGACAAAGTTTTCCTTCTATTCGAAATAAAGTACAACGAAAAAAAGGAATATGATACTACAGAAATGAGAATATCCGTCTACAGATAGTCACATACTATATAACAATTCAACGAATGGAAACAAATTTCCCAACTGACGAAAAGGATATCTACATCATGTTGTAAAGAACCCAACAGAGATTGGCCAGTTGTATTACATTTGAATGAAAAAAAAAACCTCAGGAAACACAAATCAGTATTTTCATTTTATTTTTCACTAATACTTATAAAAAAAAAAATCAAAACTGTATAGTCGACCGACAGTTGACTTTAGTGGCGGGGTAGGCGGTGGTCACCACCTTTTCCATCTGCAGTTTTTTTCTCATATTCGTAGTCAGATTTTTATTTTGATTTTGATGTTACTCGTGTTTTTGACCTTCTGTGATTTTTCGATTCTGTTTACATTCGTATAATGTTGACAAATGAGATTCAAAACAATTCGGCAGTCTCGTGTTTGTTTCGTGTTTGTGCTGAGATTTCATTTTGATGTGTTCGCTTGAGTAATTCCAGTCATCTACATGCAGTGCAGAATGCTCTCTGGAAATGTAATTGATTTCTGACTCACTGACTGATTGTTTGTAGGACGTGAGTGAATTTATTTATCCCTATTGGTGTATCGGATTATCTTGTGTATATTTTTCATTTGGACACTTGCATATAAGTGGCCAAGATGTAAAGTGTGCGATTGCGAAATTCAATTTAGATATTTTTGTGCTAGACTATACTTGTACGCAAATACGAGATACGAGTAGTAACCACCACAGTGTGGGATAGAGCTTTTGTGTGGATAGAAATTAATTTCATAGTTTCAAGTGCGTCTTACTTGCATTTGTTGTAAGAATTCTTTTTTTTTGCGATTCATTTTATGAATATCGATTTTCTTTCTTTCGTCGTCATAGTTTGTCTATAGACTTTCGTCCGAGGTCAGTTATTGCACCCCTTCGTAATCGATGCTGTTTTGGTTTCTGTTTGTGGGATTATTGACGTAATAGGTTTTATCTTTGAAAAGTTTCCATGTATTTCTTTCGCCCTTTTTCAAGATACCTACCCCTTTAAATCAAATATTTAATAGATTTCTTTTTTTTTTTAATTTTCAAGAGTTAAGAAAATAGGTTGTTTTTATCACAGACCTATATTTAACGACTTTTCAACTTTATGTGTGAATTATCAAAAAAATAAAAATAAAATTAAATAAATAAATAAGCTGGTTAATGAGGAAAAAAAGTGAGATACCTATGCGTGCTGGTCTTAAATGTTTACAAGTTATAATGAATAGAAAATAAAGATTTCGAAAAAGCATTCCATAAGTGAGTTATACGGCATAGGAAAGAATCACGATATTTCAGAGAACGTCCGAAAATGGGCTTGATGAGTATATTGATAAGCATTCATAGTGAGACGGAAGGACTCGATGGAGCACTAATGGTAAAAATAGCGATAAAACAAAGTGACGCAAGAGAGATTACGTTGGTGTTCGAGGGTGTCAATTGTCTTGAATATCAATGTCGCCTATGGTTTTTATAGCATGGTTTTGAATCCTTCCTAGCATGTACAGAGATGACTTGAGCGCACCTGACCCGACGGATGAATGCCTTTGATATGGCGGCCAGATCAGAGAGGGGAAAGCTATTTCTTACATCGCTCTATGAAACATGAAATTTATGTGATTATTACAAGGTGTGTTCAATGTGGTTATTTTCATTGACACTAATACCGAGAATGAAAAGGTTTTCGATTTCGACGATCCAAGTGCCATTAATTGACAGTGGCTGAGTGTTAACATTACGTTTTAACGACGATAGACATCATTGTGTTTTGGACTGTAAAGGGCTCACTGGTAATTTCTCTTGCATGAAAACGACACTAAAAAGTCAATGTTTTCGTATGTTATGGCTGCTGTTTGATTACCACCAGCTGCTCGCTTGACCTAATGCGGAAATTTTGCTTAACAGAGACATTTAACCAAAATTATGAATCATTGATATTTATGTCTGAGGATGATATTTCGGTGAAAATTCGGATCTTCTTCCATTTTAAATAGAGCCTAATTAAATAAAGCTCGACATGCATGGACCTACAGCCAAGTCTGTTCCCGAAATACGATACAGGGACGTGCTCTCGAGAACATCGCAGAATACTGGCGTTATCTGAGATCTTGACTTACCGATTCGCGTACAGCAGCAATATTCTCTCCACTTCTGGCGTTTCGTTGTCTCACTAGGGCGGTAAGATTATAGAGTGAATAAGGCGATATGTCGATAGAAGTTAATACCCGTAACTTAATCATAACTGGCGATTTAATTAATAAAAGGTAAACCTTTCCAAGATTAAATCATAGGCCATATGAAACAGTAATATGACATCTAATAAAAAACCCGTTATATTATATTTAATCCCTTGTCGTTTGAAAAGTATATGACTTATTCCTCCAATTTTTATATTTTATTCATTATTGTTATTTCTTTTTAATAGCTTTTATACATATAACTTATCGCATTTTCAAAAAGTTGTGTATGAGTGTTTAATTTTTAATTTAATGGAAAAGCTTTCATCACTTAAACCGCATTCACGCCAATGAATAACGCATACACTTAACATATTTCTAAAATTGATTTCAAACAATTAATTATCTTAAGGTCAGTCTGGTTATCTTTAAATTTTCTTACATCGAGCGGCCAAGGCTATTTAATTTAGTGAAAGGCTCAAGATTAACTACATACTTACGAATGTCTAGATATATTTAAAGCTTTTCAAATTTATTAAAAAAAAAAAAAAAAGAAGCAACAGAGTAAGAATAAGGAGGAAGAAGTCAGGGTTACCGCTGAGAATTTTGATAAAGTTGCAGAAAAAGTCTCACAGGCTAAAAGTAAATCGCAATATACTACATGAAATTCTTGACAGATACCTTATTTTGTCAGTCAGTGGTTTTTTAATTCATACATTTACTTGAAGGGAATTAACAAATATTTATTTATTTTATAATTAATTATTATTAAACTTTTAGATTACATACTAGTACTACATTTATCTAAAAACATTTATTTTGTTTTTAAAAACAAAAAATTGTACCAATCAATTTTTTTGCATTTCGCATTTTGTTGGCTAGCACGCATAGTTTATGTGTATGTAGATCTATGTGATTTGCAATGCAAACTGAAGTCTGATATTTTTTCTTAAAATGGTTCATGATATGTTTACATGTATTCAGTAACGTGACGTATTGTTGTTATATAAATTCAGAATTAAAATTTTCCAGTTTAAAGCATGCACATCAAGTCATACATGAAGAAGCTTCTCGAAAGTAATTTTTTTTTTCTTCGAGACCATTCATTTTTTCTAGGAAATTCCTTTAAAGTAAGACCACGTGTTTGGCAATTCAGTGCGTTGTGACTCATCATTGAGTGAAGTCAATTTTGCGAACACAACATTTGAACGAAAACGACTCCCAACACATTATTAAAAATATGGATATAAGAAGTGCAGGTATAAATTGAAATTTTGTAGGGTACCACATGAAAAAAAAAAAAAAAAAAAAAAAAAAAAAAAAAAAAACAATTTTCCAACTTGTCTTTTTTCAGTGTTTTTTGTCTGACACTTCTAATTTCTCTTAAAGTGTTGGTTGTGCCCCCAATTTAAAAAGAATTCTACCAAATTGTCCATCGCAGAAGAGAAGTACATTAAGCAGAAAATAAACGGGTTGCGGCACATAGAGATTGTTACACCTAAGAACATTCGCATATTAAAATGGTGCACGATAAAGTTTGTAATGCCTTGAGTGGAACATCTTCAACAAAATGTTACATATTCGAAGCGAAACCAACAGAAACGAACATTATAGACGACTGTCTGAGAAAAAAAGTTCACGAAAGTCGGTACGAATTTGGCTTATCACCTCTACATTCGTACATACGATTTTTTGAGCATTTCCTCCATGTATCATATCGATTGGAGATAAAATCGTTTCACATCAGGTCTTCAAAAGAAAAAAACTGAACTATTTACACGAAATCTTCAATTGGAGTTCTGAAATAAAATGGGATTGCTAGTGGACAAACCCAAGTTTGGAGGCAGTGGTACATCAAATGATGGAAACACAGCATGCAAATTTTTCAGAAACCCTGGCTTGGCTTCAAGAATTACGGGCCTTGATGAAGCTTTAATTACTAGATGCGCTACCATTTTGCAAGCTTTAAATTTGTGCTACAAAATAAAAGTGAAAAAATTCAGGGGTTATGCGCTTGAGACAGCTAGAGGACTAGTTGAAAAATATCCATGGTACTACTTGCTACCTTCAGTCCAAAAAAAATGTATTCATGCTCCTGGAGTTTCAATTGGGGAGCTGCAGAGTCTAAAAATAAAGACTTCAAAAAATTTAGACTCCAATACACTCGAAAATTTTCCGCGTTTTAACAAATACAGACTTAACAAATAGATTACTTCTTAGTTCAGATCCTTTTATAGGTGGACTAAGAAAGATGCCTTGCAAGAAAAAGTCGAAGTTAAATAAGTCCGTGGTTGATTTACTTTAAGAATATTAACATCCAAAATGTAATTTTTGCCATTTTCCAATACGGAAATTTAGTTTTTACTTTTGTTTATAATTTTTATTTTCAATTATAAATTTTTGTTACAACTTTATTATTTGTCAATAAATTTTCTGATTTGAAAATATTGTAAAAAATATTTTTTTTGTTAGACATATAAAAATATAAATGGATGGGTGACGTGTCGGTGAGCAACCACTCCTATTTTTAAACAATATCATTCTGATATTTTTATAAGCTCGTGGCTACAATTTCAGACCTATGTCTTACGTAGAAACATTTTTGTCGCCTACCTCCATACAAACCCAACCCCTTGCTGCGGTTGGAAAAAATCCAGGAGATTTAAATAAAAATAAATGCATTTTGACAGAAAATAGCAAAAACCTCTAAAAAATCTCCATATTTATATGAAAAGTCGCACATTCGTGGTTTTTTTTCCAAAAAAAAATTGCAATTTTACGGTAACACTGTTACAAGTATTATACATAAGTCTCGCATGTTATCACTGATAAACCTGAATTTTGTACTCGTTCGTTAGAACCCCTTGCTTGTAATGTTCGCGGTTGCAATTTCGCAATACGTTTTCGTATTTTGTTTTTATTTTGGTTGATGATTTCAGCTGAGATATGAATGTTTGCTGTTTCTTATCTAAAAAAATAAAAATGCGAACAAGGAGGGTATAAAATTCTTTAACTGTACCTGTCTTATGCTTCGAATGTGTTTCATACTTGTAAAGAAGAATTAGAGTTTTAGAATTATATATTTTCTATTGTGAGTCATATATTTAAAGGAAATAAGGTAAAATTAACTTTCCCGACAGATTAATGAATACATGAATACATTCGGAACACTTGAATGTACTAACTATACACGTGTAACCAAAAAATAAAAGTACATTCAAAGCAGCATAAATATGTACGCTATTGATCGTTTATTTCAAATTAAAGCTCGGATTGCTACCTAGCAATTTCGAATTGAGCTGAGCCCATCTGATAGAATTGGAACATTTTAGTGAAGTACTACACTACTGTACTTACATAGACACTGCTGTGTTGTAAAAGACGCTTGTTACCCTCGATTCTCAAAGACCATGACACGTACATATCTACCCTCAAAGTATCGTATTCTCCGTTGAATCGACTAGTTTATAGATTAAGTAGTGATTGGAGATCTGTATTCGAGCTTTGATAATAATGTGAGAAAATTGGGGGAATTGTTTATGTATATGTTTTAAGTAATTTTGACTTGTCGCATTCAGATCTTAGTATACCCACCTCTTCTCTTGGTAGATAGCACTGGATTGCCTGTTTGTTTATTAAAAGCTGAGCTAATTCAGTTCTTGCCGTGAAGAAATTTCAGAGAAGTGCTATATTAATCCAATTATTCTTTTTTAAATTATTTCATGTACAAAGTTAGTATCTTGCCTTCAGACTATTTGTAATGAACTCGTAATTGATAGATGTAAAATGAACCAAATGAACTAAATCGAAGTAAATGAACCAAGTTAAGAGTTGTTCTTCAAGTTTTCCAAGCTGGTACTTAACCAGAATAAATTTTTTTTCAGTATATCTGGGTTGTCATCTTCTTTTATTTAAATTGAAAAAAAAAAAATTAATAAAAAGTTTCGTAGAATATCTGATAGATATTCCTTAATAGAAAATCTTAAACGGTATTCAAGACAAACTATTGTATTACTGTCTGCCATAAATCAGGTAATGTGAATGTGCCATAATTTTTTGCAAATGTCGTCAAGTATCATTGTGCTTTGATACTTATTGACATTTGACATTAAACAGATAGAGAATTATAGGGTTTTCCAATAGGGACTTGACAACTTTGAATTTAATTTGTGAACGCACTCTTTCACTAATCATCAAACTGTCACTGTCAATTTATTTAGTAAACGCAACATTTTGTTCGTGGTAAAGTACACAAATTATAAAAATTTTCTATAGATATTCGGAGTCGCAAAATCATCTTCAGTGACGAAGCTCATTTTTGGCTCAATGGGTTCGTCAATAAGCAAAATATGCGTTATTGGTCAGGTGAAAACCCACATGTGCTTCATGAATCACCACTTCATCCACAAAAAATAACTGTTTGGTTGCATGCCGGCGGCGTTATTGGGCCATAATTTTTTGTCGACGATAACGATTGTCACTTTACTGTGAATGGAACGCTAAATAGCGGCCGTTTCGGCCGAAATGTGTGGCCGATTCGTTGAAAATTGGGTCCAATGAATCGACCGCTGCAAACTTGCCCGCGGTAGCCATATGAACGAAGTCGAATTCCATTCATAAATGTTTTGATTGTACTTGAAGCTAATAATAAAGTTTTTGAAATATCTCAAATGGTTTGCCTTTTATTTAAAAAAAAAAATGTTGTCAAGTCGTTATTAGAAAACCGTATAGTTGACATTTCCACTTAAGTTGTTATGTGAATAAACAAAATTTGCGTTTCTGGGGCACGAAGAATTCACGTGAAATGCACGAAGAGTCATTGCATCCCCTTAAAGTGACAGTTTGGTTCGGCGTTTGCAATGAAAAATTGATTGCCCTTATTTTTTAAAGAACGCAGACGTCACCACCGTAACCGCAACGGGTAAGCGCTACAGACGAGTTTTTCTTGCCACAAGTTAGTAAATTTTGTCTCGAGCACGCTCAAACAGCTCTGACAACGATGGAGATTTTGAAACACCAATTTCTAGGCCATACGATCTTCACTTTTGGCGATTTGAACTGATCGACCAGATCGCTAGATCTGATGATGACAGATTTCTTCCTTCGGTGCTTTTTGAAATTTCGAGTTTACAACAAACCTTGCAAGTTTGCAAGGAACCAGATTTTTTGTGAGCAACAATTCAAAATGCCATAAAACGAACACAAATATGCATCAATTCAGGAGGTAGCCATTTGTAAGATAAATCTTTTTCAATTTAATGTCATCAATTTTGCATCTTCAAATTAACCTTTCTTGAAAACGAGCCCAATTTTTTCCATTTCTAACAAAATGGCAGCTAGTTCACATTATGACATTACTTTTGCCCCACCTTTCCTAATAAATATTGTTTCTAGCATTCGCTCGCAAAATTTCATTACATGTCTTTATACTTGTACTATGGAACAAAGAAGCTTTTATTCCATCTGCTAATTTCCAAAAAAAACTCAAGCTTTTGTGGTCATATGTTGTCTGCTACGATTTATGCCTCTGCTTCTACGAAAGGTTTTTTTTTACGAATGCTGTACAAATATTAATCTGTAGAAAATAATTTAACCCAAATATTGAGCCGCGTTTTTCTTTAGAGAAGTCTTATTTAGGTTAACTACCCTACATTGTCAGACGAGGCGTTACGGCCAAATTGTAAACTATCAAACAGTGTAACTTCCATTACTAAGTCAATTGTAACGCAGAAATCTACAAGCTTTTTGTCATAATGATTTCATTTATACATGTGATGAATGTTCATTACGACCTTGAACGCGATTTTATCGCCCATTACTTCAGACGAGACCGCTGTTCTGCTCATCTTCTGCCTTTTGTTTTATGAAATCATTATATTAGCTTGATAAATTCTGATCGCTTTATTAACATCTGGTCAATGTGAGCTCCCCAATCGTATTTTACATGAATTACCTTCATGCTTTTGGCGGTAGTGCCATTCATGTGATAGATTTTTGTAAACTTGCAAATTACTTTTTTTTAAGAAGATATAAATTTATCGATTTATTAAACTATAATAACTTTATTTAATACATGACCTTTAAACTTCCTTATCAACACACCTTTTATTAAGTGTATAGCAACAAAAAAGACTTTTAAATCCTTCTGTTCAAAGTATGTAACATATTTTATATCCTTGTATTTTAATTTGATGTTAACCCCACATTAATCAATCGAATAAAAATACGAAACCAATTGCACGATGTATGAGCACTAGTATATACACCAAAACACGGGAACACATTGATTTGCCCTTTCAATTTCTAGTGTTAAGAGAATTCCTCTGAGAATTTTTTTTAAACAAAGTCTTTGTAGTGTCTATACATTTGTTTTGATTAGGGTTCAAATACAAAGGGGTGGCCGTGGTATAGTGGTATATGCATAGACTCCTCAAGCAGAGGGTCGTGGGTTCAAATCCCATGCCAGACAATGCTGTGAAAAAACCTTTTCATAGAATTTGTATGTAGTTATATGAACATCCCGTCGGCGTCGACTCTGACATGAACGCATTACACTGATGTTGGAGTGGTTGCTGGCAGGGCTAAATATAACGAACTAACAACTAGCACGTACTTAAGAACCCACTGTTTCAAACTACTACACCACCCGCCCGCGTTCTGAAGAAAAAGCCAGTAAAATGGTATTTATATCCCCTTGGTGCGTGCGCGGTATTAAAAAAAAAAAAAAAATTGTATATTGTACATATGTAGGTACAATGCATAATTTTTAAAATTTTGTTATCAAGTCATATAGTCAATATAGTATTATGTGTACCAAAATTGAGTGCTGAGGAATTGTTTTGAGAAATTGAAGCAGTATTTTCCACATAATATACAATTTATGATAATTTTTTGTCATGTATTAGGGTTGTAATATAAGTATTGTGCGATTTTTGAAAGGAATGTCTATTTAACGTAAATCAGTTTGCACCAAATAGAAAAATTTCGTCGTCGTAATTTCCTTTATTCGACAACACTTCTGCTCACCTCTGAGGCAACTTCTTAATGATGTTACTAAAGAAATGTTTTGGCTTCGACGAAAAAAATACCTCAGAGCCTCTTGGATATCATTAAGAAAGTTTTGCAATCCTCGGAGCAAGTGGAAATCTGAAGGTGCTGGGGAAAAATAATATTTTTCAATTGATAATTGAATACTCCCTTAATTGCAAAATTGTAAATCAAGTTCTTTCGCATGTGTTATGTGCTTAGTTGCCGAATGTCCATATGTTAATATATTCGCAGTCATGTGATCTGTATGAATTTCAAGAGGATCTCGCCCTTCTGTGCGGCCTCGCAAACAAAATGATGTCTAATATAAAAAGAATCGGATAAAGTCATATATTCTGCTTCCACACTAGATAATGCCACCGTTTTTTGCTTTTTTGTCTCCCAGGCACAGCTGTTCCACCAAGCTTAAAAACATATTCAGTGTATGGCTGCCTATCATACGCGTTTCCATCCCTATCTAAATCCGCATATCCAACAATGTCTTTGCCTGTTTTCATATATGTTAGCACGCAGTCGTGTGTTCCTTTTTGATAATCGTACCTTAAAACTCTCTTAGTTGCGATGCAATGGAATTTGCCATAGTCTTTCTTGAATTGGCTCAGAAAAATGCGATATATCAAGTCACTGTCAAATGCTCTTACATACTTACTCCTTAGATAGCTTAATATTTGAATTCAAAGGCGTACTAGCTGGATTCGAATCGCCTGTACCAAAGTGTTTTAGAATATCGGTGATATATTTCTTTTGGCTCATAGTTAGTTAGTTTAAAATGACTTTTATTTCAGATTAATAATAAACAATGATTATGTTATTACATTAAGTCTAATTGGTTTGTCCTATGGTCGTCTAGCAGGTTGAAAATAGTATTACAAACTGAATTTAATTACCAATCGAAAATTAAATAAAATAATACAGTATTGTCAAAAATCTGCTTCTAAAACTCGTTTTCTGTATCGCAGTGCAGCTACGGTGTAGTTGTGTAAAACGTCCAACCCTCTCTCCCCATTCAAAATGCTTAATGCTTAATGCTTCTTCTTCTTATAAAAGATCTTTCGCAAACACCAAAACACGAAATTCCTTCAAAACTGGGCATACTGCAAGAAAATGGAACACATCTTTTCTAGTTTTCATTTTGCAAAGTTCGCAGAGTGTTGTTAGATCCGTGCGGTGGAGTATAGAATTTAAACTGACTATCTCAACTCTCATTCTGAAGTTCGTACTGATTTTGTCCACAGAATAGCAGTTAAGAAAGTATGTTTTTTCGTTTAAATGATAGTTGCTGTTGTAATTCCTGAACAACGATATTTCAGCATCTTCTGTATATTTTTCATACACCACTTGATTGATTTTCTCCAAAAACGAATTAAATTTTACTCTTAGATAGGAAGGTTGTTCATCTGTCTGAATAACTAGGTCCATTCCACATTCTGATGCAATTTCCTTCCATACATTTCAAATAAATCCGCTCGTTCTTAAAATGCTTCTCAATATTATGTTTGGTATCCTTGATTCTTCCATCTCCAATACTTTTATAATACAATTAAAGTGCATTCTCAAGGTATGCAGGAACATGGGTGGGTCACAAGTTTTTATATGTAACATATAATTTGGAGTATTTGTCGGTAACCGGAAAATCATCCTTACAAAAAATATTGAAAGAACTTTTCAACGGAATCATTTTGTCTATAACCCCATACCTGAGCTCCGTAGAACAGTACTGATGCAGCAGTTAAACGAAAAACCATTTGTTTCGCGCTATGCGATATGTAATTGGTTCTAATGCAACGGTCCCATATCGATGAAATAGCTCGCTTAGTGTCTGCTAATTTTTCTTGTTGATAAATATCGAGTATTCGATCCTTCCAGACTAGCTTCGGTAAAAGACCTAATTGTTTTAAGCATACATGGTTTACACTTACAGTTCAAGATATGGTTATTTCTAGGGGCATGTGATCAAAAAGTTCTCCGCACCAATTTATAAGTCATCCAAGATATTATTCCATTTACCAGCTATAAAACAGTAATCAATAACTGAACACGATGATCCCTGAATAAACGTGAATTGTCCTTCCGAGTGTTCTGCATAGCTACCATTCATAACACGACAGTCATACGCATCGGCAATTTGTAGTATTTTTGATCCTTTACTGTTACAGACTGAATCCTTCAATTTGCAATTTTTATTCCAGTATGCGCCATCATATTCAGTTTCAAAATTATTTTGAGAGAACCCTATCCGACCATTAAAATCACCGACAAGCATTATATCAGTCATATTCCAGAGTTGAGGTGAATTACACAGTCTGTTAAAATCTCGTTGCCAGTAGCTGCAGTTTAAATAACTTGATAACAAAACTACATCGCAGTTGCTTGTATTGATAACTAAGGTCTGTAATTCACCCAATCTTTTAAAACTAATGGAAATATCATCCAGGTTAACGCGATATGCATATAATCTACCTTTACTTTCTCTTCAAAATCTTGATATTTTCACTGCAGATGTCCAGTTTGGAAGTTTGGCTTCCATTACTTGTAAATGAGCTTTCATTCACAAATAAATTGAAGTTAATTGAAAATTCTCCAAAAAGAGATTTAATAATTTCAATTCCATTATTTTCTAAACATCTCAACCCTTACACGGAGTCCCAAGAAAATGCCTTGTTCTCAATGAAAAGTTTGTCGTCCCGTAGTGACATTCTAATTTTTGGCACTTTAAGACGGAGCTCTTTCATGATCGTGATCATCTTTGTCCGAGGCTGTCGGGTATTAAAGGGCAGATCCTTATGTATGCTTACTTTTGACCCTTTGAGTTTTCCAACATTCCTCAACACATCCAACGCAGCTTCCTGGGATTTAATTTTTAAGATGAATGTTGCATTTTTCGGATCTCGATTACGGACTCATACGCCAGCTAAATTACTTGGATTGACGTGACATCTAGTAATCCAGCGCAGGCAGATTTCGCTTTCTCACACATGTTTGCTTATCAAAAGGTAGGTGCATTACAAGTTTTGCCTAAGTGTTTTTTTTTTTTTGCAGAAAATTTTCCAGCTGCTCCTCAAGCTCTTTGTTTCATTATTCCAGATAGTTGACCTTTTGTAAAATTTTTTCGATTTTGAAGGAAATTGATCGACAAGCCTCTTGTTGTTTTCAATTAATATTTCTCGCATTTTTTCAACAGTTAAGCCAGTAACAGTTTCAATTGCAAGTTTTGTTTTCGTATCACTCAAGTTTGGGTTGCGTTTTTCGATTCCTGGGTGTTCTGGGGAGGTATCAGATATTCCTCTTTTTACCATTTAGAAGTTAGCTTTTGGGATACACTTTTTCTTTACTTTATTGAGAAATAAGCGTTAAAACTTACTCAATTCAAATTAGTATTCAGATAGTTAATTCATAAAATTGCACTTTAACACACTCTTTTGACACACACACTTTGACGGATGACATAACGTCAACTATCTTTTGGCTCCAAGTAACTTCGCCACTTTGTGCTTGCTTAAATTCTATTCTTAAAAAATATTTTTTCCCTGTCCTTCATTTTAAATTCAGATTTTTTTGAATGTCAAATGGTGTGACAAGGTGTTCGCATCTACAAATTCTATTTCCTGTTCGAAAACCTACTGTACATATAATATTGATACAACAGTTAACTAATTTTTTTAGGAATATATAGGTACAAGTGTGTTTCTTCTGCGCAGCATAACTTTTATTTTCAGAATTTGATAAAAGTCAAAGATCAATTTTTTTAGTGTTCTAGGTCATGTTTATTTCTACACATTGGTTGATCTAATCGGTTGCAAATCACCTTAAAAAAATGGACCGCATTTTGAAATCGTGCCTCTTTTAATCGACCTTTTTTACCTACGCGAATTACCTTTCAAGTTACAACTTTAAACCACAGGTGCTCACTCAAAATTCAAAAATTAATTAACCTCGTGCTTAATTAAAGAACAAACAACAATTTAAAATGTTACTCATTGAGTTTAAAGTTTTTTTTAGTCAATCTTTATTATACTTCAATCCGAAATCATTTCTTTTATATAATCTCATATGTCTTTTACCTTTTCCCTTAACAATTTCCTTTATTATTGTTCGTTCTTGTTCACAATGTTTGGTATCTTGTATCATATAATACTTTACAGGTTAAAATCAATTTTCGTGAACACGCTTCAATGGTTTTTCAATTTCATTAGAAAATATCACCCAATCCATTTGAATTATCACGTAACAATTGAAAGAAAATTCTTCGATTTCACATCAAGGGACATAATGTCCTCATGATTATAGGTTACGGCGTAGAGATGACCCTAAAATCCAACCAAACCTGGAAACGCTGCTCCGAAACTTTTAAATAAAACTTTTCAGTTACAATATAGTTCGGTCTGGTCCAATTTTGAAACAATTTGTCATAAGATTCATCCAAAAAAAAAAAATTATATTGTCAACTATATTAAACATCATGAGCTTCAGTGGATTTCACTTGACTGAACTTTAACAGGAGAAGTGAAAGTAAAAAATAAATGAAAATCCTGATTGATATGGATACAATAATACAGGCGAATCAATGGCGCATACCGAAGTTGATGTCTCCACTAATGTCCCCTATTATTTACTGAGAAGTTTTCTTTTGAATTTTTCTGTTTCCATCACCAGGTGTTGGCTAGCTCTTTTATGAATGGAAGCCAATTTAAAGGCGGTCCATCTTCCTCGAATAGATAAAATAAACAACCAAAATTCTAATATCATAGTACTCGTAGATTCTTTGTGGTGATTGAAAAGATTGTTTTGCGCTAATTGTTTTTTTTTTTTTTTTCTATTTTTCTTTTTTGTCATTCTCCTAAACGTCATGTACATAAAAGTATGAAGAAGATTTAAAATTTAACCGCAAATAGCATTGTGGTCTACTCGTATTTATCATCCTCTTTTCGCCATGTATGTATTTGTATACAAAGATCTTGCCTTGAATAAACCAGAACAATCAGCAACTTTCATTACCACAAAGACAAATGGTGAACACATTTTTGGATGCAATCGAGATCATGAAATTTCGCAATTTTCTGTTGCCGAGTTTACTATGGTACAAAGAAGAGGAAGTGAAACCACAACACATCTTTATAGTTTTCATGTCTGTTAGCAAGTTGGACTTGGAAAATCTACCACAAAAAGATGAAGATAAAAGTTAAATTTCATTTTAAACCATGTTGACCTTTGGAGGGTAAAAGTTTGACCTCATCATTTGTCCCCATCTATAGAAACACTACATTGAATGTGTATATCTACATGGAGTTTGCAGTCAAAGTTTCTTAACAAAAGTGAAACTACAGGTTACTCGTAAATTGATGGCAGTCAACTACCTCTAAATTAAGTACATCGGTATCTGTTCAATTGTTATAGAGAAATTTTATTCGGATCTTGACGATATTTGCACTTTTGGGGAAATATACTCGCATATTCCCATAGTATTTAAATCTACTAATCAAAGTATCTGAAGTTAATTATTATTAAATGATTGACTTATGCAAGAATTTGAGTTAAGAGAGATGGCTTTGCTGGCAGAAAGTACATCATTTTCCCATTATAGACATATACGAGTATGTAGAATTAGTGTATATGTAGATGCTTGAAATCCAATATGGACAACGCTTATTAGTTAAAATAAAAACTTAATTTCTTATGTATATTGTACAACTCGAAAATCCTTTGGACCAAATTAATTCAGACCATTAGTTATATAGAGTATCCCCACAATGCAAGAATGTTTTTCATTCAGGGAAACTGACAAGACCTTTGAATTTGAACGGATTAATAAGTAATAAAATGATGATATAGTAGATAGTGCTTCGTTAAGTTTTTCTACATTGTCATCTTATAACTCTTTTGGAAAGGTAAATAGAACTGTACATCATTGGAATACATATGAAATTTTTTAGGCCTTATTAAGAAATTTATGAACGTTGAGAGCAAAAAAGGTTCGGGTAATGAGCCGTAAGGAACACCTTTGCAGACAAGGGAAGGAAGACAGATGACCATTAGACAAAAGGGTTTGCAAATGTTCACTTACATACAAAAGAATGAGTTTAGCTGCTATGTAGATATATGATAAATTCGGGGGTTTTTCAGAGAAATTGTGTGGTATCGTGCACAGTGGCGTTGCCTTTTTAAAGAATTCTTATAACTCTGATTTGTTTCAAGTGAATAATTAATTAAATTTGCACATTTTCAATCAACAATCAATGAGGAGAATAGTCATTCTTCTTCAAAAGCCTTACGAACAACATCTCAATGTGCTGTACACAGTTCTTTTATATGTCATAGCGCTAAAGGCAATTCTTGAGCTTTTCAATTAATTCACCTTGCAAGGCAATGGACATACGAAAATAATAGAAAAACGTATTCCCTTCTTTCCGTAAATCCTGAAATAAGGTGTAAAATAAACCCCCTTTCTTCTCCTACCATTTATAGAATGCATGCAAAAGCTACGTCTGTGTTGTCGCCGTTATACGACATCGAAAGTTATACGACCAAAATACAATAATCTGTGCTCTAGTATTCATTGCAGCGCACACCACCTAATCGCAAACTGAGTTCGTGTTCAAAAAAAGACGCGCATAAATCGTATAATGTGAATGAAAACTGTATAGTGTGAAAGAGATTAAAGATTAATAATAATTGCATTCTCAGTTTTGAGAGCGACTATGGCTGCCTTTGATGTACTCGTATATGATGTTTACTGTTTACTATATAACCATCCTCATTAAATTTAGAAATTACAGCGCAAAAAAAAAAAAAAAAAAAGTTAGCCATTTCACTTTTCACTTTTAATTTCCCTATATCTACACAAAAGTCTTTAAAACTCTTGGTTCTGGATTATAAACAGTTAGAATTTCCGAAAATTTCATTTTAAATCGAGATATACGCATATTTGTAAGGTCGTCTCGAACTATGTGTAAACTTCTTCCGAAATTTTAAACGCGTTTTTCTTAAAATGTTGTTTTCGAAGTCGGTGATCAAGATTTCTAAAAAACTGCTCAACCGATCGGTTTGAAATTTTAACTTATCAGGTATATTCCTCAGGTATTGATCGAAGGGGCATAAGATTTCGGATAATTATTTCTATTTTTTTAAACAAATTTTATGTGGCATTTTTTTTTTCGAAAATTCAAATTTTTTTTTAGGAAGTCGCTTTTTTATAAAAATCAAAGTTTCGATTATTTTTTCGATCAATACATAGTTTTATCTATTCTCTTCAAGAATCTTTCGGGAGCAGGAGCACACCAGATTGATATCTTTACAAATTATTAGTGCCATGATAAAGTTAAATGTTGCCACGTATCAATACTTTTTGTTTTTGTAAAATAAAATATCTTTTCAGAAAAAATTCATAAATATATATAACCCCTTAATATTGTACAAATGTCACCGGTCGTATATCTGGCAATATAGTAGTGATGCCTTCAATATTAGTTACACAACACATGGGCTGAAAAGTCAGTGCTGTTTTATAGTAAAACACAAATATTTTGCAAAATTCAACTTTGTTTATCAATATAGTTGCCTTCGAGCGCGATACACTGATTGAAACGATTTTTCAATCTTTCGATACCAGTTTTGTAGTACGATTTCGGTTTCGCCTCAAAATAGGCCTCTGTTTCGGCGATTCCTTCTTCATCGGTCTTAAATCTCTTCCTGCGAGCATTCTTTTGAGGTCTGCGAACAGGAAATAGTAGCTGGGGGCCAAATCTGGAGAAAACGGTGGGTGGGGAAGCAATTCGTAGCTGAATTCATTCAATTTTTCCATCGTTTTCATCGACTTATGACACGGTGCATTGTCTTGATGAAACAGCACTTTCTTTTTCTTCAAATGCGGCCGTTTTTCTGCAATTTCGTCCTTCAAACGCTCCAACAACGCAAGGTAATAGTCACTGTTGATAGTCTGCCTCTTTTGGAGTTAGTTGATGAAAATTATTCCATGTGTATTCCAAAATACACATGCCATAACCTTGTCAGCCGACTGTTGAGTTTTTGGTCGTTTTGGACGAGGTTCGTCGCCTGCTCGCCAATCAGCTGACTGCCGACTTGACTCTGGTGTGAAGTGATGGAGCCAAATTTCATCCATTGTCACATACCGACGTAAAAATTCGGTATAAACACTCCTCTGAATCATCAACATGTTGTTGTTTTGGTCGACTGTGGGCAAACACGGCACCCACTTTCAACAGAGCTTTCGCATGTCCAAATATTCGTGTATGATATATCCAACACGCTCTTTTGATATCTTCAGAGCCTCAGCTTTCTCGATCAACTTCACTTTACGGTCATTCGTAATCATTTTGTGGACTTTTTTAATGTTTTCATCTGAAACAGCCTCTTTTGGACGTCCACTGCGTGCATCATCTTCGGTGCTTGTATGACCACTTTTAAATTCTTCAATCCACTTGCGAATGGTTCGTTCGGTTGGTGCAGAGTCCGGGTAACACTTAGCAAGCCATTTCTTTGCATCGGCTTCATTTTTCCTATCAGAAAGCAATGATAAATCAACACACGAAATTGCTTTGAATCCATTTTTTTTTTTCACAATAACAAAAGTTGCTTCACTCAAAACGCTATATCTCGAGAACTAATCGTCCGACAGCTGTCAAATTTATACTTTATTTATACTTTTATTTTCAAATTTATACAAATTTTGAAGGTTGGTACTAACTGAAAATAGTATGGATTTATTTCAAGTGGTGCCCTCTATTAGAAACGGCACTGATACAGCCGATGTATTAAATATGTTGTAAAAAGCAAGACCAAGTTGCAGATGTTTGCGGTCTTATACTGAAACCTGTTTTTAAATTTTTACTTTTCAATGAAAAATAGCAAATACTAATGACTATCGAAATTTAGTACAGGAATTATAAGAAATGGAATCTCCGCATATCCCTTTTATATTTCTTCAGTACCATTTGGCATGCTATTACAAAGTTATTGTAGTTTTAGTCTAGATTTCCATGCTCGACTATAGTTCTCGGCCAATGGCGAACATTTAATTACACATGTTCTCCATGAAGTTGGGTAATGCTTGAATGACGTGTGGTTCGATGGATGCATGTATAAGAGGTGGGTCAGATTTTTAGCTTTTAAATTTTTGTTCGACATTGTGCATTATGATCTTGATCCCTTTACTTTTGAGTTTGGGCATTAATTGCTTTGGTTGATGAATTACAAGCTCATAAAGTTAAAGCCAAAGTTACAACCAAATTGATTTAAATATTAAAACAAATAAATTTTACGACAATAAAACTTGCACTGTATTCGTAAATATAGGAATAAGAAAATAAAAAAGAAAAAAAAAGGAAAAGAGAATATATCTAGATATATAATCAGCTAAAATACTTTGATTGCGCGCTAGTTAAGGACGTAATAATGAAATAAAAATGAAAAGTATAGTAAACAAAAGTACGCCTACCTCAAACGTATTACAATTGGTATAATTCACAAAAGCAACATACAGAAGTAGGAAATTTATTTTGTAACTCTAATAAATACCAATAAATGGGAATATGAAGCAACAGCGAAAAAGATACTGTCGTTGCTACAGCCACAGCCTTATGCTCCAGGGAAGTTTTGGAAAAAGCTCTTATTACTGAAAATATAGTAACTCCCCTTATGATCAAGATTTCGAAATGCAAAAAATAAAGGGGGGAAAAATAGCACAGATAAAATCGGAAATGAAAAAACATAAAATATATTGGAACAAATTTTATGACGAGGTATAAAAAAAATAAAAATGAAAGACGTTAGGACTAGACGATAGACGGAAGGTACTTGTGTATCCGTTCACGCGGTATCTGTGCCAGGACCTTCACACCTATATATTGACGGTAAGCAATAGCGTTTTATGGTTGGAAGACGTACGTTTTGGTAGCGAAAAAGAAAAATGCTACCAAGGATCGATGAATGAGCCGTTAAAAGGTGTTGTTTTACACATTTGCAAATAGATATGATGCCGCCTCTTAAAGAAGATTCAGCTAAAAGAATGATATGGATACAGAGTACATAATTCTGAAGATACATACAGGGGAATAAAAAATTCATGCGTATGGCGGGCGTTTTTATTTACAAACGTTTAAGGAGCAATCACATGCCTGAGTGGGTGAAATAGATGAAGAATCTTGGGTTCAATGGATATAATAGAATTGAGCTTTGTCTTTGTGCATTAAAAAAGTGAACGAAATAGACGGATACAGATGTTTTCGTTACGAATATATAATATATGTTGGGTTGAATTTTAATATTTTAAATTTAAATAGAAATGTAGGAAGTGTTTATATTTACACAGGATACTAGCAACTTATGTATGGATTTTTGAGGGGCAACAGGCTTTTGATTGAAACAAAAGAGCAGGGAAATCGTGGAATGCTGTTGAAGAGCATAAATACAATCTAATACATACGTATATCAGAATGAATCCTTAATACCGATAAAATTAGAGCTTAGAATCCAGGACTTTATTTATATTCAAATAGACATTAATATCCTATCACAATCATTTGGGTTTTTGGTTCAGAGAGAAGTAAAATTGGAGTGTTGATACCAAAAAAAAAGTTTTCATTGAATCACTTAGGTTTCATTTATGAAATTAACATAGTTAATTCAAGTCCTTGCCCTAAATCATAGCCATCTCAGACTCTACTGGTCAACAGCATGTATAGAGTGTTGCCCTTATTCACTTCAGGCGTGCCGTCTTCGCATTTTTTTTATTTCTTAATGCCGATGTTTTTAGTATAGCCCAACATTTTGGCGAACTTGTTGCAGTCTATGGGAGGGTGACTTGAAACCTTCTTGTGATCAAGTTTTGTAGGATGTCTGATGGGGCAGAATGTTCTCCATTCTTGTAGTTAAGCGATGGATCAACCGCTAAGTGAAAGGCAAGAAATTGTCTAATGCTTCATTTTTTTTTAGAGTTTTGTTTTTCGCATTTGCAACACGTTTTGTGCAAACTTATTTAGAAAGTTATGGATCGATCTGGTAAAATTACTGTGCGCTACGTCCAACTGAGCAAGTACTTCCAATAACTATGGATAGTTTTCGCACCACGCATTCGTAAGGGCATCGTACAGTCCACACCGAAGAGACAGCTTCTGTGATGCATACATAGTATTGAGGACAATTTGAATACGTTGATTTGCCACAGCAACTGGAGCTGTATCTACCCGATGTATTTAAGATTTTGTGGATTTTGGTTTGCGAGCTTACAGGATTTACAGCCAAAATTATTAGGCGATCCTGAATTTTCACTTATGTAAATTAAATTTACATTTGTAAACTTCAATTAAAAAAACATTAATCTTTTCAAATGGGCATAGTAACGCCTTAACATCGAGTATAAAACTGAACTATTTAACAAAATTTTAATAGCTTAAATATCATTTTTCTTGTTGACATCACAGGTGAAAAAGATGACATTTTTGCAACTTAAATCTCAATACGGTGAACTCAAAATATTTGTTTGGTGTCTTTTATGTGGAGATATTTGAGGTGTTAGCTTGTATAATGTATATGTATTACAAGTTGCATACAGAAGTTGATTTGTTCTGTCCAATACTCTATGGATGGTGACGGATGTTTTTTTTTTTTTCAAATGAGACAATAAATAGTCAATTTGGTTGAGGTCAGAGTTCTAAACGAGCCACTCCAAGACATAAGCCCCATTTTTCTGGAACTAAGCCTTGCTTTTGCTCGCAGTGTGACACGGAGAATCTCCCGGTTGAAAAATAACTTGATTTAATTTTCGCCTTCGAAGTAGTTTTGGAGTTCCCACTCCGCCGGACGTCATACAACATTGGTATCACTATGTGTTACGGTAGAAACCATACATTCAGGATTGAAAGCTTCCTCAACTCTGCGACGCCCTACCTGCTTATATCAGAGGGGCCGAAAAGATGAAAAGAAGTATGCAAAAATTGTGTTAAAATTCAGAGTACAAATTTTTGATGTTCTTATATTTTCAGTCAAAATTGTGATTTATTATTTACTACTATCATGCACTGAACTTACTTTGATATTTCATTCATCGGACCATAAAACTTTTCCCCAGTCCGAAACTGCCCAGTCCCTTGTTTTTGATAGCCTCTGAAACCAAAACCTTATGCCAGGCCTTTCTAGTCTTGAGGCCAATTTTATTAAGCCGTCTGCGAACAGTTTTAAAAGAAATGTCGACTTCATGGCAACTTTTTATCTAAGTCACAAGTTGTCTGCCGACGATTCCTTAACACTTCCATTTCTATAAAGCGGTCTTCTCTAATTGTGGCTTAACGTTATCTTCCTCTCCCTGACTTGGTCTTTATTTCTTTCGTTTCAGCAATTTTTTTGATTGTGGTTTGCACACCACGCGCGAGCACTTGAGCAAACGTACTTAGCAATCTGGCCCAGAGAAATTCCCGTAGAGTTCAAAGAATGTATTTTTGTACGTTCGGCTCCACTTAATTGTCTTGTTTTCGTCACTTTCTTAGATATTTGTATTGCCTACAAACAGCTGTTAATCTGGTAGACGGCGTTATGCCAAACCAATCAAGACTAGGAAACTTATTCCTTATGTTAACCTTTTAAGTAAACTAAATTTTTTTTATAAATCTAATCAGTCAATTCTAATCAAAATACAAAATACAAAAAGTGTGTTTACCAGTCAAATGCACCATACGAAGTGATGCATTGATTATTGAGAAGCCGTTACATTATTATTATTATTATTATTAAGGGAACAATACAAATTAATTTGTAGGGTCCAGGATTGAACGCCGGGTACTATGCCCATGTGGCGCGTTTTGTCGCCCGCTCGCGGAGTACTGAGTTCCCATGTGGTCACCCACCTACGTACTTACCGCGCCCAACACTGCTTGATTTCGGTGATCCAGTGGGAACCGATGCTTTCAGTGTAGCGTGGCCATTGACAAGCCGTTACATATTTCTCCAAAATTTATGCCGGCCGGAATTGTGAATGGATATATGATTTTTGACTTTTCGTTCCTCTATTTGATGGCGTGATGTTAAAACACAGTTTATTAAACCGATAAACCATAGACGATGAGCGATGTTCAATTAAGCCAATACCATGGTCAATACCATTTTAATGAGATAAAAGAGACCGTTTATTTATTTAGATACTGTACAACAAAATTGTATTCTTAATTTTTCAATCAAATAATAGTAGAAAACTAATCATCATACGAGTAAACATAAGTAATAACCAGTTGGGAAATAAATAAATAAAATAAAATTTAAAATTAAATCTAAAGTTAAAGCTACGTACACACGTAGCAGCATACGCCGACTCCACCGGCAATTCAGCCGCCGAATTGGTACATAATTCCTTGCAAATATGTGTACTTCATAGCGACTTTTGACCATTTTTTGAACTATAATATTTTTTTCATACGCGCAGTTTTATAATTTTTCTTGCTCACAATATCAATATTTTTTTTGATTTGAAAAATTTTAAGTGAAGGAAAGCAAATTTGTAATGAATGTAAATCAGACCCTCCCAGTATTGAGGTGCTCCCTTCCTTCTTTAGTAGCTTGAGACGTCCTCAATTTAAAGAAGCTTATTACTGATCTTTATGCATTTGAACTTCTTTGTTTTTGTTAACCTATATTATTTTCAATATAAGAACACATATTCAATTGTACCAAAGGAGTAAAAGTGGTGGACAACGAAACATGTTAAAAAAAACTTTCATCATAAAGCATTTTTTCAAATATTCATTTTCATTTCATATCCAGTTTTATTATATTCAATTCCTTTACATTTACAAGCTATAAAAAAAAAAAAAAAAAAAAAAAAAAAAAAAAAAAAAAAAAAAAAAAAAAAAAAAAAAAAAAAAAAATTGCTTAATTAACTTATACCATCTTACAATAACTTACTGGCCCCGTGCGAGCGCCTTAAGTTAAACCTAGCACTTAATTTATGTCTTTCGAGGTAGGGATATTCATTTGTTGCATTATATTATTACTAACACTAAGAAAATGATTTTTTTTTAACTTAGTAAACATATTTCATTTTTTATATAATATATTTAAATAAAACTTACAAACTATCTTAATGATTGTCTTAACTTATCTAAACTATTTTAATTCTGGAACAATTTTTTGTGTTTAGAATTTGTTAACTAAGTCCGAAGTTTTATTTTTATTTATTTATTTTTTTTTTTATAATCTAAAAACTACATTAATCCTACATAAACTATAATATGTAAGCCGATCATAAAAATAACCTAGAGACCCGCTCTGATCTCCAATGGGGCACATCGGGGTTGAAGGAAACGACAAAGGAGTTTTTTCATTTCTTCAATCATGTAGTTATCCATTTCGCAGTTATACAATTACATTATGCTGCCTAAAAGTTTAAAGTTGAGAGCTTAAGTCGATGGTCGAATTCTCTGCGATTCGTTCATAATATTGAAGCATTTAACGCGCGTCTCTTTGTGCGTATAGCTTAAATTTTCGAGTAAATTTTATAAATTTTGGCTTAGTTATTTAAAAATTGGAAAAAAAAAATCAACTCCTACATACTGAAATATTTGTAACAAATTTGTAACAAACCTTTCACTCTGCTGCATTTCTAAAATGCACTGTTGGAAAGAAGAAACTGACTCTGTGGGATATCTTAATATACAACATATTTTATTGTCACTGTCACAAATCTTTTGGACACATCAATTTGGGATGTCCACCTTAAATGTAATTTGATAACAGATCACTATAGTGACAGTAACAGTTATATACATATATATTTTTCTTAAGTATTTTTGTCAAAATGTCAAATCGAATAGGAACTTTTATCCTCCAGTTGCACTTTACTTATCTTGCCCTGTTGATGTGTTCTTTTGTTTTTGTTTCAAACTAAGAAAGACATTACAATGGAATGTTTTTTCTTTGATCAGGTTTCCATTTGGAAATGGTGTATGTAACACTAGTTCGTGCCAAAGGATATCACGATTACAGAACGTAAACCAAAGCCATCCCCGTAAAAAAAGAAACAGGATAACTAAACGATGTTTAGTGTGAAATTAAAGGTCAAAGAGGGTAGCAATTCACTGCCGCGTTCAAGTGGCCAATCGTCATCCTCGCGAAGTAATCATAGACCAACGTACTACGATGGTAGAAACAGTCCGTCTTTAGCAACCGGAAGTCTACGCAGCTCCCTCTCATCCGGTCGAAGTCAATACAATTCACTAAAACGAAAGGATAAAAAAGTGCGAATAATAACAACTTGCGTTGGCTCAGGCAGCGATACAAATTACGGTGAGAGAATTAGGTGAATGTATTCATAGATGCTTGTATGTAACATCGCCATCAGCACCAACATGGCGGTTTGGTTCATTTTTGATATCCCTCCATACGGATATATGTATCTATATATGCATATTCGTATAAACAAATAAACTCGTATATTTTCCTTCAAAGTTTTGGGCAGGGACGAAGCAAGAATCTAGAATCTTGGTATGATTGTGGTTGCCTATGAATCTTTTTAAACCTGTAATTGCATTTCGTGACTTGAATCAAAATACAGTGATGCTTCACTGTAACTGTATTTGCAACTACAACAGCAACTTTCATAGTAGTCTATTTTATAGACATGCAATAATTATGTTCATTGTTTGTTTGTATGTAATTTCAGATGCCCTAGATGGTGTAACAGAGCTACAAACAGAGCAGTATGAAATCCACATAGAACGGACATCAGCCGGATTGGGTTTGAGCATAGCCGGTGGTAAAGGATCAACTCCGTTTAAAGGGAACGATGAGGGTATATTCATTTCACGAGTAACCGAAGGGGGTCCAGCCGATTTGGCTGGTCTTAAAGTTGGTGATAAAGTCGTTAAAGTCAACGGAAAGTCTGTTGAGGATGCTGATCATTATCAGGCTGTGCAAGTCTTAAAGGCGTGTGGACTTGTACTGGTATTAGTGGTGCAACGTGAGGTGACACGTTTAATCGGCCATCCAGTATTCAGCGAGGATGGTTCACTATCACAGGTTAGTTTCTATATAAGTTTGTGTAAAGCTTTGTGATTTTTGATGATTTGGACCTACATAGGTAAAAGAGCATAATATTAGTATTATGCTAAATTAAGTATCTTACAACACAGCACATTCGCTTAAGCTGTAAGGTGTCTTGTGTATGTCCTACAATTTCATCGCTTTTGTCTGTCCAAAAAATAAAAGACAATACCAGGTGTATCGGTATGAAGTTTTTTTGTATAAATAAAACATTTTTTATTATGGGAAATTAAAAAACATTTTATTCAAAGTATTGGCCGTTGCGTCCTACATATTTTTCCCATGTTTCAGGCAATTTATGGATTCCACGCCAATAAAACTGTTCGTCTTTTGAAGCAAACCAAAAAGTAACCCGATTTTCGACTTCCTCGTAGGATTCGAAGTGCTGCTCAGCTAATGCGTTTCCCATCGATGAAAACAAATGGTAGTCGAAAGGAGCGGGTGGGGTAGCAGCTCCCAGCCGAGTGATTTGGTTGTATCCTGAACTAGTTACTGTCATAGAGCAAAATTACCTTGCTGTGTCTTCTGGCCCATTCTGGTTATTTTTTGATCAATGCATGGTTCAAATTGTTCATTTGTTGTTGGTAGTGATCTGTATTGATGGTTTTACCAGGTTTTAGCAGCTCGTGGTACACCATACCTTTCTGGTCCCACCAGACACACAGCATTGTCTTCTTGCGGAATCGATCTGGTTTTGCAGTCGAAGTTGATGGTTGTCCCGGATTAACCCATGATTTTTTCCGTTTAGGATTCTGAAAATAAATCTATTTTTCATCGCCAGTAACAATTTGATGCAAAACTGGTTTTTTATCGTGTCTTTGAAGCAAAATTTCACAAGTGATTTTCGGTTTTCCATCTGTCTTTCATTCAATTCATGTGGCACTCATTTTCCAGACTTTTGGATCTTTCCCATAGCTTTTAAACGGTCAGAAATTGTTTTTTGTGCAACATTTAACATTTCTGCCATTTGTTTCTGACTCAAAGTGTCATCTTCATCCAATATTGTTTGCAATTCTCACATCAAAATCGTTATCTCTGAACCGTTGAAACCATATTTTGCATGTTGCGTCTGATAGAGCATGATCACCATATGCTTCGACAGGCATTCGATGCGACTCTGCAGCACTTGAATACAACAAATTAATGCTTTTCGCAAGTCATCATTTTCTGGTACAAAATTCGGCATTTTTAACACGATGAAAAAATATGATGTTGTTTGCTCAATGATTTGATGAATGCTAAATATGTTTGACAGGTATCATAGCAACTAAACAAAAAAAAAAAAAAAAAAAATTAAGGCCCATTCACAATAAATGCTCCCTATCGAGACATTTGTATCTTGATGCTCACTTCATACCGGTACACCTGGTAAAGAGGCTTATAGCTTTTGGTGTCTTATGCTTATAGGTATATAATGCTTTTTTATGTCATATTGTCTAAATAAATAAAATTTAAATTTATTTATATATATATTATATTTCCAAAATAAGTATGAGACAGACGTCTTCTCTGTTTTATTGACAGTGTGTACAGTCTCTAGTAAAAAAAAAAATAAAAATCCGCCTCAAGGAAGTTACATACCTAGGATCAGATTGCGTTTTTAACAAAGAAAAGAGCATGAAGTCAAGAATAGTTCAGAAATGCATAAGAGCTTATTTAAAACTTATTGACAGCATATTTAATGATCTTCCAAATGCTGTGTGAATGATTTTGTTCGTACATCAATATTGATAGTAGTGTGGAAATTCGAATTCTTATGAATTACAGTGAATGTGATCACTTATGCACTTGTGAGTGTAGTATAACAAATTGAAAGAAATTTAGTTGTCAGTTATCTTTAAATGACTTATATCAATGCCCATTGTGATATGTTATAATTTTTCGTAGTACGTTTATTAGATTTTTAAAATATTAAAGTTTACATACTTCGGCTGTTCAAAGTGTAGGTATATCAGCATCATAATGTGAGCAGACAGTTAAACAAAGATGAAGCAACAGCATAATCACAAATAGAAATATCTTTTTCGGGCTGCAAAATATGTTTTTGAATTCGAGTAATCAAATATAACTTGAACTGATTTTAAAATCCTTAAGATATGATAAAGTAAATAAAAATGTTCGATGTTGACTTTTAATAAAATCTCGCTAATTACATTTTGAATTTGGAGTCAATTTCAACTTCACAAATATGTAAACAAAAAGCAATAATGTACAGTTATGGAAATCCGGACAGTTTTAAAAATTTGAATAAAGTGTAATATTTTTGGGGATTTATCATATGATCAGAATTTGTGTTTAAGTAACGTTGATTGGTTCCCGATCCTAAAATAAATAACTAAACACATATTATTTTAAATTTTCTCAGGTTTTTTAATAAAATATTATAATTTAATCATAATTTATGTTTGTGTTTAAAATTGCGGGAAATTAATTTCGGCACTTTACAAAAACGATGGCTATTAGCACTTTGTGGTATCTCTTTTATTCCGTCCGGCATTGAAACATCCAATGTCAGCAAGGCATCCAGTTGAATTTTCCTGATACCACACTTTTTTAATGAGTTCACGTAATTCGGTTATTGTTCGTGGTCTATTCTTTGCTTTCTGAACCTTTATTATGTACTAAAGGTTTTCAATCGGGATTAGGTCAGATCTGTTTCCAGGCCACTCCAATGTCGAAATTCCTCTTTCTCTTAGAAATTGTTTAACCAAATATAGTAAAAGAGGTTTACAATAATTTAACTTTACGACGTGAACTGTGACAAGGCACAGAATCATCTTAAAAAAATATGTTATCTGAATGTGCAAAGTATTCCTCTAATGATGGTAGCAAATTCCCTACCAATATTTATATTAATTTTGTGCGTTCACCGTTATATTTATAAGAACCAGCTGTCCGACACCATGATAGGAAAAGCGTCAGAAAATCATCCGTGAGCCTCCATTTTTCACGGTTGTGGGAGTGTAAATCGTTCTCCAGTCCTTCGACGGATGTACCGAAAATGTTAAATTTTGACTCGTCCGCGAATATTAAATTTTTCCAATTCGACGTGGTCCAATTTTCGTTGTCATTCGCCCACTGGAAACGTTTTTGGCGCATTTGTGTAGTTGAAAGCGGTCTTTTCGCAGGTCTTCTTTCAAGCACATCGATTCCTAGAAACTTTTGTCTTACAGCCAGTGAGTTGATTTCTGATCGCAAACCTCTTCAAACTCGTCCCTTAAATCTTCTGCTGTTTAAAATCGGTCCTGTAGGCATATGCGTTTTAACAAACGATCTTCAGCGCTGGTGATTTTTCTACTGGGACCCTTTTTCTTTTAAAAAAGCCGATTGACTCGTACTTTATCACAAACACTATGTTTTTCTTTTTTTAAAGTTTTTTTTTTTTTAAGTAAAATCAGGTCATCAAGGCTTTTTTATGCAAAATAAAGCATTTTTTCAACTGTCCGAATTCCCATGTCCGCAACTGTAACTTCATTTAAACAATTTCACTGAATTACATTTGAAACCAAATGATTTATTTTGCGTTCTATGCAATTTTTTTAGGCAACGAAAAGTATTACTCTTTTTACTGTTTTTCTAGTATGCCATATAGTTCACTTAAAAGAAAATTATCAGTTCGAAATCCGGGCATGTAAGACCGGAAATTGTATAATCATTAAGGCAATGCAATTCAAAAACATACTCACGATTGAATTCGCAACAAGTTAGGTTAAACAAAACGTGATGTTGACATAAACCGGATAAGATTTATTCTAATTTTGTAATTCGTATAACATAGTTCTATTTGATCATTTACGCGTTACCTCCGTACCTCAAAACAATTAGTTTAAAATTCATCAACTAATTGCCGTTCATTCTCATATATATATGGTTATGTACATATATATAACGGAACGTTATTTACATACCTCAACAAAACAAAAATTTAGATTTCAGTTGAAAGTCGACCACTAAAACTTCGTCAGGAGAGATCCATCCCGCCGCCAATAGAAATTCCGCCAAATGAATACAATTATCAGCAACAGAATATCATAACCACCAACGCCGCATCACAACAGCAGCCACAAACTGTAAAACATGTTATTCCTGCCACAACAACAGTCCCTGCGACCACAAATGGAATTTTAGAAAATGGCCAGGTAGGTTGTGTGCGCAAATCTTTCCAAAACAAAATGTGTCCTTTCACCTGCACAATCAAAGAAAAAAAAACTCAAACAACAACACTAATTTATTGTTTAGGAACCTCCCGTGCATAAAGTAACCCTCCACACAACGTTGATAAGGGATCAAATTAACCAAGGCCTTGGATTTAGTATTGCCGGTGGTAAAGGTTCTCCGCCCTTTAAGGACAATTGCGACGGAATTTTTATTTCGCGTATTACAGAGGGTGGCTTAGCCCATCGCGATGGCAAAATAATGGTGGGCGATCGAGTGCTGGCGGTGAGTTTTTATTTCTCTTGTCACAAGGCTGTTATTAGTTATTACAAATAATATATTTTCGTAGATAAACGGAAACAATATGACACATGCTTATCATGATGCAGCAGTGCAACTTTTAACAGACCACCAGAGATTCGTACGACTTGTACTGCAGAGAGAAATAAGGGGACCACTTGAACCACCATTAAGCCCACATAGCCCAACGGTCTTAACCTCGTTAAGTCCGTCAGGAAATTTCGCAAATCGGCCAGGTGAGTAGAGGTCAGAGTCAATTAGAAGAACCGAGAAAACATACATTTCAATTTTATTGACCACTCAATAGCCGCTATAGCTGAAGAATCGCCGCAATCACAGAAATTCATCACTCAGCCATTTGCCTACGACTCGAATAAAAATATTTCACCAACTTCGATGACGATGACGATGACACCGACAACGACGACGAAGACAAATGGTTTCGATACGATGAGCAGTAATTCAAATTGCATTCATACACCGAATACAGTTGTTGATGCAGTCACAGGGCAACCAGTTCCAGCACCTCGGGTTCGCGTAGGCCATTCAAATTCAATTCCCCTGGATCAACAGTATCAACAACATCAGTCACAGACACCTCTTTCCCAGAATGGTCCAAATGTGAACACCCCAAATGATTTGGAGACCCAGGTGAGCTATGAACACACAGCCTCAATATCGAGTGCTGATTGTTTATTATTTTTCCGTTTCTGTTTCTGTTTTTTTTTTTTTTTTTTTTTTTTTTTTTTTTTTTTTTTTTTCATTTTGCAATAACAATAATTTAGTGAGGAAATGAGATTGTGTTAATTATTTACCTGCTCTTATTTTATGTTCTGATATTTTTTGTTTTTTTTCTCTCCTTCTTTATTTTGTGATGCTATTTTTGTCTTTCTGTTTTTCTTAAAATTTTGATTTTATCAACGTTTGTGCCTGCCATTTAACATATTATTATTGTTGTTTTGTATTGCCTAATTTTTATAAAAAAAGAACGAAGGAAATGCATTAACTAATAAGAAATCGTAACCTCAATGTTGCCATTGTATTAGGATTTGTCGTTCGCAATTTATTTTTCATTTCTTTATAACTTAGGTTGGGTTGTTTTCGTTTGTATGACTTCAGGGCTTATCAAAAGGAAACCAAGTTGTTCAATTAAGTAGTTTTCCTTGAAATACAACCTAATGGAATACTGTTTTAATAATGCTCATTCCCCACTAATTGATTCTAGAGAGTTAGAATACTTGAATAGAATAACCTGACATAGATTAAAACTAAATTTATTTTATTCACCCTTTTTTATCTTAAATAAAATAAATAAATAAATTTCGCGACAGCTCGGTATGGGCCCAAGGCTTCTCGCACTCATTTGTGTTTCTCACTTTGTGAATTTTTACACTCCTGAGCAGGGACTACTGTTTATTGCCGATTCTGAACGGCTCTCCTGAGAAGCTTTTTCATAGGCAGAATTTGACTTTCGGAGGTTTGTCACGCCATCGCCACCACCTTTTATCTGCTGTGTTTAAAATTTTATTTTTCTACAAACTTGAAAGAATTTATTTCGAGTTGCTCGGGGAATAATATTTTTTTTTTTTTTGTCACCTTGATTTCTTTATAATGTTGACTATTGAACTTAATTCATATGAAATTGCGATCGGCGATTACACCAAAAGCACTTGTAATTTAAAAACATATGTCATTCATATCATTTTGATATTGTACGCATCGAATTGATTCCAACTGCATATGAGGTAAAAGCTTTGACGTGCACGCTTCTGAAAACGAATTGCAATATTGACCAATACTAAAGTCTGAAATAATATTTTGATTATGTATTTTCGTTCCCTTCATTCTAGTTAAAATCTCCGATAACTAGGAGTGGAGTTCTTAGTGACCCCCAATTGCTTAAATGTATCAGATGTGATCAGGATTTGTCGGATTCACCAAAAGAATCAAGATTGTAGTCAGCCTAATGGCTTAGAGTTGTATCCAATAGGCATGCTTTTTGTTTGGACATTTTAAAGATACATTAAGTTCCATAAACCGCTCATAGAAATATAGGGCGATTCATCGTAAGGTTTGATTTGTAATGTAAAATAAAACACATAAATTTAAAAGTGAACTTAAAATTTTTTTTTGTCGGTTAAAAGAACATTTCATGGCATTTACTTTTTGAAAATGATATCATGTAAATGTTGGCTACGACTACGTCTGAGGTGGTCTATTCGGAAGGTCCAATTTTGGGCGACTCGTTCGAGCATAACGATAACACTAGTAATGTTGGCTTCCAAAGCGTCAATCGTAGCTGGCTTATTCCTGAAGACCTGATACTTTACATATACCCAGAGAAAATAGTACAAAGGTATGATACCGCACGATCTAGGTGGCCAATTGACCGTAGCAAAACGTGAAATTAAGTGCTCACCAAAATGATTTCTCAACAAGTCCATTGTTTCACGCGCTATATGGCTCGTAACGCCGTCTTGTTGAAACCAGAGCTCATTGAGACCATGTGTTTGAATTTCAGGAAGCACATAGTCCGTTAGCCATAGGTTACCTTAGACGGTAACATTCTGATTTGCTTCATTTTTTTTTTTAAATAATTCCAATAGCCCTTAAACTTAACCATACCTTAATTTTTAATGGATGTAATGGTGGCTCTTGGTATTATTCAGGTTGCTTATCAGCCCAAATACGGCAATTTTGTTTATTAACGTATCCATTAAGCCAGAAATGGCTTCATCGCTGAACAAAATTTCACGATAAAACACCGGATTTTCGTTGAGTTTTTCCAGAGCCTATTCATTAAAAATATGACGCAAATTCAAGTCGCCTAGCTTCAATTCTTGCACAAGTTGAATTTTGTACGTTCTTAGAACGAAATACCCAAGTAAAATACGCCAAGTTGTCGAATACGTCAAGCCAAGCTGCTGAGAACGACGACGACTAGATTCGTCACGGTTTTCGCGTACACAGCAGCTACAGCTGCTGTAGTCTCTTCACTGCGTTCTAGACGTGGTCTAACCGGTCGAGTATCATCCACTAATGTAAAGTGGGACTCAAATTTGCGAATTTCAGTAGGTCGATTATGCGCACCGTAAGTCCCTCGAATCGATGGAAAAACATTTTTCACAGAATGCTGATTTTCGTACTACAGCTGAACAATTTGGAGACGTTGTTGTGGTGTGAGTCTTTCCATGATGACTTGCCAAACGATACCCTATATATCTAATAAATAGGTCTTTAGTAAGAAAGTTGATTTTGTAGAGGTTGGAAAGGTTCCATAGGGAGACTAAAAATACAATAGTAGTCATCATCAAGGTGGTTCACCCTTCCCACTAGTGATAAATGTATATTAGTAAAAATGAAAACATTTAGACAGCAGCTATTTAGGTACGAGTATTAATTAAGATCCGCTATACCGTGTCAAATAGATGATTGTGTCTGTAATGAGGGTGTCTTTTGGTAATATCGGAACTAAAAGGATATGCCTGTGTCCTGACTTTTTCTTTTTACAAAGGAAGTAATACAGCTGATTAAACCGTTTAAAATCATATCTAAAAGAAAAATGGTCAAAGTTGTAGTAGTTGTTGTTGTAGTATTATTTTCAATATATGCACACAATTACGAAAAACATTATTTAGAAATTATAAATCTTCTACAATAGGATCCCTGACACTGTTTGGTCTGGGAAGCTGTTGGGAAGCTGTTTAAAAGTCAAAGTAATATTAAACACAGAATTATGTAAACTAACGAGTATTAAAGCTTAGAAAGAATGTCTGGCACATTGAGATTATGAGTTTCTGAGCACAAACGCATTTAAAATCGAATTCGTTCTATTTATTACGCATGATCTGTTACATTTAATTATTTACTATTAATCATTGCATTTGTGGTTGTAAATGGCAAACATAATTATTTATTATAATTATATCCCTATACTCAAGCATCTCTCTTATACTCATAGATGTATTTTGTGTGTTGAAGATGAATGTTAAAGGTTATGCTGCTCATAATTGCATTTACGTTTTTTTTTTTTTTTTTTTTTTTATTCTTTTTAATTTTATAAATCATTCTGTAGATAACCACAGATATTTTTGACTAGTTTATTATGCCGAGATTAGGCTTCTACGCTAAACATATAAAGACTTTTCTATTTGAGATTTTTTTTTTTATTTAAGATTGCTTATTACTTTGAATTAAGTGCTATGGATAGGAGAACAAACAAAAAAATAATAATAAAATACGAGTATGCAAGTTATTATTATTTATTTTTTTTCCTTTCTCTTCTCTTCTCGTTTTTTTATATACACAAATTTTGTTAAACTACTGACATTTTGGTGTCTATTGCTAAAAACAATCATTAAATCACAACCTCCTTTGATGCATATGACAAATTGAAAATGAAAAATGAATGAAAATTAAAATGAAATCAAATAAAAATAAAAAAAAAAAAAATAAAAAAAAATATTGAAAATAAATCAAATTTAAGATGGCACAGCCCCCACCAAGGCCACTGACAAGTGATGATTTCCAAGCAATGATACCTGCGCACTTTTTGAGCGGTGGTAGCCAACATCAAGTCCATGTGGCCAAGCACGATGGTGTTGGACCCTCAGTAACAGTCACCGTTAATAAAGCTGTACCGGATCTACCAATGTTACCCCCGGCACCAACAGAATTAGGTCTCATTACAGAAACTATAACAAAATCGACATTCACCGAGACCGTTATGACCCGGGTCACTGATAATCATTTGTTGGAACCGGTAATTAGTGAGGTGATTATCAGGTTATCAAAACCAAAAACTTACACCTAAAATGCTAAGCTTCAACGCATTATTTTTCTTTTTGTTCTTTTGTAATTAAAAAAAATGTGTTATTTTTTACAATTTTGTAAATTTTTTTTTAAATTTTAGTTTTTTTTTTTTTTTTTTAATTTGACTAAGACATAAAGCACCATTAGAATATAACAAATTTCATTTACATTAACGATGTATTGTAATTATATAACATCGTTGGACAAAAACACACCCATACACATACTTTTTCGGTACTTCTTTCGAAAATACATTATTCATAGTTGGTTTTTTCTTTTTCATTTTTGTTTTTTTTTTTTTAAATGTAGTATATTCCAACTAAACTCAAACTAAATTTTATCGTAATTTATAATTTATTTGAAATTGGTTGATACATATCTGTTCATATGTATGAACGCAAAATTTTTTATGGTAAAATTTTCATTTAAATTTAAATGTAGAAAAGCCTTTAATGATTGAGAGATGATTTTTAGTTTGTGTTTAGTGATAATACCATATATTTCAAGTGCTAGTTGAAATTTTTGGGTTGGTGATTAAAATTTGCATGAAAATTCTTTATTTAACTAATACTAAGCAAAAGATAATTAGTTAATTTTAACTGCTTATTATTATACATATTTACATATACATGATGTAGATAAGTGTTTATTTCTAAATTTATCAACGACTGGGTAATATAAAGGAAAATAAACATTTTGCCGTCATACATAAATTATAAGTTTACAAACTAAACATTTTTTTTGATCATTTGCTTGTGCTTTAAAAAATGGAAAACGATATTAAATTGAGCCTGGGCTAAACAGAACATAAAATACATATACATATATCTGTAAGCTCGGTACTGCCTATTGCTTTTTATGCATCCATTTATATATTATATTGAGTACTATTTACAAAAATAATTTATCGGATGCTTTGAAAAATAACACCACAGCACTATTTGTCAAGTCTAAAATTATAGTTTAGATATTATATTCAACTAAATTAATTTTTTTTTTTAAATGTATCGAAGTTGATTCCTGCATATTGTTTGCTTTAAATTTAGCTAAGTTGTCTTTGAACTCTCAACTTTGAATTAGAAATTGGATTAAGTAAACTACATATTTTGAATAATTTCTTTTTTGGTAATGAAATTACTTTTGTACTCGTATGTATGTATATAGGTAGGTACATGTGTACACTTTATTTAGATAAACATATTTTAATAAATCTGTGTGGGAAATTTTTCATTGTTTTAACCCTCTGATTGAAGTCATTGTACTTCAAAAAAAGTAGCCCATAAAAGTTATCGATATGAAAAGATAAAGTTATATTATGTATGTAAATAGGAACTGTTAATAACTTGATATTACTAAAATACCAAATATATTAATAATGTACGTTCAATTACAATCTAAGTAAAATATCAGAAAGTAAAAACTTAGAGGATGCGAACGATTAAAAGTTTCAGTTGAGATGTTATAAAAAAATCAGTTTAGTGTAAATTAACCAAGTCTTTGGCAGGCCTTACAGTTCATAAGTCCATTGCAGAAAAAGAAGGATTTTTGCAATTTCTCCTATATTTTCAAGGTTATAAAATTAAATTAAAAATTTCACCAATTAATCGCTGGAAACTGTAGTTTTAAATAAGATTTCGCATTTAAATAAAGGTTACTAGGATAAACTAGTCAAGCGCTTATTCAAGGCTTTATGATTTAAGCAAAAACATGTGTAGCTATATATGTACATATATACTTTTTTATAAAAAGGATAAAACTTTTATAAATAAACCAAAAAGTAATAAAAATAATACTTATTTAAATGAAAATTATTATAAAACGATTGTTCGTAAGTGTGTATGTACAAAACGGTGCTTCTATTGTATTAAATTTTTTGTTTTCTAAGGACTTTTAAAGGATATTCAGAACTATATAGGTAATATGTATGTATATACGCCGATATCGAGGAAAATAGGTATGTATAGGCTGTATTCACCTATTTAGATGTAAAAATGTAAGGTGGCACTAAGATCAATTTAGACGAGTACAAAGTAACTTTTAAAGATATGAGAATTTCTTTTTTGATGGGTTACTATCTTGGTTTTGCTCGTAAACATATGAGTATGTAAAGGGTAATTTTTAAGAGTCGGGAAAATTAATTTAAATATAAATACACGACATTGACTTTTCAATAACAATAATAAGTTTTTATTTGAAAGCTAATTCTTTATCATTTAACATTTGCAGATGGTTTCGGGTGTATTTCAATTACAAAGCGTGTTCTCTTGGAAGCTTTGGTCAATTTTTCGATAATCTGGTATCGTACATCAACAATATTTCGCCGTATATTGTCTGCCAACGTTAAAATTGTTGGTGGTTTGTGCATTTTAGCAAGCGATTTTACGTTTTTCAATTGAAAATTATAGAATGCGGTTAAATCGCAAGATTTTCGTCGCCAATATAAAGGTCCCAATATTGAAATCAATCTGTCACCAAAATTTGATTTCAATGAATCGATAGTACTGGTCGTAGTGTCACACGTTGTGCCACTCTTAAAGAACCACATATTATCCATATTGGTGCAACTTAACACACGGGCTGAAAAGTCAGTGCCGTTTTTTAGTAAAACACAAATTTTTTGCAAAATTCTATCTCTCACCAAAATTTGATTTCAATGAATCGATAGTACTGGTCGTAGTGTCACACGTTGTGCCACTCTTAAAGAACCACATATTATCCATATTGGTGCAACTTAACACACGGGCTGAAAAGTCAGTGCCGTTTTTTAGTAAAACACAAATTTTTTGCAAAATTCTATCTCTCACCAAAATTTGATTTCAATAAATCGATAGTACTGGTCCTAGTGTCATACGTTGTGCCACCCTTAAAGAACCACATATCATCCATATTGGTGCAACGTAACACATGGGCTGAAAAGTCAGTGCCGTTTTATAGTAAAACACAAATTTTTTGCAAAATTCAACTTTATTTATCAATATATTGGGTCCATAACTTAACTCGTGCGGTTTGCTAAGAGATGGCGTAACTTGTATTATTCCATTGGAACATGTGTTGGAAAGCTACTGTCATTGTACGTCATTTCAGTATATATCATTCATTTGAAGCGTAAACAACAATAATTTTTTTTGTGCCTAAAAAAGTGTTTTTCCGGGGAGTTCTTTTTCATTACTTTAATATGAAGAAAACTGCTGCCGAAAGTCATCGTATTTTGGTGGAAGTTTATGGTAAACATGCGTTAGCTGAGCGAACGTGCCAATAGTGGTTTGCACGATTTAAAAGTTTTGATTTTGGCTTGGAGAGACGTCGAAAGACAGTTTTGCATGTTCGAAATGCTGCTGGAACGCCACAAAAGGAAGTCATTTTTGCATCGAATTGTTACTGGTGATGAAAAATGGATCCAACCCGGCCAACCAGCCAAATCAACGGCAAAGCCGAATATCCATGGCGCGAAGGTAATGCTCTGTATTTGGTGAGATCAGATGGGCTGCTAAAACTGCTAAACCATCAATGGACAACGCTACCGAACACAATTAATCCGTTTGAAGAGAGCAGTATGCGAAAAACGCCCGGAATATGCGACCAGACACGAGGCAATAATTTTCCATCATGACAACGCTCGGCCCCACTTTGCTGTTCCGGTTAAGAACTATTTGGAAAACAGTGAATGGGAAGTCTTACCCCACCCGCCTTATAGCCCAGACCTTGCCACTTCTGACTACCATTTGTTCCGGTCTATGCAGAACGCCCTTACTGAAATACGGTTCACATCAAAGCAGAATATCAAAAATTGGCTTGATTCATTCTTGGCTGCCAAGCTGGCGCAGTTCTTTTATGATGGGATCCACAAATTGCCAGAAAGATGGGAAAAAGTCATAGCTTCAGATGGGCAATACTTTAAATAATACGTTCAAATTTTGAAAGAAAAAAAAAAAACCGCACCCAATAAGTTATATACCCAATATGTACCTTCGATATACTGATTGAAACGATTTTTGAATCTTTCGATACCAGTTTTGTAGTGCGATTTCGGTTTAGCCTCAAAATAGGCCTCTGTTTCGGCGATTACTTCTTCATCGGTCTTAAATCTCTTTCCGGCGAGAATTCTTTTGAGGTCTGCAAACCGGAAATAGTCGCTGGGGGCCAAATCTGAAGAATACGGTGGGTGGGGAAGCAATTCGTAGCAGAATTCATTCAATTTTGCCATCGTTTTTACCGACTTGTGACATTGTCCTGATGAAACAGCACTTTCTTTTTCTTCAAATGCGGCCGTTTTTCTGCGATGTTATAGTCGCTGTTGATATTCTGCCCCTTTTGGAGATAGTCGATGAAAATTATTCCATGTGTATCCCAAAATCCGGATGCCATAACCTTGCCAGCCGACTGTTGAGTTTTTGGTCGTTTTGGACGAGGTTCGTCGCCTGCTCGCCACTCAGCTGACTGCCGACTTGACTCTGGTGTGAAGTGATGGAGCCAAGTTTCATCCACTGTTACGTACCGACGCAAAAATTCGGCTTTATTGCGGTTGAACAGCTTTAAACACTCCTCTGAATCATCAATACGATGTTGTTTTTGGTCGACTGTGGGGAAACGTGGCACCCACTTTGAACAGAGCTTTCGCATGTCCAAATATTCGTGTATAATATATCCAACACGCACTTTTGATATCTTCAGAGCCTCAGCTATCTCGATCAACTTCACTTTACGGTCATTCGTAATCATTTTGTGGACTTTTTTGACGTTTTCATCTGAAATAGCCTCTTTTGGTCCACTGCGTGTATCATCTTCGGTGGTTGTATGACCACTTTTAAATTTTTCAATCCACTTGCGAATGGTTAGTTCGGCTGGTGCAGAGTCCGGGTAACACTTATCAAGGCATTTCTTTGCATCGGCTGCATTTTTTCCCATCAAAAAGCAATGATAAATTAACACACGAAATTGCTTTGAATCCATTTTTTTCACAATAACAAAAGTTGCTTCACTCACAATGCTATATCTCGAGAACTAATCGTCCGACAGCTGTCAAATTTATACACGTATCTTTTGAAGGTTGGTACTAACTGAAAATGGTATGGATTTCAAGTGGTGCCCTCTCTTGGAAACGGCACTTTTCAGCCTATGGGTTAAATTTGAGAAAAAATATTCGTTGTTCATCTTTCTGTGTCGGTCTGTAGCACTGACTGTAACGCGTCATTTTTAAAGAAATAAGGTTAAATGGTGTCACAAGTACGAGCATACAAATCACTTATGCAGTATATGTTATATTGTGGGTGTGATAGTGTTTAAAGAGTCACTTATGGATTATTTTTGCTCCAAATATATCAATTTAACTTATTGAGGTCTCCGTTGAGCTAAATATAAATTTGCTGTAGTAGAATACCGGGCTTTCCAATTGGTTTTGAGCTCATTCAGCGAGGATCTGACGCATGCCAATGACTTCAATTTTCGCACCAAGTGAATCCTGGATATGTATTCACAACACGATGAATAGCACGTCCAAATAGGTGGGTGATCATGGTTCAAGTGGTAGCGTATTGGCTTTAAAATAGGACGGTTCCGGCTTTAATACGTACCGTGCCCAGAATACAACAGCAAGTGCAATTACACTAATTTACTCCCCATATGGATGCCACCCATGGAGCACAATAACCACTGAACCCAAAAACCTTTCTTTCTCTCTCTGTCCCATTTTCCCAAAAACTTAACACGTGCTCAGGCATTTTAAGTGTAGTCAGACCCACTTGAGTGTTGGGGATTATTCAGTCCGTAAAATTGAAAAACTTTAGTGATAAAAAAAAAAAATTCACTTAAACAAGTAACACTTACCATTTTATAACGATATCATATATACGTACATATCTTCTACTGCGAAAAGGCATTAACTTAATCTTTTAACAATTTTTACCCTTTATACTCTCGTTTTTTTTTTCTGATAAATGAATGAACTTTAGAAAAAGTACATTTTATGTACTATACATACGTATATATGTCCTGTCCACGTATAATTTATTTATGATTCAGTATGATGTATTCTGCTATATTTAGCAGACAATCAAATACATTTGCAATGATTGTCTTTACATAAAATGTCTACATCCACTCTCTCTCACTGAAGAAAAAATTCTACTTTTGACCATTCAGTTGTTAAAGGAAAAGATAAACTAGTACGTAACTGTTCGTCAAATGAAAACACTGCTTTAAAAATAGGTTAAATAAAAGATATGTTGAAAATAAAAAAAATATATATATATTGGGTATGTAATTTAATTCGAGGTTTTTTTTTTCAAAATGTTAACGTTTATTTAAGAAAAATTGATATTCTGCTCTGATGTGAACCGTATTTCAGTGAGGGCGTTCTGCATTGCCCGGAACAAATGGTAGTCAGAAGGGGCAAGGTCTGGGCTATAAGGCGGGTGGGATAAGACTTCCCATCTACTGTTTTCCAAATAGTTCTTAACCGAAATAGCAACGTGGGACCGAGCGTTGTCATGATGGAAAATTATTGCCTCGTGCCTGGTCGCATATTCCGGGCGTTTTTCAGCTACTGCTCTCTTCAAACGGATTAATTGTGTTCGGTAGCGTTGTCCATTGATGGTTTCACCCGGTTTTAGCAGCTCGTAATACAGCACACCCATCTGATCCTACTAAATACAGAGCATTACCCTCGCGCCATGGATATTCGGCTTTGCCGTTGATTTGGCTGGTTGGCCGGGTTTCACATATGATTTTTTGCGCTTGGGGTTGTCGTAATGGATTCATTTTTGCATCACCAGTAACAATCCGATGCAAAAATGACTTCCTTTTGTGGCGTTACAACAGCATTTCGGACATGCAAAACCGCCTTTCGACGTCTCTCGGCTTGAGTTCATGTGGAGCCCAATTTCCTTGCTTTTGAATACATCCAGCTGCGTTTAAACATTTTGAAATGGTTGCTTGAGTGACATCTAAAGATTCTACGAGCTCTTCTTGTGTTTGGTAACAATCTTCAGAGAGTAATGCTTCCAGTTCTTCATTTTCAAACTTTTTTGGCTGCTCAGGACGTTCATCGCCTTTCAAGCCAAAATTACCAAACCACCAAACCAAATCGTGCAAACCATTTCTTCATATTAAAGTAATGAAAAAGAACTCCCCGCAAAAACACTTTTTCAGGCACAAAGTTCGACATATTTGAGTGAATGACATATACTGGAACAGTAGCTTTCCAATGCATGTTGCAATATTAATAATAATAACAATGGAATAATACAAGTTACGCCATCTCTTAACAAACCGCACGAATTAAGTTATAGACCCAATATATAAAAAAATGTTATTCGTGACAGAATATAAGCAGGTTTATATAAAAAATATTTTTTTCTTAAAAAAAAAAAGGTTTCAAAAAGCTACATAAAAATTCGAGTTAAACATAAATAAGTAGATACCATAAATGCATGCAGAATTGTATTTATTTATAAAGAAGCTCTTACTTGAATTATCTAAGTCATACAGCCTCAGTCAATGAAGTGATCGGGAACAATACAAAAATGATATAAGCTCTCAAGTTGTTACTATTTTTCTTATGTTCATACTATGATAACTATTATTACCTCATCATTGTTAAGATAGACCAGCAATTGTTTTTTTTTATGCAGGAAAGTTCAATGATACGCATGTATTAGACATATATTGCGTTATATATGACTAAATGAAATATTAAATTTGAATATTGTGTCATTTCATCTAACAACATTTTCGGGGCAACACAAAATGTTTCTTAATCTAAAAAAATGTGAAACCTTCATCAGTCTGTGGGCTTAAATACGAGATGCAATGGATTGATTCACTTTTTTTTTATCGAACAAGAAAACTGTTTGAATATTGGATTAAACGTTACTAAAGAACTTTCAGTGGATTATTGAAATCGTTGATGAAGTTTCTGTAGTTATTCAATATTTTATTTGTATTAAAAAAAAAAAAAAAAAAACAAAGCTTGCGTCTACCCTCCCATATTCTTTTTTTACTATCTGTTAAAACATGTAACGGCTGATATTACATCAAATGCTACATAATTCTTGCATGTCTGTCTCACTTTGTTTTATCGCTATTTCCACCACCAATGCTCCATAGAAATAGCCAGTAGCATTTCATTACTTCAAACCTTCAACCGTAACACCCATCTAGCTATGAACGCACGCTCATCAGTATGCCCTATATGCCTTTAGTCTGAAATATCGTTATTCGTTCCTAAACCGCACAATTTTGGAACACCTCATTAGTACGGCCAATATTTTTTGGTGATGTCTTCGTATCATATTTGAGTGAGCAAATCATTACTCTTTCGGTCCCCTCTTCAAATCTCGGCTCGAACTATAGCTACAGAGCTTTCTTGATCGAGTTATTGGACGAACTTCGGTAAACATGGTAAAACCACGTGATTGGTTCAACCTTAATTTTTTCTGCTATCGGTTTCTTAATGGAGAGGATTGATTTGAGCGGATACGCGTAGTTATTTAATGTCGCATTCATTTTTCCTTTATACTTCCGGTATGTTGTGCAAGACTTCGGTGTGTATGTTAAAGCCATTCGACGGTAGAGTACAGCAAGTGGTAGTTTTGTGGCATAAAATACTATTTAAGCACCACCCTTTAACTATTTTTGCGACATCCTTATCAAAATTTAATAGTTTACGACAATTCAATTCGATTTAATTTATGTGACACTAAAGATCATTTACAATAGACTCAAGTCCTTTTTAGTAAAAGTTACATTAACATAATAATTATTTTAGCTAAAGCAAAATAGTAATTTAATAGATTCTTCTACTATCAGAATTTTTTAACCATATGAAAAAAAAAAAAAAAATAATAATAATAATATTCATAATTATATAATAATTATTTTAATTATAATTATAATTATTTAAATATAATTTTAAGTTAAATGTTTAAATAATGCTCCTTCAAAAAGATAAGTGTCACCATATCGTTTTATCTGACAGCTAAATCCAAAAGTTGGGATTCAGTGTTGGCACAAGTAAACCTGGTCTGTAGAACTACATATGATTGTGGGGAGATGGTAAATGTGATATGTCGGCTCTTTTATCACCAAAATGTTGTGAAAAGTTTTAATCATACTCAAAACCTAAAATAGCTGTATTTTATTTGTCTTTCGCAACCCAAAATATAATCAAAACGTCTAAGATTATACACGTAACGGATTATATTGTTAAATGCTACAATCCAATTTCTCTTGGTCTCGGAATCTTATGTAATAATCGGCATTATGAGGCAATTAGCTAACTGCATTTTAATATGCTGGAAGGGAGCTGCTTGGATAGTAATTGGTTTCGTAGCCAACCAAAGACTTTACCAATTGTCATTTGGACGTGATAGCCCCAGTAGTAGAATCGAACCATATTTCAAAGTTTTTATCTTTGTCGGTATACTCAAGAACTGTTCTGCCTGTATGTATATATTTTAGGAAAAAAGTTTGTTTTTGTAAATCACTAAACTTTTAGATTTGTTTGATTCAGCCGTTAGCCTGAGGTTGTTCTTTTCTGACCATGCAACTATATTTTTCAAATCACTATTAAGTCCTCAATTACATTACATATGGTATGTATAGAGAATTTTCCTTACCACAAGAGGGAGATCATTTATGAATAATGCAAGCAATCCTTAAACCTTGAGGTACACCGGATGAAAGTGATAAAAAATTTGTTGTACGTCCTTTTAACACGACTGCATATGATATGTTTGCGAGGTAAAAATGCATTAGATGCAGGTGCGTTACAACATCAGAGACTTGTCTTTAATTTTGAAACTAAAACTTTGTGAGCAATTATATTAAATGCTTTAGAAAAGTCAAGTAGTCCAAGAAAAGACAACAGATCTTTATCTATAGATATCGTCAGTTACTTTTAGTAAGGCCAAAACACAGTTGTGCTTTTCCTTAAAACCGGACTGAAAAGGACTTATGAGTTAGTTTTCTTTAATGAAAATTAATACTTGTTTCTTTAAAAATTTTTTGAAGACTTTTGACAAAAATGTAGGTATTGAATTTGGTCTAAAATTAATTCTGTTCAAGTCCAATATTCGATTTTTTCAATATGGGAATAACTTTTGCAATTTTTCACATCTGTGCAAAAGTAGTTGTTAAGACAATTGTACTGAAAATATGGGCGATGACCGGGAGTATATGAGGAAAAATAATTTAAAAAAAAAGAGGGTGTACTTCATCAAGCCCCATAACACTGGATTAAATGCTCATAACAGCTTTTACTACATCCCGATCTTCTAATCTTTTGGTTTGGATTTTGGTCTATCTTGTTTCTATACGAGCTTAGTTTCTAAACTTTCAAAAAGTACTTTGGTACTGAAGCAATTTTAATTGTTTCCATCGTCTATGGTATAAGCAAGATCTCTCAGATTTATAGCTTCGAAAAAAGACTAAGAACAACTTTATTTATCCGAGTGATTGTCTTACGTGTCTATTAAATAAATCACTGATTGCTACTTGCAAAAAATTTACTTGGGCATCCAAAGAATGCAAAAAATAAATCCACTACCAATCGATTTGAAGTCTAAATTCGAAAGCGGATGTGAGATTTGTTGGAGCTATTTAAAAAAAATTGCAAAAATAAGGTCATGTTTGGAGTATGCTGGTGCTGATAATTGTGAAAAATGAAGAATGTTCTCAGGATTATTTGTGAGAAAGAAATCTAATAATGTAGGGTTATGGTGAGTAAAGTGTGTGGGTACATATTTGTTAACGGGCGTTAGATCAAGCGTACTGATATGTGAACGAAGTGATCTTGAAGTTTCTTCATAAAGTAGATGACAGTTAAAATCAAGTCATGCTACCACATCGTTGTAGAGGGGTGAAAGATGCTCAAGAACACAAAAAAGGTTTAAAAAATCTACATTTTTATTTGGTTTGATTACCACACCAAACAAGTATTTACTATCACCGTTTTTTAAAAAAAAAAAGTCCTCAAACGGTTACAAAACATTAACATGACGTATGTATTTGCGGATGTACAGTGAAACACAACCATCTATCCGGTATAGCCTATCGGCAGTGAACAAACCATAGCCGCCTAGATCATATACAAGAAACAGAGGTTAAGCATATTAATTTTTTGCACGATTACTTTACTTAAAACATAGACGTCGGGAGTTGGGATTGTGAGTTTGGGGCAGAGCACAGCTATGCACGTATATCTATTAATATCTATCTATTTATTATTAACAGTTGTCCGAATGTTTGCCAGGCTGCTTTTGATAGCGCAATCTTCGAAGAAGAGAAATCCTCACAGACTCGCTTTTATAGAAAATTTTGCACGACATTAAAAACAATTTACTTCGGACACTGCCTTGCTGTACTTAAACTTTAATTTCTTACATTGTGTGTTTAGCCTTCATTTTAAATTTTTCGTACATATCACTTACCTTTCATATGAGATCTCTGAAAACTGTAGCGAACGCTTTTTTCAGACTATTGAAAGTGATGATGTTTCTCCATCATTATCCGTGAACGGCCCTGCCGAGCTCTATATATATTATTCATTATAACTTGCAAACATTTAAGATCAACGTACATCGGTTTTTTTTTTTTCTACCTCCCTGATTTATTTTCCTTCGCCCGCGCTGTGTACAAACATTTTAACGGTATTCCAATCCTTTGAGCCCGCGGTAATTATATAAAAAAACACGGTCATATATTTTCATTTTCATATAATTTCCATTGATTGGTAGTCGCTGCAGTTTTTTGTGTCACCTTTGTTTTTTACAATTTTGGCCTGCACTTGTTAGGCATCTCTCATCATTTTATTGAATAAAGCGCAAGCCATTCAAATTCAAGATTTTTAATTTTTGTCCATAAATTTCCATAAAATTTGCTCCTGTTTTTTTTTTCCTTCGGAGTGTTTCTTTAAGGAAATAAAGTACTATTTTCATTTATTTTAAATTTCGTTCTTCGCCTTTAACAGGCGTCCCTGCTCGCCTTCAATATCTTTCGGCGAATGAATCTCCCGAAAGTTTTTCTCCATGTTCTTCGATCTTAAAAATATAGCTTGTACTTCGACATTGTTCTTCTCCTATTTAACGGTTTTGGATGTTACATTGTCTAAATCCGAAGCTTTATCCGTTTCGTTATTTCCACTATACTTGATTCACCTTTGAAGGGCTTACCTTTAGCGCCAATTTTACATCGGCGAAAATATTTTTTCCCTTGACATTCTATATGATTGCTCACTACATAATAACATTTTAATATTCATGTAGAATATACAGTTAAATGGGCATTACTCGGTCGCTAATTTTTGATGCGCATACGATTTTTTCTAGGTTTGGATATGCTAGTAACTCAATTTTTATTTTAATCTGTTACCTAATAACCGTAATTGTATGTGTCTTTGTTTGCAAGTTCAAGTAGTGATCCTTTTTTTTCAACATTTCGTCACTTGGTTTCTTTACCGAATACGTATTGAAGTATCGATTTTACATGACCATTAGACGTTTTTTAATTAGAAACTTCTACATTTCATTGTGCTATCTATTTCCTGGAAGCATCATATTAAATCCCCGCTTTTCAAAAGAAGTGGTCGGCTGGTTGGTGTGATCCTAAACATTCACTTTTATTATGCCGCACCTTTGTCATATTCTCCTTCTATCTGTTTAACGCGTGAATAACATATACTGATATGTATGTACATATCCGACTTTTCTTTTACCATACCGGTTGTTTTCGGAGCTCAATCAGACTTCGAAAAGTCTCATTAGATGGTAATGCATCCCAAGTTCATTTTTGGTGCTCAGACATCTTAATTTTTCCTCATTTAATTCCCAGGAATGAATAGCAGCAATATTCTATAAGGCATCCCCGCAAGGCGAGCACCTTTCCGAACTCATAAAAGGTGTGTGTTTTGAATCTAATAGACTTATTCGTACAAATTTATAAAAATAACAAAATGAAAGTATGTCGTTATGATAAAAAAAGAGCAAAGGGTTATATTCCAGCCTGAAAGAACGTGCCAAATGATGGACTTGTAGCTTTATAACCATCACTATCCGGCCAAAGTCCAATACGTACATTTAAAATCCACGTAGTCAAATAACGGCGATTTTCTACAAAGTTACAGAAAAATGCATAAGCCTGTTATTAGCCGTAGCGAAGATCTGAAATAAGCAGATAAATCAAGTAAACAATCAAATTAGTTTGTAAAAACCGCAACATATGAGTATTTCAAAAATATATTGCATATAAATAATAAATATAATCTTTTACCAGTTTTTACATATTAGATTATGGTTTATTGTCCAAGTTCTTCTGAAGTGATCTAAGTGATATATTAGAGAATGGCAAGCAAAGCAATTATGTTTCATACTCTTACCTTGAAAAAGTTCTCGTTAAATTTTCCTAGATTTGAAGATGGCTATCAATGTCTTCATAGTGGCTGTTACCGCCTCCTCCAGTACAATAAATCACTCTAGCATGCAATGTGAGTACATATACTGAGTTCTAACATATGAATTAGTAACAAGATTAAGTGTATGGGCAAAATACGCCAAATATTTCCAACCGATTTCACCTTAAATAGCATCGGTATTGTTGGTTGCTGTATCAGACGCGATTTTTAGGGGTTGGTTTATAAAATTCATATGATAGTTCATTTGCTAGATTGATAGATTTATAATGTGTTGGTAAATTTTGAGATAAAATAAAATCATTAATATGAAAATGCAAGATATACTATGCTATATGGCTTTCCATATTCTCAACATTTTCGTTTCGTTAATGCACTCTGTATATGTAAATTGTAGTTAAATGTGTTCTATACGATATACGAAAAGTTGATATAATATTTTATACAATGGATGAAGGGCTGCTACGAACTAGTGCCATTATTCTTTTCTCACCGCGGCCTCGCCATTTACGTACGATGTAGCTTACCAAACCCAACCACAATATGATCCGTGTTCCAATCCGGAATTCAACTTCAACTTCCATCTCCGTAAGCAATTTATCCACTGCTTTATTTACAAAAGTCCCTAACTGGACAGCACTTCGAACTTTAACGATTTCGATAAGTGGTTCAACTAAAAAAATTGTATCTCTGTATCCTCATACTGAAATCGTTATTACGAGCGATTTTAATATATACAACTTTGGGTGTCTTCGAAATTCTGAACAGTCAACATCCGAAGGACTGTGTGTTGAGATCTTTACTGCGGAAAACAACCCATATTGTAAATGAGCCCACACGTATACCAAACGTTAATAGTCGTTCACCCTGCACTTTGTTTTTAACATGCAAGGGTAATATGTTATACCCTCTAGGCCCGTCGGACCACTGTGTCATATCAGCTAATTTTTCGTACATCGACTACACAGTTAGAGAAAAGATTCCTAAAAGAATCGTATGGCAATACGAGAAAACCTATTAGAGCAGATTTAACCGCTTCTTTAGGAATGTTTTCTTGATGACGTGGATGCCGCTGCTGATATGATCACAGACATCATTCTCTTTTGAAATGAGATCCTTTATCGAAGGTCAGATAAACAGTATAACACCGAAAAAAGCGGCGTGGTACGACTCGAGCTGTAAAGATGCTTCCATGGTTAGAAAAATATTTTTTCGGTACTTCAAGAGCCAGCAATGACTGCAACGTTTTTCTTAAGCGTGTGAAATTTCCATACGACGAAAAGCTGAGGCAAAAAATACTGCAATGTCCCAAAGGTAGTAAAAGCTTTTAATCGTATGTAATCCCAACGCTCATTTACAAAGACATTCCAGCTGTCAACTCTTTAGACAAGGCCAATTTGCGTGCTGCAGACTTTACGGACATCTTAACACTTTCAGATTGTACTTTGTCTCCGCTTAACTTGAGTGCGTCGAATCTTCAATATGACGAATCCACTTTCGCACTTGTGTAGTAGTAAGAGTACTTAAAGATCTTAATATACACAAATCCACTTATCAAGCTGGTATATCTCCCCTTCTTCTGAAGAGGTTTTCTTCTTACCTGCCAAAACACTGCGTAAGCTTTTCCATCGATCCTACTGTTCAGAACATTTCCGAACCTGATTGAAAACAGCATTTGTTCACCATTTCTTTAAAAAGGGCGAATCTTCTTCTCTCTCTCTCTACATACCTATGCCTATTGATGGCATATCTCACCGCCAAGTGGAACCAAAACATGCATTAATCTGGCGAACGCAAGATAGTTGCACTTGATATTTCTAAGGCATTTGATGACTTTTTTCTTCAGTGGATTAGAGTCTACCTTTCGGAACGTTCAATTCAAGTTGTATTGGATGGTTTCAAGTGTGATAACCACAAAATAAATGCTTCGTTGGAATGGCCACATTTCTGCAACTGCTACATAGGATTCAAAACCGTGCGATAAAACTCATAAGTGATGCTATGAGTCAGGGGACACTCTTGAACACCAACGAAATGTCTCGTGTCTCACTTTGCTCTATCGCTACTTCCACTACCAGTGCTTCATTGTAACCTCCAGTAGCATTTCACTCCTTCAAATCCTAAACCTTAACACTCGTCTCGCTAAGATTTCTCATCAGATTACCCTCAAGCCCACTTTCGGACATACTCTGAATTATCGTGATTCGTTCCTAAGCCGAACAACTCGCTTGTAAATTGTCTTGCTCTGCTCTCTATTTCCTAGTCATTGTAACATTCAGACATTTAAAACCAACGAATATCGGTACTATTTTTTTTTTCTCCTCAATTTTTCTTCGCCCGCACTATGGCAAACATTTAAAGAGTACCTTAACCTATTGAGCACGCTATTTAAAAAATTATCTCGTCTTGTTGTAAATCAAAATAATTTTCTGCACAGACGATCGTGGCAGACTTAAATTGTAAGCAATTTTGTAGTTCAATAGTCGATTTTTATATGTTTTAATAATAGATTTTCTAATGTCACTTGATAATACTATGCCAGGCGCCTTTAGCAGCTAGAACTAAATTTCACAAATATACTATCAAAACAAAATCATTGTTGCATTGTCTTCCTGTAAGAGCACTTTCAATTTGACAAAGTTTTCCTTCAAATCGTCGTTGAACCGGTCCAATAACTTGGCTAATATTCATGAATGTTTGTTTTTCTCTTTAAAGAGTAATAGATGTAAATTATGCCGCAATTTATACCTCAACAAACTGTAGCCTTGTTTGCCGATAAATCCATCTTGACTTTCTTCAGTGGTATTTCGCCCAAAGAAACCCACTGTTTCGACTCCTGCTTGGTCTCCGGTGTTGTGATGGATTTATGTTTTTTCCACGGTTATGAATTAAGCGCAAAAACTCATCTAGATAGCTATTAAACAACGTCAAACACTCCTTCGAAGTTGAAACACAAAATTAACTCTTTGCTATCATCAATGGCTACCAATTAAAATCAAGTGACAGTAGTCAATTGACAGATAGTAGTTGACAGGAGCAGTATTGCTTTTCAAGTTACAACGCGTTAAGTTCAAAAAAAATTACGAATTTATTGATCCACCCTCGTATTTTGTAAGCGAAAGGATTCCGAATGAAGCTTTCTGAAAAGAAAACATATTTTTCAATTTCTTTTATTTGCATATTTTTTAATTCTAATAAGCTAAAGAATAATATAAAATAAAACAAAAAAGTCAATAAAACAAGAAAATACATGTATATGTATGTATTTTAGAAATTGATATCCATGTTTCAGTTTTCTTCTTTGCATTCTTTTATATTATTAAGTTTTGAGATAGCCATATTTATACATAAATGTATGTAACTTTACTTAAATACACATACGTACATATATGTATCTAAAAATAGGTTTCCGTTTAATCTCACTATGTACAGTTTATAACAAAGTCAGTGAGTGTGTAAGTTTCCACTTCCTATTATGCACAAAACTTTAAGAAGTATCTAGAGTTTATGTTTTTTTATTGCAACCCTATTATATCAAGAAAAAACTAAAGCTTTAAAATCCAATCTCTAACGAAATGCACATAAAAAGAAACAAGAAATTATTGTACATATATTTTAGAGGTACCTACTCGTATTTATTGTATTTCATCCTTAAGCTATAAATATGGGTGGAAGTGAGGCGTTGTACTTTCCCTTTGTGAAGGGAAAAAGCTTTTCATCCTTTTTATTTATTTTTTCTTCCTGGTTTTACTTGGCTTGGTATTGCGTTTTGCAACGACGATGTAATGGCAATAGCAGATATGCTTAATCAAAAGATAGTTTCATTGGGACAGCGCTCATTTGCACTTTATTTGCATTCATTTCCGATCCACTCATATACGAGTATAAACATTTATATACCTAAATTCATCCGCAAATGGATGTTTGTACATACAATATATAAATCTAATGTATATTTATTAGTCCTTGTGCTAGGTTTTTAATGCGTATCTTATCCTTATAAATGATATTTATGTACAATATTTGCTAACGTATTCGTATATCGTTATCAGATTCTAATATAAATACGTATTTCTTTGTTGTCGCTTTGGTATGTTTTTATCTTTGCGTTGTGACAAATCACTGAGCTTTGAATATCCCTCATCATTCAGATAGCCTTTTAGAAAATATAATTGCACATTGCACAATTGCACATGATTATATATATGTATACATGGTATCACACGGTCATACAATTTTATTAGCTTGAAAATGGTAAACTTAATTTGTTTTATGGTTATGCACAACTTTGTACAGAAATACATACAAACGAATTTACATACGTATGCATGTATGCGTCTGTATACCCTGGAATGATTTTAATGGTTGTTTTATTATATGATAAAATCGTATTACTTACATTTTTGGAGCATATTCATGGCATTGTATTTTTATTATTTTTGGATCCCGTAAATGCTTATTGTTTTGTAAATAAAATCATAATTACATGTACAGCTTAGTGGCGAGCTTCAATATAGACACATTATGCTCTTTATCGAATCTACTATACGTATGAATATTTCTTTAAATATTTGATTTGTTTATTTTTATTTTTGATATTTAGGAGGTCGTTTTACCGAAGAATCAAGGTTCCTTAGGTTTTAGCATAATTGGGGGTACTGATCATTCCTGTGTGCCATTTGGGGCACGAGAACCTGGAGTATTTATTTCGCATGTAAGTATTAGACAATATTTAAATATGCATGTATTTGTTTATAAAATATATGAATTCTTTCTTGTAAATAAAATATCATAAAAACAGTTGGTGCTTGTATATTTTTTATATACATAAATAAAAAGAGCTATGATAATTTGGAGCTTCGATCGGTAACCACCTCCAGTTGAAGCTTGAATATTTCATCTTCCCTTTGCACATTGGGAGGAAATAAACTCTTAAAGTATATAATTTTATTATTAAGTCGCCAAATAATAATGTACAGTTACTTTTAATAAAGTAAATCGAAAATATGCCTTAAACCCTGGATAAAACTAATTTTTTATATAAAATCAAGGTTATAAATAAACTTATAATAAAATGTTGTACAATTAGGAATCCAACTAACTTCGTCTTAAAAAAAAGAAAAATATTGGAAAATTTTTTCAGTTCAGATTTGAAAATTTAAACTTATATTTGCGTAGAAAATTACTCTAGAAATAAACTTAATTCAGCTAAAAGTAATACAAGAATGGCAATTAATACATAGTATTTTAAATTAATCTTAAGTTGTGAAAAGACCGTCTTCCTTACTTTTTAACGATAAAGTGATTTCCGATAACCTGGGTACGAGTATTGCAAATGCGTTTAGTAACTATTTTATTTCAGTAATTGTGAATCTATCAACGTTTTCTAAAAATTGTTTAGTCTATGATCTATTGAGTAATTAAGGCATACCTTTCCAAAGTTGTAGTTTTTTCTTCGAGCCGATATCCGGATTAGAACTGTTAAAAATAACTAAAACGCTAAAAAACTCTAATTCTGTTAGGTTTGATGGTTTTAACAATCGTTTGCTGAAAAATATTCCTTGTTTCGTGATTGATATATTGGAGCATATCTTCAACAACTCAGTTCTTTCTGGTAATTTTCCTGATGCGATGTAAATATGCAGATGTTCTACTTCTATTTAAAAAAAAAATTAATTTATTTTTCTCATTGTACTAAGAATTTTGTTTTCTTGTTGAAAATCGAAGTGAGGAATGTTTCTGCATATTAAGACAAAGTAGTACGAGTACACAACATACATAATTTTATTGTTTTATCTATTAGTTTTGGTAAGCTGATTTAACAGCTGACTGTAAGAAGTAAGTAATGACTGTCTTGGGTAAAGCTTTATCGCCAAAATAACATACACCTGTCGTTCCGATAAAAATCAAAAAATTTATATTTATGCGGATACAGGACTTGAACCGAAGAAAAAATCCTATGAATGTTGGGGTAATTCAGAGTATAAATGACTTCATTAAAGGATAATCGTACTTCTTTTGAAGCCAGGCGAGGATGGTTTGACAAATTTAAAAGTAGGTATGGTCTTCATAACATTAAATTAAGTGGGAAATATACAAGTTCAGATATCGGAGCGGCAACTTTATTCCGAGTTAACTAAATGCATGGATTACGGGGTTGTACTGGAAAAAATTACAGCAAGAACTTTTTTTCCCAAGGACGTCAGCTCAGTTTGTTGCTGCAAGACAGCAAAGAACAGATTGGGGTTTTGTTTAGGTGAAAATACCTTTGCAGTCATGTATATCAAAAGTTGTCTTCCGTTGATAGGGAACTTAACTGGGTAACTTCATCAATATATATTGATTGGTTTAGCAATGAATTTTTTCAAACGGCTAAGGAAGACTGCTCTAAAAATGATTTGTCGGAAAGAGTTCTTTTAATTTTGCACAGTGCTCCCGGTCATCCAAACACTCTTGACGAAATTGACGCAAATTCCAAAGTTGTTTTTCTTCCTACAAATACAACACCCATACTTCAACCTATAAAGACGAAGAAAATGACGACAAACAAACATACATTAGGGAAATTTAGCAAAATTTTGGTATTCATCAGAATATAAACTCATAACCGACTCCTGGAAAGATGTAACAACTTCTAACATGAATAAAGTCTGGTAAAAGGTTTGGTCAGAATGTATATAATGGTAATTTTGACTTTAAGTAAGACGAAGAGAAGAGCAAGTCCTGTCAGAAATACTTCGTCTTGCTAAAGCAATAGGATTTTTTGATGCTATTGAAGAAGATATAAAAGATTTAATTTATGTTCAAGGAGAACCACTTCCCACTTACGAACTATGTTAATCCAAATTTTAGAAGATTCAGAAGAAAAATAATCCAGATCTTGAGAGAAGCGAGAAGGTCTGCTCCAAAGATCTTTAGAAAAAATAGAAGTTGGAAGCTTCTCAAACAACACTGACACAATTTTTTAAGCCGTATTCGCATATTAGTACTGTAAATGCAGAGCAGGAATTATACTGTCAATTACAAGCTTTATTGTGAAGCGATGAAGAATTAGTTCAGGTACGGGGTGGGCCTATTTCCTTAGGGTATATCTTTGGAATAAAAAAAATGAATGCGTTGTTTTTAAATGTTAATGCGGACATTCATTCATTTACCGAATTGAAATTCGGCGCTATTTATAAAATCTATGGCACTTATGTCATACATTATGGCCCACCTTGTATAATGTAAAATAAAGAAATGTAATTTTTATTTTAAACGTTGGAATTGCTATTAAGTATTTACAGTCGTTGTTATTTTTGCTCAATTGATTATCTTAACTATATCAACATACATATGTACATACATATCAGGGAAATATGAATAAACATATGTTGCATTATTTTAATGTTTGGGTTTTATTTATGAGTGATTAAAATTATATCTGAAGGTCACAAAATCTAAAAATGTATGATGTTAGAAGTGGAGTCAATTACCTTAATTTTGGTGTCACTCAGGGTTCCGTTTTAGAACTGTTACTCTTAATTAATTATTACAATAATTTTCTGCTTAACTTGCCGTTAAAATGACTACAGACAGCATTTGCAGGTGATGCGTATTTTGCTTATGGCTGAACCAGAGCTTGTTATTGATTCGAGGATGAGTTTTAATAACCACACAGAAAACTTAAAAAATTAAGAAAACAGAAACTTAAGAATATATTTTCAGATATTTTATTTTTTATGTATATTGGAAACTTTCAGTCCAGGGTTCATTAAGGGATTACGTTTCTACTGTTTGGAGATTTGAAAATTCTTCATGTCCGTTAATTGTAGCACTTTAAAGTTTAAAAATTATTCTTTATGAGATCAGAAAACCTTAATTGCATTTCGTGATTTTTGTAGCATTGCTTTTCGTCGTTCATTCAACAAACTTTCTTATAAATGGTGACCAGGTAAATAAAACCACAACGGTGTGAGATATAGAATTGATTCTGGCTTTATTTCGAAGGTACATTCATGTCATTATATGTGGAATAGCACATCATTCAAATGGTTGCCTCGGCTCAACTGGCAGTGCTCCAAGCTGTCGGTCCAATTTTTGACGAATCGGTCCAATATATCCGGCGTTGTTTCGGCACTAGTGTTTCGAATGTTAGCCTCGAGCTTGTCCAAGGTGGTTAACTTGTTAGAGTAGACTAAGGACTTGACGTAGCCCCAGAAAAAATAATCGAGTGGTGTCAAAACGCATAATCTCGGTAGCCAATTGATGAACGCTCGCCGTCAAATCAGTCTCCAAATTTCACCTTCACAACTTCGAGCGTTTCGTCGCTTGTATGGCTTGTATGGAATAGCATGGCATGGTTTGCCGTCTTGTTTGAATCACAGCTCAGATATATCGATGTTGTCGAGCACTGAGCACAGAAAGTCGGTTAACATTGCTCTACACTTGACACCATTGACGATATGTCCTTCTTCATTTGGAAATAAAAAAGGTCCCATGATGCCACCATGCCATAAACCGCACTAAACAGCCAATCTTTGTGGATATATTGATGCTTGGTCGAACACTTGTGGATTGTGTTCGCTCCAATAACATTAATAACCTCAAGGCGTTGTCTATTGTCGTCCGACTTCAATTTTTGCTTCAGCACAATCTTATACGGATGTGGCCCAAATTCAACCGTGTTGACTATCTGGCGATGCCAAATTCAGCTGATCGGCGCCAAATCGATGTTTCTGGGTCTTCTTTAATACGGCTGCGTTTTCTTCATTTCGCACCAATCTCTGTCTAGTTGGTGGCTTAAGATCCAAAAGCGTGTACTAATGCTCAAACTTTTCCACGGTGCGACGAATTGCACTGGTTAGCAAGCTTAAATTTATGCATCGTGAAATGGAGAATTTTAGTAAATATTTTGACGGCTGTTAAAACATAACAATTGGAAAAGTTATAATTGCTGAATGATATCATAAAAGTATGAATTTCTTTGCCTGCTTAATATTTTGGTGTAATTAATTGCATTTCTCTTTTGATTTTACTGATAATTTTATTTTCATTTAAATCTCATTTACTATACCATATGTATTAGTTTTGTAAACTTAAATATTGTATTTTGAGGGTTATCCAACCTAATTCTTAATATAGTATTTTTTTCAGCCTTTTACATGTATTTTATGTGACATATTTTCTAATTTCAAAACATTATTATGTCACAAATGAAATGTAATAAACGTTAAAAAACAATAAAAATAAAATAAATAAATTTGAAAAAAATGTATCCACTCCTTAGTAACTTACCCAAGTTTAAAGATATAGTCTATCTTTGGGTAGCTCGAAGCAAAGCCCGCCTGAAATGCGCGGAATAATTGTGTTCGAAATCAATTAGATGTTCTATGCAATATATAGCAAGATACATATACGCATCTCTCTCTGTACTTTGAACGGAACATAAGATTAAATTTTTGCGTGGGCAAATAAAGCTGATAATCGCCTTCTTTTACTAACCCTTGGAATGCTAACTAACCTGTATTATTGCTGTACCACCTTTGGGTTTCTATATAGATAAGCCCGGGCTCGAGGGGTTATTAGTACCGTTAAAATGTTTGCACACTGCGCGGGCTAAGCAAAACGATGTACGTTGGTACTAGGTACTAGGAAATAAAGAGCTCGGCAAGGCATTCCATAAGCGAGTTGTACGGCTTAGGAAAGAATCAGGGGACACCTGACCAGATGTGGGCATTGTACTCCAATCTTTTCTGTGTTTCACTAAGTGCCAAAACAGCTGGCTTGTATTTACGGGCATGGTCGTACGCATAAAAGTGATTACTTTTTTTGCTTGTATTTTCTCTGCTTTCTACACTAAATATTCGGTCAGTATAAATCGGTGCTGATTAGCAAATTGCTATCCCGAGATCGATTTAGAATCCTTTATGTTCCGCTTGTCTACACTCCAGCCTATAACATACGAATATATGTCTCAAAGTAGTCTATGTTTTACATCCACCACTCCACCAGTATCTACTCTTTTGGTTTTCAAACTGCTGCTCAGTAAAAAACGTATTTGATATGGTTAGATCTTGTGTTCCTCATTCTGAGTATTTCTACCCAAAATATTTTCTTTCGTTTCAGTTGCCGTATTCGTAGTTCGATTTCCTGACATGTCCGTCAAAAAGCATTTTCTCACTTTAAAATTAGCCTTATTTAAAAATCACTGAAATAGCGCTAGAATATTTATTTTTCAGACTGACCTCCGTTTTTTATTTATGGTACTCCGCTCTGTAATATAACAATCTGGATGTTGTGTAGACCGAAGTGCGTAAGCCGAGATCCACTTACTGGTTCTTCCACTCGTTCGTCTTCAGTTCTACATTATATTTGGAGTTAAAAAACTTGACAAAGTGTTAAATAAAGTCCAGCTTAAAAATTAAGAATTCTTTGAAGTGTTATAAAATCCCAAATACTTGATTAAATTGTGAGTTAAGGGTTCTCATTGCCTTGCCTTCAGTCATTTCAGGAAAATAAAAGTTTGTGTGAAAAGCTGCTTTTCTCCGAATAAAGAAGAGTGTTTTAAAATTCAACTGGCAACATAACCTACTAATCTTCGTCTCCATTTCTGGGAATTCTTTCATCTCTAGGATCTGCTCGCAAAAATTCTCTCAAGCTAATGGACGCATACATCCATTATGAGCTCTCTAATTCTCCACTTGCTATTCTGTAAAGCAAAAGTCTTTAATTTTTTGTTTAATAATTTTAGTATTAATGAAACACAACAGGTAACACATCTCCTGTTATTTCTGTAAAAAAATCACGTATCTCTTGGAAATTCGACTTGATCTGATTTGATCTGATTTGCACAATTATGATTTTCTATGAACTTTTGAAAATATTTAACTGATTTTCTTAAAATTTTAAACTAAATATATTTGTCATACAGTAGGTATATTTTCTTCGAAGTATGTACGGTTGGTGATATGATAAAATCTATGAAATTGCTTTACAAAAAAATCGGAGAGTAAGGCAGCAGAACTTTTGTTTGACTTTTGTTACTTTAAATATGTTATCCCTATTTCATTAAATAGATGTTTAGATATCTTAATTAAATTCTGTTGGTAAGTGAAATCCGGGTTTTGTGGCTATTAAACTTAGTTTTTTTTTTTTTTTGGGAAGGCGGGTTTTCTTCCTTCTTATATGTTAACCCTCTTGTTGTGTATGAGCTTGCCTGCAATCAAAGTTTCACTCGGTATTATATACACTGAACATCTGAGAATTAATGACCTATGATTGACGCTTATAAGACATCAATGTTCAGGTCATTCCAATATTATGCCAAGATAACATTCACCTAACGATCCAAAGATCACTGTGCTATGAACATTTTATTAATTACTGTAGACGATAACTGCCTTTGATTGATCAAGTTTTTTTTTTTCCAAACAGAAGTCTATAATAAACAACTAAGTCACCATGATCCTTATGGCACACATTAAAGTTGATAAGGAAATTTATTAATTTCTGCATAGTTGATACAGTCGGGTTTTCTTAGTTTGTGACTTAAATCAATTGACGTGTTCACTAATTTACAATCTGCAATCCCAAACCGTTTTAATACAACTTTCGCATAGCTTCTTTGTGATAATTCAATGTTATTATGTTTAAGATCTTGATAAAAATCTATTCCAAGGCATTTTTTAACTTTTCCGAGGTCTTTCATTTTAAAGGTTTTCGCAAGCGCTTCTTTAACTACTTTTATTAATATATCGTCAACGTAGACAATTACTTATAGTAAGTCATCCTTATTACGAGCAAAAAATAAACAAGGATCTTGTTTTGAGGATTCTAGTCCAAGTTCTTTTAGGCGTTTGGTTAATTTTAGATGTCATCTTAATCCAGACTGCTTGAGTCCATAAAGAGCTTTTCTCAACAAACATACTGAATCACACGGATCCGCATAGTTTATCTTAAAAAAATGTATCAGTTGTTCCGAAATATCCATGTTCACATCCTCCTCTAATTCTCCATTAAGATATGCCGTCACTACGTCCATATGGTGTATTTCTAAATTACATTCAACCGCCAAAGCTGACAGTAAACGTATGGATGTAGAACGCACAACAGGTGAACAATTTTTGTTGTAGTCCAAAACGCTGGGAACACCCTCTTGCCACTAGTCTTACCTTTTTTATATTATTGTCTTTTGTGCGAAGAAAAAACCTACAGCCAATCACCTTCCGGCTTTTAGGACTTTCGACGATATTCCACATTTCGTTTCGTATCTGAGCTAAAAATTCTTCCTCTATTGCAGTCCTTCAAAACGCAGCATCAGGGACTTCCATCGCTTCTTGAATCGTTACAGGATCATCAACACTAGCTAGATTCGCCATGTCAGTATCGCCGTCAACAATGAAATCTTTTATTTCACCTGTATTGTTTGTATCATTACCAGAACTTTCGCTGACTGCATTCATCGTAAAAGCACGAGTATGATAGATTTTTCGCAGGTTCGAATTTGTTTCATTTCTATTATCTTGTCGCAATTTGTAGTTTTCTTATTGTCTGTTAATGGTTGTTCCTTCAAGGATTTCTTAGGATCTGTATTTTCCGCGGTACTTTTTTTTTAATTCAACGTCAATATACGAGAACTTATCCTTTGTAAAATTATCAATGTTTCTTTTAAGAACTTAACATCTCTACTGATGATTATTTTTTTCTAGCTTGGAGACCACATTCTATACGCTTTTGTTTCTGCTGAATATCCTAAGAATATACACTTCTCTGATGTTGAATCGAATTTTTCTCTCGCTTGACCTTTCCGCTTTTGTCCCGAAAATTTGTATATAAGTAACAGAGGGTGTTTTACCTATCCAATCCATATATGGAGTATCACCCCCTAGAGATATTGTAGAGCACCTATTGCTAATATAACAGTCGGTTAGAATTGCCTCTGCCCAAAATATTGGAGTCGCACCAGCAAACTTCATCATGCACCTTGCCATTTCAATTAACGTTCTATTTTACTCTCAGCCAAACCATTTTGCTAAGGCGTATACGGTGCGGTGAGTCGTCTCTTAATTCCGTTCTTCGAAAGATGATTGTTAAATTCATGACTGCAGTACTCACCCCCATTATCTGTCTGTAAGAATTTTATCCTTTTCCGGTAAAGTGTTCGCAAAGGTTTTGTATTTGCAAAATGCTGCGAATACTTCTGATTTCTGTTTTAGGAACAACACCAACAACAACAACACCAACAAGACTTTTCGTCGATGAATGTCAGGAAGTATCTTGCTCCCGAATGAGAAGCATTTTTCATAGGACCGCACACATCGCTATGGATTACTTCTAAAAGATCAGTAGCTCTTTCTTTCCTTGCTTGCGAAAAACATGAACGCACTTGTTTTTCACTAAGCAAGTTCGCATTTTGACAACTTTGAATTGCTATTCACACCTAGCACCATATGCCCGTTCATTCAAATGACCTAACCTCATGTGCCAAATGTCCATTTGTGTAGCTTTGTTGTTGATGATGGTGGTCGCGGAATCGTGGTTTTGCATGACAAAATACAAATTTCCTTTCCTCAAAATCTCAAAATCGCTTCCCTGAAATCTTTAATGTTTCTTTCTTTCTCATGTCATATGAGCAGTGTAACCACTATCCAGGCACCATACGTTATTGTTTTCCTTTTCTTTGGTGAAAAGAGTAATATCTGCAACACTCCAAGTTAACTCTTCTGAGAGTTTATCATCTTCTGCTTTTTTCGCACACTTCGTTTCTTTCGATGGCGACTTTGAAAAGCAATTTCGCTCGAAATATCCGACCTTCCTACATCGGTGGCAAGACCCTTATCGTCCTTTTCTCTCTGTTGGATATATAAAATTCTTTTGAAATTTCTTACCGAAACTAGTGTCTTTCTTTTCTGTATGTTTTCTTATGTTAAAACTTTTTGTATGTATTACCTCATGATTACTTTTTCCCTCCTTTATAATTCAAAACTCGTATTCTTTGAGAATTTTCACGCGAAGAACATCTGGAGATGAGAGTTCATCTTTTTTTTCCAGAGCACAGCGAAATGTTTTAAACGAATCTGTTAAACAATATAAAGAAGAATCGCGACAAGCTCATCACCAATAACAACACCGATTTCCTTTAGTCTGCTAACTGATTCGAAAAATACGTTTACCATCAGTAATCACGCACTTTTTCACCTTCTTTCATTCTAGAAAGTGTCACCTTTATTAATAGGTCGGCTTTTCTTGCTGGTCCTTTTGATTGATATGTGCCTTTAAGCATTTCCCAAATTTGCCTCGATGTTTGTCCATATTTTATAAGTCCTAGCTCCGATGGACTTATTGCTAAAGTTAAATCCGCGCATTCTTTCACATCGTGATGCTTCCATGTTATTATATTTGCTCCTCCTCCGTCTTCTATTTTAGGGCATGGTGCACTTCCATCAATGTATCCCCATAAATCTTGATCAGAATCGCCCGCATTTGCAACTTCCACGTATCGTAGTTCTCAGAGTTTAATGGCTCAATTCTTACTGCACCGTCCGCCATGTTCGCAGTAATAAATAAATGTGCACGGCTAAATTTTTATTATTTTATTTATTTATTTATTTTTTTTTTTTTTTGATTATTCTGGCCTGGGCCATAGCCTGTTAGGACAAAAAAAAAATTCGATTAATAGTTTTGTGGATTTTTTTTTTTCTTAATTTGTTCCTGTCACAAAAAATACGTCACTTCGCGCTTGGGACTGAAAGAAGAAGAAGGAAGAAAAGAAAGAGAGTTATAAATTATAATAACTTAACGAAAAAGAAACAAATGCACATATGTTACTTTATTTATGTATTTCTTTTAAACCAGTCTTGCCACTTTACTTATATAATTCCAACCATTTCGTGGGGTCTTATTTCTTTCTCCAAAGAATACACAAAGATGAGTAAAGATTAAATGATGGAACTGAAGGTTTTTGAATGGTAATATTATACTCGTAGAAACGATTTGGAATTTTGCCGTTATTTTGGGTGGTATGGGTTTACTGTTTCAAATACATAATAACTACCGTAAAATGTGTGTGGGATTACTAAAGGCTAAGTAAAGAAATTAAATGCCTCTGATCTATTATTGCAATTTGGAATCATGATGCATAAAGAGCAGAGTCCACTTAACAATAGACAGAGGTTAAGTTATCGAAAAGAGCAGGGTGTGGTATGAATCCCAGCGGGATACTATGTTCGTTAATCAGAGAAGGAATAACAATTTTTAGATTGATTGGTTTTGGTTTTAATATATCCATGGCAGAGAGCTCCAGTAGCCAGTAGGTGAACGGAATATAATAGCCCTGAATATGCACGCTAAACATTCATTTATCGATCAACCATAGAAAGTAATGGTACTTGGGAATGCCATTCGCCAGAGCAGGTAACGGCACAGGTATAAGCTACCAACACTGATCATGTCGTTTGGCCTAGCAGAGATTTAATGTTCAATTTACAATGCGTTAGTGCTTCTTCTTTTAAAATAGGCTTTAATTCCCCCTAAAATATATTTCAGTGGTTCAGCTAGCCAAATAATATTTCGGCTGCAAGATGAACCGTCATCGATCATTCTTTGGACATTTTTCTTACAGATTCGAAAAATATTTTCCAGTCAGTTCTGTTAACCAGATTCTGTTGTAATACGGAACTCGAAATACACTCATAATAGGGAAAGTTTTGGCTTGAGAAACTCTGGAAAGACTGGTTTTGTCCACATTCAACTACGACGATTCTCTCGCCTTTAAGGCTTACTGTTTCTCAAATAAGTCAGCAGACGTCAAGCGCTAAAAGTATACAGTGCTGTTGTAGTGCAAGTTTAAATCAACATATGTCGAATTGAATTTGCAATTTTTTTGTCCACTCAAAAATGATAGATAGTACAGAAACTAGCCGGGGTGCCTTTGACTGAATCTTCATTTTGAGGCGAGGCTTACTACAAGAAAAGAGAAAAATAGTTGGTTTCTAGGTTTACTCCGCAGTTACTTGTCCAAATGAGACTGCTGACGTAGTCAACAAATGTAAACGACTGGTGGATCTGTTTATAGATTTTCTATCTTCTCGTGGAGCAGTATGACTTCAGCTTTTACTGCATTTATTCATTAAGGTCTTTTTTATAAACCTCGAAAACTTGAAACAAAGATTGCAACTGTTATGTTGTCTGCATAAGCCATAACCTCATACGCGAATATTTACAAATTCTCGAACACATGCTAAACTTTCAAAGACTGAAATTGTGAATCGTGCTCTGATGAGAAATCGCAAATCATGTTCATGAACACGCACTTACCTGGGTTCACGCCTTCACTTAGCTCTGCTTTGGAAAACGAAGCGGTCCTTTCTTCGCGCATCTGGGAGAAGGACCTTGAATAGCAGATCGCGTCTTCCCGGTGCAGATGGATCGAGCATTTTACACCATCATGCTCTTTCTCAAACTCTTTTTGGAAGCTTGGTTTTAGTTCCATACAATTCCGCCTGGCTGGAAGGTGGTGCTTTTTTTTTTTTTTTTTTGTTTTTGACGTGCTATATCTCTTATCAGATTCTTAGGATCTTCTGCCCTAGGTTATCAATTAAAGGAAAATATTGGTCCACGTGAAAAGAGAATGTTCTTGTTAAACTATATATTTTTGTTTGTTTATGAAAATCTAATACATCTACATAGTCAACCTTTAACATCTCATGAAAGTGATAGTTTTCAAGTTGTTTCATGCAACAGAAGTGTTAATATCCTTCCTATCAGAGTTTTTCCGTTTGAAAAGCTGAATCAAGTGTCATATTAAATATTGAAGAAATTTGCTTTTTCAAATTCTGTGATACTTTTTTCTGCACAAATATTTTTCTATAGTAATTCACTTGTTCATAATGCCTTTATCCTGAACAATCTCAAAAGAGTATCTGAGCACAAGAGGGACAACATTTATTTTATTCATTACTGTGTACCAGGTGTACCTTTGAAAATAAAACACAAATTTTTAACAGGAAAGAAAAAAAAACATTTTATTCAAATTATTGGCCATTGCTAGATACACATTTTTCCCATCTTTCAGGCAAGCAAACCAAAAAGTCACCCAATTTTCGACTTCTTCGTAGGATTCGAAGTGCTGCTCAGCTAATGCTTTGTGTGTAGGTGCATTGTCATGGAGCAAAATTACCTTACCGTGTCTTTTGGTTCCCATTCTGGTCGTTTTTCCATCTATGTATGGTTCAAATTGATCATTTGTTATCGGTAGCGATCTGTATTTACGGTACACCACACCTTGCTGGTCCCACCAGGCACACAGCGTTGTCTACTTGCCGAACCGATGTGGTTTTGCAGTCGAAGTTGATGGTTGTTCCGGATTAACCCATGATTTGTTCCGTTTATGATTCTGAAAATAAATCCATTTTTCATCGCCAGTAACAATTCGATTTAAAACTGATTTTTTTATGTGTCCTTGGAGCAAAATTTCACAAGTGGTTTTTCGGTTTTCCATCTGTCTTTCACTCAATTCATGTGGCACCCATTTTCCAGACTTTTGGATCTTTTCCATAGCTCTTAAACGGTCAGAAATTGTTTGTTGTGCAACATTTAAAATATCTGCCATTGCTTTCTGACTCAAAGTGTTAACTTCATCCAATATTGTTTGCAATTCGGCGTCTTCAAACTCTTTGGTGGTCTTCCACGTTCTTCATTTCTCACATCAAAATCTTTATCTCTGAACCATTGAAATCATCTTTTGCATGTTGCTTCTGATAGAGCATGATCACTGTATGCTTCCAAAATTCATTCGATTTTTTTTTGTGTATATGAACACTACGAACCTGTTGCTCATAGTAGTGAGATTCTTACTCACTAAAAACATGCCTCCCTTCTTATCGACTACAAGTTACCTTATCAAGAAGTTCCCGTTTCAAATAACTTTCGCCTTGGGCAGGTAGCTTTCCAGCAAAAGCACCTGCTAGTACCGCTATTATATGCGGATAGTCCTTATCGCGCCAGATCGAATGGTCTCATTCTTTGTAATCGACGCACTAAGTTTGCCTCGTCCAGAATTTGGAGTATTTTATTATTACAATGACCATGAAGAATACGGAGCTTGCGAGCAAAGTTCATTATTTCGTCCTCGACGGTAACTATTCCTAAGCCTCTGTGGATATCACTGTTTCTGATATACCATGGGGCGTTCACGATTTGTCTTAAAGCTTTGTTTTGATAGCTTTGGAGAATATTTCGGTTGCTTGGTTTAGTACAGCCAGAAAGTTGTATATCGTACGTTCAAACAGGTTTAAGCACTTGCTTATAGATGAGTAGTTTGTTATGTATGCTTTACTTGGAATGTTTTCCTACTAGCCAGTACATTTGTCTGAATTTATTTTCAAGTTCATCACGTTTCTTCTTAACATGCGGCTTCCATTTCAGTTTTACATCTAGTGTCATTCCTAGATACTTTGCTTCATTTGCATATGGTATTTGTACAGAGTTAATGAAAATGAAAAGGTTGTTTATTTTCCGGTAAGTAAAATTAACATGAGTAGATTTGGTCTCATTGAGTCCATTCGTAGATTTTATCCAAAGCCGTTGGTAGCTTTCCAGTAGCTAACTCGACTGAAGTATTTGGAGCTAGTATCGCCGTGTCGTCCGCGAACGTGGCTACTATGGTATCTGATTCTTCCGGTATATCTCGAGTATAGAGTAAAAACAATACCGGCCCAATAATTAGAACCTCCTGTTAATGATTGTCCAACAAAAGGCTTAAACGTTTCTTCTAGATGCTCGGTAAATAGATCCGCCTTCTCTTCATCTCGTTTTGCATATTCGCCATTATTTTTTCTTATGGGAGGAAATTGCATTTGAGGCTTTTTGATTCCCTTTATGGCTTTCCAGAGGGAGTAATTTGAACTTCTTTCGGCAGTCAGACCTTCGAGATATGTAGAGATATTCCGATTTCTGTAATCTCGTACTGCTTCTTTCAATTTGTTGCATAAGTGGTTTAAGTATGTTTTATGCTAGGGACCACGGGATTGTTGCTATCTTTTTCGCGCTCTCCTCTTTTCTCTTACCAGTTCTATTATTTCCGGCGGATATTTTATTTCACTACTTGCTTTCTCTTTTCTTTTTGGAGTTAGAGTGTTGTTCCAGGCAGCGTTCTGCAGGACTTTGATGAATCTGTCGACTTCGTCTTCTATTTCGTTTTGTGTTTTTAGCGACACGTTTAGAACAATATGTTTATTGCAGTAGTTTCTAAAACCGTCCCAGTTAGTCTTATTATTAGTTAATCTAGGTGCCACTTCTTTCTTAATTAAGAGTATGCTTAGTGTTAAAATGACTGGTGAGTGATCTGAGGAGAGATCATAACTTTCCTCGATGTTTGTAGAAATTTTGGCTGCTCCCTTCATGACAAACAAGTCTACAAGATCGGGGGTCTTTGTTATATCCGAAGGCCAATATGTTGGTTTTCCTGTCGAGAAAAAGTCAACTTTACATTGCATACTGGCTTCATAGAGTTGTCTGCCATTTTGAGCCCCAGAAGCTATGTTTCGAATTAAAGTCACCACTAATTATAAAATTCGGTCCGAGTGAATCAATCTACATATTTGTAGAGTGCTCAATACAATCTTTAATGAACAATGAGGATCCAGCTCTGGCATTGTTTGATGGATGGTATGCATGATAAGCACAGTATCCCTTTAGTTCCACACGAGGTCCTTTCCTCAAGTGAGTTTCAGAAATCAAGCAAATGTCAATATTGGCTTTTTGTAAGAAGTTCGTTGAGTTTTTTAATAAGGCCGTTTGCATTGCATGTCAATATTTTAAGCACTTGTTTCATATTCATGCTTGAAATCGAGTTTTACGTATTTCTTGCTCGAGATTGCTCAATTTTTCAACTAACAGTTTATTTGTTCTGCTTTGCTTCTCAAGAGGCGTGAGAATAAGGAAGAAAACGTGAGCCACTGGATCTGGCGTAATACCGCTTTTTTTATTTCCTTGCGACGCAGCTTGTGCATACGTTAGCGCGTCAGTCGGTGGCGGCTTTTCCTTTGCGTTCTTTTTGTATATCCTTTGACTTTACCAAGATGGATTTTCTTTCTTTCACTGCCTGTTCTTTAGCAATATTAGGTTTATTGAAGTTGCGTTTGGGTTTGGACGTATCGCGTATTGCGCCTTTTTTGGAGTTCTTTCGCCACTTCACAACCGCGATGTTCTTCAAATTAAAATAAAAAAAAAATGTTTTCCGCAATTCATCATTTTCCGGTACAAAACTTGACATTTTTATGATCTATACTAAATATGTTTGACAGGTGTCATAGCAACCAAACAAAAAAAAAAAAAGAAAAAAAAAGAAAAAAAAAGAAAAGGCTTTTCATAATAAATGTTCCCTATCGAGACATTTGTATCTTGACGCTCACTTCATACAGGACATCTGGTATATCAAAAAATTAATCACTTGGGGGAAAAAAGGAGATTTTTCTACATTTTCTTAGATGTAACAACATATATACGTACACGTACGTATCTAATTATAAGCCATATTCCGTTCTTCATATCTCTCTCACTTGGTAAACTGTAACTTCACCTACAAGGCTCAAATGAATATTATATGCTTCTTGATTATTAGCTCATGCTTTAATTCGATTTAATATTATGTATTATATGCCATACATTTTTAAAACACCTCTTTCTCAAAACATTCTATTTCCATGGACCAGTTTTTTTCCAAAAACTAAAATTCGCTCTCTAAGCAAATGGAAAACCTCAAAATAAAAAATTCGACGAATTTCTGCAATGTTATTGTTTCTAAAGATTTTGAATGCCCCGCTGGTTTGAATTTGTTGGTTTGTGAATTTAAAATCTTTTGACCGGAAGCAAATGCAAAAGTTATCCATTCGTTTTGAAAAGCGATGAAACTTTAAATTGAGTGCAAAAAAAAAAAAAAAACACAAAATTTCATGAATACAGCCATGTTCAAAGAAGTTGGAATGAACGAATTTAATGAAATTCGTATTAAATAATTTTTAGTTGAAGTCATCTCGCTAAGTTGAAAGAATTTGAAAGAATCGTTCATGCACTCACTATGATAATGATAGAATAATTCGACTGAAGGTTTTTGGACCTGAAATGAATGTATAGTAGTTGTAGGAAAATGAATAATTCGTGATTACTTTGAATGTTAGTTTGTTAGTTACAGATAAATAAGTGCTTTTTCGTTGTTTTAAAACATAGATCCATCCATTTTCTACGTACGACGAATACTTTTGAAGAAAGCTGTGTATGGTCTATTTAATAAGAAAAAATTTGAAAATCGTCCAAATTTGTCATTTATTCCAAGTTGTACGGATTATGAAAAGGCTTTACATCTTGTTTTCTTAAAATGTATCCGTAAAAACTGAATATTGATGAAAATTTTTGTATATAATTTCAGGATTTCCCTATTTTTATTAAGGAAATTGACCTCCAATCCATAGAAAACAAGATTTTCGTAATTTTTAACCATAAAACTTTTTAAGCCCTGTCGTTATCGTTATTTTCTTGTAACGGGCTATAACTAAAAACCTGCACTGATTTCAATGCCCCGCCGTTTTGTTATTTTAGCTTTAAATTGCTGGTAGTTATATAACAATAATGCAGTTGATTGCATCATCTTTTAACATCTAACTTGCAACAGCTGCGTAAAATGGCATCGAAGCAGCAACACCTCCGCGAGCGTATTGTAATTTTTCATAAAAAAACATGAAGGCAAAGGAAAGAAGTTAACTTGTGTGCATTTTATGGCGGAAGGCATGCCCAGAAGAACAATTTATGCAATTTTAAGTACTCTGAAAATAAAAAGGAAGCCGGGATCTGGAAGAAAGCCGAATATTATGTTGAAAACCGCATTTCACAATAAAGACTGCATAAGTCAAACAGAAGCAGCTAGAAAATTCAATTGCTCACAGCCATATATTTGTAAAACTTTAGACCGACTTAACAATAAAGCCAGAAAAAATGAGCGCTGTCCTAGATACATTGAAGAACAAGTAAAGCAAGTGAAATCGCAATTTTGGTTGATGTGCAACAATTTTCGTGGAGAATGACGAGAGTTACTTTTCACTTAGCGGTCCACAAATCCCGGGCAACGATGTCTATTACACCAACAATATTTCTACAACTCCTGATGTAAGGTATATATTTGAAAAAAAAAATAAAAAATTTAACCCGAAGTTATGCTGTACATAGCAGTTTCTGCTAAGAGTATTTCCGAGCCATTCTTTATACCAAATGGCCTGGCAAGAAATCAAGAAATATACACTAGTTAATACTTGAACAAAATTTTGATTTCTTTTATAAATGAGAATCATAAAAATGATGACTACTTATTTTGGCCGGATAAAGCTCCTTCTCATTATGCTAAGGCGACATTCGAGTTCTTTGTAAACAAAAGCATCGAGTTTGTACCTAAAGAGAAGAATCCAATAAACTTAACAAAATGCCGACTAATTGAGGATTTTTTTTGGAGAAAGCAAAAATTTAGTGTATAAGGATAGTTAGAAGGCTCAAAATGTGAAGCATTTGACGCGTCGCATCCGAAAGTGCCTTAAGGAAGTTGATACTGATGGTGTACAACGTGCTTGTTCGAACATTGCGATAAAATTACGACGGGTTACTAGTAATGGCCTGTATATTGAAGTTCATTGACTTTTTCCTTTTTAAAATAATATAGTTATACTAAATGAAATAGTTTATTTTTATTTGATTATTATGTTTTGAGGTACGATGAAATAAAGTTTATAGAGATTTTTAGTTATGACCCGTTATTAACCGTTAAAATATGTAACCCGTACAATTATTGCTTATGTAATATATTTTGAACACGTACACATCTACATTGATTTGCGCTGCTAGTGTGATTGGTAAAACTATGGACTTTAGAACTTTAGTTCTAGTTTGCCGATATTTATCCAATTAAGTGTCCAAATATTTATCTTTCGCCCTCTTCTCCGAACATGGAATTTGAACTTTTTTTGGGCCGCGTTTTCTGACGACATTATCGCGAAACCAGTTAAATTGCTTAGCATAAGGTTTGTAAAGTTTGCTTTACGAAATACTCGTAAAGCAATAAGAAAAAAAGTTGCACAGAATCTTCATCTTAATCTCCCTGAACTCTTGTATGGCAATTTTCCGCACTTCAAGACGATAACAAAACAAGGTCTGAGCTTGACTTAGGCTTGTGGGGTTAGAGAACGATATTTATATGCTGTCACTACAGATACAAATGCTACGTCCTCCCCATTGATTCCAGAAAGATCCGATCCTAAATCAGTTTTGGAGCCATCTGTGAAGAGACGACTATACTCTTGACTTGGCTCAGATCCCGGCCGAAAGTATTTCTGGGCACAGAAAAAGTCGGTTTTTTTTTGAGCAGCAGGAGCTCTGATGTATTTACATCAGACGACATTAGACCGGAGTCAACAGACAGTCGGTACGAAAAGTGCAAGATGAACCATCATCGATCCTTCTTTGGACATTTTTCTTACAGATTGGGTAAATATTTTCCAGTCAGTTCTGTTAACCAGACTCTGTTGTAATACGGAACTCGAAATGCACTCATAATAGGGAAAGTTTTGACTTCAAAAACTCTGGAAAGACTGCTTTTATCATCCTAAATCGGTTTTGGAGCCATCTGTGATGACACGACTATACTCCTGACCTGGCTCCGATCCCGGCCGAAAGTATTTCTGGGCACAAAAAAAGTCGTTTTTGTATTTTTTTCAGCAGCAGGAGTTCTGATGTATTTACATCAGATGACATTAGACCGAAGTTAACAGACAGTCGGCACGAAAAGTCATCTGAGATCCAGTACGTGTTGTACCAAAGAACAAAGACTTTAAGAGTGATGCATAGGATATAATCAATCCTACCATAGCCGTGCAGATCTAAAGAACCCCTCTTGGCGATAGGCCCCATGTCTTGCGGAAAGCATGTCTTCGACGCAGCGACATATACAAATTCCCAGTGCGTATTTCTTCTCGCCGAGTGAACCTTATTGTATGTTAGACATTATCAAAGTAACTGTACCTGTTGGGCAGCATTAAGTCGATTACTTGCTGTCTTGCTTTCATAACAAATGTTGGCTTGTATCCAACATTGTGGACAACTAGATCGATAGTATGTATGGTGTTATATCAGAGATGTCTTCTTTCATACTACAAAAATCACCACGAACCCAAGAACTCCCTTTCGCTTAAGTTACAGATAACAACTTCGATGATCATTTTACAAGAAACCTATTATATTATAAAATAATGAGAGATAAAATAACCTTTAGAATCCTTATCAAGCAAACACCATTTATAGAATTATCAAACAATAAGACCATTCATAGAACAAGATAAAGAACATGTACGAGTATAAGTAGAAAGAAAACATTTTAAGAAATAGCAGTTAGAATAATTATTACTTTCGCTTTCGTTTTTATTTTAACTCTGAAAGGAACGTCTGGGAAGAAAAATTCTCTTTTTTAATTTTTCCATAACAAAATTGTAGTATTGTGAGCATTAGTATCGCAGCATATGATAAGTCTAATCTTCCTGGAATCACAGCTTTCAATAAGTTCGGTTAATAAAGATAGGGTAAGTAAGCTGACGCATTGACAGATTATTTTTTATGCCCATCTCCATTCGTTTCGTAGCTTATATCTGCAGCAAATAAATTTTAGTTGCTATAACATATTATCCAAGTAAGCCTGTTGAGTTAAACTCTTTTTTTGTTATGTCGTTAACAAATATTATTAAATTTGTTAGGTCAAGTAAGATAGCATAGCATCGCGAAGTTTTTCTCTTATATTTGCTTGCTTTAAAACGTTTTGTAGGTAGCTTTGCCCCTTACAAAACTGGATGGAAGCGTCCATGGATCTAACCGAGTCTTTAAACTTTAATATTGCACATATTTTCAATAATCTCGTGATAACTGTGAGGACTTTTAGTGGTGAGGCACAGTTTAGGAAAGATTTATGGTTTCATGTTACAAACAATCAATATTTACCTACACATTCGGCGTAGAGTTTTCTGTCAAAAAGTGTTTTTTTTTTTTTGTGATTTAGAGAAAAAAATAATTACTGATATTTTTAATAAAGATTTTTTATTTCTAAGAACTTTCATTAGGAGTTCGGTTAAACCTTTTATTTGTTTACTTTCTGTGGTAAGTGAAACTTCTTTTTCAAACCTATAAAAATAAAATAACAAGTACACAACTGAAAAAACTGGTTCAAAAGCTTATTTCCAGACGTAAGCCTTAATGAGAACCGAACTAAAAAAACGAAACGCAAACATTCAGTCGAGAAGTATCCTGAGCTACCTGTCATTACCAATTACAACAATATCCCACGTTACAAAGTTGTAACGGAATAAAGAAAAATAGGCGAAAATGTGGGTCCTCTCGCTTCCTACAACCCAATTCAAACCAACCGAGGTGTGGAATTCATTTCTAAAGATATCCTAGAGGTAAAAGCCATTAGGTCAGGAGACTTACTTCTCAAAGTGGTGAACGTGGAAGTAGATAACAAATTTCTAAAAGTGAAATTCGTTGATTCAATTCTTGTCAAGGTATCAAATCATCTAAGCCTTAATTCTACACAAGGAAGAAATTTCTCAAAGCACACTATTGATATCTCTGATAAAGAACATTTAGAAGAATTTAAAAAATTCAAAGCCATAATTGTGAAAAAACTAATGAAAAAGGAAAATGGTTTTTTTTTTCTCCACAGGTGGGGCTATATTAACCTTCGACTTAATTCGACGACTAAATGAGGTTAAAATTGGATTGTAAACTGCAAGGCAGACGAGTACATGCCAACCCTATGCGGTGTATATCTTGTCCGAAAATTGGACACGAAAAATTGATGTACTGGTGCTCCTCTGTGCAAAAACTGTTGTCTGACTCCCCCACATAATGACTGCACCCGTGCTTACTGTATCAGTTACAATACCGAGGGCCACACATCAAGCGATTCCGGTTGCCCTGCCTTCCTCAGATACAAATCGGTCAACAAGATCAAAATTGATCGTTGGTGTATCGTTAGGGATGCTTGACAGATATTTAATGATAACCCCTCTCTACATTTGCATCGTCTTCTTCACCAATTTATTCAAACATCGACAACAAAGTAACCAAAGGCAAATCAGATCTGTCAATTACCACTTAAGATGTAAACATGGAAGCTGGCTCTGAGTACTCCGCTTAGGCTATGCGTCATCCACCAGCTCTCCTAAATACTACTTTAAACACAACTCCCCCAAACCAAATTAATAATAAAATTTTAAATACATTACCTTCTTTTACAAACCAAAACCCACCACAATGACTCAGTTAACCATGGACTTACTCATTCTCCAACACGCTCTTGAACGACTAATCGCCAAATATAAACCAGACATAATTGTGCCTTAAGAAACCCATATAATCTCAAAAATGTTCACAATCAATTTTCACAAATCTTCAAATTTGTTTCACCACACGATCCAAATCGCAGGTCAAATTCATATCAAAATAATTAAAATCTTTAGAGAGCATGGTGTACAAATTAGTTTAGATACCTTAGATAGAATTCCTGCAAGTAACGATAGGTGTCATCATTTTATACTAAGAGATCTAAATGCCCATAACAAGTTATGGGGTTCAGATGCGACAAATGATACAGGGATATTTGAAAACTTCGCTAATGACCGTAATTTATAAACGATGGCCCCCCAACTTTCTTTAGCACGAGAAACACTTTTTCGGCAATTGATGTTACCATGGCAACCTAAAATTTAGCACCTTACTTCCGTTGGGAGTTTCTTCCCCAGGGAGAAAGTAGGAACCATATCCCTATTATAATTCGTGCCTCAGAGCGTAAGTTTACGTCGAAGTTTAACCCCGTTTTAAAGAAGAACTCGCCGACTGGAATTTATTTGAAAAGACTACTAAAGCTTTATCATTGACTTCATTCATAACACAAACCAGGAAGCGTCAAAGATTAAAAAAATAATAAAAAACGCCGCAGCAAAATCGATTCCAGTTACAAAAAAAAAAAAAAAAAAAAAAAAAAAAAAAAAAAAAAAAAAAAAAAAAAAGCCAATATGGTTTACACCTGCAATTGCAAACGACAACAGAAAACCACGTCGCATATAGAAGAATTTGTGCGAAGCTTAAGAGAGGTTCAATTCAGTCCAAAAGATCTTCTTGGGAAAACTTTTTCAACATAATGAACCCATTATTGGATACGAAAACTTTATGGAATAGAATAATAGAATTGAGAATGATCCTGAAGTTATAGGTAATGCATTTGGCTGCAAATGGAAAAAATATAGCGAAGACACCACCTATCCTGAATCTATTATTAAGAACAAATTACATTTTAATCTTATTAACCTTCCAGCACACAATCTTCTAATTGAAGACATATTACGAGTGGAACGGGACATGACTCTGAGAATGACAAAAGACACAACCCCAGGTGAAGATAAAATAACATATGTTATTGCATGGTTAAAAGGGAAGAATCGTTTCTTTGTATAATACCATTTTGTTGTCTGGAAGAGGGCATAGCTTAAACCGATACCCAACAATCTCTAAATTGCCACAATTTCACAATTTTGTCCAGAAAGAGCTATCTACTAATGGTGCCAAGAGACAGTTGCTATTATTCCAATAAATGAAAGCGACGCTGATATTCATAAAGGTAGCAGCTCATCATACGCAGTGATTAAACTGACCAAAATGAAAATCCATCAACGGTCTGGCAAGGACTTCTGCCGCACGAGTTACATCGCAAATTTTGGAATAAGCGGCAATTAACAAGGCTATATCTCCCGCTAAAAATTACAATGGGCGGAGCCTTATTCTAACAGATAATCTGGGAATCCTAATAGGTCTAAAGCAAGAAACAAATAAAAGCCCCACACTTGAACTTATCAGAAGTAAGATAAATGAGAGTATATTGTGAGCATGGATACCGGGAAATACTAGTATCAAAGGGAACGAAGCTGCAGACCTTGCGACGAAAGAGGCTAACAATTACCCCTTGATCATTGTTATTATTATTATTATTAAGGGAAAGATACAAATTAATTTGTAGGGTCCGGGATTTAACGCCGGGGTACACCGCATTTCTATCGAGCTTACTGATATGTCGAATTATTACCAAACCTTTCTTCAGACTCATAACTACCAATACTTCCGCATTCCGTACAATGATTTGTGTACAAGATAAGATTGCATAAAATTATTGCGGATCAGACTGGGAAAAACAATTTTTATTACTCGACGACTATACAATAACGAGCCTCCGAATGTATGTGAACATTTCCACACAACTTCAACCTCAAGACACGTCTTTGTGGAATATCCTTTATCAAAACAAATTAAGGTATTCAGCGACAGTACAGCTCCAACAAGTCAACAACATAGCAAATATATTGAATCCAGCAGACATTAGGGCAATTAATCGAATAAAATTTTTATTATTATTTCCACTAAACTCATCAATTATAATTAGTAACTTGAAGTCTTTCTTATAATTAAAAATAATTTTTTAATTTTATTATACTCGTATTTGTATCTAAAATTTTCTTTTTTTAAAATACGGCATCCTTTATGGCCTTGATGCCCAGGTGCCTTTTGTAAATAATTTTGCAAATTTATTTTGAATTTATTTGATTAAATAAATAAAAAAATAATATTTACCTAGCTTTCTCTAGTAAATATTATCATTTAAGATAATGTTTTTTTTTTTTTTTTTTAGAATACTACTCGTATTCTTTGTATGCAAAACATTTCTATATAATATAGCTTGTATTTCTTTATTTGTTTGCTATATTTTTAACTTATGTACTATACATATATGTATGTATATTCTCAAATTGAAATTGAGATTTTAAATGAATCAATATAATAAAATAAATCAAAAAAAAAAAAAGCATCCGGTCACTTCACATCATTTGACTAGGTAAAATCAGGAGCCATTTATAACAAAGTTTTCTGGCTCTGTTTGTCCTTGTACAAATGTACGAGTATACTTGTATGCTCATGTAAATTGAGGGGTATACGTGTGTTATACTTTACATATAACTATACTGTTGTATATCTTTATATATCATATCCATAGTTATGGTGAAAACCCGCTAGCTTTTGTAATCTGCCTACTCGTTTTGTATTTTTTATTTATTTTTTGCAATGATTTAAAGGGATATTTTTCGATTTCGTGGTATCTGCTATTTTTGTTGCATACTTAAATAACTTTTCTTCTGTTCTTAACACTCTTTTGGATTGGATTATTAAATATTGAACCGGAATTATAAACATTTCATTTTCAAAACCTTTGTCACATATTCCCATATTTACTAAATGTATGTTTTGAATTAACATTTCGTTATGTAATATCTAATTTTTATTTGTAGATCGTACCAGATGGTATTGCCGCAAAATGTGGTAAACTGCGATTGGGTGATAGAATACTAAAAGTAAACGGTGTTGACATATCACGTGCCACACACCAGGATGCTGTTATGGAATTGCTTAAACCCGGCGATGAAATCAAACTTTTCATTCAACATGATCCGCTGCCAGTTGGTTTCCAGGTAATTACTAATCAGAAAAAAATTTTTAACAAATAAACAAAACATTTATGTACATACTATTTTATGTACCACCTAACAATTTACCTTTTCCCATATAATCTTATATTGCACGTTTAACTTTGAAATTTGAAATAATTATTTTGCTATTTACTAGAAAGCTATCTCTCATATTTCATTTCATTTCACGCTTAATCAAAAATACTTCTTTATTCTTACCCTTAACATTACAAGCACATCCAAGTAAATTATATACCAACTGAGGTAAGACTAAAACTGCATTCTTTGCAATGGCTTTTCTTCAAAAAAAAAAAAAAAAAAAAAAAAAAAAAAAAAAAAAAAAAAAAAATAAAAAAAAAAAACTTCACTGGAAGTATACTTGAACATAATTTATTTAATTTTTTTTAAATAAAGAAAAGTATTTCTTGCTGTACCCTGCTTCTTTTCATTTTCACTTAAGTACATTTGAGAAAGTTAAGTAGAAAGTATGGTTTTTTATATATGATACTGTATTATTTTTTTTAATGGGTACAGCAGAGTACTTATCATTAGCAATCTTTGAAGAATTAGTAGTGCTCCTAGAAATTCATAATTCTGAAAGCCTTAAACTACTTTTTTGTTATACATATTTAATTTTGCTAAGTACATTTTGTTTACTAGAGGCTTTTTATTTAATAAAATTTGATTTAAAATTTTTAAAATATTACATATGGTATTATTATAAAATTAATCGAAATTATATGATGGTATTTAAAAAAATAAACATAAACTAAAAATCAGGATAAAAAAAAAAAAAAAAAATAAAAAATCAAGTAGGCTATCAAATAAGAAATGGCCATGCCTTGTCCTGTTGCGCCGTCTCTAAGTTCAGCAACCATCGTCTCTAACTTAATGGCAGTCATGTGTATAGTGGTTTCTCCACTCTTCTTTAGCACTGGCTAAGTAGGTTCCATGATATTACATGCCAAGCGACATATTCAATGCCAATTTTGTATTCAAATTATGATTTCCAGAAGATCCTGATCTGTTCCTTTGTAGATGTGCCATAGGAGTATTTTTCACTAATAACATAACTACTTCAAAATGTTCATACGATGAAATCTATTGTGGCAATGAAGAAAATTTTCAAGGCGATGCTCGTCTATATCGCAACGTATTCACCATCGGACCGTAGTCTAGTTTTCAAACTTATAACAGTTTGGTCAACATTTTTTGATAGTTAATCTTACTTTCTTAGTTGTTTTCATTATAAGTAAAGTATCAGGAACACTTAAAGTCTACGTGTATCACGTAATAAGAATATTTTATATTAAGTATCACTTCAGTTTTTGATAAAAAAAAGTTACTATCTTCGCCAATTTGAACTTAAAATTCATTCTACGTCTTTTTGATATGTTCTTGTGACGGTTTTTTTATTTTTTTGTTATTTTTGGGGTCTGATATTCGCGATAAATGGTAACCTTAAATGCGTATTTAATTTTCAATATGCAACAAAAATATATCTCGTCCCGAAATAAGTGATCGACTACTTTTGTTTTATATTGGTTTAATCATGATGGCTTAAATTATGAGTCTGCCATAACAATTCCTTGAACTACGCAGGTAGGTATTGCTGTTTTTTTTTTTTTGCCATGTTTGTAAACCGTTCCATCATTGAACTAATATAAGATATTAGTATAGTTCATGTACATTTTTATTTATTCTACGGTCTAAAATGAAGCAGAAATAGATACCAACAATTATATTTTGAATAAGTTTTAGACCAACCTGATCAGTAGGGAATCCTACACCCTCAAAAAAACGTATGGATATAAGGAAGTGGAAACATACAGAGACATCCTCGAAAAACAAGAAAAAGAAAAGAAAAACCCACTTACTTTTTAAGAGATTTAGAGAAACCCTATCGAATTTTTAGATTTTTTTTTTTTCGATAAGGAAGTTTTTGAACTTTTTAGTTCAGAAACAGAAAAAAAAAAATGTTACGAGAAACGCGATCTAAATGTATTCTCAACGATTTATCGACTGTAATTTTCAGGGAGTGTCATCGGAAATGTCTATTAATTCGAAGAGTTGCTGCGATGCTTCCACGTTGCCGACAACAATATTTTAGTATCGAATGAGAAATATGAATACAATACTATACGGGCAATAAAAACCTGTGTTGATAAAAAATAATAATTCCGTATTTCAGTACACAGTACACATATTCATGAAAAACCGATTCGATTTGACTGTAAAACCGTACTCGTACAGTTACAGGTTTTACATGGACAATGTTTTCACAAACGGAAACAATGCCTCGAATTTGTTATCTTTTACAACATATCTTCAAGCAAATGATAGCTCAAGTAGATAATGTAGCCTCGGTCACATAAACTTCAATGCCTAGCTTTTCTCTAACTGTTATAAAACGTGTTCCTGACAGTATTCGACTAGACGGCAGGGCACTCCACGGCCATGGCGCTATTATGCAAAAACTTAATACCTTGTCTAGCTGTTTTGGCATTAGCTTAATACCCATTTGTTATAGCTCTGAACACTATAGCTTCGCAGTAATACTCTTCTTTGCTCTTGAGAAAAAATTTTGAGTTATACCCTATTGTAGGCCACCAAACAGTCTGTATTAATTTTCTTTGGTAGAGTTGTGGTCCTGGCTATGTTATGGGGCCCTATCCATGTCTAGCCACTGTTCAGATCGACGTAGATTATCGTATAGTATCCAGTTTTTGTAAGATATTAAAATTCTGCCCAAAATAGTCACACTTTATTGGCGAGCCATGCATATCTCCACTTGTTTATTTTTTCCACTTTACCAATACCTTGCAAGTGGCGTGAGGCTGTCGCATAGTGGACACTATGTTTATCTGCAATGACGAATGGATAGCCAAGTCTTTGATTCCACTAGAGCTTTTAATCAATCAATTGCAGCTTTTCCATAACCCTGTGGGTAATTTTGAAGACTGATGTTCCCTGGACGAAATTTGGCAAACCAACGACGGTTGGTTTATTTATTTATTTATCAACGCTAGTTTAATTACAATCCATGGCGTTTACACATTTATACATTGGCTTCCTAATTGAGGTTCAATACCAGTCTTTACTTAAATCGAGGAACAGACTGACTCTGCAAGAGAAACATCGAAGGTGGAGCCAAATATGACTAGCGTGCCGGCTGTCTCATTCCTCTTTATGTTACTTGTCTATAGATAAAAAAAAAAAAATAATACAGGCCATGTATTTGTTTATAGTTTTCTGTTAAACGCCTCAGGGTGCTTTTATACGAGTACTTTTATAAGGTACTGTATATGGAGTAGCACTTTGAGAGCCTCTGTTGGACTCGATCGTAGCGCCTGTGTGGTCCCCCAATACCAGCTGTTTGTTGAACTCTACTAAGTTTTGTGATGTAGGCTTTGCTTAAGGTGGTTCACCACATGAGTGATCCATGAGTAAGAATGAGACGAACTAACGCCTCTTAGACCATCTTAGGCTGAAGTGCATACCTTTTGTCAAAGGTCTTGCTGCAGGCGTAGAAGGCGACGCATTCTTTCTTTATCCAGTTGAGCTTGGGGTCAAGCATGGCCAAGGTACCTGGAGAATAAAGTAAGTGTTTCGTTGTTGAGACGTGGAAGCTTGAATGTCCGTATTTTGTATTTGGTGGTAAATAGCATTGGTTCAGTTTACTCGGATTAACGCTAAATCCACAACTTGTGGTCCGAGTGCTAACTTAGTCAGAGTTTTCACTGTGAGCTTACTAATCAATAAAAAAAATCAGGTCGTCCGCATATGGTACGTGACTGCCTTAATTCCAATGTTATCAAACTCCGTAAGGATATTGTTGATGAGCAGGAGCCATAGCCATAGACAGCTTCTCGTCGTCGACAATCGTGCCGAGATTGTTGTCCTCAGGGCTTGTTGGTTTGAATATCTTCAGCTTGGCGACCAGCAAAAGAGCTTGACGGTTTTTTTTTTGCTCCTCAACCTGACCGCCCAATCGTGCGTGTAAATTCTTAGTTCAAACTTATTGTCTTAGTCGAAAAACCATTACCAGCAGGCGCCCACGTGGAAGGCAAAACAAGAGGATTTCCACATGCCCATAAATTTCGTAGTACTTTACGTCTTACCGCTAAGTAGTGAGAGTGGGAGTTGATAGCACTTGTGAATTTGCGGGTATCTGCCTTTATAATACCCTTCTGTAACCACAAAGAATTTAAAGCTAAAAAGCAAATACTTAACATAATCAAACTGTCTTCATGTTAGACAAGTGTAAAAATGAACTTTGAATAATAATTTTTCGCCCTAAAACCGTTTTCGACATTTTTTCAAATAATTTTCCTTATAAAATAGAGATTTTTATGTTGTGACATTATGAAAACAATATCGTTTATAAATAAATGTATTTCACCTTGATGCGTTTTAAAATTTAGATAATCTCATTAGAAAAATAACTAATTAATATTTTATGTTTTAATTAAAAAAAAATAATAATAATAATTAAAGAATCTAAAAGAAAATTATAATTTAGTTTGATTTTTAAGAAATAGAGCAAAACAAAAGTAACTCCTTCCTCAATATTTCTAAGGATATACTCATGCATTTTTTTCCATTTTGTAAAACTACTCGTATTTTTCTCTCCTCTTCACAGACAATTGTTATCAATAAAGCTGATGGCGAACGCCTGGGAATGCACATTAAGGGTGGTCTGAATGGACAGCGTGGTAATCCAGTAGATCCAACAGATGAAGGTGTATTCGTATCCAAAATTAATTCAGTTGGAGCTGCTAGACGTGACGGAAGGCTTAAGGTGAGTTAAGAATTATTTATTTCACTTTGTGCTGTTCTTTATCTCCTTCGTTTATTGTCTTTACTGTTTTTTTCAATTCGGATCGTTGTATTTAATGGGGTTGTTTACTTACTTTCTTTGCCCAAAATAGAAAAGGAATTTAAGGGGCACATTTTCTTCGTGAATCTTTTTCATTTCGTTTTGAAACTGCAAATTTTTTGCTGTAATAAAGATTATTTAATTTAAAAAAAAATAGTTTTTATTAACAAGGGAGTACAATTTATTTTAAAAAAGTTTTAAAATGTTGTTCTTTAAAATGAAAGAAAATTCAAAAAAGGGGTGAATTTTGCATCAAATACAATATCGTGAAATTTTCTAATATTCCTATGTATGAATATGGGGGTAGGTACGATAATTTTAGCTCCTCAATCATTGTGGCTTGTTTATACAAACATTATTTTCTCAGACTTGAATTAAAGGTTCAAATAGTTTTAAAACGACAGAGTTTATAATAAATATAAACCATCATTTGCGTTTTGCATACGAGTAATTATTACATACTGGTATTATGCGTTGAAATAATTAAAGGTTTATTTAATTGAATAATTGTAGCAACAAAATTATTTCAGAGCACTGCGTTGTCGTTTTAAGATCCTTGTGCAAAAACGCTTGACAGTATGTTTTGATATTTTTGTTAGTGCAACTTTTATTTATCATAGTTGTAGCTATGTTTTGCCTGTGCAAGATTAACCAACAAAAAAAAAAAAAGTTATGTATTACGCAATCAAAAGCCTTTTGTATTGGGTCTATAACTTAATTCACGCGGTTTGCTAAGAGATGGCGTAACTTGTATTATTCCATTGTTATTATTCCACTGGAGCGTGCATTGGAAAGCTACTGTCATTGTACGTCATTTCAGTATATGTCATTTATTTGAAGCGAAAACAACAATAATTTTTTTTCACTCAAATATGTCGAACTTTGTGCCTGAAAAAGTGTTTTTGCAGGAAGTTCTTCTTCATTACTTTAATATGAAAAAAACTGCTGCCGAAAGTCATCGTATTTTGGTGGGAGTTTATGGTGAACATGCGCTAGCTAAGCGAAGTGCCAAAAGCGGTTTGCACGATTTAAAAGTGGTGATTTTGGCTTGGAAGACGATGAACGTCCTGGACAGCCAAAAAAGTTTGAAGATGAAGAACTGGAAGCATTGCTCTATGAAGATTGTTGCCAAACACAAGAAGAGCTGGCAGAATCTTTGGGTGTCACTCAAGCAGCCATCAAAACGTTTAAAAGCAGCTGGATATATTCAAAAGCAAGAAAATTGGGTTCCACATGAACTCAAGCCGAGAGACGTCGAAAGGCGGTTTTGCATGTCCGAAATGCTGCTGGAACGCCACAAAAGGAAGTCATTTTTGCATCGGTGATTTGTTACTGGTGATGAAAAATGGAACCATTACAACGACCCCAAGGGCAAAAAATTATGTGAAACCCGGCCAACCAGCCAAATCAACGGCAAAGCCGAATATCCACGGCGCGAAGGTAATGCTCTATATTTGGTATGATCAGATGGGTGTGCTGTACTATGAGCTGCTAAAACCGGGAGAAACCATCAATGAACAACCCTACCGAACATAATTAATTCGTTTGAAGAAGAGCAGTAGCCGAAAAACGCCCGGAATATGCGACCAGACACGAGGCAATAATTTTCCATCATGACAACGCTCGGCTCCACGTTGCTATTCCGGTTAAGAACTATTTGGAAAACAGTGGATGGGAAGTCTTACCCCACCCGCTTTATAGCCCAGACCTTGCCCCTTCTGACTACCATTTGTTCCGGTCGATGCAGAACGCCCTCACTGAAATACGGTTCACATCAGAGCAGAATATCAAAAATTGGCTTGATTCATTTTTGGCTGCCAAGCCGGCGCAGTTCTTTTGGGATGGGATCCACTAATTGCCAGAAAGATGGGAAATACTTTGAATAATACTATTGTACAGGTTTTTCTTAAATGAACGTTCAAATTTTGAAAAAAAAAAAAACCGCACGAATTAAATTACATACCCAATAAGTCAAAATAAAGTACATAAAGGGGACGTTTGTAGTCAGCATATTGCTTTGTTATGACTCTGGGCATTCTAATCCTACTCAGGTTTATTTTTCTAAAATTTTACCCAATGTTGGAAAGAATAAAACAACCTTCAAATTTGTTTTCCTTTATCAGATTACTTTTTTTGTGGTGTCTGATAATCTTCCCTTTGTTTTACTCTGTTAAAAAGAATCTCACATCATTACTTTATGTTACAACTCAGTAGAAATGTCTGGCAACCCCTGTAGTCGTACTGCAATGATGCCGTTCCGTCATCATACACTATATGTAGTTCCAATGTTGTTTGGTTGGTTTGATGCATTTATGTATCACGAACTGGTGTTAGTCGAGTGCCGAGGCTAAACTATTATCGACTAAGCAGTTGAACACAATTGCGATTTTTTTTTTTTCAAACCTTGAATTGGTCCCAATGCTTATTGAACAATTTCATTTTCAGATGTAATTCGCCGAACATAGCAAATCGACTGTAAAATTTCTCCACTGTCAATTTATGAACGTAGAGATTTACTTCTTATAAGGCCACATTAGATCACTAACCTATCCAGCAACTTTTTTTTGGAATGCATTGTTTTTTTTTTTTTTTTTTGCAAATCACATGAGAGTTTTTGTGATTCTTTAAAATTGGTCTTCGTTCCAGCATCAATTGAGCAAAATCGTGTCGTTGTTTGTGGCCTAACAGTTTTAACTTTTGTTTCCATTTATATTTTGTACAGGTATTAATACAGATCAATGGCTAAAATTCTGGGTAAATTGGTGTAAGCAATGTTCAATTGTTCACCTCAGCGACTTATCCTGGTTGGACAAAAAAATTCCAAATCTTACAAAATGTAACTTTCGCAGAACGTTCATTTTCATAATAGCTTTGAATAAGATTTAATGCGTTGTTCTATGCGATGTTGGATGACTAAAATTGTCTAAGTTGGTACTTAAAATTTGTCATTAAAAACACGCATTTAATGCCAACCAATTTCATTTGATGGCAACTCATTAATGTGCTGCTTTAATGGAAAATATTGCAAAAGATTTAAATGTAATGTACTTTGAATACTGTCTTCGAGTACTTCAAACTCTCTAGTTATTCCAGCTGTACATTTTATTTTCATTTTAATGTTATCGCACATACGTGTATCTTTATTATATATATATGTTGTTGAATACATTTTGAGAACTTAGCGCCATCTACATAAAATCTCTTGGAAATCTATCGAAGGTGTTTTTACACATTGGTGGAAAGAAAACCTGGAGAGATTTTTCGACTTTGCTTTATTCTTATCCAACTTATTACAATTCCTTTTGTTGCCTTTTGTTTTTATACAGCAAAACAAAAAACAGTGCCCTCACTATAAGATTTTCACTTGTAGACCATATTTCGGAGGGTCGGCTTAACTGCACGTCATTGGTTTTTCCTTTTAACGTCTTTGCTGTCATATCCTTCTCGTGCGCAACAACCGAGGTTGTTTATCCGTTAATAAACACTTCAATTACCCTCCATTTATTATAAATTTCCCTACTGTACGTTATCAATTGTCCCTTCTTGCCTTTAATATATTTGGCAGTTAAATAATTTGCTAAGTTTATTTTCGCTTTCATATTTTTAAAACAGATTTTTGTCCCTTGTCAATACTCAAAGCCTGCCATGCTTTTAATTCCTTTCCAAAACACAGTTAAAGGACATAATTTTTATTTTTTATTAATATCCACTGTAAGATAGATATTTGTTTCTGTATATAAAACTGAGTAGCACTTTATTTCAAAATGCAAATTATGAGCCTTTTTGTTTTCTTTGATAACGAAGATAGCCAATTGAATACATGCAAAATACATAATATATATACGGGTATAGTTATGTATATGAGCATATCGTATTCACTTAAATACCTGAATCAAATGGAATCGAATTGCATTCATTTCTTTCAAATTTCAACACTTGACTCAAGATTGATAGTAAAATGTTTTCATTTATTGATTTTGCAGGTTGGGATGCGTCTTCTTGAAGTTAATGGAAATTCTCTGCTGGGTGCTGCACATCAGGATGCAGTAAATGTATTGCGTACAGCTGGCAACGAGATACATTTAGTTGTATGCAAGGGCTATGATAAATCGAGTTTAATTCATTCCATTGGCACGGGTGGTGGCATGAGTACAGGATTTAATTCAACAAGCAGTCGACATGGTATAAAGAAAATTTTATTTTTTTATTTTTTGTTTATTTATTTATTTTTTTTTTTATAAATTTAATTTTTTTTCTGTATATATTTAAAGGGTCTAGAGCTTCGGAAACAGGCTCTGAGTTAAGTCAGAGTATATCGAGTTTAGATCGAGATGAAGATGATCGTATGCGACAAGTATGTAACTATTGGATGTTAACATAAACTGCAACAAATAACATCAGTCTAATTTACAGGATTTCGAAGTTTTTGCGACAAAAACGGACACGAATAACGAACAGTTGCCGCTGCATAGTAATTTACATTCAGGAAATGTTGTAAATAGTGGAGTTCCTCAAACATCGAAAGATGTTGTTGCTTTGGTAAACTCTGAGCAGTCATTGGTTAGCGCGAAAGAAAAGAGCACTCCCGAAAAGGTACATTTTGAATACAGAAATATTCTTCATATTTTAAATTACGAGTATAACAAGAATTTTATGGAAATTATGAATTTAAAATGCGTTCTTTTCAAAACAGTGTTATTAGAATGCTTTGCCCCCTGCTCGCAGCCTTGTTTTAATAATACGATATTATATGTTCTTTAGACATATTTTCAATACGCTTTTTCAACTTTATATTTTCCTTCTTTTTTTTCGTAATATTTTTTTTTTGTGTTGCCAATTGTCACAAACGACATCCTTCAGGTATTAGGTCTAACTTTAGGCAAACCATTTGAGATATTTCAAAAACTTTATTATTGGCTTGAAGCACAATCAAAACATTTATGAATGGAGCTCGATTTCGTTCATATGGCCACCGCGGGCGCGTTTGCAGCGGTCGATTCATTGGACCCAATGAATGTTTGGCAGCTATTTCGCGTTCAATGTTGGCTCTGAGCTCTTCCAACGTCGTCGGCGTGTTACGTGACTTAACGTAGTCCAACAGAAAATAGTCAAGCGGCGTTAAATCGCACGAACGAGGCGGCCAATCGACTGGCCCATGTCTTGAGATAACACGCTCACCATACTTACTCTTCAATAAATCTATTGTAGTGTGTGCTGTGTGGCTTGTGGCACCATCCTGTTGAAACCACATGTTGTCCAAATCCATATCTTCTAATTTGGGCCAAAAATAATCGGTGATCATGGCGCGATAACGCTGACCATTCACAGTAACGTGACGGTCGTTATCGTCGACGAAAAAACATTTCCCAATAACGCCGCCGGCATGCAAAACGCACAAAGCAGTTATTTTTTGTAGATGAAGCGGTGATTAATGAAGCACATGTGGGTTTTCACCCGACCAATAACTCATATTTTGCTTATTGACGAACCCATTGAGCCAAAAATGAGCTTCGTCACTGAAGATGATTTTGCGATGAAATTCATCATCTTGGCGCATCTTCTCCAGAACCCAACCGGAGAACGTAGCTCGTTATTGTACTTTACCATGATGAAAATGTTGAGTTTACTGAATAAATTGACAGTGACAGTTTGATGATTAGTGAAAGAGTCATTCACAAACTAAATTCAAACTTGTCAAGTCCCTATTGGAAAACCCTATATAAGTACAGCATATTCACATATTTATTTTTAATATGTTGTTTGATATATGAATAACTTAATAATTTTTAGAATGTTTAGGTTTCTGAAACACCTTATCTTGGCTATTCTAAAGTACAAAGTTTTGATGTCCAGTTTCAGTTTGTTTGTAAACAATATAAAGTATTTTTGGTGTAGTATAAACACATAAAAGAAAAAAAAAAAAACTTTAATATACTTCCACTTCTTTTCAAAACGCGTTGGCTCGTTGTTTGGTAAAATGATTAAGATCGATTAAAAGATAAGCTTTAAGTTCAGAATATCCCATTAAAATGAAGAGTTTTTTTTTTTATAGCAAATTATATTTTCCCTAGTGCTCCTCTGCTTATAATGCACACATATATTTTCTATAACCACTAAACTGAATCTCACAAAATCGGATAAAGGTGGAGATAGTTATTAAGAAAGATGGTGTATATTAAACATTGGCATCTTGCAAAAATAACGGAGCCAACAACTTTTTCAATCTATTCTGCAAATAAAAGCGAATATCTCAATGTAAAATCAAACGGGAAGATCTTTATAAGTCATGTTAAGACTTATTAAATTTTTTCTGAATAACTGGCATTTGTTTGTCAATATTTGCAAGGATTTTCATTTGTCACCAAGACCTAGTTTTTATCTTTATTTAAATTGGCTGTACTAATACCATGGTACTAAATCTAATTTCAGGCGATCTTTTAAGCCAGTAAAATGTAGGCAATAAACATTCTGATAATTTCTAGTTCAGAAAAAACTAAGAATTTCTAAGCTAATGATGTTGATAGGTTAACACTTTTTCGACAAAATTAAATTATGAAATGACTTTTGCAAAACAAAAAAAAAAAAAAAAAAAAAAAAACTTTAAATATTCTAATTTTCTGTTATTTTTTATTTATATATATATATTTTATTGTTGTTATAGGTACTAGATATAGTCAGAGCAGCTGAAGTTTTAGCCTTAACCGACAATGTTCCCCCGAAATCACCATCAGAACATCATGAAGATAAAATTCAAAAAACCACAACTGTGGTCATATCAAAACATACGTTGGACACAAATCCATCGATACAGGCACCACCCCAATCACAGGTATGCATGTCCTAAACCATTCAAAGTCCATTTAGAAGATTATTTGCACTTATATAGCCCTTCGTCATCTCATAACATTTCTTTTGTTTTCAATTGCTCCATTTTATTTATCATATTGTCATATTGTGTGCTTAACATTCACATTTTGTCCGTTGCTCGAATACACTGCAGATTTAGTTATTAATACCATGATTCCATAACAATTGGTTCCATATTCCATTAATGTTACCTTTTTTACGTCAGTGTTGACTTTGTTTTAGATTTGTTTGCTACCATCATCATGTGGTATACGTTTACCTTATTATTATTATTATTATTTTTTTTTTTCAGCTGCATTTATGTATAAATTCGTATTATTATTTTGGCATTACTTTTACTATAACACGCATTTATGTATTTTCATAAAGTTTGCAACCTGAACAGAGCATTACTCAATATTCGTTTAATGTTGCTTATTTTTATTTCTTTTGATATCTGTTTATATAAATGGTGCGCTTGTGTTTATAATTTACTCTCGTCAGATATAAATAATATGTTATTTTTTATTCGTATATAATGATAAAGCAAAGAAAAGTATATAATTGTTCTTATCTAGAGATGGAATTGTCCTTTTTGCCAATGTCTCTAAAGCAACTTGTACTCGTACATTTCCAGTGACTCACGTTTAATCTTAACCCTTGAGTAATTTCATCTTGAAATGGATGCTGTCTGTTTGATAAATTTGGATGCACCTATGCAGGTGCTTCGTTTGATGTTTCTTCTATTTAAGTTAGTTTCCTGCTCATTAAACACTCACTTATCTCAAGGAATGTCTCTCAAGTGAATAACTAGATTTGCAGATGTTAAACAAAAGCATAGTGAATGTGTGTACAAATTTCTTTAATGTTAAGTTTTCATAAGTAGTAAACTAGGTTTAGCTTGATTGTGCCGATATGAAATTTTGATTTTGGGATGGATTCGTTATTTTGGTCTTAATTCTTTCGATTTTGATTTTGGGAATTTGTGCTATCTCAACTGGATTTGCAAACCAGATTATCCATTGTCTCGAACATGTAAAGGAGTGTCATATACTGCATTTACTATTATAGAGATAGGCACCGTTTACAATTCTCAATTAATATTAAAACATAATTCGATAAATATACAAATGTGCTTTCCATCGACAGAAATTTATCACTCTTAATTTTAAGTCTTTTATAGCTGATTATATTTGGGAATGTAGGGTCAAGTTTAATCAATCTTACATTTGTCCTCTTAAACTTGTATATACAATTTTGCAATTTAAGTTACTATTTGGAACATATGGTATACATATATATGTGTATGTCATTTGTTTAAAATGGGATTTTTTAAAGAAACTTTTAACAATAATAAAAAATATTAAAAAAAAAACTTGTTTTATCGCACAATTTTTATTTTTATACAAAAGGAATTATATTTTACATTAATTTCTTGAAGATTATTTCTTTCAACTGTTCCAATTTTCGATGACGGTGCGAGCAGTACGAGTGGTGTTTGACCAGTGACAAGAGTCATGTGGCGCCGTCTTGGTGGAACTAAATACCGTTAAGACCACGGGCTTCAATTTCAAACAGCAAATATTCCATTATCATGGCGCGATAACGGGCGCCATTTACAGTAACATTCCAGCCAGGACCGATGATTTCCACACCAAACCGTTGTTGTTGTTGTTTTGTTTAGATGTAGAGGCAACTCTTGAAACTCTTCGGGTTGCTCCGTTCTCCAAAGACAGCTATTTTGCTTATTGACGAAGCCATTAAGCCAGAAACGGGCTGCATCGCTGAACAAAATTTTGGTCGAAAACAGTGGATCTTCTTGAAGTTTTTCAAACGGTGGCGATTCGGAAGATCGGCCAGTTTCAGTTCTTGCAAGAGTTGAATTTTATATGCTTTTAAACCAAGCCAAGTTGTTGCATAAAACAAGAACAGTGGTTAAGAAAGGCGCCGAATTAATCCATCATGGTTATCGCGTGCACCGCCGCTGTATTTTCTTCACGTATTATCCTATAATGAAAATTGGGTTTCAAACTTTTCGATGCCATAGCTAATTGTGCGTTCGATAGACCGATTAGGTGGACCATAAGTTCCTCTAAGCACACGAAAAATATTCTTTGCTGATTTTTGTAATAATACAGTTGAATAATTTGTAGACGCTGTGCCGGGCTAAGTCTTTCCACGATGAAATGTCAAGCAATTCTGAACCAAAAGTACCATATTAGTGTGACACGACGTGATCTTTCATGAATTCCCCACTGTAAAAAGCATCTCTTAAAGGATCACCCTTTATATTGTAATCATTTTAATAGTGTCCTTGTCCATTCGATCGATGATACTGGCTGTTTTATATAAAGACATCTAACTGAAAAGTTTCCTTTTGATGCCAAAGCATGTGTTAAGTTTTTCTGAAAATGGGACAGAAAGAGAAAGAAAGATGTTTGGGTTCAGTTGCTATTTCGCTCCATGGGTGGCATCCAACTAAATAGTTAGTGTAAATTGACTTGATGTTGTATTTGGGCAACCATTCATTTCACGAGATTTTAGTTGTCTGAAAAAAGTCTTTCGGTCACGGCTGGTATTGAACCCCGAAGCGTCCGATTGTAAAGCCAATATACTACCACTTGAGCCACGACCAAACACTTCAGAAGTTCGTTGAAATATGTAATGCGTATAGTAGCATCCAATGGTATATGTTCTTCCCACGTACCTACATTGCTTTTGCGGTTTTTGCAAGCTTGGCTGAATTTACCTCGTTATTGAAACCAAGAACTTGCTAAGTTTCCAATTAATTATCTTTCGGCCTCATCTTCGAACCTTAACTAGAACCTGAAGTTTAATGTGGAGACTTTCCCGAATGCGCATACTTTTTATTAAATAATTTTTTGTTACACAGGTTGACATTCATAACGTTTTCAATTTCGTCGCTTTCATATTTCCTTTATATTTTTCGGTTATCAAACAAACGACTGACGTGTATAGTAAATCGATAAGCTTAAACGGCATTCAAACCACTGCACGCTGATTTAATATGCGACATCGTCATCGCAATTTCCCTTGTGGTTAACAAAAAGAGTCTGAGTATTTAAATTTGTCTCACTTTGACATCATAGGTCAGGAGCTGGGCCCGCTAGAAAAACGACAATACAGATATTGGGTCCTAGTACGACTAATCCGTAACCCCTATCTTTAAGCGCCTTATTTTAATTACAAAGAAATCCCCGAAGTTCTGTTCGTTATTGTTTATTATATCACTATCATCGATAATAAAAACAAGTCGCCCTGGACATTGCAACTTAAAATCCTGCATGACATTGCGATCGTATTTGTCCACTGACTTGGTATAGTCCAATTTTACCCATACTGGGCCCTTTCTTGTTTAAATTTTGCCATTTTATTTTCTTGACTACTGACTCTTTTTGATTTGCTTTTTCTCTGGTTTCTTCGCGAAAAAATTTGTCAGTTGGCTTGCTGGTGGTTCGCCCAAAATCAACTTAGGAACTTATAAGGGTACTCACCGCTATTCTATCACAGATTTTAAGTTATATGGGTTGATTCCTTAGTCTTAATATAGTAAAACAGTGTCATTAGGATGCGTTTAGTAGATCTTCTGCTGAGTTTCTCGTTCTAAAACCCGTTCATCCATGGTAGTGTTTGTAAACATTTTTCAATGTAATTGTTTAGTCTTTAAAGCGGTCTTGTTTGACATCACTTCATTTAACATGCACTGCATATAATGTTTATATTGCTCATGTCATTTTCTGCACTGTTCACCACCATAACACATACCATAAGTCCATAAGTTCAAAAGTACCAATCTTGGCTTTTCGATATTGGACATTGTACATATAAAAGAACAGATAGCATTGTAGGCCTATAAAGCAGATTTTTTGCCTTTCGAATTTTAAACGAACTTTTTTTTTAAAGTGATATGAGCTGCTCTCATGGATTACACTTCGTCAAACTTTCTTTTATGTGTCGTTTGTAGAATTAAATTTTATTCGAATATGTACAATCGAACCCACAAAAAATATGGGCACCTGCGATATATTATGAATTGGCGATGTACACAGTACTAGGTAGCGTGAAAAGTAATCTCCTTGACCGCCAAAATGCGCTGCTACTGCAAAAAAGCTTATGGTGCCTTGAAGTCCGTTGTTGAGTATGGACAAAAAACGATTTTCGTTCTCTCATAAAACATTATTTTTTGAGAGGCAAAACGGTGAAGGAAACAAAAGAAAAGTTGGATAAATATTATGGGGCTAATGCTCCGTCAGATTACACCGTCAAATATTGGTTTCGACAGTTTCGTGGTGGCCGCAACTCCACTACCGATCAAGTAGCCAGCGGCGGGCCCTCCGATGTGGTTACAGAGGGCAGTGTAAAAAAAAAACACGAAATGGTGTTGGCTGACCGGAAAGTGAAGGTGCGCGAGCTAACAGATACCACAAAGATTTGTACTGAGTGCACACGCCATATTTTGGGCAATATTCTGCATATGAAAAAGTTGTCCTTCCGCTGGATGCCGCGCATACTCACTCTTGACCAAAAACACAACGCGAGAGCACTTCGAAAGAGTGTTTGGACTTGCTGATGCGGAATCGGGCGGACTTTTGGCGTCGATTGGTAACTGTTACACACGAGAAAACAGAATGAGTGTTTTGCAGTCCTTCCGGAAAATTACTTTTCGGACGGGATCAAGAAGTTAGAAAATCGCTGGGATAAGTGTATCAAACTAAAAGGGGACTATATTGAATAAAATAAAAAAACATTTCAAAGAAAAAAATTTTAATTCCCAAGGAGGTTACTTTTTATCCCACCTAGTATAAGACGTTTTCACAATACGAGTTCATACGCTGCGTTAAGCAGGAATACCATAGGTACGGAAATTTAGGAATTTCGGTGATCTCTTTGCTCTTCTATTACATGTGCAGCATTTGAGATCGTTTTGTCCTTACCATTACATTGAGTACATGTATGAACACGTAAACGAATGTTTTCAGTATTGGCTCTAGGCTGTCGTCATTATTGTTAAATCGGATTAAGGTAACCTACCACTACAATTTATATTTCGAAATTATTCGTAAATGGCATTTAGAAGCGGTCTATATTCGGGAAGAGTTGTTTATTCATTTAACCAGAAAGTTCTAATTACCTTCTGTGTTATAAAATAATAACTAAACGTTTCGTCTGTAACGCATAGGATAACGTAACGTAACGGACCAGTTACAACAAAATTCGTACTGATGCCGGTGATAAATTTCAATTGAAGTTCATGTGCATATTCAAGAGCATGTAAAAAAGGTTCATAAATGTAAAGAAATTCTATAAGAGGTCTTTTTAATTTGATCAGGAAAATTTTAAAAGAAAAAAAACTGAAACTAAAAATATTTTGCAATCATTGCCAGATCAACAGGAGCGATCTGAGCTATCGTATTTGTAATGTTAAGATCGACTTGTGCTTCTTGACTATGGAAAGCGAGAGCGAATAAGAGAGTATTTTTGGTTCGCTTACTCGTAAACTTGCAAGAATAAACATTTCATTCTTCTACTTAAATAATCCTTTTGCGATTAGGAGTGCAAATTTAATAGCGCCATATACATTGTTTCACGGAAAGTATTGTATATTGTATATCTAGAATGTCCATATTAGATTCGTAAGGAAGGTGCAAAATGCTTCTTTTAGATAATGTCAAATGACTCTATGGACTCTATGTGAATAGTGTGTGCATTTTTGAATCACAATTGAATTGAAATATCCCTTTTGGCATGAAGGATAACGTTTTGACGATTAAAGTATTGCAATTTCTTTTTCGTTATTTACTTGTAAGAATTCGCATGCTGCGTATTGTCTTGAATTTAACTGGTATTTCTATATCGTATTGATTTCCCTTGCAAATGTGTGATGACAGAGGTTTATGTAAATATTATATAATAGGGGTGATGTTGCTTGTTGAAGGTATTTATTGTAAATACATTTTTAAGTGCCAGCGGTTGGTGTGTATTTCCTTTTATTATTATTTTTTTTTACCAATTTAAGGTCTAGATAAAATTAAGCTAGTTGGACCCCTGCCTGTTAACATTTAATTTTTTCTTATATTCAAGTTTAAACAAACGAATAGACATTAAAAATAAAACTAAACAAATAAAAAAAAGTAGTCTGGATGGATAATGAATTGAAAAAAAAGAAAACTGTGCAGGAAAAATTATTGCAATGTTTAAGGATCTGATTACAGCAAAGATGCAGCAGTTTTAACTCGAAGACTATTAAAAATTGATTTGAGAGAGAGAGAGAGAAAGGTAGAGAGATAGAGAGAGAGAAGAGATAAGATATCGAAATAAAAATAGTATTAAATTTTCTCATCGTCATGTGATCTTACGGTGTAACGTTAAACTGTGATGAAGCGCTGAAAATCATTACATTTGATTTGAAAGTAATGTCTCGATCCCAGAGCACGTAATGCCTCTTTGCATTGTGTATATGCACTTTTAGAATGTGCTATGAGCTATGAGCAATGACAATATAATATAAATTTGAGTACACTGCACCAAACCCGTTTCTGTAGCAATATATTTGGATTATCCGTTTCTACCGAATACTGCTCCTGAGGTGTCTATGATAAGTTTCCTTTAAAGTTTTGCAGATTTAGTTGAAATATCTATGAATTAGAATTTTTAGAGATGAAAATCTATGTGTATGATATAAAAGGCAGCAAGGATATCAGTCTAGAATGCATAAAAATGTCTATTCATACGTTTACTTCTTCGAGCTACTCGTATATTTTTAAGGGTAACCAAGTAGTCTGCCGTCGAGCAAGTATGGCGAAAGTTTTTCTAAAGAGTACTAAAGTGCTCACACTTCTTCATCTATTGCGTATGTCCTCAGTACAGTATTTGAATGAAAATATCTTTTCTACAGAAGTCAAAGTCGCATTTTAAAGTCAATTGTGGGACATCTAATGCCACGTTTAACATCGAATCTGCGCACACTATCCAAACTATCCAAGCTATCCGGTCCAGTTATATTGGTCTAATAATTTTTTTTTTTTATGTTTTTACGTCTACATATGTTATATGGAAAATGAAAATGAAAATAAATAATTTTTTCTAAGTACATACGAGTATTTGTTTATACTAAGGATTAAGCCAATAACAAACTCAAAATCAATGATGTATGATCAATGATGCCTCGAAACATTGCTCAGTTTTTTTTTTTTTAATTGAGATAGAAATATCTCCTTTTGGAATAGTCTTGAGTACGTCGATCACAGCGCATTTGAACTAGTCTTTTCAATTGATTCGAATCTTAAATTCTTTAGGTGAATTTCCATTTTTAGGAAGAGTAAATAGTTCGGAGATGAGAAGTTTTAACAATAGTGGGTGGAACGTGGGGACTTCCTTTTTACTGAGGACGTAAGGATCATCGATTTCGACTGAGCTGATCCGTTATCGTCCAGTAAAAAAGAAAAAGCACAAAATGTGAAGTTGTTCAGTTCTAGTTGACTAACAAGTCCAACAAGAATTTCGCTGTTGCTTAAAAATCAGTCTTTATTAGACGTCCGCATATTTCAGCAACTGAGGCTAGGATGTTATTCGGTCGATATAACATATATGGTCGATGGACATGTTACAAAAGTCTCAGAAGTTCGAGGTGTGTTCCGAAAATAACGGGAATTTTTAAATTTCGTTGGTTTGAAAAGCCCGATTGTTAAATACTTTTTTTATTATTTTGGTATACATGTCCCTGAAGTATGATAAAATTTTCAGCTGCATTCATTGTTTACTTTGTCTGTGGCAGCCGCTAAATTTAGACATGTTTTTATGAGCTCGACGATTTTCGTTTGTTAAAAGAAATGGATCAAAAAATATGTATAATATAATAATCATAGAATAGGAATGTAAAAAATGGAATCAAATGTTGACAGTGACATACGGTGAGTCTGCTCTAATTTAACAAAAATGTTAACAAGTGTTACAAGCTCTTCCAAGATGGCTGAAAAGATGCCAATGACGAACCTCGCTCTGGACGCCCCAGCACATTAACAAAAGATGATAACGTCGAAGCTGGGAAAAAAATTATTTTGGAAAATCGTCGAATTACCACACGGGAAGTTACTGACAATGTTGAGAAGTGTGTCAGCGAAGTTTGTTACGAAACTTCTTAATTTTGATTAGAAGAACCTTCGCATGAGCATCGCTCAGGAGCTCTTGAACGACGTCAGTAGTGATTCTGAATTTCTCAAAAGAGTCATAATTGGTGACGAATAACTGGTTCTGTTCCCAAAATTTAAGAGATCTATAAAAAGACGGAGATTTGCAAAAATTTGAGCAAATAAAAACGGCATCGAAGAAGTGCTGGCACAAGTGCATAATATCTAATGGGGAATATTTTGAAGGCGACAACATTAATGTGGACGAATAAATAATTTTTTTTTTTCAAAAAAAAAAAAAAAAGATATCCCCGTTATTTTCTGAACACACATTTTAGAACTTACATTTGTGCATCGTAGATCCGGCGTCGTAATCTCTCAATTCAACTTGTTCATTTCATTCTAACAAATCTTGCCAACTCAAAATTTTTTCGTGAACCTCGATTATTAATCTAATTTAAAAAAATGAAATTAGAAATTGGTAAAGAGCAAACAAATTCTTTCATATAGGCTTTGTATTCCAATGGGTACAAAAGGGGATAAGCATTTTAGAAATATGATTGTATAAATAGATTGTATAAATAGATTGGAAAAAACGTAGCTTATTTAACTTTAATCATAATTGCCACAATTTCTTTCAAAAGACAATTTCAACTAATGGTTAGTAGTTGAATGCAGGGATAACATTTTGTTTTGTAAATTAATTTACTTTCAAAATTAGTAAATGTTGTACGAAAAACCAGCGTAAAAAAAAATGAAATTGAAAATTGTGTTCCTTTACAAACTAAATCAAGTAAATAAATCACTTTGCTATATAATTGATCCCGCGACTCGATATACCATATTTCTTCTATGAATATCATGTAAATCATATATTTTTATTTATTTATTTATTTTTTTTAAATTTAAAAGTTATTGTTACGTGAAGGGGAATATGTGATTGTAATAAGAAACATTAAAAATGACAAATATAAGTAATGCAGCTTCTTTATAACCCATAACACTGGAGAACAAGCATATGTCATACTTTATTTAGATGTTTTTATACTTACTTCAACAATTGCATGATGTTATTCTTGAAATGATATTAAGTGTATGCATCCAGATTTTTTTTTTCGACTTAAATACATATCCGTTTTTTACTTGCCAAGAGTAATAAATAATTAGCTTGCTAATCGAATGTGTGTGTTTTTTTTTTAATTAATGCGAAAATTATTGATTCTAAATTGAATTTAAAGCTAAGTCGTACAAAAAACACAATGTTTTTTCTTACTCGTTACAGAAATACGATCAAAAAATAACTTAACAAGCGGATATTACTAAACATAAGACTGAAATACTAGTTTAAATGGAAATGCAAATTATTATAGAAGAACTAAAATGTCTTAAATCAATGAACTGTTTTTGGTTTCTATTTTTCAATTTTGTTTAATAAAATTGTTGAATTTTATATCCATCATATTTGAATGTAACATATACATATAGAAGTTATTAATTAGTTAAATATTTACAAAATCTAAACAAAAAACAAAAATGGTAGACAGTTTGTGTATATGAGAATCGAGTGTTTTTACATAAAGTATTGTGTAAATATGTACATTTAATTTTGAATCTGGCTAAAAGAACAAAAGATCTCTTCAAGCTAGCCGTATCACTTGCAATGCTGTTTCATTTTGTAAATATTTGATTGTAATATTACAACACTAAACTCGAATGTATGTACCTAAAACTATTTAATGAGCCTAGGCATAAGTAGTCAGTGAGGCAATACCATGAATGCATTGTTTCTAATGGAATGTTATTTATTTACAATATTTTTCTAATATAGATTTATTTTTTGTACATGCCCTTAGACAGAAGTATACAGTTTTCTTCAGGAACCTCAACTTATGTTAGTCACTATGTTAGCTTTTTTTTGTTTGTTTCTCTTAGTGTTTGAAATTTAATTTAAGTCTTAAATACTTCAATCTTTGTTGACAGATCTTTGAGAAATTACAGAGACAGTTTAGTCTATATTCACATTATTTGCATTTTTTGTATTTTTTTTTTTTTTTTGGACGTTGCAATTTTCCTGTTGTCCATTTTGTCAAATTAGATGACATAAAACTTCTCAGCCGAGCTCAAAAGTCAATGACTGTTTAAGTGTTAATCTCAATTTTACATTTTGTAAATGTGCTTTGTAAGGGTGGATGAGTTTTTTACACGGACACTTTTCCAACTTTTCCAAGCTACAGATTTTTTTTTTTTTTTTTTTTTTTTTAAATGGCATATCTTTTTGTGCAAAGGTTTGTGCAAGTTACGTTTTCCAAGTTTATCTTTATATTTGTTAGATCTTATGCACTTTTACTACCCCTTCATTCAATATGATATCATTGATTTTGTCAATTGTCTTTGGTGTTATAACATCACAGTTTTTCGAACATCATAGGTGAGCTCATATCTTTTCTACACATTTTTCTGTTAATTTTTATTTTAATTTTTTTTTTGTGTATTTTCTAGCATGTTATTTTAGATTTTTCTTTTTAGGAAAGGATTTTGTAAGTTATCATCTGTGTTTACACCCAAAATACGTAATAAATATTGTATTTGGCAAAATTTCAAAATATTGTTTTCTCATTCCGTATTCTTTTGATTGCCTTACTTAAAACCAAAGATTAGGCGTTACAATTTCTTACTGATGCAGTTTTACGGTTCTGTAGTTATAATAATTTGCTCTGATTTTATATTTAACATATAACATTACTTACATAACGTTTACATACTCTTCTACAAATATATCATAACTGGACAAGTTTACAATCACATGAATCCCTCCTACGTAAAACAATAACAAATATAAATATACATACATACATACATGTAGATATTGTTTAAAGCCAAATATATTTAATTAAAAAATATATATGTTATATAATAAAATAAAAACAAAATACGTGTATATTCAAGGTCCAAATATGTAGATTCTTTAAAAAAAATATTTCCAAACTTAGATAATAATGTATATTGTCAGTAAAGAAAGTTCCGTAAAAAAAACTGATTTCCTAATTTAAATACCATCAAACAATGCATGCTATTGTAGTATGCATCAACCAATGCATCATGTATCACCGTGTTATCTTTTATAAATTGAAATATTTAAGCTCAATTTCGATCAGATGTTCTTAAGGTTTCGATATTATTTTGACTATTTTTTTACGTATACAGTTTAGCTTAAATGTACGTGTCGATATATACTTAAAATACTCTAAAGAAAAATAATAATACGCAAATTGTGTATTTAAGGTGAACTTTTTAAATAAATATATATGTAGCATAAATAAGTTATACTATATATTTGTTAACCTATTTAAACGAAAAAATTAACATATTTTAAATGTGTCTTTACAAAAATATTGAAACTGAATGCAGGATGTCAAAAAAAGAAAAAAAGAAACAGAAATAAAAACAGTATAATGATATATAGTTACATCACCAACGTATTTTGTTTTAAGCTTATTTTAACTTTGCTTAAAAGATAGTTTTTTAATTTTATTTTGTTCTTCTGATCTTTCAGAGTTGTTTTGTCTTCTGAAGGGGATACATCTGAGCGACGATTTTCTTGCCTTGTCTTAATTTTAGACATAACTGATGTTTATATTTGAAGTTGGTTTGAAATGAAGCTAAATATAGTACATCTAGGGTTGTCTAAGGTTTTCTAGTCCACATATAGAGGTCCTTCCGCAAGTATAGATCACAATCGATGCCTGTTTTTTCTTGTTATTTTTTTTAATATTATATATCTGAAATTATTTTTATCCCTGTAACCCCATATTAAACTCCGTGCCCGATTTTGCACCCCAAGTTCTTTAGTCTATTTTTTTTTTCTGATTAAACCATATCTTTTTAAATTTTTTTGTATAAGTTTTAATTAGGAACTGAGCTTACGTTTTGACTTAAAGAATATATTGTTGTTATTAATCTGAGCACCTTTGGCATACTTTTACTTGATGCTCCAAACAAATTTTTTTTGCACTTATTACACTTGGTTTTGCTCTTTCGATCTTTAGTTCTTGGATAGAAACTACAACGGCTCTGAGGATGATGCTAAAGTATCAAGCTTTGATCTTACATGGGTCTTTTGTGTATACCTTAAATAAGATTAATTCATTTAATATAAACTGAATAAATCAAAAACCGAAATGCTATCGGGTGCTCGAGCACCCCAAGCAGGGTTAAGTATTTGATATGATCAGAAAATTGTGGTTTTATACCAATTAAGGTTGGCATGTGGTATTTTGTATCCTTTAGTGCAGAATGCAAGAACGCAAGTTGGATTAATAACTTAACTAGCATTCTTTACTCGACTATCTCTTTGGGAGGTCTTCCCAAGGTTACTTAAAATTGGCCCAATACTGTGATTTTTTAATTACAGGTTAGTACTACTAATAATTTACAATAACACTTTTCATTCTAAGTGTTAAGTTATTTTAGGTAATTAGGCTCATCAGTATAGATAATTTTGTAACTGAGCATTATTCTATTTAATAACTAAGGCATTTTGTGAATTCTAAAACTGTCTAGAATGCTGAATTAAACATCGGCTTTTTACATTGTTTAAGGCACCTTCTATACGAGTATGTATAAAAAGAAGGAATCATATGTAGTGTTTTCGATATTACACAAGGGTTTATACTTAGTACGTAATTAAGAGTGTAATTATGTACCTGTTGAATTTTGTTTGCGATGAGCAATTTGAAAGGAAATTACTGGTTTAATAGGAGCAAATTGAAGTGGTCACTACTCTTTAAATTATTTTCAGAAGAGCTATGTATAGACCAACTTATAGACCATGATTTTTTCATGAAACGGTTTTTATATGAAGATGAGCGAAGGGCTTAGTTTAGTTCTATTGGTGCTATACCATCTAGTCCTTAAGATTTAAGGAAGAACGTGTCATTTACTGTCTATTTTAGTTTTTGGGAAATGACAGCATTCTTTTGTTGGGCTCTGTCAGTTCGTCCAAAAGAATAGTGTGTTTCCGTATAAGTACATTTAATAAATTTTTTATGAATTAGTTGTTTTAGGGATGAATATTTTTAAATTTGCTGAAACATTTTTCACTTTTCTAAAAAAAAAAAAAAGATAACCTCTAGTAGCAATGCCAGGAGGCTAGACAAAAGCTTTTCACTTCTTATTGTCTTTCTTGTCAAACAAAGTTGGGTGATGATTGGCAGTATTGTTGTGAGGGCCTTTTTCAATTAATCGGTCTAATACTGTTGACCATACCACTGTTTTCGAGTACGGTATAACTACTGGAAAGTCTTACCAAATAAGAAAAAAAAAGAAACTAACACGCTTATCGAAATAAAAATCGTTGGTGGATAAAGCCTTGCTTTGACCACTGATACGATGTATCTGTCCCTCTCTCTGTCACTACCATTCTTTTTTTTTCAGTTTGAGACTGTCCTTTGCTTCTATGTCGACTATGCACTATTTTAATTCTTCAGAGTTGCATATGCGTATTTTTTCATTTTACACCCTTTTTAAAATTCCTTTATTGTATTTAGCTTCAACTTTAGCCGTCGAATAGCTTAAATAAATCGTTTAAATTATAACGAAATATTTTTATTTATGACCCAAGTCGATAGCAAAATTGCTCGCAAAATATCAATCGTTTTATTGAACCACAAGTGTTATAGATCTAATCAATTCAATTCGGGCAAAAAGAAAATTTAAAATACATTTCACATTTTATCCTGTGGAACCAAATGGCGAATTATAAAATAAATCTACGAGGCTGTAATGGTTTTTGGCAGATGAATTGTGATACGTTGTTCCACATTGGGGCTATTTCTGCTATTATTAAATAAGTTAAGTCACTAAAAATATAAAACTGATGTGTGCGTGACTAAAAAAAAATTTACTTTGAATATAAAAAAAAGAAAAATATAAAACATTTTTGGAAACATTTTTCACAGATATCTAGTTGTCGTTCATCTTTGTGTATTCGAAACGTATGATTGTATTGCCTTCCAAGCTTAGATAAGTTTCTGTGTCTGTAGGCATATTGGTATTGTACTCAGATATACAAATTATGTTGAATACGCCTTTGCTCAAATGTAGTACAGACGCATATTAGAGCTACGTTTAACGTGTGCCAGTTCACTGTAAGCTTTGTGATTAATTTGGTTAAATTGTCATCGCTTCCTACACCACCGTTAACAATTTAACAGCTTGCTCTAAAATTTGCTTCTCACATTCTTACGAATGTGATTATCGTTAGTGCATTGTATAGGGTTTCCATTAAGTACTATTTTTTTTTAAATGTGAACTCACCCTTTATATTTTTATCTGAGCTGTCATCACAATTTTGTTCATCAATGTCTTTTATCAAGTCATGGTCATGGTTATGAATTCATTTATAAAATTTATATAAATTTAAATTAAATTTATGAAATAAATTAGGAGTCCGTGTCCTCAATTTAAGAGCGCTAATTTTAATAATTTAATAAATTCGTAATTTATTGCATAAATTTAAGTTTACATTTTTGCTGCCTAATTTTCCGGTGCCAGTGAGAGAAAGAAATGCAAGGAGTGCTGAAAATATTGTGGCTGTGAATGCATCTTTTGGCAATGATCCAAATTTCGGCCTACACCCGTATACTTAAGGTCAAAGTAACTCAGGAACTGAACCCAGATGCCCATTTGAAGTGTCGAATTTTCTCGAATTGGTCTGGAAATGGTTACAACCGATCCTAAACTTCACTGCAAAATCATCTTCAGCGATGAAGCTCATTTTTGGCTAAATGAGCCAAATATGCGCTATTGGACGGATACAAACCCACATGTGCGTCACAAAAATTGACTGTTTTATGTGGTTTTCATGCCGGTGGCGGCATCATTTTTCGTTGGTGATGATGGCCGCTACGTTACAATCAATGGAAATTGCTATCGGGATACGTTGGAACATTATTGTGGTGGAACACAATTGCGTGCACACAACATCGGTTTGTGATTTCATCAGGACATCGTCACTTACTACATAGCGATCCAAACAATCGAGCTATTGAAGTCAAAGTTTGGTGAGGGTGTTATATCAAGAAATAGACCAGTCATTGGTTATCTCGCTCTTTGGAGCTACGACAATTCATTGGTATATACCAACAAGTCAGACACGTTACACGTGCTCAGAACCAATGTTAAACCCGAAATTCCTGGAGTATCAACCGAAATGTGTGGAATAGTGGTCGATAATTTGGGCCCATCAAATCGATCACTGCAGGCGCGTTCGTGGTAGATATATAGATGAAGTCAAATTCCATTCATAATTTAATGGGAAATAAAAGCTTTTCGATATCTCAAATGGAAAATCAGATACTTAATGATCTTGGTCTTGGTTCACTTGAGTGAAGTGTTAATTATAATTATAGTATAAAGCTGGTCTTGATTTTATTTTACTCAATTACGCATGAAGTATAGACTTCTGGATTTTAAATAACATATGATCCTATTTTTAGTTAAGAAGCGTTGTCGCTTTTAGTGGTCACCAACAATGTAAATGTTTATATTCTGTTTATAGTGCTCACTAGCCCGTCGAAATTGCTGACGTCACCCCAGAAATTGTAAAATAGGCATGCCTAGGGAAGATTTAGTATTTGACTACAAATGTTCTTTCGTTATTAAGTAAATTTACTTCTTTTGCTAGATACTTTTATGAGTCTATATGTTATACAAATTATATCAACTGGTTTATAAGAAAACAATTTTCTTTCTTCATAAAATTGATGAAACAAACGTCTTCCTTCACATTTATATGAGTTTCATCTGCATGCAAATTTCATGAGTTACACTGGGGACCTCAAATCATAATTTTATTTCAAGTAATTCTCGGAAAAGCACAAAACCGTGAAATGCGAAAGGAAAGCGAAACAAAGAAAAGCACTCCAAATCTCAATAGACCTAAGTAATTTCTTAAGAACACAGAACCCACTTAGCAGAGAGAGCAGCTATGTCCCACGACACGCCGCAATTTTCCCTTTACACAAAAAAGGACATTCTGCGACAGAATAAAGTTACAGAAATAATAAAAAAATAAAACCAGAGAAGAAAAATATCTTTGACTTTTAAGAGCGGAAAAGTAATCAAACTAATTTTTGCACAAATGTTCCTGAAATCATCGAGCAATTAAATTAATTTGTTAAATTGCTCTGAAAGTGGCATCATATCTTTAGAGGGTATCATTTTACTATTTACTTGTGTCGGTGGCGTTATGAATCGATAGCCAGGGAAAAGACTTTTAGATTTGTGCACGCATGCCACTGTTGCCAACGATACGATTTTAGTAAATTGGTTTTTAATGGGATAAAGCTGTCACACGCCATATTATACATCGTTTTTAAAACGAGAAAATAAATAAATAAATAAAAACAAGGTAAAACCGCTAAATACGAGTACTCTTACTTTGAGGGCATTCCTGTTGGAGGCATAAAAAGGATACTATACGAAACAAGAAAAAATATTATATACTAAATATGTTATTTTAGACTGCGTGTGGGTGTGTAGATAGTTATTGCTAGAAATTTGAATGAGGAAGTATGATGAGGGTATTCATGTTTACATTTTAGTAGGGTCTTAATGCGATCTGCACCTGGTCGGGTTGGGGATGTTAAATTCGTTTCGGGTTTTTGCTTGAGTAAGAGTGATTTTTAATTTCTGTTGATAAAACATTATCTGTGGTAGTGTACTGAGTATTCTAATTTTTTTTTACTCACTCCTTTTGCTCTTTACATTTTCAATTTTTTTTATGTCTTAGGCTGAATGTGACATTAGAAAAACAAACTAAGTACTTATTTATTAGATCGAGGCTCATTAAGTCGGTTTATTTTACATCTCTTAGTGAGATGTTTTTACTTTTTTCTGGTTTTTGTTTTGTTTTTCTTCATTTGGTTTTGAAAAATGCCAAAATGTTATCTTTTAAAAGTTTAATTTGCAAAATATCATGGCGACGTTGTGTACGAAGTGACCCAATCCCAATGGCGTGTAATTTATTATTCAAGTTATTTAGCAGTGAATGATGAATATAACGTCGAGAAACATGGATTTCAATTACAGTCTGCAGTTGATTTGTTCTTCATCCTTGTCATTTGTTATTTTTGGTTGACCTTTTTTTTTTCTTTTGTTCTTATATCATAAGAGTTGGTAATGGTTCTGTAGCATTTGATGCATGTAGCACAGTGAGCTCTGTCTTGTTTGTCAGCTATAAGGGGTTGAAATCCTACACAGTATTTCGAAAATAAATTGAAAATGTAAATCGCTTCCTCTAAGTATCCTTTAATAATGTTACTGTCATTTTAAGGATGAATCAAAAAGAATTCAGTGTGTCTACAAATCCATGTGTATGTACAAAAAAGATAAAAGTTGTCGTATCTTTTAGATCCCGGGCACGCTTCCTACAGATATAGCGGTAATTCGAAAATTCCACCAGCTTGTCATTATTGTTCATTCGTAAAGTAATGTATTTGAAGTATTTTACCTTCTTAGACTTAATAAATTTATCTTGACACAGCCCAAAGAGTTCGCGGTTACATCTTTACTATATCTACGATAGCTTTTCCAGTACACAATACCACATGCTAGATGAGGAACTAGTATCGAGTTTTAACCTATGTTTTTGTTTTTGGCAAGCCACAGTAGTAAAGAACATGCGTATGAATATTCAGTCTTAATCAAATGCCTAATACTACACACCTGCTGCAACTTCATTGCTTTTACCAGCAGTGGCATTTTGCCGTATACCTCAGAATATTTAGTTATTTTTTAAATGTCGGAAACGCCGTGTGTGTGTGATGGAATGTAAATCTGGCTTACTCATTATTATTAACTCTTTACAAAAATGATGCAAAATGATGTATCAGCCAAAAAGTGTGTTGCAAAATGGCACATTTAATAGAAATGTTCCCCAAAATTTCTTACAAGACTTAGGATTACTTTCTTTGTTTTGCAGATAAGACATATAGAGCTTGTAGCCCAGAGAGCTATTGAGAAAAACTTCACACTTATATTCAGTAGAGGCGACTAGACCAGCCATCAAAACTCACCGAATAATTGTTTTTTAGTGCTTTAGATAGTTTGTCGATCCTGTTCTATATAATGAAGTTAATTCTTATAGAGAGCAACTGGACCTGGTCCCAAATCTTGCGTTATCACAACGTGCTTCAATAACAAGATGTACATAGTTTTATTCTACTACTAGAAAGTGCCCACATATATATATGTGCATACATATATATGTGCCCGATTTTAAGTCAGCCTCCAGTTGTTTGATTTTCTTATAAGTACAGACGAATATTCATAGACAATTTGATACTCTCGAACTGCGTTGGCTTTTTCTTTTTGCCTATTGTTTGGAAATCTAGCTTAGAAAATCGCTTCGGGTATACTATATTGTGACATTTCTTTCACATATTATTGGCGCTTTGTAGTTGTGGTAGTGTAGTTTTTACATCGTTGGCTGGAGTGTCTCTCAATCCGGCCCTTTCTGTAAAGTCTGGCTACAAAAAGCTGTTATTCGTATCGGACTGTGATATTGAGCAGCAAGGTCATATCTCAAACAGATTTTTCTAATGATTACACTTCAAATATGATATTTGGTACGACGCTGTAACCAGGAACTCATCACATTATCTAGCGGGGTACTGATACTTCGTACAGACAATGATACTTTTTATATATTTATAAATATATAAAAATATTCATTATATAGTATATAAACATATAGTAAATATTATTGGCCGTTATTGTATAGTAGCCAAGTCATTTATGCATAGTTTAAGTAGAGTAGTTTTGGATGGAAAGTTGAAACTTCCTATTCCTTAAAAATGTCTTCGTATTTTAAATTGTTTTGATTTACGTATGACTTAAGAATATCTAAAGATTGTAAAGCTTTTTGGCGACTAAGTTGAACTTCTTCTAAATGAAATTCAACTTCTTCCGATGCAACCTCAAAATGACCGTAGTTTCTAACTTCATTAAATATTTCAACATCTGTTAGTTCTCCAAAAGATATTTAATTTTCGTCAATGTCTAATAATTTAGAGAACTCATCTCTTATATCGGGTAGAATTTTCGGCATTTCATAACCTCCACCTTTTCATTGACATTTGTCGATTCGAGGAAACCAGCTTTTTTGAAGCAGTTTTTGTTGCAGGTGTTACTAACCACCAAGCTCTTTTTGCCATCTTTAAATCATCTAAAATGGATATAGATTTGCAAATTCACCTAAATTATTATTCTTTTCGACTCCTAGTACTTGTTTTCTAACTATTTGGTGTCAGTAAGAAGCCTGTGAAAACAATTAAAGCTTTGGTATTTGTACATTTGTTTTAGATGTGGAAAGCAAACCTTGAAACTTAGAATAATTTCTCGATCAAGTGGTTGGATAAGTGACATTGTGCGCGCTGGTATAAATATAAGTTCTATGTTTGGAATTTCAAAGCTATCATCAAATTTATGCAATATGCATTGTCGACAAATAGAAGGATCTTTCTCTTTTTCTTCTCCACTTAAGAGTTAAATTCCTTTAATATTTTGGACCAAACGTATCTCTTTTCCTCTGAAGCAGTGCTTAAATTTTGCAATTGAGATTATATCCCTCTCAGAGCCATCCATATTGCAGAAAAACAATAAAGTAGTTCTACTTTTGTCCACTCTTCCCCCAGACGAATTTTCGCGCCTGTAAGCCATCGTGCCTGATGGTGTGGCTTTATAAAATAATGATAATTCGTCGGCATTAAATATATTATTTTTGTCTTGTGAATATCTAGTCCAAAATGTTGCTGCAGGTTCATTAGCAGCAAGTTTTTCTCTTCGAGTCTTATAAAATTGAACGTTGTTTTTTACCTTCCAACGAGGCAGCCAACCTGGATTTGGTTCCAAAACAAAATCTAATTGAATGGCAAACTTTTTGGCTTGCTCGAGAAACCTTTCGACCGCATCTGTTTGAACCACACAATTACCTTTCTTAAACCTTTTTATTTGGGTATTTCCGTTTTCAACCGCTATTTCCTCTAATTTAGATTGGTTTTGTAAAATTCTCGAAATGGTGGAGACTGCAACGCCATATTGCTCGACGATTTCTTTTCTTTTTTTTTCTGTTTTAATTGCGTACATTATTTTGAGTTTTTTCTAATGGAAGAAAATTTATTTTGCGCGTTTGCGGTTTGCCGTTATCCGTTTCTGAGTGTATATAACTTTTAGTACAGCTGTTATTGTACTGTCTCACGAACACCATGGCTTGCTCGAATGGACAAACATTACTGGGAAATGCAAAAGATGGGATTATATAGATTAGTATCCAAAAGACAATCAATGTTTTTAGTCAATTTTAGATCTATTCGTAGCATAATTTTATTTTCGTTATTATACATATGATTGTGTACATAATACATACGATATTTAGGTTACTGTCTGAGGAAACGCATTCCCTGGACTCTATTTAAATGCATAATTGTCTCTGAATGTAAGCATGCCTTATTGCATAGTATACTCGTATTTGATATTTCCTTACAATAATGTAGTCCTTTCTGAGAATATTCACCATATGTACATACATTCAGTGAAATTCAATTAAAGGCAACTTAAAACAAAGTGATTTAAGTATATGATAATACTATTTACAAACTTATTCAATACAAACAAATAATTTATTTAAGCAAAGAAAAAAAAAAAATGACTAAAACAAATAAACATACATATATTGGGTATGTAATTTAATTCGTGCGGTTTTTTTTTTTCCAAAATTTGAATGTTTATTTAAGAAGAACATGTACAATAGTATTATTCAAAGTATTGCCCATCTGAAGCTATGACTTTTTTCCATCTTTCTGGCAATTTGTGGATCCCATCCCAAAAGAACTGCGCCGGCTTGGCAGCCAAGAATGAATCAAGCCAATTTTTGATATTCTGCTCTGATGTGAACCGTATTTCAGTGAGGGCGTTCTGCATCGACGGGAACAAATGGTAGTCAGAAGGGGCAAGGTCTGGGCTATAAAGCGGGTGGGGTAAGATTTCCCATCCACTGTTTTCCAAACAGTTCTTAACCGGGCGTTTTTCGGCTACTGCTCTCTTAAAACGGATTAATTGTGTTCGGTAGCGTTGTCCATTGATGGTTTCATCCGATTTTAGCAGCTCATAATACAGCACACCCATCTGATCCCACCAAATACAGAGCATTACCTTCGCGCCATGGATATTTGGCTTTGCCGTTGATTTGGCTGGTTGGCCGGTTTTCACATATGATTTTTTGCACTTGGGGTTGTCGTAATAGATCAATTTTTCATCACCAGTAACAATTCGATGCAAAAATGACTTCCTTTTGTGGCGTTCCAGCAGCATTTCGGACATGCAAAACCGCCTTTCGACGTCTCTCGGCTTGAGTTCATGTGGAACCCAATTTCCTTGGTTTTGAATATATCCAGCTGCTTTTAAGCGTTTTGAAATGGCTGCTTGAGTGACACCCAAAGATTCTGCGAGCTCTTCTTGTGTTTGGCAACATTCTTCATAGAGTAATGCTTCCAGTTCTTCATCTTCAAACTTTTTTTGCTGCCCAGGACGTTCATCGTCTTCCAAGCCATCGTGCAAACCACTTTTGGCACGTTCGCTCAGCTAGCGCATGTTCACCATAAACTTCCACCAAAATACGATGACTTTCGGCAGCAGTTTTCTTCATATTAAAGTTATGAAGAAGAACTCCCCGCAAAAACACTTTTTTTAAAGGCACAAAGTTCAACATATTTGAGTGAAAAAAAAAGTTGTTTACGCTTCAAATGAATGACATATACTGAAATGACGTAAAATAACAATAGCTTTCCAACGCATGTTCAAATGGAATAATAACAATGGAATAATACAAGTTACGCCATCTCTTAGCAAACCGCACGAATTAAGTTATAGACCTAATATGTATTTACTTAGTAATTTATACAACGAAATTCGATTAAGGCAGTCAAGGTAAAGTAAAAACTGAAGAAATTGCAGTATAACTAATAACGTAAAAGTCTAAATTAATTATGAGTCGAACCGCCAGACTTGGTTATAAGTTCATAAATCCAATTTGGCATAGAATTAACCACGAGACAGATTTCCTCACATGTTTTCGATCTGGTTTAAGTCCGGTGAACGTGCTGGCTACTCTAAAAGTTAAATTTGTTTGTCTAAAAACTACTCGCGATACATGAATAGCAGCATTATCTTGCTGGAAAATTGTATTTTAATTCGGTTGATGGCACGAAAAGTCTATCAAAACATCTTCCCACAGAATAATATAATTTCTGATTTGATTGTCCCAGAAATTTAGCATATTGGAGTCCTGCAATGATAGCTGAAAGCACCAAAGACCATCAAAAATCCACCTCCAAAGTTTCGTTTAGTTTAGAAGCTCTCAGGACTTTTTATATCAAACAAATAATAATTAAAACCACCTGACCCATCAGGGTTAAACATTTTTTTGTCCGAAAAGACAATGCTTTTCCATTGTTCTTTGGTAAAGTTTAGTCGGTCAACTTAATTTTTTTTTCCAAACCAGTCGATTACTGCCAGTTAAAATTTTTGTACACGCCGTTTAGATATCGGCAACTTTAATTCTGAAATAATTTTAGAAGCAGTAGCATTTTGTTTGCAACCCAGCTCAGATAATGACCGATTTAATCCTTGGTAAAATTTTTGGATTATTTTTTATCGATTGCGGAAGCCGATTGGTTAAATTAAGTAGAAATATGGCGATTGGTCGCAAGAATTTTGACGATTTCCTCATCCGAGAGTGTTTTTCTTTTTCCCATTCTGATTTGCAGCCAAAAATCGTCGAAATCCAAGAGTTCTAAATGTAAAACAAATATTTTCAATTGTAATCACTAAAAAACAAACTCTGATTTTATGTGGTGTAGTGTAGTGTAGTGTAGATATTTATGGATTATTATGCAGGAGACTTTTACAATCTAGTTTGGTTGTTATGTTCTTAAAGCCATGTTACTGTTACATGTATAGTTTATTCCAGTCAAGTTTATTTAAAATCATCTTACAGCGATATGCATGTTACATCATATACCATATACAGAGTGATTTTTTTTTTTTTTTAATAAAATTCAATCAATCCTCTTTTTGTTACATTTTATTTTGGACCTTCGTAATTAATCTACTTAGTCACACAAAGATTGATCAATTCTCATCACTTTTTGAAGAATTTCTTTTTGAATTTCGGTGATTTCATTGCGTATGTTAGCCTTAATTTGTTTGAGGGATTCTGATTTGTTTTCACAAACCCAGCCTTTCAAATATCCCTACAAGAAAAATTCAGGCGGACGCAAATCACGTGATCATGCCACTATGATCAGGTGAAATCATATATTTTTTTTAAATCAATTGACTACAGAATATCGTCTCCAATATAACAATTGCTTCTTAAGCAGTATGCCATATTGCACTATCATTTTAAAATCACATATTTTGGTTCAGTTCAGATGCTAACAAATCGTGTATCCATGTCCTATCTTACACTCCATTGACCGTAACCATTACATTCTTCGTCTTCAAAATAGTAAAGGCCATCACACTCTAACTTTTGACGAATGTTAAGGCGTATCAAAAATTAATATTGGTTTTTGAGTTCTTCAATACCGAACATCTTGCATATTAATGCTTCCACTTAGCTTAAATGGGCTCTGTAGGTCATAATTAAAGGGTCCCAAAAATCAGCATATAGAACACGATGTGGCTTATCACGCGCCAATAATTGTTGAGCCATTTCCATATTGTATGGGAAATGGTGTAAATCAGCTTCTAAAATCTTTCACATAGTCGATGAATGCAAGCCAAATTGCTGAACGTGGCGAAGATATGTAGTTTCTGGATATCGGTCAATATCGACTTTAATAGCACCAAGGGTCGCATTTGTTCGATACTGAAGGGGTTTAACCCTGATCTTGGATGTTAGCCCATTACCACTTTTGTTGAATTTGGTTTCTTAATGTTTAATTTTTTGAATATTAATCTTGTAAGACCGCGATATTTTCATCTATATACAATTTACGTTGACACAATAGAGGGCTATTTTTAAAGTCACCTACCAACTTAAGGTGTCGCTACAGTCCCAGGTGGATGCGGGCCTGAACAAATAAACGACTCCAGTCAGCTCGATATTTAGATAGCTGCATGCAGTATCAAACGCTAAGTTGGTTGGAGAACTCTTCTACTTCGGGGCGGATTCGAAGATTTATCGGACCACAGAATTAGTGTCCATATGTTCTGCATAACCTCAGTCGTTGGAGCTTCAATCTTCTCGCTAAGTCCGATGTCACTGTACAGCCGGTACAGTTCGTCGTTTTATCTCCTCCTCCACTCACTATCTATGCAAAGGAAACCGAAAATGACTCGAAGTTTTTTTCTCAAAGCAGCCAAAAGCAACCTCATCCATTTTTGATAAAATCCATGACAGCACCATAGACTGGAATTATTAACGTCTTTTACAGTCAATTGCCTTTTTAGCCCAAAGAAGAAGCCGTTTGGCAAGAGTTATTCTTCGTTTGATCTCAGCGCTGGTGTCCTAGGTAAACAAGGCCCTTAGGTACCTCAAAGTTATATTTGTCAAAGGTGACGTTCTATCCGAGACCTCGGTGTAAGGTATCATTTCTTGCTAACAGCATATATATGTAGGTACTTAGTCCTCCGCTCATTGACAGTTAAACCCATTTTCTGTCCTACTGACATCATCTTCATCCAGTTCGGGTGGACGGAATTGTTAGTGAGTGTACATCATCCAGGTTAAAAGGTTATTTCTGCCTGACAGCGGTATATGGTTCTTTATCGCCATTATACAATCTGCAGGAATGCTTTTTCCTAAACTTCAGCATCGACTGTGAATCTACTTCTACCTTTTGGTAAAAATTCAGAATCTCATCCCTGAAGTAGCATCTCTCAATTTCTCCGACCACGCGCTTCCCATGCTCCTTCTTTTTCTTGAGCCGGTGTTGGTCTCTACTCTATTGTTTGTAGACCTCGTGAGCAGTGTTAGTCCTTCTATGTAGCGCCGCTTTGTATGCCCCTTGCGCATTTGCATGTAATTACTGTCACTCGTCGCCAAACCAGGGGTTTCATTGTGGTTTTCACTGGTCTTCAATGCTTGATATTGGCAGTATAGAACCTCTCAAGAAGTTAAGGGATCCCTCGGAGCTTTTGGTAGAACTTATTGTATAATTTTCTTTTTTATTCAGATGTAATTGTATCTTCGTAGTCCAGTACGAAGATTACTCACTGCATTTGTTAAAAAACTCCAGCATTACTTTTTCACTGAAATGATGAAGGTGTTACCAACAATATGTTAAGGTGATGCTTTCTGATTATCTCTGGTAATGAACATGGGCTGGATCAAAATTATTATGTTCGTTTCTATTGTTCTTGCTGGATTATTTATTTCTATCCCTTAGTTTAAATTCTTATTGAAAAGAGAACTTTTGTGACGTTAGTTATACAAAGGATGCCATAGGGGGAGGCAAAGTATTTAATTTAATTTAAATTCTTGTAATTGTTCTTGCAATCATCTCCTTTATTCTCAAAATAGAACAGGGTATTCTAGATTTCTCGCATTATTGCAGTTCTTATAAGATTTAATATTTGTCTTCTCTTAATTAGATGACAAAATATGTAATATCCATCTTTAATGGAAGGGTAATTAGGTTTTCTACAATCTTTAAGGATTTATGTACTTGTTTTGTACTTAACCTTGGACAACATTTATTTTAGGATAGGAAAATACTCATTTCAGTTATTTACACACCCTTCTTTGTTAAGGCAACCATTACCTAAAAAAAAAAAAAAAAAAAAAAAAAAAAAAAAAATTAATTTTTCCCTTCAAAACTTATAAAAGTATTCCTCCAACTTGTGCAACTTTTTCTTCTTTGTAAACTACATATACTGCTTCTTAAGAATGGATTTTAAAACTGATGTATTTTTAACACTTAAATCAATCAATCATAATTAAGTACCCAGTCGTATCTTCTATGATGAAAAATGAGCTATCCAATTTCCTTGAAAGATATCTTTACCTGTAAAATTGAACACTGTGGCTTATTAAATTCCAACCCTTTTATATAATTAAAAGTTTTCATATATAATCAAATGAATAATAAAGAAACAACATATACAAAGAAAAGAAAAACAATGTATTCATAACAAATATGTTTTACGTAAAAAAAGTAATTAATAGAAATAGAAAGTGTTTGTCCAAAGCTAAAACTAAAATTTGTGATGTCACTTCATCTCTTAGCACTGAAATCATGTTTCCACATAAAAAAACACGCTAGCAATCAATCAGTGTGCTTTTTATAGATTTTGAGATCATTTCATCGGCGATTCGATTAAATAAAAAATTTACTTAAAATTACTCAAAAATAATAAATAATATATATTTTTCTCTCTTTTTTGTTCGAATCACAAATTTAAAACCTAATGCAATCCAAACAAATTTATTGAAAAACCCAGCCAAATAAGCAACTTAAAGAGAAAACTCCACCATCACCGCATCCATCAAGTGTAAGTGGCAGTACTGAGACAATAGTGCCCGATGACGAGCTTAAGCAGAAACGGGATCCACGATTTGAGTACAAGCAAATGGTACATAATCAAAGCATCGGAACTGGATGTCAAAAGACGAGTGGCCCCTCCTTCAGTAAAGTTGAACAAATTTACATTGAGGACATTAGAGACGATGATGAAGACAATGAAGATGACCACGGAGTTGACATTGATGAACCGTATAAGCATCGACAACAGCATACAAACGACGAAATCGATTCTGATAGTCATGATTTTCAAAGAAACACCAGCGACTCCGAGGATCAATATCAATCAGCTCAACATAAATACAGTTCTGGCCGTAGTACACCAGAATTTTCATATAGCCATCGTAAGTCGGTTAGTTTTGACCTGAGCGGAGATGAGCGTTCTAAATCGGATTTCGAACGGCCAAAAACACCGGATATGTCAGGCTGGAGAAGTCGTCAATACGACTCCGAACAAGAATACGATTATAGTCGTCGTCCTCGGAAGGGTATACTTCGGTCAGCAAGCCCTTCCTCGTCGGCCAATTCTACTTTAGAAAAATACAAACCCGAAAAACTGCCACCAATAGTGTCTTCTGTCGCCCGTATTAAAGAAATCGAATCACCTAGTACTCCAGAACTTAGCCCAAGAGGGCAGGATAATTTTTTATATGACATTCCTGGGCGGCGTACGCCTGAAAGACCTCCTTCTATAAGAGAAGAAATAGAGCGAGAAAATCCATTCCGTGAAGCATTCCTTGATAAAAATATAACCGATGAGTATGAACAAATGGCCAAATTGTATTCTCAAAAAGCCGTCGCATTAAAATCATACAGTGATAATTTTGTTCTGGGGAGAAAAGAACGTACTTTGTCTAAATCAAATGATGATCTCTTTTCCGAAAACCATGCAACAGCAACTTCATTTAACACGCAGTTGCATTCTAAATCAACAGAAAATTTATCACAAAAACCACTACGACCGTTGCCGCCTCCAAAGCCAAAAGTAAAACACGCTGATATTTTAAAAAACGTGGCTCTAGAAACATTCCAAAACACAGATGTCGGACACGGTGATTTTGCCGTTTTTGAACACAATGCTGTAACTAATATCATCCATGAGGTTGTGAAAAGTCCTAGAATCCTTCCAAGAATACCATTAATGCGACCTAGAGAAAGTCCACCACCTCCTCCAGTGAATTTTGACACCCTTCCAAAACGAATCGATACAGATTCATTGTATTTAGAGGTTTTACCTCCGCTTTCACATCAAATGAGTCCATCACCAACGCAAAAAGAAGCTCTTCCACCTCCATCACCTGCAACTGCTAAACGACCAAAGGAATTTGCCCACGAGAACTCACCCGATAGCATGCTTGTCAGTGAGGATCTACACCGAACAATTTTATTACAAGAGAACGAACTGCGAAATACACTTCGTAACCAAGTGGGGATATCATCATCATCAACCACAACTTCTGAATCATCAAACATCAGCAGAAGCAATAATTTAACCAGAAAACATTCGGTAAATCCGTTTCTAGATTATGATTCTGATCCCTCTAATATATCATCCGATACGACAATTTCCAATTACACTAATCAATTCCCATTGTATCAAACTGAAAACAACTTTGAACTGTCGCAACAGATGGCACTCCATCACCTAGAGCAACAGAAGCAGCAGCAACTTCAGCATGGGACTATACTAACATCCACACAAATATTCCCAACACCGCAAATCCTACCTGTGCAATACAATAGTTTGCCTATGCCACAACACACTTCACATTATTACAATGTCATACCACCTAACAGTGCAACCTCAGTTCCAGTCAATCCATCCTCACCAGCTACACAAAATTACTTCCATCTAGGTCATCCGGCGACGAGCCCTTCGTCTACTACTACTGGACCAAATTCTGTATTCAGAACTTCGCCTGGCGGAGCTCCGCTCTTTCAAGTGCAGCAACAACATCGGTATTACCAACCAACACCGGGACGTTTAATGGTGAGTGACAGTGCAAAGGTGATGAAGTCTTCGACAGAAAATGGTAATGCTGTGGCGTCGTCAGCCTATATGGTGCAGCATATCCCAGCACCATTGCTTACACCACAAACACCAATTCAACCACCGCCACTACCATCATCTCCAGTGTGTCTGCAACAATCTCTCTTGAATATTGAAAGTAGTGAATATTTGTCTGCACCAATCACTCCTGCTCCTCCTCCGCCACCGCCTACATCATTGCCATCACAACCATTAGAGCCGTTATCACAAGCACCACCAATACCATCACTGCAACCACATTTTCAGACTTCCTCTTTTTCTAGACAAGTAGCAGAAAGCAATTACCTTAACCTATCTAAGCCATTGCCCCCGTTACCTTCAATACCACTTCCATCATATGCATCCCGTACTCCAAAAGCAACCTACAATACAAACTCATTTTATGAGACTGCCGAGGAAATTTACTCGACTATCGAGGAGGAAGCAATCTATAGTAATACCAACGTATTCGACAGCATGAACTTTAGTAGTCGCAGCAATAGTATTGCATCCTTTTCATATGGATCACAAAGTTCTACACCTCCTCCATTGCCACCAAAAAAATTTGCAAAGCCTTTAGCTCCTGCTCCTCTCCTTCCAATAAAAATTCGTTCACTATCGCAACCGCAATTAAACTTTGTTCTTTCACAAACTTCGTGCTCCCCACCGGCCTCACCGACATCTACTCTTGGCAAGGAGACAACTGTCTAAAAAATTGTCCTTATCCTTCACAAAAAAAAAAAATGTTTTTTTTTTTTTTGTTTTTTAAATCCTGAAACTGCACCCTTAATTTTTACTTTATTATTCATAATTCTACTATTTATACATTCAAAGATCTTAAACCATAAACAATAAGATTATTTCCATTCTACCCCCTAATCAGTAGATACATAGTTTAATTTTTTTGTTTTTAACTATGACAAGCACAGCGAACACAAAGAAAAATAGAGGATACATTACATATACATATTATTATTTTTTTAAATATTAAGTTAAGCGGTTTAACAGTGGTAATAAAAAGTTCAGATGCCTTAACACCCAGTCACGCATAGTCAACAGATTATCTTCTTAATATATTTTATATAATAAATGTTAAAAAAGGATTTTTTCTAAGTTTGTTTTTTTACTATGTGCCGTCGTATATGTTTTTTATGTTTGTATATTTTTCTAATTATCTATAGCAAATTAAAGTTATTAGTTTTTATTTTTATAATAACTGAATTTCGCTAAATAATGATGTAAAGATACATATAACCAAGGTAAATTTGGAAAATAGTAATATATCATTTTTAAGTTAGTGAAGTGCCTAAAAACACAAGATATTCGCGAGTGTATAAAATTGTATCCGTCCTTAACTCATTTTCAAGTACAGGAAACTGTACTATAAGATATAAATAGTACCTTTGGTTTTTAGTGAATTTTTTTTGTATATATACCAGGTGTACCGGTATGAAGTGAGCGTTTTTTGTAAAAATAAAACACGAATTTTTAATGTGAAAGTAAAAAATATTTTATTCAAAGTATTGGCCATTGCTAGCTACAAATTTTTCCCATCTTTTAGGCAATTTATGGATTTCACGCCAATAAAACTGTTCGTCTTTTGAAGCAAACCAAAAAGTCACCCAATTTTCGACTTCTTCGTAGGATTCGAAGTGCTGCTCAGCTAATGCGTGTCCCATCGATAAAAACAAATGGTAGTCGGAAGGAGCCCAGTCTGGTGAATACGGCGTGTGGGGTAGTAGCTCCCAGTCAAGTGCTTTGGTTGTATTCTGAACCAGTTTTGCTTTGTGTGCAGGTGCATTGTCATGGAGCAAAATTACCTTGCCGTGTCTTGTGGTCCATTCTGGTCGTTTGTCGATCAATGCATGGTTCAAATTGATCATTTGTTGTCGGTAGCGATCTGTATTAACGGTTTCACTAGGTTTTATGAGCTCGTGGTACACCACACTTTTCTGGTCCCAACAGACACACAGCATTGTCTTCTTGCCGAATCGATCTGGTTTTGCAGTCGAAGTTGATGGTTGTCCCGGATTAGCCCATGATTTTTTGCATTTAGGATTCTGAAAATAAATTAATTTTTTATCGCCAGTGCCAATTCGATGCAAAACTGATTTTTTATCGTTACTTTGAAGCAAAATTTCACAAGTGGTTTTCCGGTTTTCCATCTGTCTTGCATTCAATTCATATAGCACCCATTTTCCAGACTTTTAGATCTTTTTCATAGCTTTTAAATGATCAGAAATTGTTTGTTGTGTAATATTTAACATTTCTGCCATTTGTTTCAGATTTAAAGTGTCATCTTCATACAATATTTTTTGAAATTTGGCGTCTTCAAACTTTTTTGGTGGTCTTCCACGTTCTTCTACATCAAAATCGTTATCTCTGAACCGTTGAAACCATCTTTTGATAGAGCATGATTACAATATGCCACGACAAGCATTCGATGCGACTCTGCAGCACTTTTCTTCAAATGAAAACAATAAATTAATGCTTTCCGCAAGTCATCCTTTTCTGGTACAAAATTTGACATTTTTAACACGATGAAAATATATGATGTTGTTTGCTCAATGGCTTGATGTAAATATGCTTGACAGGTGTCGTAGTAACCAAAAAAAAAAAAAAAAAAAAAAAGGCCCGTTCACAGTAAATGTTCCGTATCTTTGTATCTTGAAGCTCACTTCATACCGTTAAACTTGGTATAAAATGAGAAGTTTGAAAACTCTAACTATATTTTCCAAGTTTAAATTTTGTCTTCAAAACTCATTTTTGTTTTAATAAATTGCTTCTTTAGAAACATACCATATTCTATTCAAATCGGAAAAATTGTCTGTAGAAATTAAAGTAAAAAAAATTTAAACCCTGCCTGCACCTGATTGATGGGATTCAGAGATTCAAATACTTTGTACTAATAGGAGGCTTTAATGTAATACTGCAATATTAACATACGAGTATAACGTCGATGTAATCTCACATGCCTATCACCTGTTTCAACACCGTGAAATTTCTAATATACCAAGTCTTCAAAATATGCGTTTTGTTTTGAATGTTTATCAGTTTATTCATACTATATGTCAAACATCGTACACCATTTTGTGATTTTGCCGCTAGCTGAGATAGTTAAATATAAATTAACTGAAGAATTGCAAACATTTAAAATTGGTATGTGTCAGTACCTCACCATTTTCTCCGGCTGCGGGCCTACATTTTTTTTTTTTTTTTTTTCATGCGAAGGTGAGAAATCTTCATAGACAGTATAGGCCCGGAGCCTATAGTAGTGTGAGATTCTTACTCACTAAAAAACACCTCCCTTATGCAAACCACGACTGAGTTCACACTCAACAAGCAGTTCTTCTATCGCATTTTATTATTATTATTATTTTTTTTTTTTATAAGATATCCTGCAGGCGATTTTCCATTGAAAATTCCTGTGTACTTTAGGAAAATTTTGCGCTGCTAATCACCGCGCTAGATCGAGAGTCTTAGTCCTTTTCAGACGGCGCAATAAATTTGTCTCATCGAGGATCTGTTGAACAGAAATATTCGTATGACCTTGTAATCGATTATTATGTTTTCGCGCAAACAATTTAATTACGTTCTGAACGTTTTCGACTCCTAAGTCTCTGGATATCATCGTTTCTAATGTACCACGGTGCATTAACAATACCTCGAAGAACTTTGTTTTGGAATGTCTGTAATACATTAATGTTACTATTTTTAGTACAGCCCCAAAGTTGTACACCATATGTCCAGATCGGTTTTAGCACTTGCTTGTATAACAGCAGTTTGTTCTCTAAGCTAAGCTTGGAATACTTTCCAATAAGCCAGTAAATATCACTATATTTGATTTCAAGCTCTTCACATTTTTTCTTGACGTGTGCTCTCCATTTTAGTTTAGCGTCGACTGTTATACCGAGATATTTGGCCTCGTTCGCGTAAGAAATTCGTACTGCGTTGATAAACACCGGTGGATTCTCAATTTTCTTGAGAGTGAAGTTCACGTGGAGGGACTTGTTTTCAATAAGCGCGATTCGCCAAGTCTTTGTCCAATTGTTAATCCGTGTAAGGGCACGTTGCAACTTGGCAGTTGCTTCTTCGACTGTATTAGCCGTTGCTAAAATGGCAGTGTCATCAGCAAATGTGGCTAGGACAGTGTCGTCCGTTTGCGGTATATCACGGGTAAAAAGCATGTCGGGCCTACATGTCCTAGCCATTTTGGGCGAATAATGTGCTGTTTTCTGACTAGATTGTTGTCGCCGTTCACAGCCCGTATAATTTGTCGTTGAATCTTTTTTCCAAAACCCGCTTTCGATAAAGTCCATACTTCAGCGCGATAAGGTAGGAATGGGATGATCAAGGTCTTATTTGTTATAGAGTCTCCGTAGTTGTTCGGAATAGGGTCCTACTGCTCAATTGCCTTCTTAGCTCAAAGAAACAGCGATTGGCAAAAACGATTCTTTGTTTTATGGTCTCGGCTAAGTCATTTGCGACCTTGACGGAGTAGCGAGCATACTTGTCACACAGACGAACGAGCCATATAGCGCGTTTCTATAAATGCTGTCAAATCCATCTTTAAAATCGATGAAAAGATGGTGGGTATTGATTTGGACCTCTTGAATTTTTTAAGGATTTGCCTTAGTGTGAATATTTGATTGATTGTAAACTTTCCAGGTCTGAAACAACCATAATGATAGGGGCCAATTAGTTTGTAAACAAAGGGTTTTATACGTTCGATCAATATGGCGGATAAGATGCTGAGGAAACTTGCATACTGTCAAAATATAACCGGGACTGAGTCAATAAATTAACACAAGTCAATCAATCATCAAAATGTTTGTTGCCTCGTTGAAACATTTTTTCCAACCAGAAATCAAGTCATCTATACATTTTTTATAGGCGTATTCCGGCCTTAAGTTCTCTCAGTGAATCATCTTTTATGTCTTCAATCGACTGTCCCATGAAGTGGTAATTTGAGTTTCGGAAATAGGAAAATGTTTCAGGGTGCCACATTTGGAGAATACGGTGCTTTCTCGATTATATTGGTATCGTTTTTGTCCCAAAAGTCGTTCACAAGAATAGGTTTGTGAGATGGTGCGTTATTGTAGTGTTTTTTTTTAAGAGTTTTTTTCTTCGTCAAACGTTTCATAATGCCTAAAAATATTGGTTACTATAGTAGCGATTTTCGAGCACCATTTTCTTCACTAAGTCAATGTTTTCTTCGGTAACTGCTGCTGCAGGCCGTTGTGTATCCCAGCAACTGGACAGATTTATTTCTGTATTAACGCCTATCCTGCCAGTTTCTGTTGCATCACTTTGGAAAAAATAACATGAAAATTCATCTACAATATAATAATTTAAAAATACGTTTTTAATGAATTTTTTCTGAAAAAGTATTTTATTTTACAAAAAAACAAAAGTATAAGTACATAGGCGGCATCTAAGTTTATAATGGCACTAATGATTTGTAAAAATATTGATCTGGAGACGAAAATGTGTTCGGCTGTGATCACGATATCTCCGGTTTAATTTATCTGAAATCAAAAAACCGAAAGATTTTTTTAGTGACATTTTAGACAAATGAAGGAAAAATCGAAATCTTGATTTTTGACAAATACTTACCGGATCGATTTGAAATTTTTAGGGCTGACTATATAAATATACCATATGTATGCACAAAAAAAAGTAGATTCTTTTTAAAATTCTAACTGCGTATAACCCCTTAAACTCTCATCGTAGCTGGCTGTTAAATGGTCGTCGTTTGCCAATGTCTATTGAAATTCCATATATATTCCTGGTGACTAACGAGTGGTCCAAATACAAATTTCTTTTTGAATCATATGTTATTTTGACACTGACAGCTCTTTCCTGCTCGAAATCTTAACCGTCAGTCAAAGTATGACCTTCGCTGAACGAAATGTATCGCTTTACGTTTGAACCACGTTGTGAAATATTGCAAACTTATGTATTTCAAAAATGAGTGCTGTGCTACCCAAACTGTGCATTTATTGATTGAAAATAAGTTTTGGCCGAAATGAAGCACCCACCGCGCCTGTTGTTAGCGAGTTAGTGCAACAAGCTCCCCGTGTTGCTATGGCCGACTCAATCCAGGAGCATCAACTCGTCATCGATCTCAACAACACTACATTTCAAATTAATGAGAATTTTGCAGAAAGATATCGGACTATTTCCTTAAAAAATCCAATTGACTCAGAAATAAAAGGCACGCGATAATCCGCTTCGTTATCACTTCTCAGCTTGGGCCTTACAGCACCACGAATTGGACGTCAATTTGGGCAAACAATTTTTTTTTTCTGAAACTTTTATGTTAATAAACAAAATGTTGCCGCATCTGGGTATAGAAAAACCCAGCAGGTGACTGTCAAGAAGCAGAGAACTGCTTTTTGATCTCGTTAGACTTTTTATTGTGGGGTGCCCATAAAGATCAATGTTATGCGGATAATCCAGCAACGATTCGTTCATTCATTAGTGTGATAGAACCAGAAATATTCAACAATGCCTTGGAAAATTGTGATGACAGGATGCGCTACTACGATTCTAGCTGAAGCAGCCACATAAATGAAACCATATTCCATAACTAATGGTAATGTTCGCTTTTTCCAATAAAGTCATAACATATCGAAAATAGTTGATTTTTGTTCATTATATTTTAATTTTTAAAATTGAATTTTATATCCAAAGTGATAGCCTATTAATTGACACAAATCTGAAAAATATCTTTTATTCTTTCTATTTGATATTGATACCGATATCGGTATTTTTTTATTTACCAAATTAGTCTTTTTGTTAAACCAGTCAAATAACAGTAGAAGTTAAAATGCAACAATATAGTCTTACGGAATGTTTGATCTTATTCGCGTTATAAAATTAAAAAAACAATCAACATATTCGTACATTAATTTTGAAATAGTTCATCAATCTAAAAATTCTGCATTGTTATTGAAAAGCGAGCGTAAAATTGATATGATCAAAACAGAGCTATAAGTATATTACATACACATTTTTATAACATAGGCTTTCTATTTTTCGTGGCAATCCTCATTTTACGTGTTGTTATTTGTTTGGTCGACAATTGAAACAATAAATATTATTATACAAGAATATAGAGTATATAGAGAGACAGAAACAGAAACTCCAGTCACTGTTTTGTTTAACTTTTTTTTTCTCCTAGGACTTGTACTCTAGTAGATAATTGAATAACCAAAAAAAAAAAAAAAAAAAACCAAAACAAAGCTTTCCTTTTTTTATTTAAAACATTTTTTTTTGTTATTTTTACACAACTTTAAAAAGTTTTAACACCGAATAAGATAAACTTGTTGACGAATGTTACTCAGTCGAACAGATAAACTTTAAATGTTAATTGAAGCACCTGTTACTGTGAGATGTAGTTTTCAACTAATCGCAAAATATGTATAATGTTTTATGAATATTATCTTATCGTTTGCCACGACTTGATATTGGCGCAGAAAAGAGTATACTACGTGTTTTGTATAATATAATTATGTCAATGTTTTTTCCCTTGCGAAAGATAAGATATGAACGGTTATATCTCTAATATTGTAATAGAACCATGGCATTGTTATTTGCTTTTGCGTCTCCCTAAGATTTCATTGTGTCAACGTTACAGCAGGTGCAAGCCTTAGGCTACGTCTAGCATACATTGTATGATAATCATGAGAAAAACTCATTAACGAACAAAGTACTTTTGGTGTAGGAAATATTGTTCACAATTGAAGTTTATTTTACCTTAAAGATGTTGTTAATATGAACTTACTAATTGTGTATTTATAAAATTAAATCTTTGGAAAATAATATTATGATAATTTTCATTTTTATAAGATTTTAAATAGTAAAATTTTATCTGTCTTATTTGGGCTTGCCAGTTTTATATTATTTGGATAAAGTGTTGTTAGTATTAGTTTTTTAAGCAAAATCATGTTTAGAAATTTTTTTCTTTAATTTCTATTTTTAAAAGTGGGTTTTGCCTATATAATTCCACCTTGATCAAAAAATACCTCTTTGGTAAAAATTTAAGATGAAGGAAAAATTTTTTTTTATTTTTATTATAATAGGTTTAGCACTTTTTTACAACTAAAATTTTTTAAATTGTTTTAAATAGATTTGTATTTTATTACGATATATATGTATAATCCTTCATAGAAATTAACTCACAAAAATCATCATAACTAAAGATACAGATAAAGAAATTATCTATCTGTCAAATCATCAGAGCTTGGTTAATAAGGGTTGATTCATCTTGAGGTTTGATTTTCTTTTGACAGATCACCCGTGAATCCTATTTAACTGCTTTGTAATTTTTGTTTAATATCGTTTGGCAAGTCATAATGAAAAGACTCACACCATAACAGCGTCTCCAAATTGTTCAGCTGTATTACAAAAATAAGCGTTCAGTGAGAAAAATTTCTTTCGTGCGATTCGAGGAACTTACGATGCGCATAATCGAATTATTGAAACCATTATTGCTAAAACCATTCGCAAATTTGAGTCCCAGCTTACATCCAGCACGTAGTGAAGAAACTATAGCAGCTGTAGCTGAGAGTGTACGCGAAGACCGTGGCGAATCGATTCGTCGTCGTTCTCAGCAGATTGGCTTGGCGTATTTTACGTGAGGATCTCGGCCTAAAAGCGTACAAAATTCAACTTGTGCAAGAATTGAAGCCAGGCGACTTGAATTTGCGTCATATTTTCAGTGAATGGGCTCTGGAAGAACTCAATGAAAATCCGGTGTTTTATCGTGAAATTTTGTTACGTTAATAAACAAAATTGTCGTATATGAGCAACCCGAAGAGTACCAAGAGCTAAAATTACATCCATTAAAAACAACGGTATGGTGTGTTTTATGGATTGGTGGAATCATTGGTCCATATTTTTTCAAAAATGAGGCAAATCATCACGGACAATGTGCTTCCTGAAATTCAAGCACATGGTCTCGATGAGCTCTGATTTCAACTAAACGGCGCTACGAGCCATACAGCGTGTAAAACAATGGACTTGTTGAGAAATAATTTTGGTGAGCACTTAATTTCACATTTTGATACGGTAAATTGGCCGCTTAGATCATGGGAAATCACACCTTTGAACTATTTTCTCTAGAGATATGTAAAGTCTCAGGTCTCAGGTCTTCAGTCGCTGTACTCGAACGAGTCACCCAAAATTGGACCTTCCGAATGGACCACCTCAGACGAGGTCCTGGCCAACATTTACATGATATCATTTTCAAAAAGTAAATGCCATGAATTGTTCCTTTAACCAGTAATAAAAATTGTAAGTTCACGTTCAAATTTATGTGTTTTATTTTACATTAAAAAAATCAAATCTCACGATGAGTCACCCTTTATAAATTTTAAAAAGGTTAAACTTCTGGACTTATTTTGCCAGCAGAATTTCTACCTTCGCTTCTTATATTTGACATAATCATTTAAGGGAACATTTTTAATTATATCGGTCAATAGTATTGGGTATGTTATTTAATTCGTGCGGTTTTTTTCAAAATTTGAACGTTTATTTAAGAAAAACATGTACAATAGTATTATTCAAAGTATTGCCCATCTGAAGCTATGACTTTTTCCTATTTTTCTGGCAATTTCCCGGCTTGGCAGGCAAGAATGAATCAAGCCAATTTTTGATATTCTGCTCTGATGTTAACCGTATTTCAGTGAGGGCGTTCTGCGTCGACCGGAACAAATGGTAGTCAGAAGAGGCAAGGTCTGGGCTATAAAGCGGGTGGGGTAAGACTTCCCATCCACTGTTTTCCAAATAGTTCTTAACCGGAATAGCAACGTGGGGCCGAGCGTTGTCATGATGGAAAATTATTGCCTCGTGTCTGGTCGCATATTCCAGGCGTTTTTCGGCAACTGCTCTCTTCAAACGGATTAATTGTGTTCAGTAGCGTTGTCTATTGATGGTTTCACCCGGTTTTAGCAACTCATAATACAGCACACCCATCTGGTCCCACCAAATACAGAGCATTACCTTCGCGCCATGGATATTCGGCTTTGCCGTTGATTTGGCTCGTTGGTCGGGTTTCACATATGATTTTTTGTGCTTGGGGTTATCGTAATGGATACAATTTTCATCACCAGTAGCAATCCGATGCAAAAATGACTTTTTTGCACTTGGGGTTGTCGTAATGTATACATTTTTCATCACCAGTAACAATCCGATGCAAAAATGACTTCCTTTTGTGGCGTTCCAGCAGCATTTCGGACATGCGAAATCGCCTTTCGACTTGAGTTCATGTGGAACCCAATTTCCTTGCTTTTGAATATATCCAGCTACTCTTAAACCTTTTGAAATGGCTGCTTGAGTGACACCCAAAGATTCTGCGAGCTCTTCTTGTGTTTGGCAACAATCTTCATAGAGTAGTGCTTCCAGCTCTTCATTTTCAAACTTTTTTGGCTGCCCAAGACGTTCATCGCCTTCCAAGCTAAAATCACCACTTTTAAATCGTGCAAGCCACTTTTGGCACGTTCGCTCAGCTAGCGCATGTTCACCATAAACTTCCACCAAGATACGATGACTTTCGGGAGCAATTTTCAGTAATGAAGAAGAACTCCCCGCAAAAACACTTTTTCCGGCACAAAGTTCGACATATATGAGTAAAAAAAAATTATTGTTGTTTACGCTTCAAATGAATGATTAATACTGAAATGACATACAATGACAGTAGCTTCCCAACGCATGTTCCAATGGAATAATACAAGTTACGCAATCTCTTAGCAAGCCGCATGAATTAAGTTATAGACCCAATAGCATCTGACCGATTTTACTGTACAGTTTCAAGCCTTTATAATATGATTGAATATCATCAAAAATTTTCTATAGCGAACAAAAAAATATATGTCATATTTCGCTTTCATCCGAACTTGTCGATACTCATCTGCATATGAAAATTCTGAAATGAATACGGTATTATATAGAAACTGTCTAACAAGTCGAAGAAACAGTGCAGAATTTAAGCTCGGATATTCGCTCTTGCTCTAGCATCATTACGTTTAAATTTCAAACCGAATTGATTTTGCGTTATGAACCCTTTGTGAGCTTAAGTAAGGTTGAGTAGAGTAGGCTTGAATTGAAATCCTGAAAGTATTTATGAAGTATATTTTACCATTGTATTAGTAGACACTTGTTTAAATTCATTTCACCGAATGAAAGCGAGGTTGCCAGTTTGTTCTTTTGCATTTCTGTTAAACTCTCTGGAGTATTTTCGATATAATTTTTAAAATATAAAAGTTAACCTACTATATTCCAGAAATAATGTTACATCCAGTATATTATGTATGTATGTATTTACATACGAATGTATTTCTAGATTAATTATTTGGGACTTCTAGACATTTGTTACACTGAATTCTGTCAGTGATAATTGATTGGGTTAGTGGTAGTTTGATCAGATGACTTGTAAACAAATTTCCATCTGTGGCAAAATAGTTAATCTTTAATCTGGAAGAGGAAATCTGAATTTCAAATTTCCTTGAAAGATCTTAAACTTGTTAATTTCCCATATAGCCTTTTGTGGATCTTAAAGAAACTATCCGCGATGGAAAAGAAAAAGACAAGGTCAACATGAGATCGATAAAGTTGTCGAGAATATCAGAAGAAAACATCAGTAAATAGAACTCTGTTAATACATTTATCAGTCATGATATCCCAAACCGGATAAGTCTAATTCAAGATAACTCTAAATTAATAAATCTGTGATGAAGTCCTGTTTTTAAAATTCGTTCATTCTAAAGTTACTCAAAAGGTTTTTTGAATGTAAGTTTGTTTTATGTTATGGAACTCCAGCAAAATGACGGATACAGTGAGTAAAACAAAAATATGCGTCTTAAAAACAAAGGAAAAATTACAGAATTTTATTAAATCATATTTTTTTAATAAAATATATTATATACCTTAATGAACTGCGCAATTTTATTTCTAGAGAGACCAGTCACTATTATTATTTATAGTGGCGTGGCATCGTCTACATAGTGTAACTTTCACTTAATTTTTGTGCATATTCTAGACTTAGGCCTCTCCAAATTTGCTCCAGGATCCGCCCAAATTTTTTTTTTTCATCGTAGCTATTTCTTTCCCCTTAAGCCTCTGCTACATTAAAGTTCATACATTTTCTATTGTATTCGCATCAGGAATTTGGGATGGCCAATCTTATGTCTCTATACCATCTTTCACTTTCCGTGCAGAGGCAACTCCGAGGTTTTTGATCATTATCTTCCAGTCGTAAGTGTTTGGTCCATGCATAGATTTGGTAGAGTTTAGAAAACCCTTCTAGTTTAATTTTAGCATGAATTGTGCATCAAGGTTTTGATTGAATACATTTAACTTTCCGAATCCCTTTGCCGGTAAGCATCCATAAACATTAGCTTTTGCTGAATGTTTTACGGTGTGTTGCAGAAACTATTCATCTTTTTTTTTTTTTTTTTTGTCTAGACTTACTTTCAATAATTCAAAAAAAAAAAAAAAAAAGACATATGTAAATATGATGTTACTCCAATCCCGGTCTAAATTCTGCATTGCCCAATGGAGCCTCTTTTCAATGTGTTTTTTTGTCAGTACCGGTTAGGTTTGGTACTCCTGTTTTGATCCCAGATTCTGTCAAACCTTATTGTGTTGATGGACACTTTAATCCTCTACTGTACAATTTTTGATTTGTGTTCCTCAGGCTAATTGTGGTGTTTTTCTAAAACAATTCCGCACTCATTTTGTAACGATGTTATACCGCCGAAGTATGGAAACATAACGAGAAAACGAAAGCAATCCGCGCTCGGATTACACACAATTATGTGTGTGTAAAGTAAAGTAAAAAAAGTAATTTAAAGCAAGTTTTTCACACTGCAAGTGAAATACAACTCGATAGATGTATGTTATTGTCAATATAAAAAAAAAAGGAAATTAATTCTCTATACGATTTACCCTTTATTATTATTATTATTATTATTTTTTTTTTGTTCTTAGTTTGTTTTGGCCCTTTATCGAATGATATGAGCCATATATTTCTGAGTTGATCTATATATGTACTATCCTACATTGGGTTTCCATTTCATCCTATGGCTTACTATGAAACTTTTTCTTTATTGTAATACTTGTCCTATTCATTTGCGTTTCCGTCTTGGACATACGATAGTTAGTAGAATTTTGATCGTACCATGTTCTGTAAAGATATTTTTTTCAAGACTTGCAGCTTACTGGTTAAGTTTTATTTATTTATTTATTTTAAAGAACTTAACACGCAAATAGGTATGACTACACTTAAAGTGCCTGAGTACGTGTTAGGTTTTTTTTTTTTTTTATGGAACATGGGATAGAAAGAGAAATGTGTTCAGGCTCAGTGGTTATTTCGCTCCATGTGTGACATCAACAATTTAATGGGGAGACTTAATTATTAGTATAAATTGGCTTAAATTTGTATTAAGGTAACCATCTATTCCACGAGATTTTAGTTGCCTGAAAAAAAGTCTTATGTTCACGGGTGGTATTGAACCTCGAACTTCGGGATTGGCAAGTCAATACACTACCATTTGAACCAGACCACCCACTTGGGTGATGTTATCCACTTGAAATATTAAAAACGTTATTATTTTTATATTTTCCGCATGTACTTGCATATATATATATATATATATATATATATATATATATATTGCTCCTGGAAAATAAAACAACCGTATTCTCATGCTCTTCACGATCGAGCCGAGTTTCTAGGTGAAAAGCCAGGTTTTGACCAATCAGTAGTTATCAGATCAATTTGAATATAAGATCTCAACGTTTCTAATTAAGATCTTTATTGCCTTTTATGGCTTTTCTTCAATATATTTTACTCGTATACGCTATGATGTCTAAAGGAATATACGATATCCATGATTTTTAAACAGCAGAAAATTATACAATAGAGGATTTATCACAGTTGCTTACATAAGTTTGCAAGTTTTATTAAAAGTAATGTAAAAAATATTGCCATTAAATACTATTTATTATTATTTATTATCTTAGGGAACGATACAAATTAATTTGTAGGGTCCAAGATTTAACGCCGGGGTACTTTGCCCATGTGGCGCGTTTTGTCAACAGCACGCAAAGTACTGAGTTCCCATGTGGTCCTCCACCTACGTACTTACCGCGCCCAACACTGCTTGATTTCGGTGGTCTAGTGGGAACCGATGCTTTTGGTGTGGCGAGGCCGTTGACTGCCGTTAAATAATACATATATCAATATTTAAAGAGTATAAAATTATAATAAATTGTTAACTGAATGTATATATATATTATTTTTTTTTCATAAAATCCTATTTCCTATTCCTCATCTTAATGATTTTTTTTCTATTTTTTCCCATGTTCATATAAAAGTAAATTCCTTCTCAGACCCTATCTATAGCCACGTTCAACTAATATCACATTTATGACATAAACATTAGCGTATAACATATTTATTAAGCTAATTCAAAATCATTAAAGTACACTTCTATGCCAAAAATTGCAACTCTCTCACATTAATCACAAAATTGTAAGCCGAATTTCAATTTGGCCCATTAATTGATTTTAACAGGACTATATACGAGTAGATACGTACGAGTGTGTCAGTCAAATTAAACGTCAATCTTTCTACGTAATTTTCCATTTAGAAGAACCCAAAATCCATAACCTTAATTTTTAAAACCACTGCTACCCACAACATAGTGAAGTCTCTGGGAATTCATCCTTATAATTGCATTCACATCAATAACCGACTAATTGACATTACATTCCGATAATCCTTTGCTCGGCATTTGTTAAGCAGAAGTTAGCTAATCGATGATTCAGAATTGAATTTTCCTTGCCAATTTAAGAAGAGGAGATGGAGATGGAGATGGAGCTAAAGTATAAACACCATGATAACGACAAGGAAAATTTTAATTTTCTCTTGGCAGAGAAACTCCAGGAACCCACATTTAAGTCTCCATCTCTTTCTATTCCATTTGCCTGACAAGTGACACGATCGTATAATTAATATTTTAAGGATGCCAATGTGTAGCGATTGGTTGGGCCATTGTACCCAAAGACGGCGGTATTTGCCACTTGCTGCCACCAACCCTATTAAAATTCCCATAAATATGAAATTAATTCCCATAATGAAGGAAAATCTTATCAAGATGCGGATATTCGGTGTACTCGTACCTATACGATGAAGAGGTAGGGCAAACAGCATAGAAACAGCTATTAGTAGAGATAGTTGAAGATTCTGTGCTGACAACCAACGGGTGGCACTGATGTGCATCCTGGATTTTGAGTTTAATTGAAAATTCTACTCGTAGTCGAAGTCTGATGTGAAATTAATTTTTCTTCGAGCAATACTTCTTAATAGTTGCTAAAGGCAGGGTGATGGCGATGGCGAAGGCTAAGGCGGAGGCGAGGGCGAGGGCGAAGGCGAAGGCAAAATCCGAATAGGAGAAGAAGGCAAAGTGCTTACGCAGAAATCGAACACTTTGGCTCGATATTTGCATTTCTTCCTCCTACACACAAACTCTGCTGGGACCTAGATACCTTTTTTCCTCGAATTACGGATACAAGTAAAATTACCCTGGAAAATTGGTTTAGGAACGTGCCAGAAGAATATAATTTTTATCTTTTTATTTTTATTTTTTAGTTCGTTCATTTTCTTTACGTTTGTTTTTGGTGATTAATGGTGAAGCATCTGTAATCTAACACTGACTTATGAAACTTGAATTTTTATTATTTTTTGTAGTTGTACAGTATACACATTTATAGGAGATGTACTCGTACATACGTTGAGATTTTGATTTCCCTTTGGTTGTTATTGTTGTTTTTTTTTATATTATTTTGTTGCAATTCTATTAGTTTTTATTTAATGTCTAGATTCCTTTATTCATTAATTGTAATGTTTGGTTTTTAGTCACCACCACTATCAGCGAAGACACCCAAATCGGTTTCAGACAAAAAGAAATTTTTCGAGTCTGCCATGGTGGAACAACAAAAACCCGCACAGAAAACAGGTAAGTTATTTTACTGCTTTATTCTTATTTTTTAATTTCTAACTTAAGATTGATATTAAATAGAAAATAAAATAAACAGTACAGTTCGACTATTTTAAGCAAAGGTATACCGATATTTCTGTTTAGGAGAAGATTAAATTTAAAAACATTGAATGACGTTTTGACCAATTTCACAATTTCATGTGAATTTTAAAAGGTATCTTTTTGCAGTTTCTTTTGTTTTGTTGGACTTTCTATTTTTTTGTGTTATACATTACAAGCGTGTCTTTTTTCCGTAAATTGATTAGTGCTCAGAGCCAGAATACCGTTATGATATATCTTCTGCCGAGTGATATTTTTTTTCGAAAATTTTAATTAACTTCAACTTTATATATGAACTATTATTTACTACCATAATATATTCTGCCACGTTTCGGGTAATATCAATGCTTCACTAGCCCTTATTTTATGGGCAAGGGCTGAAGAATGATTCTTTCTCGGGTAACTGAGGTCTCATTTATTACATTGCTTTCACTAACGACCATAGCATCTCTCACAGGCCAATTTTTTTGTATCCAGTGTCTTGATTTTGCTCTACTGTTCCAGAGACAAATAAAACATGTATAGCCACTTTGTTGACCTAATAAAAAATTAACCATCTTCAAATTGACACAGATCACTCAATTATTTTCGACATATTTTATTTTTTGCAATAGAAATAAAATTACTTCATATTCTTCTTTCATACAAGTAGAGTGGGCAATTGAAATAGAAGCATGTTTGTTGCCATTATGTAAAAGGACAGCCTCGAGACTTCTTTTGCTGCTATCAATAAAGAAACGGTAGTCACTTGCCTGATATGTTTCCAAGCCCATGGAAGTCAGTAAGCCTCTCACATCACTGCAATATACAAAATTTTCACCAGAAGAAAAAAATTGCAATTAGTTTTGTTCTCTTGTGCGATAGAAAGTAATTCGCACATCAGAGGCAAGGCAATTTTTTTCTTTTAACCTTGATGCTGGCAGCTCAGCACGTTCGTTTGAAAGATCTAAGTCTTTGATGAGATCATTAAGCGGATCTTTGAAAATTTATTCTCCACAAATGTAACAAAACTTATCAAGATCGTTAAAACAACGTCTTAACTTACTAGCCATTATGAAATATTTAGATTTATTTTATCAGTGTTATTGTGAAATCGAATTAAGTTTAACACAAACTAAACCGCGAGGAAAGTGGCTATTCGATAAAGTAGAGTAGAGCGTAGGAAATAAACACAAAACGTCTCTATAACAGTGCGCTTACAGAAGCTTGAAACTGCGAGGCGTCGGCGCTGATATGCAAGGGCATAACGGATAACGGACGCAAGAAGTAAATGCATATTGCAGCTTCAAACTTAGTTAGTTGTTTTAATTCAGTTGATTTAATTCGAATCCATGGTGTCATTTTTATTTTCAATTTTAACGGTTTCATTAAAAAACGGCGCGCAATGCGATCTTCCTATCTACCACAGATGAAAGCAAAGCTGCACCAATTTTTTATTTTTTTTTTTTATTTTCTTTTTTTTTTGTAGGCTTGTGTAATCAAATCAAAAAAAAAAAAAAACCATAATTGGTTTCCAAAGGGTACGAACCGTACGAAAAGTAACGGGCATTTTAGTTTTTTTTAAAAAAAATAAATACGTCTACATTAATTTTGTCGCCTTCAAAATAGTCACTATTAGATATTATACCTTTGTGCCAGTGCTTCCTCCAAATCTCGAAACACTTCTCAAACTCGATCTCTAAAATAGCATTAAGCTCTTTCAGCGATGCGCTTTAATGTCATTTATGCTTGTAAAACGACGGCCCTTTAAGTTTCTCTTTATTTTTGGAAATAGGAAAAAGTCAGTAGGCTGTGGTATCATTATACTACATATAATATTGTAACGAACAAGCAATGAAGTGTGAGCAGGTGCATTATCGTTATGCAAAAGCCAAGAGTTGTGTTTTTCACAAATCCGGGCGTTTTTTTTTCGGATTGCTTTAGGCAAATTTCATTGAACTTGTAAGTAGTACTTCTTATAGACCGTTTGACCTAGTGATCATCCATGATGCACTATGCCATTAAAATCGAAAAACACAGTGAGCATAACCTTCACATTCGACCGCACTCCGAGCCTCCACTGGGCCGATTGAGCCTTAGTTTCGACCATATTTCGTCACCTGTTATAACACGTTTTATTTATTCTAAATCGTCGTTGACTTCATTTAAATACTCCAGAGCAACTTCCATTCGCCACATCATCCCACCGGGCTTGATACCTTAAAGAGACATAGAATAACATAAGTACAATGAAAATCAAAACTTTACTTACAAATAGTAGTCAACAGAAATCTGGCCTTCTTCTTGCCTGAAATCAGAAGATGGTGCTTTATTAAGGATAGGCCCTCTCACTTCTTATTTGTTATGCTCGTCAATACTCGTATTATGATATTGGGTAAAAGAATATGAAGATAGTAATAGCTTTGTTGTTTTTGTAGTTCAAAATATCATAAAAACAAGTTTGTTTACGTGCATACCTTGAAAGAAATTCTGAGAATTGTTTACATATTATCTTAACATTGTCATGGGTACGTATGATGTTTCAGAAGTGTTGGAAAACGTGCCCGCAGGGTATGGTGTAAAAAGTAGCTATTGACAACTAAAATTAAAACAAATAAATATTTTCTGTTCACTTTAGTCACACAGATGGTGAAAAAAAGATTAAAAAAGTTGTTCACCATTTGATTGTTCCAAAAGCTTACGAGTATTGTATAGTATTTATACTAATTGTATTGTTTCGAAATTTGCTTTCTTTGAAATTTTAGAAAATGACACATATGTTACACATACATACTGAAAAGATTTAATTAAATCGTTAATGTTTGAATTTGATTAATTTGCCTATTAAGAAAGCTGAAAAAAGTTGGATGTGCTGTGAAAGTATCCAATTTATTCTTCAAGGATACCACTTCGTTCGCTGTATCAAATCAGATACTCGTCTTGTTTAACTATGTATCTGCCTGCTTTTTCTTGTTACTCAATGACTAACTATCATAGATTCTGTTTGATTCTTAACACTCTCTTCAGATATTGTCGCAAATGCTCATGGTAACTAAAACTAAATCATAGTTATTGACAAGTTATTTTACACAAGCTATCGAATGCTTTCTATGCTTTAAGACAGAGGGGTAGCAGATTCGGATGTAAAGTCCGGCAACGTTTGCCTATTTCCGATGACATTTCTTGAAAGTTTTTTAAAAAAAGTTCATTCTTTCTGATGATACCAACAAGTCCATTCCAGTCATGCCAGCTTTATCGATTGCTATCTTTTTGTATCACACCGTTGGTTTAAACCATTATTTGACTTTTGTCACCATATATCATTATTTGAAAAACCCTTCTCGGTCATATCATGTCTAGGTTAAAGCGTTGATATCAAGATTTTCCTTACAGGTTGATGTCATCATTGTACCGCTCGTGTACTTTGTCATGATGTTTCTTATTCAGAACTCTTCAAGAAAAACAAGATTGTACATTTTTGGACGAATGGTATTCTAACACCTACCTAAGATATCCTAATCAATAGTCGGGTTAGAGGAAGTGCCATCCTACCTCAAAGTTGCAATTATTCGCTCATGCTGATTCTAATTTCCTTTTATAAAACATACACATTCCACAGCCTTTGTTCACCCTTGAAACCATTTTGGCCGCTTCTTGTAAGTTAGATTATGGGCTCCTTGTTTGTTAGTTGTTTAAATAGTTTAGAACTTCACATGACAACGTCAATGACTTAATGACTTTCCTATATCAAAATTATCCGTGAAGACGTTATCGCTCAAATGTATCAGTAATGCCTTTGAAGTTGGCGTTGTTAGCATAAATTAATATATATTAATTACTGTAATAGTCCATTTTAAAAGATGGCGGATATTTAAATGTGAAATTGAATTTTTTCTATTGTATAAAAAATTGACCCTTATATATTGGTATTTACGAATATAAAAAAATCTATAAGCTTGAAAAATTGAATGGCAACTAGTAGATAATAGTATATAAAAGTTGCAAGCTCTTTGAAATTGAGCTTAGATATTTCTACCTGCACTTTGTTTTGGTCAGCTCCACGGAACTGTTATGCGTCATTGCCTTAATAGTTCGGTTACATTTTACGTCAAAACGGTTAGCCTAATCCCTCTTTTTATACCGTATTTACATCTATTATAACGCTCCACTAAAGTAAATATACCTCTTTGAAAGAAGTTCTCATCCTTTTAGGCTAAAAAAGTCTTCAATGTGCCATCATGATTTCTGAGTTATCCCTGTCTGATCGATTTATCCCTTTTAAGGATTTTGACTAGTCTTCGAGTGTTTCGATCTTTTCGCAAAAATTTTTATAAAAGTCAATAAAAATATTAAAATCAAAATCCAAATCCAAAAAGCGGATTATTTTTTTTTTTTCGGTGGCTGGTTTAGAAGTAGATCTGTCTGCAAATCTGCCTTTCACCATAAAACGGGTGATCTGCGCGATTGTTTCCTAGCTCCACATGTCAGGTCTTAGCACTTTTTAAGTGCACAAGTCAGGTTTTGAACAGCTTCTTCTATCTTTCATTATGTTCTGAGCTCAGGGGGAGCATTAAAATGATTGCTGATTTCTTTAAAGCATGTCTAGTTGGTTTTTCGCGGGTTCATTCTCTTCATCAAAGTTGAGCCCTCTCATCCGATTCTGAAATCGATGTACTTATGTTCTGAGATGGTAAGCTTAGATAGTAACATTCTTTACACCCTATAGCTTGCTTAGTGTACTCGTACTTGTTTGATAGCATTAAGTCGATTATTTACTAACTACTTAGGAGTATTTTCGTAATAGATGTAAGCTGGGACCCAAGATTGTTGACAAATATGTCAAACGATATTATCACGATACGCTGAATTTTTTTCTGCCCCAAAAAGTAATCTGAGGATTGGCATTGCAGCATATGATAAGTCTCATCTTCTTCAAATCAAAGTATTCAATGAGTCGAGTTATTGCCTTCGGTGGTAAAGGAAGTATCGAATCATAAGAAAAATAAGCCGATGCAACGAAAATGTGTGCCACTCTCCGTTCGTTTAATAGTTTCTGTCTGCACCTGCTAAATCTTGGTTGCAAATTGTACATGGAATAACATGATATTTTGATTTAGTAATTATAATAAAATCAATAGGCGAAGTTCTGTCCACAATAAAGACATAATAAAAGATAAATTATTTTACTTTAAAATTGATAGAAATCTGTGGTAATTTTTTGCACATCCACTTTCCACTAAAACAATAATTTGCGTGTGAAATTCAACAATAATAATAAGTCAAAAGTTCTGATGTGTGTAGACATGGAGGCTATCTATGGAACACAATATCCGATAAATGGCTGCCACGAAATTTTCAATGACATTTTGGCATAGCTTGGGCTCAATTTCATCAATGACGCGTTGACTCTCGCCTTTCAGGAATTGTTCTTGGGTTATTGGAATACACCTTTCCTTTCAAAAAACGCCAAAGAAAATAATCCAATGGCGTCAAATGGCATGATCAAATCGCCGCTGCCCAATATAAATTTTAAATTTCGTCTTCAACAATTTCATTGTGTGAACAGAAGATGTTGTTTATCATTTCACGGTAACGAACGCCATTGATTGTGATAACATTGCCAGCCGCGTTTTTTAAGAAGACCGGTCCAATCACTCCGCCACGTAAAGTGGCTCATGGTGGATGCCAGGGACATTAATTGATCACTCTTCGATTCTGTTGAAATGCGAATTGGACAGAATGAAATTCTGTTTGTTGACATAGTCATCACGTAGGAAATGCGCCTCATCGGAGAAAATGTTGTTATTGTTGATGTAAGAAATTTTTCGATTAATCGCCTCACTGTACAACAAAAATCTCATCATTTCGGTAAGGGATTTTTAAAATTTTTGTGTATTGCGCGTCCATATTATTCTCCATGAGTAAACCTTTACATTCACGCATGACATCTGTCAAACAAAAACGTTGTATGATCAACACAAAATTCAAAATAGGCGGCCTTAATGGGACACCCTTTACTTAAAATATTTGGCATATCTCGTCAACAACTGATACCTTCCGCCAACAACATTTCTTCAAAATAAATGGACAGGAAGTCGACCTTTAACGAGATCGATGCGCTGTCTGACTCCATTCAAAGAATTGTATCCCTGTATCCGCATACAGAAATCGTTATAACAAGCGATTTCAACATACACAATCCTGGGTGGCTTCGATATTCTGGACACAACATCCGAAGGACGGTGTGTTGAGATCTTCGCTGCGAAAAACAACTTGACCCAGTTTGTAAATGAGTCCACACGTATACCAGATGTTGATAGTCATACCGCCGTACATCTTCCACACAGTTAGAGAAAAGATTCCTAAAAGAACCGCATGGCAATACGAGAAAACCAATTGGAGTGGACTTAACAGCTTCTTTAGGAATTTTAACTGGTCGTTATGTTTCCTCGATATCGACGTAGATCCCGCTGCTGATATAATCACTCTTTTTGGAATGAATGCTGTAAAGAGGTTGTCAGGGTTAAAGAAATGAGGAAAACCGAAAAAAGTTCAAACGAACCAGGTATGACTGCAACGCCTTTCCTAAACGTGTAAAATTCCAATACGACCAAAAACTGAGGCAAAAAATACTACAATGTAGTGAAAATTTTTGGTCGTTCGTCAAAAACATTAGAAATTATGCCTCATTCTCCAACCAATGCTTAATTACAATGACAAGAGCATTTCTCCAGCCCGTCCGTAAAAAAGACGAATCTTCTTTTTTTTCCTACAGACCCATTGCACTTACGTCCCGTCTTTCTAAGGTTATGGAAACGCTGATCCCGAAACGCGAATACTTCTCAATGAGCGGCAGTATGGTTTTCGTAGCAACAGGTCCACTGATGATTTGATGGCATGTCTCACCGAAAAGTGGAACCAAAGCGTACATCAATCTGGCGAATGCAAGATAGATGCTTTTGATATTTCTACGGCATTTGACAGACTTTGGCGCTAAGCGCTTTTGTCGAAAATGCGTGGTTTTGGGATTGATGACTTTTTTTTTCAGTGGATTAGAAATTACCTTTCGAAAAGTTCAGTTAAAGTTGTCTTGGATGGTTTCAAGTTTAATATTCACAAAATAAATGCTTGTGTGCTCCAGGACTCCGTTTTGTCCCCGACACCCTTTTTAGTTTTCATTAATGATCTCTTATCTGCAACTTCTAATCCATTATACTCCTTTGCTGATGACAGAACTCTCTGCTTTTCATATTCGTTCCCGGAGTCACGTCCCTGCTCTTTAGCTGTAGAACGGGAATGGCAGCGTATGTTAAGCTTATTAAATTCCGATATTAACAGCATAACCAATTGGGGAACTATCAACAGAGTGGAATTTAATGCTTCCAAAACTCAATGCTGTTTTCTGTCATTAAAGCGAAATCCAACAACCCAGCCATTATCCAGGTATGGCATTTACATCGTCGAAGCCGAAAAATTTTCCATTCTCGATATGTACGTCAGTGAAAACCTACGTTGGAATTACCACATATTCGATGTCGCTAAAAATGCTGCGTAATGTCAAGGTTTCCTCAAGCGATGTAAGAAATATTTCATCTCCTCTAATCTGGCCACAATATATAAGGCATTCATCCGCCCAAAACTAAAATGCAATGCCCACATCTGTTCAGGTGCTCCTAAAACATTTCTGCACCTGCTAGAAAGGATTCAATCCCACCGACGTAATGTCTCCTGTTTAACCTTGTTTTATCGCTATTTCCACCACCAGTGTTCCATATAAATCGCCAGTAGCATTCCGCTCCATCAAACCTTCAACCGTAACACACGTCTCACTATGAATGCTCATCAGCATACCCTCAAGCCCACTTTCGGACGTACTCTGAAATATCGTGATTCGTTCGTAAGCCGTACAACTCGTTTATGAAATGCCCTGTCGAGCTGTCTATTTCCTATTCATTTTAACTTGTAAATAAATAAGATCAACGTACGTCGGTATTTCGTTTTTCTATCTCCCTGATTTTCCTTCGCCCGTGCTGGGTATAGACATTTAAAGGGTACTCAAGGGTACCCTTGAGCGCGTGCTAAATATTATATATATATTTATTTATTTATTTTTATTTATTGTCCACCAATGGTAGATGAATTACTATTAAACGTCATAGATATACATAACACATGGGCTGAAAAGTCATTGCCGTTTTATAGTAAAACACAACATTTTTGCAAAATTCAACTTTATTTATCAATATAGTTGCCTTCGAGGGCGATACACTGATTGAAACGATTTTTCAATCTTTCAATACCAGTTTTGTAGTACAATTTTGGTTTAGCCTCAAAATAGACCTCTGTTTCGGCGATTACTTCTTCATCGGTCTTAAATCTCTTTCCGGCGAGCATTCTTTTGAGGTCTGCGAACAGGAAATAGTCGCTGGGGGCCAAATATGAAGAATACGGTGGGTGGGGAAGCAATTCTTAGCCGAATTCATTCAATTTTGCCATCGTTTTAATCGACTTGTGACACGGTGCATTGTCTTGATGAAACAGCACTTTATTTTTCTTCAAATGCGGCCGTTTTTCTGCGATTTCGTCCTTCAAACGCTCCAACAACGCAATGTTATAGTTGCTGTTGATAGTCTGCCCCTTTTTGAGATAGTTGATGAAAATTATTCCATGTGTATCCCAAAATATGGATGCCATAATCTTGCCAGCCGACTGTTGAGTTTTTTGCCGTTTTGGACGAGGTTCGTCGCCTGCTCGCCACTCAGCTGACTGCCGACTTGACTCTGGTGTGAAGTGATGAAGCCAAATTTCATCCATTGTCACATACCGACGCAAAAATTCGGCTTTATTGCGGTTGAACAGCTTTAAACACTCCTCTGAATCATCAAAACGTGTATTCGTGTATGATATATCCAACACGCTCTTTTGATATCTTCAGAGCCGCAGCTATGTCGATCAACTTCACTTTACGATCATTCGTAATCATTTTGTGGACTTTTTTGATGTTTTTACCTGAAACAGCCTCTTTTGGACGTCCACTGCGTTTATCATCTTCGGTGCTTGTATGACCACTTTTCAATTTTTTAATCCACTTGCGAATGGTTCCTTCGGCTGGTGCAGAGTCTGGGTAACACTGTATTAACTGGCAACTGGTATTTTTTCCATCAAAAAGCATTGATAAATCAACACACGAAATTGCTTTGAATCCATTTTTTTCACAATAACAAAAGTTGCTTCACTCACAACCCTATATCTCGAGAACTAATCGTCCGACAGCTATCAAATTTATACACGTATCTTTTGAAGGTTGGTACTAACTGAAAATGGTATGGATTTAATTCAACTGGTGCCCTCTCTTAGAAACGGCACTTTTCAGCCCATGTATTATTTGTGTTGTCAAAATTTTATGATGAACTTTTAAGCGAAGCTGGTGGCTTTTTCTGTGACATTCGCTAATATGCTTGCAAAAGACCACAGCTATCCACAACTCACGCGTCTATTTTTGTCATCTGAAAACCTCGTATCATTTGCATAAAACAGAGAAAATCTTTCGCAAATCTTAATTCATTTGAGATTTTATTGTTATTTTAGAAAATTTATAAAGGAAAACAAGTTTTGCAAACAGTACTGAATAATTTCAACCTGAATCAATGGTATATTTTAGATGCTGTACACTTTGACGAACTATTAGGTGGGCGTCAACCTATGACCACATATCGGTTCGTTTTTTCTTCCTGTTTTTTGGCTTTGATTTTGCAGCTAGTCGAAGGCTCCAATTGTGTCACATCCTTGATTTGGGCGCGGGCCGGTGGTGTAGTAGTAGTTTGAAACTCAGGTGTATTAGGTTTCGATATTTTTTCAAAGTGGGTCTAATTTTCATATAACTACATACATATTCTATGAAAAAGCTTTTTTCAGAGAATTGCCTCGCACTGGATTGGAACCCTGACGCTCTGCTTGAGGAGTCTATGCATATACGATTACACCACGACCACCCTACTATGTAGTAAAAAATTGAAGGATCACTTACCTAAAATAAATACCCAACTTAAGATAGGTAAAAACATATTTCGGTATATACTTCGTAAATATCCGGTATTAACCCCCACGAAAATACCCACCGCGTAGTTAAAAAAAAGTGCCCATGACCACTTGTATTCAACTAAGAAACAAGTTGAGTACTTAAATTACTGTAGTCGATTAATTTTTATTTAATTGAACTATGTTTATTGCCATTAAATATTTTGGTAAAAGCTTTCTTTATGTAAGGAAAAAGTTGATCCACCTAACTTATAGTATAATTTTATTTTAGCGGTTAAAAATGTATACAAAAATCATAACTCCTGCGTTTACGTAGTCCATTCTATAGTATTAACTGGATAGGTCTGGTGTCTAATCTATAACCATGGATATATTGTAACCTGAAAGACAAAGACCTTCTTTGGAGTCCATAAATGAAAGAGGTCGGAATTTTGGTATGACAAATTCTTGCTCTCTAATCCGAAACCCGGGAGAGGATAATTTGTTGTAAACGATTTTATCTCGACTCCTCCTTTTGAAACTTCTCGGTAAAATTAAAATTAAACATTAAAAAAAATTTTTAAAATTATCAAACTTGTCCTAGATATTATTTTTTATTAAAATCATGAGATCACTTTTTCATTGCAGTAACGGTAAATTTGGATATATGTGAGTTTTATACAATATATTGGGTATATATTTTAATTCGTGCGGTTTAATTAATTTGAACGTTTTTTAAGAAAAACATGTACAATAGTATTATTCAAAGTATTGCCCATCTGAAGCTATGACTTTTTTCCATCTTTCTGGCAATTTGTGGATCCCAAGCCAAGAATGAATCAAGCCAATTTTTTATATTGTGCTCTGATGTGAACCGTATTGAGGGTGTTCTGCATCGACCGGAACAAATGGTAGTCAGAAGGTGCAAGGTCTGGGCTATTTTCCAAATAGTTCTTAACCGGAATAGCAACGTGAGGCCGAGCGTTGTCATGATGGAAAATTATTGCCTCGTGTCTGGTCACATATTCCATGCTCTCTTCAAACGGATTAATTGTGTTAGGTAGCGTTGTCCATTGATGGTTTCACCCAGTTTTAGCAGCTCATAATACAGTACACCCATCTGATCCCACCAAATACAGAGCATTACCTTCGCGCCATGGATATTCGGCTTTGCCGTTGATTTTTTGTACTTGGGGTTGTCGTAATGGATCAATTTTTCATCACCAGTAACAATCCGATGCAAAAATGACTTCCTTTTGTGGCGTTCCAGCAGCATTTCGGACATGCGAAATCGGCTTTCGACGTCTCTCGGCTTGAGTTCGTGTGGAACCCAATTTCCTTGCTTTTGAATATATCCAGCTGCCTTTAAACGTTTTGAAATGGCTGCTTGAGTGACACCCAAAGATTCTGCGAGCTCTTTTTGTGTTTGGCAACAATCTTCATAGAGTAATGCTTCCAGTTCTTCATCTTCAAACTTTTTTGGCTGCCCAAGACGTTCATCGTCTTCCAAGCCAAAATCACCACTTTTAAATCATGCAAACCACTTTTGGCACGTTCGCTCATCTAGCGCATGTTCACCATAAACTTCCACCAAAATACAATGACTTTCGGCAACAGTTTTTTTCATATTAAAGTAATGAAGAAGAACTTCCCGAAAAAACACTTTTTCATTCACAAAGTTCGACATATTTGAGTGAAAAAAAATTATTGTTGTTTACGCTTCAAATGAATGATATATACTGAAATGACGTATAATGACAGTAGCTTTCCAACGCATGTTCCAATGGGATAATACAAGTTACGCAATCTCTTAGCAAACCGCAGTTATAGACCAATATATATTCCAAAAGATCCTTAAGACAGTATATCGAAGCCTTCGCTTACAGAATTCAAAAGGCCAATACAGGCCAATGCATAAAATTGTGGAATCCGCTGTTATGAACTTTTATTTTAATGTCAGATTGCGTTAATACCTTGAGCTTGACTTGTTTATATGAAACCGAAACCTGACCTATTGGTTCATAGGCACAACTTTGGAAGCCTGAAGTTGAAAATCAAAAATTCCCAATGTTGCTTTAAAAATGCGCTTTTGCATAGTTTTTTTACATAAAATTATTTACCACTTATTATTTTAAACAAGAGGCATTCTGAAAACAATCAAAATATTAAACTATTTCGAACTATCATCCCAGGAGCAACCATTGGAAACTTTTAAATTTTCCTCAAAGACTGAGCATTTCGTGTAATCATTAATTCAATTTAAGCAGTATCTTCCCTATTCTTTTTTCTTTTAATTTATCATTTATCTGCACTTGGAAATTAGTGTTTTTGTCTGTAAAAAAATATTAATAAAATTGGACCTTGACCACTTAATATTCGAGACAGGAAGGCCATCTGCCATCTTAGATGTAAGCGCTTGGTGACACAAGATGATTATTTAATTTTATGTGTTGATGCATATTCTCTCATTAAGTTTCATTTGCTCTTCTCATCTTAAATAGATAAAGTTTTCTCCTTTCTATCGAGGGACGAAGTTGAAAAGTTAAAACAAGAAGAAGAAAAGAAAATCGCAACCCTTAAACGTGATAAGAAGACCAGATTACTGGACGGATCCAATGATATTATGGAGCAATACGAACACCACCGCCAAGAGGATGTGGATGACAATGCAAACAGTGATAATGGAGACGATGATAATGAAAACTGTGATTCTGAAGATACGAGGTAAGAGTGTTGCATTTCACTGCCATCATTAGCAAGAATGAACAATCAATTATTTCTCATTATTCACATTTTATTTCATGCTTCTTTTTTTATTTTTACATATACCGAAAAAATACTCGTAGTTAGTTGTGGTGAAAGTTAGACTGGAATAGATGCTTTTTTTTCACCATTTTTTTATGATGCATTTTCACAGAAAAAAGAAATTAAAATAAAGCTTACATACACATATGTACTTGTACAAATACCACGAATCATGCACATACATATGGTATGTATGTTAACATAATCACAGGCCTTGCACAAAATGCACTGTGTGCAGAATAACTTTAATCAAGAGGACGGAAAGTAGAGCTTTCGGGTTTTTTAGTATATGAATAACGGTTAATTTAGTTGGGGTTACAAAGCTGTTTTTTTTTACAAACTTACTCGCGAATAACACTGAAAGAGGAAATTGGTTTTTGGAGATTATTTTTCAGTTGAGTTAATTGTGGTGGTGGTTATTCAAATTAACAGATTTTTTTTTTTTTTTACTAAAAATACTTATATGTTACAATAAATATTTAATTTTATTTAGAAAGGAAAAAATTCAAATAAAACAAACAATTGAGCTATCTCAAATGTCAATTTTGGTGCAGTTCGTAGTTTTTTTCCTAATGGTTTATGTATTTCATTGATTGAGGTAATAATTTATATAATTGTTAACAAGATGTTTTAAAAAAATAAAACAGTATTGTACAGTTTAGTGAAATCATCTGTCTGCTTATTCCTATAACGAATAGCAAAACCTCTCTAAGCTATTCCTCTAACCTCTTACTCTAAGCGAGTTAGCCCTATCATGATCTTCTTGCCAGATAATGTTATATTTTGGCGTTCCTAAATCAATAGCAGCTAGTAATACAGGAGTTGCCTTCTCCTGAACAAGAATTTGAACTGAGCTAAAGATTTCCTTTTTGCATTTGGGTACGTCTTATAACTGTTCTCTTTATACTGTCCGAATAGTCTCAAGGTATATTAAGTGTCTGCACAGGTATGTCTAGTAGCTCTTGATGTCTGCTGCATTGAGAATCTAAAAAGACGATCTTGATTTTGATCGATTTTATAATTGAAAGATAAAAAACTACAAATGAGGGACCCCAGATAAATAGATTATTACTCTTTTCCGAAATAATTCCAATTTTATTAGGTCACTTATAGCCCATACAACTCTTGGAGGTCTAAAATATATACCTACCTTCACTTAATTTTTTGTAAATTATTTTCGAATTGAATGAAGTTGCTGTCGACTGTCATCCACGTTAAATACTTTATTATGCTTGACACTAATGTCAGCCCACCATACAGACAGTACTTCCTTGAGCTGTCTACAACTTCCAGTTAAGATCCAGTTCAAAAACGCCTCTTGATTGTGAGGAGACAGAAGCGCAGAATAAGTTTCGACTTTTTGCTGAAAATTTCCCAACTTTATGACTTTTGCAATATTTGTTAAGTATCGGTAGGTAATCATATGGCTCGCGTTGAGTTCAGTATGATTTCTTTCGACGGTGAGCTTTAGGAGCTTATCGTCTAGTTCTTCTGACCCACCCGAACGAGGTTAATCCTCGTTATACAATAGTAATTTCTAAACTTTGCAAACCAACCCAACACTTGGACTCGCTGAGAACGTCCTTCTCATACATATTTTGGATTTCTTTAGTGGCTTCACTTCCATTTTGATTTTTCTGGAAGAAAACAATAAAACATGTCGAATATGCTAAATCCATTCCAAAATTTAGTTAAAAATATCTACAATGATACTAATTTCAATTATCCCCCGAAAAAAAAAAAACGCACAATACTTATGTTACAACCTGATAGTAACGGTAACGGTAACTACGGTAACTATGTAGTAAAATTTGCAAGCACAGTTTTCGAATCCGTAGCCGACGTTCTTGCTGTATACATATAAACTGGCCTGACCTTTCTTGTAAGGTAGCATTTAATATACTTTTCTAAAAAACCGGAGGCCATCAACTTTCCGGCCGAAGGCACGGTATTCGCCTTTTTTGAAGCACGTTCACTGAGTAAAACCCATTGTTTGGATTGTTCTTTGGTCTTTGGTGTGTACCAATGTATCCATGTCTCATCGACGGTTACGAAACGACGCAGAAACTCCTCCGGATTTCGATTAAACTAGGCCAAGCACGTCTTTGAAGGATGATTTTTATAAGATGAGAACATATTATAAAAACATCATAATAGATAGTTATATAAATTAGTTATGCAATTGGTTATTGAGAGGATTGTCAGCAAAATTACATCTTGTTAGAAATGTGTATTTAAGTTTTGAATTCTATCAGAAATTAATTTAACATTCACCCTTTTCTGCAAGTGTAAAGTTGAATGCCTCCATGGCAAATTAAGTTTCATTCTTTTTTAATATCTTATTTTGTGAAACTTGCAACTTTTTGATATGGCAGGCAGCAGAGTCTCCCGTATAATAAAATTGCCTGAAAAATAATTTGGTGAAGAATAATTTTATTTTTAATTGTAACATAAGTAACAAATTGCGGTTAATAAAAGGATACAAAATCTTAATTGCAATTCGTTTTTTTGTTTTGTTTATGTTTATGTGAGTTTAGTGTCCAAATGAATAACCGAGTACCTAACCGTACGCACCCAATTGATGTTGCTTCCATTTAGCTGAAGTTGTTTGCTGGAAAAAAAACAAACTTTTCTTTTTCATGTAAAAAGATCGCTTGAGTTTTCCCTTCATTAAGCTTAATTTTCCATCTAGTATAATATTTTGCCAGTACATCCATTCCATCTTTTAAATTCCTCTCAATATTGAGAGCGTATTGATTTTATGAATATACCATATGCAGTGTCATCTGCGAAAATAGCTACATCACAATTTGGTATATCGGGAAAATTGGACGTATATATATTATAAAGGATAGGCCCGAGAACTTAGCCTTGTGGTAATCCTGGATTAAAATGTACTAGGCTGGAAACGCTACTGTTTGTATGGACATTAAAACAACGAAAGACAAGATAGACTACTCAATTTTACATAGAGATTACATAAAATTGATCATTTTGTAAATAAGGTCCTCATGCCAAACTGAATTAAAAGCTTTTTTGATGTTTAGTAGTGTCATCCCATGAAATTTACCTTGAGAACGATTACTTTTAACAGAACTACAGATTCTTAATAATTGATATTAACTATTATAAAAATGTCTAAAGCCAAATAATTGTTCTATCACAAAGAATGAACATCATGAATTTAAAAATATTTTTCTATATAACCTTCTCATACATTTCACTTAAGTTGCTTAATAAACTTATAGGCCCATAGTTTTCTGAACATCCTGGTGGTTTACCAGCTTTTAGTATTGGCACCACTTTATCTCAGGAAAGTATTGTAATGTAATACAGGCGTTTATGCCGAAAGGCTAGCTATCGCGGTGGTGCCTGTGAATGAGAAGAAATGTTAAGAGAATTGAACTTTTTTCTAGCAGATTTTTTCTTCTTCCCTGGTACGTTCTGCTGATGCACGTTGGATTAGTAGCTTTGTGAGAATCTTTACAATTAGCACTGTTGATGACACTTAATTCATTAAAGTCCACAGTCATTTGGTGAACTGCACAAGGACCACAATATGTTTTTATGTGGCAATTTCGTTCACCATAGCCATACATCGGACAGTTATGGCAATATTGTTTGGTTATTTTTTTAATGTTCACATATTTTAACTTTGACTCAAATAGTTTGCTTTTAGTAAGACCGTGTCAATTTCACTAATCCCGTAAAAAAAACACTTTAAATACTTTTTCACTTTTAAGTTCGTGAGAAAAAAAATGACAACTCTTTGAGTTTAGCGATTACAGTATTAAAGGAAACTGTTTTATTTTTATTAATTAATCTTTCCGACCACGCACATCGGTATTATTTATATTCATTTTATAACGAATTTCCTTATACTTGGACAAAAGCTTGTCCTCGTTTTTGGGTGATCTAACACGTCTAGGAATTTTGGTAGCGCTTTAGTTAGAAAGGCAGTACGAGAGATCTGGCGCAGAAGAAAAAGCTCCGGTTTTGGAACAATAAAACAATAATTACAAATAATTCTTGTAATAATTGAAATGGTAATTGAAAAATCGTGACACCTGCAAGGGTATTTTCTTAATAGTCATCATCTTCTGAAAAAAAGTATTCTTTAAAAGCTGATTGATAATTTTCTTTTACTTCACCATTTATCGTTCCCAAATACTGAAAAAAACCAGGCCAACGAACATGTTGTACGTACTGGTACAATAGCATTCTGGGATCCAAACACTCTGATTGATTTGGATAAACGTTTTATACTATTCCAATAATTTTTTTTTTATGTTGGGATGTCCGTCTACATTCTGTCTATAAACGTCTTCTTACGTCTTTACTTGATACTGCAATAATATATGTGCTGCAATATTCCTTAGGCATGACATAAGATCATAAGGATCACGTTGATCGAAGTCGGAACAGTAGATTTCGAGATTTGCTTTTACATATACATATACGAGTATTTAAACAAATTTTGTCATATTATTATATCATATTAGCATAGATGCAAATATTTTCAATAATTGATGCAATAATGTTCTTGTTTTTATGTGATGTTAATTAGCATTTAAAGAAAAATGTCGAATAAAAAATACAGTATATTGAAAGATATGACAACATATGGTGACATTTGCCTTAATCTAATTATTGGTTGAAAATATCTTGATATCTCCATCGGAGTTTAAAAGTCTAGAATTTTAAATGTCGGTTGATACGCATATACATACCATATGTGTATGTATAGAGTGATTAATCGTGAGGTTCGATTTATAATGTAAAATAAAACACATAAATTTGAAAGTGAACTTACAAATTTTATTATTGGTTAAAAGAACAATTCATGGCATTTACTTTTTAAAAATGATATCATTTAAATGTTGGCCATGACTAAGTCTGAGGTGGTCCAATCATAAGATTTAATTTTGGGTGACTCGTTTGAGCATAGCGACTGGTATCTCGCGAATAACACGAGTAATGTTGGCTTCCAAAGCGTAATTATTCCTGAAGACCTGAGACTTTACATATCTCCAGAGGAAATTATCCAAAGATGTGATATCGCGCGATCTAGGCGGCCAATTTACCGTAGCAAAACGTGAAATTAAGTGCTCACCGGATTTTTCCCTCAACAAGTCCATTGTTTCACGCGCTGTATATATATATCTTTGTTGAAATCAGAGCTCACAAAGACCATGTGCTTGAATTTCAGGAGGCACAATGATCCCACCAGCCTATAAACCACACCATACCGTTATTTTTAATGGATGTAATGGTAGCTCTTGGTACTCTTCGGGTTGCTCATCAGCCCAAATACGGCAATTTTGTTTATTAACGTATTCATTAAGCCAGAAGTGGGCTTCATCACTGAAGAATAAATGTTTTTAAAGTTTTTAAAGAGCCCATTCTCTAAAAATATGACTTAAATTCAAGTCGCCTCGCTTCAATTCTTGCACAAGTTGAATTTTGTATGCTTTCAAGCCGAGATCCTCACGTAAAATACGTCAAGTTGTCGAATACTCCAAGCCAAGCTGCTGAGAACGACGAAAACGACGACGAATTGATTCGTCACGGTTTTCGTGTACACTCTCAGCTACAGCTGCTATAGTCTCATTACTACGTGCTGAATGTGGTCTAACCGGTCGAGTATCATCCACTTATGTAAACTGGTACTCAAATTTGCGAATGGTATTGGCAATAGTGGTTTCAGTAGGTCGATTATATGCACCGAAAGTTCCTCGAATCGCACGAAAAACATTTCGAACAGAACGCTGATTTTCGTAATACAGCTGAACAATTTGGAGACACTGTTGTGCTGTGAGTCTTTCTATGATGACTTGCCAAACGATACTAAACAAAAATGTTAAAGCAGTTTGATAGGAGTCACGCGTGATCTGTCAAAAAAGTCCTATTGAAAATCAAACCTCACGATGAATCACTCCTTACCTATCTCCATTCTGTAAAGAAACTGATTTTCCTTGATATTAAAATGAAAAAAGTTGTAAAATGTTTTTGTAAGCAAATCAAAATATGATCACAAAACTGAAAGTAATAATGTTGCATCATTACATAATGAAGAAGGAAACAAAAGTTTTCGAGTACGGTTTGTACTTTTTATTTAACTAAGCATGAAATTAATGTAAATTAAATTTTGCCCACCCTTATTGAAAATGTGTAGGTTCGTATGTAAATTATTATTTTTTTTTCTTGGATACGTTTTCTGCCAAAAGTTGAATTAAACAAAAAATTTACATCGCGTATTATCGTTGTCTGCGAATTGTGGGTTTTCATTTCGATTTCGAAGAACGCATTTGAACTTCGTTTTCATATATATATATTCTCTTTGAATGACCGAAAATGAGGAAACTTTGTTTGCCTTTATTATTTCTTACTCTTTCTCGTTTTGTTCATCGCTTATTTATCATTATTATTATTTTTTTTTTTTGTATCGGGGACGTTGAATATTTAAAATACAAAAAAATTTACAAACTTTTTAAATTTTCTTCTTGTTAGTATTGAAAATCATTGACCAAAGTTTCACCAGCTTAATGTTTTTTTTTTTTTTTTTGCTGACCCTTGTCGTCATACTAAAAGTCGATTTGTAACTGAATATTTTTTTTTTTTTTTTCAAAATAGTAAATACACTAACCCGGTAATTTTATTAACTGGTCTGCGTACTATGAGCGATCATTTATGACAAAAAATAATGAGAAACTTAGACGAAATTATTTAGAAAATCGCCAATCTTTAGAACGTTAAATTAATTAATTAATATGCTAATACATCTATAAAAAAAGCAAAAAAGGAAAAAAGTAGGAGTCATGTCCGTTTGTCCGGTTATAACATATACACGTATTTTGTTCATAAGGTATCCTTCGTATAAAAAAAGAAATTTTGGCCCTAGTTTATTAAGAGTAACTATGTAGAAAGTGATATACGTTATCTTTCGCGGTGGTTTTTTTTTTTTTTTTTATTGGGCTGTCAAACAAGAAGCTTTATTTCATCACAATCAACTGAGTGTAATTGATGATATGTTGGCATTTTAATAGTAAGTAACATTAAGGAAGTTAATGGCTTGTTTCTCCATTCACAATCAGTGCACATATTTCGTCTTAATACGACATACATTTGACAGAAATACTAAAATATCTTAGATGTAAAATTGTTAGTTGTAATTTTTCTGATTGATGAGTAAGTTCTTTAATCGAATATCAATTATTTTTCGAAAAATTTAGTCTAATAAATAGTAAAATACTAGTATTCTCCATGGTATCGTTCTGTCTACAGCATTCTTTTATGTATAATATATCTTCTGTTTGTTACCCAAGGTTTAATAGAATTTATGATGAATCTATGACTGTTATTTTTTCGTCATTGATCATACTTTTGGTAGACGCTGCCATTGCCGGTTCACAAAGTGAAGTATGATATAAAGTTTAATAATCGGTATGACTACATATTCGATATTGACAAAAATGATGCGAAATATTGCAATTTCTTCAAACATTGAACGATATATTTCCTCTGCTCTGATCTGAGAGAAATATTATATATAGGCCTTCATCCGCTGTAAATTGAAGTAGAGTTCCCACATTTGGTTGCTTCGAAAATTTCTCTGCACTTCCTTGATGTATCATACGATTTCGAATCGGTTGTATACATGCAGAAAAGTTCTTTAGGATCAACTGGATCCCATGTCTTGTAGGGTATGTAAAGATTCTGAGGAAATACTTAGTGAGGAAGATAACATAGATTTTAATATTTTATTCTCTTGCTATGAAGCTCTGGAACACAATTGAAGCCAGAAAATCACTATCAGTTTGTTCTCAGAAAAATATTAAATACACAATTCACAGCACAATCAAGCTTCCTGATTACATCAGTATCTCTTAAGTTTAGATTAACATAGTTATTACCACGTTTTTATCGATAGTCAGGTGGCCGTAAAAACGGTTTCTTGTACCGAAATAAAATCCAAACTAATTCACCAGTGTTGCAAATAGATTAAGCCGTATATTACGAGTACAACGATATAACAGGTAGAGACATGCATGACGAGTGCCATGAAAAGTATGCAATAGGCACTATTGTCGATCAAACCACCACTCTGTAATATAATAAATATATATCCGTATGAAGATCAAAAATAGAAACCATTAACCATCTAACAGGTAGTTCGAACAGTCCCGAGACTAATATATAAAAACACAATTAATTCATCAACTTAGTCTCAATTCAGAGTGATACAACCACTCTAGCGCCGTTCTCATATTTCTATGCATTTCCTATAGAATGATTCGTCCAACCCTTCAGTTTCGCCAATTACCTCTTCATTGGAGCCACCGCGAGCTTTTTTTTGAGTTTTGCGTACAGGTAATATGACTCATGCTTCATCCATTATCACATACGGTATGAAAAAATCCTTTTTATTTCGCTCAAACAACTAAAAACAGCGCTCTGAATCATAATAAAACCCAGATAGGATGTACACGGTCTATTGATTTTTTTTTTTTACCCTTTGAGATGTACCCTTAAAATGTTTGCACAAAGCACGGCCGAAGGAAATTTGGGAAAAAAAAAAAAAATGAAAGTTACCGATGTTTTAAGTGTGTGAATGTTATAATGATTAGGAAATAGAGAGCTCGGCAGGACATTCCACAAGTGAGTTGTTCGGCTTAGGAAGGAATCACGATATTTCAAAGTACGTCCGAAAGTAGGCTTGAGAGTGTACTGATGAGCATTCACAGCGAGACGAATGTTACGGTTGAAAGTTTAAAGGGCTAAAATGCTACTGGCGATTTTTGTTGAGCACTGGTGGTGGAAATAGCGATAGCAAAAAGTAAGACACGCGACATTTCGTCGGTGTTCGAGAGTATCCATTGACTAAGTAATATGAGGTTTTCTAATAACGACTTGACAACTTTTTTTTTTAAATAAGAGGCAAACCACTTGAGATATTTCAAAAACTTTATTATTGGCTTGAAGTACAATCAAAACATTTATGAATGGAACTCGACTTCATTCATATGGCGGGCACGTTTGCAGCGGTCGATTCGTTGGACCCAATTTTCAACCACTTGGCCACACATTTCGGCCACTATTTCGCGTTCAATGTTAGCTCTGAGCTCTTTTAACGTCGTCGGCGTGTTGGCATAAACCAATGACTTAACGTAGCCCCACAGAAAATAGTCAAGCGGCGTTAAATCGCACGAACGAGGCGGCCAATCGACTGGCCCATGTCTTGAGATAACACGCTCATCATACTTACTCTTCAATAAATCGATTGTAGCCTGTGCTGTTTGGCTTGTGGCACCATCCTGTTGAAACCACATGTCGTCCAAGTCCATATCTTCCAATTCGGGCAAAAATAATCGGTGATCATGGCGCGATAACGGTGAACATGCACAGTAACGTGGCGATCATTATCGTCGACGAAAAAATATGGCCCAATAACGCCGCCGGCATGCAAACCGCACCAAACAGTTATTTTTTGTGGATAAAGTAATGATTCATGAGGCACATGTGGGTTTTCACCCGACCAATAACGCATATTTTGCTTATTGACGAACCCATTGAGCCAAAAATGAGCTTCGTCACTGCAGATGATTTTGCGATTCCGAATATCTGTAGAAAATTTTTATAATTTGCAGACGTTGTTCGTTAGTGTGCTTTACCATGATGAATGTTGAGTTTACTGAATAAATTGACAGTGACAGTTTGATGATTAGTGAAAGAGTGCGTTCACAAATTAAATTCAAAGTTGTCAAGTCCATATTGGAAAACCCTATGAGTTTTATCGCACGGTTTGGAATTTTATCTAACATGTTCATAGATGACCAGATGTGTGCATTGTTATCCAATTTTGGGCGTATAAATATTGTACCTTATATAATGAGGTAAGATCAGAATATCTTATATCTTTTGAGGATATTTAGACATTTCGAAGCATTTTTGGCTACATGATAAACTTTGTTGATAGTTCCCAATTTGTTATTTGTGAAGGCTTCAATGCCGAAGGAATATTTTGGATTAGAATTGGCAGAGAAGAGATCATTTATTAAAATTAAAAAGAGTGTCGGAGACAGAACGGAGCCCTGAGGCACACCAGTATTTATTTGGTGAATATTGGACTTGAAACCATCCAAGACAACTTGAATTGAATGTTCCGAAAGGTAGTTTATAATCAATTAAAGAAAAAAGAGCTCTAAGTGTGATGTCAAATACCTTAGAAATATCCAGTGTAACTATCTTGCTTTCGTCAGGTTGATGTATGTTTTGGTTCCTGACTGTGCTGAGCTGCCGGTTTATGACCTTTTTCATGACCTTGGAAGGAAGGAACGTAACTTCGCTGGGTCTGTAGAAGGCGAGAGGAAAAGATTCGCCTTTTTTAGGTATTAAAATTTCACACGCTTAAGTAAGACGTTGCAGTTATTTCCGGCTAGTTTGAATTGTTTTTTCGGTTTTCCTCTATAAATTCGGTGTTGTAGGACCGAGAAATTGTTTCTCTTACCCTGATAGCTTCATCCGTAGAAGAGATAATGGATCACATTCTAAAGATCCAGCGCCATCTACGTTATTATCGAGGAAATATAACGACCAGTTAAATTTCTAAAGAAGTCCGTTCCAACTGGCTCTCTCGTGTTACCATACAGTTCTGTTAGGAATCTTTTCTCTAACTATGTGATCGATGTACGAGAAATTAGGTGATATGGCAGAGTAATCCGACGAGCTTAAAGGGAAAGCACATTGACCTTGCATTTATTAGAGTGAGAAGTAAAAAACAAGTCCAGGGTGTTGGTATTGCGATTATCAACGTTTGTAATACGTTTGGGCTCATTTACAAGCTGGGTCAAGTTATTTTCCGCAGCGAAGATCTCAACACACCGTCCTTCGGGTGTTGTCTGACCAGAATTTCGAAGTCACCTAGAAATATGTATATTGAAATCGTCCATAATAACGATTTCAGTATGAAGATACAGGCAAACAATTCATTGAATGGACTTAGCGTATTGAACTCGTTAAAGGTCAAATTGCTGTCCAGTTTGGGGCTTCTGTAAATGAATTAGTGAATAATTTGCTTTCAGAAATGGAATTTTAACCACATGAAGTGGTTAAAAAGTGGTTAAATGGCAAAACCGTTTGAGAAAAGAATATTGGCACTAGTTCGTACCCAGGCAACTTCAGATAAGCGTGATCTGAGAGGTGTGGGCGTGGATTGACCTGTGTTTCACTAAGTGCCAAAAGAGCTAGTCTGAATTTATAAACGTGAACGTGCGCAGAAAAGTAATTACTTTTTAGTCAGGCTTGCTATCTCCACCCTTAATTCGAGAGTCATTACAAGCAAAAAAAAAAAAACCGTTGATGCTAAGCAAGACTGCGGAGTGAAAATCCTGACGTTGGTTGCCATGAAGTGAAGAATTTGGTTATAATGGAAGTTATTCCATACAAGGTGCTTTCCAAATTAAACAAGAATTTTAAAAAATTAGAACAACAAAAAGTTTTGTTGACAAAACCGATTTAATTTATTCAAAGTTTCCTTCTGACTCAATACAGCGATTTCCACGATCTTAACGCAGGTCGAATGTGTATTTTAGATTTTCGGCCGTGATGTCCTTTCCTTTCATCAGCAAATGATGAAATCAGGTGAATGTCAAATTACGTGAAATAAAATGCGATTTTAGCCAAAAAAAAAAAAAGAAAAACCGGTCACAAGTGTCGTTGGATGAGATGGCACATTATCGAATATCGAACACAACGAATACGATGCACCCAACTCTACAAATCACCAATTGTGCATTAAATGTTTGGAGTGGTAGAACGAACTCTTTGTGGACAGTGCTCTCGGAGTCGTAAAAGCAAATCATCATTATCTTCACTTTTGATGTTTCCAAATAAGGTTTTTTGAGTTTTGGCTCGTCTGGCGCCTTCTAGTCAACAATTTGACACAAAAACACTGTCACTTCAGACAAAAATGTCTTCGTCAAAATGTCGATTTTGATAGTGCATCAGTGAAAATATTAATTATGATATTAAGCCATTCTACCAAACCAAAACTAGGTCTTAATGGCTTACGTAGTTTATTGTGGCATATAGGTGTCTTGCTGAATTTCTTACACTCAATACCTTAGAAGTTTATATAGAAAATTGAGTTTACTATATAATTATTTCATTCATGATCTGTGAAGAATTTCGGATTGAGTGCCTTTCAACTAACAATTCATTTCTTATTATCTTTTATTAGTATGGTAATGTCAAGGACTTCCTCTTACGCACAAAAAATGTTCGTTTTGGGAGTCAGGTGTTGGAGTGTACTACATATTACGATACAGAATCTAATTAAAATTAAATAAAAATGAAAATAAATTGCATGTTTTTAATCAGCTAATTAGTTTTTAACTAACCAATATAACCAATTTTACATTAAGTTATCTCAATATATCCCTTAAACGTTTCCGAATTTCCATTACAATTATTATTATTACTTTTTTTTTTTAACCCAAAAATATCAAAATGAAATGCTCCCCATTGGTAATTGAAAGTGATTTGCCTTTTTTGTTTTTCATAGTCCACAATGGGGGGGTTTTATGCTCATGTACTTTAAAAATAACAGGATGAATGAAAAAAAGGAAGTCCCCATTGAATGTGTCCTAGTTGTAGCCTACAAGGAACACATTTTACTCGAACACATATGCGACAAGAAACAGGCGCAGTTCGATATTTTCTTGTACCCGTAGCTGGGTAATAAATTCTGCCTCCAGTCGCTCATAAATTAAAACGCAGTGTGGTTAATACTCTTGTTTGTGGAGTCATGAACGACTTTTCCCCGTTCTGATTCGTTGATCCCCTATTGCATGCGGGAACATAGATTCAAACAAATTTTTATTATCAAACATTTGTTTCCGGAAGATATATGGTGGATTTTATTGTAAATTTGTTGCGATAAACGAGTATACACGCGAATATGAATTGCTTTGAATGACTTTATTTTATTTTCAATATAAAAAAATTCATTAATTGATTCAGACCGAGAGTTACGATTTTTATAGTCGTATCTGAGGGATTATTTCCAGAAACAAAGATTTTCTCAGAATCTTAGAGTGTAGATGAATATACACCCTGCCTGAATCCAATTGCAACCAACTTCAGACTGGTATAATTTCCAAACTATTCATGACTGTGAGCTCAAATTTTGACACATGACAGATAATTTTATTATTTACAAACCTTTTAAACTATTTGCGTCTCAGTTGTGTTAAAAATTTTTTATCCGCGATTGAATTCAAACATGATAGTGTGATTGCTTTATATTTCGCTGGAAAACCACAAGTAGCTATCGTTAGAGCACAGCATTTCAACGTGAATAAATCATTTGTGTCTCGAACCATAGCTCGTTACCGTGATACTGGCAGCGTTGCAAAACGCCATGGAGGTGGTCATAAAAAAACAGCATCATCGTCAGAAATGGTTCGGAAAGTGAAAGCTCGAATTCGGCGAAATCCGCGTCGAAGTGGAAGAAAAATGGCTCGTGAGCTCAACATTATCGTTGGAACGGATGCAACACATAATGAAAAACCATTGAAGTTTCAAAAAGCACACGATCTTACACCGCAACAGAAAAAAGTTAGAGTCGAAAGAGTGAAGGATTTGCTACGCTTGCACGAAAGTGGTGAGTTGCCGAATTTGGTTTTTTCCGATGAGTTGCCAGAGAGGTTCTTCGAAAATTTACACCTTCGGATGGCCACCAGAAAGCAGGCAGAACCGATGGTGATGGTGATGCGATCATATACCGTGAAACTGTCTTAGAGTCAGTATTGAAGCCTTGGGCAAACAATCATTTCGGTCGGAGACCGTGGACATTTCAACAAGACTCGGCACCGTCTCACAAAGCGCGCGTTCGCCAAGATTGGTAAAAAAACAATGTTAAACACTTCATTTCTTCGACACAATTGATTGCAAATTCCCCAGATGCAAATCCGTTGGATTTCTCTGTCTGGGGTACTTTGAAGGCGAAGGTTGGCACTAAAAAATACCAAAGTTTGGACCACCTCTAACAAGCACTTCGCCGGGAATGGGCCAAAATACCGCAGAGCCACTTGCGTGAATAGCGCGATGCTTTCTTCGGCCGTCTCGAGGCCATTATTCCCGCCAAAGGTGGATACATTGAAAACTACTGATACAATTTGAAAATTGATGTATTTTCCAACATTTTTTGCTTGGGCACAATAAAATTTATCAAAAAATAGGAAAAATATAGCATTTTAAAAAGTTGCAGTTCGAGTCAGGCAGGGTGTAGAATCGTTTTTATTGAAATCAATTTGTGTGTTGAGATTGGCAAAGAAAGTGGATATTTTTCCTAATTGCAATGAAATGATCTTAATTTCTCAAAACCTTGGAATGCATTCAGTGTGGAACTTTAGTGATTTAAAGCTTATTTTGCTTTAAAGCCTTCACAAAAGTCTAGCACTTTAAATGTGCCGTATTGAAATTGATTATTATTATTAAGTTCTTAAAATAAGTATCTTTTTAAATCTTGTCCAAAGTCTTTTTTGACATCAAATGTTTCGGTTAAGTTGCTTCCGAGTGTTCTCCATCGTCATTTTGCACAGATGGATGACTATATACAGTTCGTCAAGAAAGTGTTTTTACAACCAAAACTATATATTTATATTCTTCTTGAATAAATTGCGTTAACTGATTGCGGGTCTTAGGACTTTTTTATTCGCTTTTTTTTCCAAATGTACCCACAAATTCTCTAAAAGATTTAGGTCTGGCCTCTGGGCAGGTGTATTGAGCTTTTATTTTTTAAAGATATATGGTAACTTTATAAATTTCATAAGAACAAAATGGTTGAAAAACAAAACTGTTTGGTTTTATATTATTTGTATTTATGTTTAGAAGAGAGGAACATCTGCAAGCTGCATATGTTTCAACTGATGGCTTAAGATGTTCAGAGATTTTTGTAAAATATTCATAAAACTTGTTACAAATTAAGTTAGAGTCAGTAAAGTTGAAATCATCAATCTAAAGTCTATCAACTTTTACATTTTCTTTACTTGTACCTAATATGCTGTTTACTACTTTCCCCTCTAGCTTGTATAAAAGAATCAATATAAAACGTATTACAAATTTCTTCAATGAAAAGTGGACTTTTTTGCAAAGTTCTGTGTAATATTTACTCAATTTTAGTTTTTTAGTTTAATACGATTTAAGAGTTTGTGTTATGCACAGTAATAGTACAGTTTTTAAGATGACAAAGGAACATGTCAAAAGCATCTATGGATTACTTTTCTAAAAAAAACTGGCTCCCAGAATTCAAATTGTAGGCATTCATCTAATAGGTTGTAGCGTGCCCTCTTGTTTTTTATGTAAGAATTCTTAAGTTTTAGAGGCTTACAATTAAAAATACAACTAAGTGTAACCATACAATATCAAGAACAGATCCACTATATTTGAATTTATGGTTTCTCTGGAGACGGATAAATATATGATCAACACAGGACTTAGTTGACTCCGTTATACGAGTTGGTTCATTTATTAAAATTTTTCGACCATTGATGTCATCCAAATGTGTGGTCTTTGTATTGGTAAAATCACCGCTGTCGAGTACAAATTTACGGGCACTACTATGCAAATAAGTATTTCATCGCATCCATGTGGTTATCAATAAAAACTAGGTCTCCAACTCCTTTGTTTGATATACAAGCCCTCACTATAACGGACAATTTACCAAATTTGACCGCTGGTATTATATTTATTTTATCCAAGGCTTTTAAAGATTGCCACCTGCCTCTATTCGCTCCCTCCCCATAAAACAACATTATTTTAGTTTCGTCACAGAAAATAACGTCATCCTAATGTTCACCAGGCTGCCGAATATGCTCTGTCGCGAACATTTTTTTTTTTCTTATGTTTTCTTGTGAGAACAACGTTTTTTTTTTGTGCTAATTTTTAAGTTTATTTGTGCTTTAAAAGCACCTGCTGAATAGTCTCGTAAGGTAGATCGATTCCACATTCCAACTTCAATTCATTTGCTAGCACTCTAGTCGATATTCGGGGATTTTCATAAATTTTCTAATTATTTTCCTTTATTTCTTTTTGATAATTTATTAGGCCTGCCCTCTGCCTTTATTAAATGCAATGCACGATTAATGATGTTATACAAGTATATTGTTTGTCGGGTCAAACCAATCATCTGAGATAATTCTTTTACTATAAATCAACTGAATTACGTCACTTGAAACCTTTTTACCTGGCCCTTTTAATTACTTTTGTAACTTAATATTTCTTCGGCGGTTAAACAAGGACTAAAACAATTTCACTCCACTCATTTAAAATAGAGTAAACAGCTAAAACAAAAACAGAAAGAACTCCTATTACTGTAAATTTCATTCGTAAACGTAAAACCACAATGTGTTAAAAGACTTTCTTGACACAAAATTTCTTAGAATTAACTCATTTTTGTTGTTTTTTCGAGTAAATGTTTATGTTATCTGTTCATAAAGAAACTTTGTTCGCAAACTGTATATAGCTGTGATATGCGACCTTTAAATCAATGAAAAGATGGTGGGTATCGATTTGCACTTTTTTATTTATTTATATATTTATTTATTTATTTATTTATTTTTTTTTTTGAGTATTAAAAATTGGTTGATTGTGGATTTTCCTGGTCCGAAACCAATCAGGCCAATTTGGTTGTTTACGGAACGTTGTTTTCTCATATTGCTAAATATTCTCTAAGAATCTCTACTCCTTTTAATTTTACAATAATAAAAGGAAAAAATAAAACTAAAACTTTCAAACCGAAATCAAATTATACTGCACACAACCCATCAAGTAGTGTTTTGATCCTGTCAAAAAAATCAATTCATTATTTTCTGCTTTCACCTAATTTTGGTCATTTCTTATTCCTTCACTTTACTTCTAATCAAAATAATTTTTCACATTCACACAATTTTTTTTTCTTACTTTTACATTGTTTCTAGGAATCCACTTGAAGAAATTGAAGCAGTATTTAGAAGCTAAAATTTTTAATTTTTTTTTAATTATAAATTAACATTTCCCTTATTATTTCTTTTCACTTTAATTTAAAAATTAATACTTAGTGAGAACTAAATTAACTGAAAAAGGGAACCAATTTTATTTTTTAATTAACGGATAGTATTTTCTTTCTGTGCTATTTCTTATACATACTCAATTTTACATTTTATTTCTATCAATGTAAAGTACATATATGTATATACATACATATGTAGCCCTAGGTTTTAGATAGCTCAATTTGTTTTAATTTAGTATGCTAGAGATAAACAGTCTACATAAGCATTTATGTACAATGTTGATAATGTCATATTGGGAAAAAAAAGCAAAAAATGATAACTAATTTTAATAATGCTAACTTTATGCTGTCTTTTATATGGAAACTATATATTATATATTTATATCTATAACTAAAACACACATTTTTATCACGATCTTTTGTATAAACAAACCTTTTATTTTATTGTTAAAACATAATAATATAAAAAAAAATAAAATTTAACATAAATTAAACTTTTTGGACTTTTATTGGTAAAAAGATTTTTTCTGTTGGTGGCAAATTTTCTATTTCTTCACACTTATGGCTTTGCATTTATTTATCTTGCTTCCAATTTATATATATATAATGCTAATTTAAAATTTATTAATTTATTAAGCACGTAGGGAGTCCTATTATATATCCTGTGTTTATAATTCGATTTTCATTTCATTTAATCATGCGTAAACTAAATATTTTGAAGCAAGTTGATTAAAAGGTTAAAAGAAAAAACAAAAAAGTTGGTTAATATTGAATATCGTAATGTGATTTTCATGAGGAAAATATTTTTAAAAATAATATTAACTTACTTGCAATATACGTATTAAATTACCAGTACATATATTCATTTTCTCCTAAGAAAGGAATAAGCGATCTAAGAGTCATGGTTCAGTTGAAAATTGGAAACTCTGTAGGAGCTAAGAAAAGAAAAGAAGTCATTCAGGATGTTATGCAGAATCACAGGTTGGGTCTAATGATCAAGAATGCCTTGAAGTACACAAAAGAAAATCGAAACCTGTGGTTGAAAAATAAACTTTATTGATGAAAGAAAATTGTTCACTATCCACTAACTAAAACGAACTGGAATTTTTTAGTGCGTTGACGGTGCCAGAGGGCTTTTAGGACCAAATTTATGCCCGAAAGTTTGTTTATTTATTTATTTATTTGTTTTTTATTCTCCGTTGTCCAGCAAATGCAGCAATCTTGCCAATGTACGCAAGCAAACCTGAGACAGACCAATTAAATAAATATGGGGGTGGCCGTGGTGTAGTGGTATACGCATAGACTCCTCAAGCAGAAGGTCGCGGGTTCGAATCCCGTGCGAGGCAATTCTTTGAAAAATTCTTTTTATAGAATTTGTATGTAGTTATATGGAAATCCCGTCGGCGTCAACTCTGACATGAAGGCATAACACTGATGTTGGAGTGGTTGCTGGCTGGTCTAAATGTCCCGTCCAGTTTGACAACCACCTCTGGGAAAAATATCGAAACCTAATACACCTGAGTTTCAAACTTCTACACCACCCGCCCGCGCCCTGGAGAAAAAGCCAGTAAAAGGGTATTCATATCCACTTGGTGCGCGCGCGGTATTATAATAAAAAAAAAAAAAATGGAATGGTTTCTGTTCAAAGGATTGATGTAATGTTAATGTTATGCTCTTACTTCAATTATAGAGTTAGGTTAAAAAGTAAGGCGAAAATTTGTTAAACTATTACTTACTACTGAAAGTGTAACGTTTCCGAAAAGTCAGCCTTTCTAAAGAGTATATTTTGTTTGTATTAAGAATGTATTTTATCATATTTGACACCTTAGCAATACTTATTAGAGCCAACTGGTTTGAAATAGTTGGGACTGGTGATTTATTTTTAGATTTTGTGAAGTGATTTCTGCCTTAAAAAAAAAAAAAACATTTTTTAACTTCTTGGAATGTTCTTTGACGTTACGGTCATTTTTTTTTTGTTTTTGTTTTTTTTTTTTTGATAGCAGCAGTGCACAATAGTGTGTAAAAGTAAGTTATCTTGACTAACTTAAGGTGGTTCTCTCAAATTGGCTGCAAAACTGCTGCAATATTTGGCGGAAGAACAAATATTTCCTTCCTCAGTTTTAAGCAACTCAAAAGCTTTGTGCGCTATGTAACTGTCAGTTAACAATATTGTTTTTGTCAGCAAATTTTTTTCAATGAATAATGAATGAAGTTTGCGAGAAAACATTGCTATTGAATTTATGAAACAGTAAAGTCAAATGATGTTTACATTTTTTACGAATAACCATGAAATCAGTCATAAAATCATTTTGACGTTATGCACGGTGAATAAGTTTATGTAACCTGATTTTTAAAGCGCTTGCGCGTTTGCGGATTTGTTAGTGAATATTGGGCCTGCCTTGTGTGACTCATCAGAGTTCGCGCAAATTAAAAGTGTCAGTAGCTCTTTTGGGGTTTTGTTTGTTTATGTTTTATTAGTTGCAGTAACGTACATACGATTTCTTATGTAATAAATGACAATATAAACTTGGTTCATCCGCATTAAATACTTACGTATCGCTAAGTCCAAGTTTAATAATCATCCTTCTGAATTTTCGTGCATTTGTTTCGAAAACAAACTTAGATCCCATACAGTAATAACAGTACAATTTTAAGCTGGCTAATCCAAGAACCAGTCCTATAATTTGCTCTCTACCAAATGATTCTAGTAGTCAGTCTTATGAACTTTTGTAAGAATTGATTAACATTTTTTTTAATCTCTGAAATTGCCGGCTTGGTGGCACTATATGGTATTCGATTGCCTTGAACAGCATCGTCAAGTTTCTTTAAGATCTCTATTTTTTGTTTTAAATTGAATCGAACCTGCTTTCGTTTAAAATCTTTGTTTTTATTTTTTTTAAACTTTATTTATAATTATAACTTTATATTATATATTATATAATTATCGCACCACATACACATTTTTCTAAAGCATCTCTTAATACTCATATTGGAACATAAAGCAATTGAGCATGCAGCTGCTTAGAAACCCACATTTATTTGCAATGCGTACCTCCTGTGTTGTATAGTTTTTTTTTTTTTGTTTCTTTGAATTTGATATACTAGTATGGTTTATGTTCTATAAACGGAATGAACCTTCTTACGTCCTGCATCTAAGACGCTGCTAGGCCTTTCCAAAACAATAAATCTTATAAGTGCGTAAAAAAGCAACCGTGGTTTGACTGCGAGTGTTAGGTGACCAGGAAGAAGTCTTTTGCTTATTTACGATTGTTGACGGAAACCGGCAGCAGTTGTGCGAAGAGCCTTTACAAACATGCCAACCAAGAATATAGAAAAATATGCTCAGAAAAAAAAAAAAAAAAGTTTTCGAATCAACTCGCCAAAACTCTTTCGGAAACATTCGACAGTCGCTCTTTCTGGAAACATGTAAGACTTCTCAATGGCACGTCCTTCGCGCGAGGTATCCACGTTGAGGTAGGCATCCTAGCAGAACATTTTAAGCAATTATTTAACCCCCCAACTAGTGCTACCCATTTGCACTACGCGTTGCCAATCCAAAGTGTGGAGGTGTTGGACAGAAAATTTCGACTCCAGGAGGTCTGTAATGCCGTTCTACGATATAAACCGAAAAAGGCTTCCGGAGGAGACCGAGTGCCTTACGAGTTTTTCATGAATGTCTCGTAGGAATTTTCTGAGAAGTTAACGACAGTGTACAATTACATTCTTGAGGTAGGGGAGGTGCCATCAAGTTTTAAGAAAAACATTGTTTTCCCTCTTTTTAAGAAAAGTGACAATAAAGATCCTCGGAATTATAGGGGCATATCCTTTTTAAACCCTATAATGAAAATTTTCACGGGAGTTATTTTGCATCGACTGTCCACATGGGTTGAAGCAAACAACATCCTGAGAGAATTTCAAGCGGGCTTTCGGAGTAAACAATTTATTCTCGCTCACTAGTATCGCGGGGTACTACGTGGAAAAAGGAAAAAAAGCTGTACTCGTTTTTTGTGGACTTCAAGGCGGCTTTCGACTCCTTTGATAGAAGATCGCTGTTCTACAAATTGAGCAACTAAGGTGTGTTAACAAAAATCCTCAAAGTCCTATAAAGTCTGTACAGGGAAAATTTGTCACAATGGTTTGAATCACACATGGGTGTAAAGCAAGGCTGCCTCTTAAGTCCTCTTCTGTTCCCTCTATTTCTCGATGACTTGCCAACTTTGAGTTTGAGTTTTGCTAGCAGAAACACCGGCAATGATGCAATTGATGATAAATAAATTACAGCAATATTGCAGTATGTGGGATCTACAGATGAATACAAGTAAGTCCCAAATAATGGTATTTCGAAATGGCACTGGACGTTATGCGAGGGGTGAAAAAAATGAAATGAAGAAATTGGGAGAGTTAAGGAATACAAGTACCTTGGAGTTATAGTAACACCAAAACTCTCCTTTAAGAAGCATCTTGTGGAAAAATTAAGACAAGCGAGGAGTACTAACTAAGGAGTACTTAGTAAAAAAGATATTGCATTGAGTACGAAGTATAAAGTTTTCGAAGTGGTAGTGAGACTATTATGTGTTACGAAACGCAAGTTTGGGGTAACACTCAATATGAAGAAGTAGATAAATTACTGAGATACTTCATAAAGAAAATATTTAGACTAACAGTAAACACGCCGAACTACATGCTTCATCAAGAAACCGGTTTATCGCCTTTGTACATATTCACCATGTAAGTGCACTTTATGTACGTCCTAAAAGCACTTTCACTCCCCGATTATCGATTACCACATGTTGTCGAAAAAAATTTTCTTACCCGAAAGTTATAGTTTGCTAGAAAATAGGATAATCTATGCCAAGAACATGGCGTTACGCTCCCTGTAGATAATGTCGCCTCACTAAAGCGATCTTTACCGTAACTTCTAATAAAAAAAAATACCGCCTGCCGATTTATCTTTGAGCAGAAAACACGACAAAGCCTGACTAGATGTACGCATAGCACTCTTACCTATGACCTAGGAGACGGAAACTACTTTAAAGATTAACACAGTGCAAATACAATTTCCCTAATTTTCAAGGCGCGGGGAGAGCTGCTATATTTAAATGCAAGGCCTCATAGAGCAGAAGGGAATGATGAGTGTGCTTCACGTCAAGAGAAGACATTCAACACTTCTTGGGTGTATGTCCCATTGTAAAAGAATCACGAAGAGCAATTTGGGGAAAGAACACGCTGTCGTATACAGAAGTCTTCGCTCCACTTAATGGAAACAACTGAAGGGCATTGTATCTTTTTCTGAGAATAGCTTTGAAGTATAGGCAAAAAATTTTGAATGAAGCCTTTTAGTAATATGTTTATTTTTAATGGTATTATTTAATATGGGAATAAATACGAAAGAAGAAATCAAATCTCTTTTCTGGCTGACGGCAAATCCCAATGTTAACATAAATTTTGTAAATTTCAAAGAAAAAATGTTAATGGAATAGTAAAGATTATTACTAATACTGCTACTACTACTACTACTATTACTACTACTACTACTGTTACTACTACTACTATTACTACTACTAGTATACAAAATGAGATACATCTCCAAATGCAAGTAAGCAAGCATCTCGCACTAAGGCGCCACATGAAATCCCGAACTTAGCGAATTTTACTGGATATTAAAATTCTCTGAGAGTCAACTTCAAACGGCATTTCAAGGATTTTTTTTTCGCCAATGGAAAAAGAAAATCTTCTATATGTAGATACTATAAGGATCACGCATGTTCATAGCAGAGCAAGATTCTTACTCACTAAATATATTTTCCTTCGAAATCAATTTGTTTGCTACTACAACAACACTTCGACTTATAAACCAATTCGCCTATCATGAAATTAACTTCTTTGGCAAATGTCTTTCCAATGAAAGTTCTTGAATGTTCCACTATTTAAATGCGAATAAATTTTATCGTGCTAGGTTGAAGGTTTGGTCCTTTAAAAACTGCGTAACAGATTTTGTTATTTGTTATTTAATATTTCTTTCTTCTAGAGCTATCTAAATTACGTCGGAGATTCTATGCACTCGATCAATAGTTGGATGCTTGCTTCTAAGCCTGAATTTGTGATAAGGGATACGATTTTTTTTTCTTAAATAACCGGTAGTATACGGTTAACAAGTATCGTCGATAAAACTTTCCTTCTTGGTTTTGGTTAGAGGGAGAATGGGGTTATTTGGTAAGTAAGGTGTGTGCTTATAATCCAAGAACAATTCAAATCTCAAACACAACATTCTAGTTGAGATTAAGGCCGTCAAAAATTCTGAATTTGGGATAGTGGCCTATAATCCCTGTTACTTCAGTGGTTTAATGGACCATGTGGTTCTAAGCGTAAAAAAAAGTTAAAAATAAAGATCCATGATGATTACTCATAATGTACTTATTTACTTAAGGTGGCGCTGCAGCCTGAGACGCGGTCTCCCATTGAAGATTCTACGCACTCAAGTGTAAGCGGAGACAAAGCACAATCTGGGAGTGTTGAGCTGGCCACGCTTTTTCTTTTAGTTTGATGCTCTTAATCCGATGAGAGATAAAGCATTTAATTCCAAAGAGAATAATATTTGTGATCATATCAGCAGCGGCATCCACGTCGTTATCAAGAAATCATGACGACCAGTTAAAATTCCCAAAGAAGCTATTAAGCTCGCTTCAATTGGCCTTCTTGTATTGCCATACGGTTCTTTTAGGAATCTTTTTTTTTAACTGTGTGTTGAGAGTACTAGAAATTAGATGATATGACACAGTGGTCCGTCAAGCCTAGATGGGAAGCACATCAACAGTGTATTTAACAGGGTGAGAAGTTAAAACAAGTCCAGGGTGGTGGCGGTATGAATATGGCGAATCAGGTTATTTTCCGCAGCGAAGTTCTCAATGCATCGTCGTTCGGGTGTTGTCTGTCCAGAATGCCAATCAGAAATGTGTATGTTGAAATCGCCCGTAATCACGATTTCAGTATGAGGATACAGGGTACGTGATAAATACAATAACGGCAGGAACCGAGTACAAGTAACAGTACTTAGATCAGGAGTGGAAGGGGAGGGTTACCCGCACAGTATGTAAATATTTTTGGTTTTTTTTTTGTACGTGACGCGATTTTTTTTTTTTGACGGCATACGTGTGCACTCGTCGGTGGCCGACTCGTTACTCTTATACTCAGTATAACTTGTTGAAATCATACTCGTATGTCGTTCACATCAAATTCTTGCAATGAAGGTACAAACAACTGTTTTATAATGTTGCAGTAGCAAACACCATTAACTGTTATTGCCTGACCAGCCGCATTTCCGAAGAAGAATGATGCCTTCAGCACAAATCCGTACTAAACAGTGACATGTTGTGGATCCATTGTTTTCTCAACAATCTCTTTGTTAACCCCAAATTCTGATAAATAACAGACCCATCAAGATGAAAATGAGCCTCATCGCTGACAATGATTTTGTTATGAAAATCAGCATCCACTTGTTGTTTCGTAATACATTCAACGAACTCTCTTCGAACTTCAGTTCTTGATTCAATTGCACTTTGTATGAAGATTTTTAATAACCCTGTACTGTCAGCTGTCACGTTATCTTTTTTTTCGTTGATAAACACTTTACCGCAAAATTCAAATCTTACGTGAATTTTGGGAAACCCTTTATTTAGAATTTTAAAATGTTTGGCATATAAAAAAAAAACAAAACAGTAGTACTCTAATTTTCAAGGGGTTATGCCTTCCTGTTTTATCAAAAACAAATGCAAAGAAAAGATAACATAACATAAGAGTCCCTTTCCAATTTTGAAAGAAGCAATTTTTTTATTGGAAACATTTTTTTTTTTTTTGGATTTTCCGCAGAGGACGACAAATATTTTTCTTCCTTAAATTTTTTTTTTATTTTAATTGCTTTAGTCATCCTTTTAATCGGTTCAATCTGTTATCTTAGACCGTTTAAATAACAATAAAGATAACGAAGAAGAATTGTATTCCAATCGTATACTTCGAATCTATTCACTAGGAGATTTTCCGTTTACAATTAAAAGCTGCTTTTCCCTAGAAATAAGTTTCTTTCGAGCCCTTGTCTGGGTTGTAACAAAGCTGCATCGTTAGTTGTATTTGTTATTCGCCATCGGCACTAGGACGACTAACTTTCAGTTTTAATTGACGAGAACTGTTTTTGGCAGATTTATGTTGTGATTTCGTTTCTTTTGTAATACTTTTCAGTTGAAAGTTTTCACTTTTTCGATTTGGTGAATTTAAAAGATTTCTTCTCGTCCACTTGCGTGTTATATATTTTATTTTGCGGATTTGACTGGAACTTGGTTAAGAATAGGTCAAGAGTTAGGTAGTGGAAACAGAAATTGACTACCAATTGTGGTAAGCAAAGGAGTTGCTTTTTATCTTGAAAAATCACTTTACTTTTTTGTTACTCGTAAGTGAAGACTTTATAAGCGCTCTAGTAACACAACGGCATGACGTAATTTTAAAACTGAAATTTTAAATGTGTACAGAAATTTCAAATTAACGAAAAAGTAATATTTTTTTAAATTGAGATAAAGTGAGTATTTGATTTTGAAATGTGGGAAGTGAACTTAAGTCGCGATCTAGTTTGAGCTTTATAATGTAAATTTACAACGGTTTGACGTATTTGGCTATCATGGTAAGCCGTTTGCAAAACAGGAAATCCAATAACAATTTGACTATTGAATGCAGAGTTTTCACTGAACATTTATGAAATCAAAGGGTTTCGAAAAACAATCTATGGAACCAAAAGCAAATATTTGCTTTTACTACTATCTTTACTTTTGTCATTTTTCTGAATATAGGTCCTAGAGCCGCTACTATATCTAGATGCAATTGTGTGCATCTAGATTTGGTAAAATGATTCAATTTTCGGTAACTTTTCCAAGAAGGTTGAGGTCTCCTTCCATTTGTGCGTGCCATTTCTGGCTCTTTATAAAACTTCCAACCGTAGCGTTAATATTCATTTGCTATCACATGCACTACCTATTCAGGTGACTAAAGCTCACTCTTACAAACAGGTTGATTTGATCTGTTCGTAGAGTTTTCTATTATGTTATATCTCCTTTTTCAAAGCGTTTTAATAGAAATGAGAATGAAATGTTTCTTATCGAACATTCTATATACAATAAGTATAGGAATTTTTATCCGCCTTTGATAACGTCCATGCTCCTGCGTTATAGAGCAAGACTGGGATAATAATAGTCTTATATAGAGTATCCTTAGTGTTTCTTAACTAACACTCTTATGTTGAAACCCTCTTTAGTTGAAATATCCATTTTTAAACATTTTTTTTAGTCTCCAAGTGAGGAATTTCAATTTCAATCTCAAATTTTCTAAATCATTTTTTTTTAATTCATTGTTATTTTATTAAATTAACAATGACATTGTAGTCGTTGTCATTATTCATCGCGATGTTTCTTCATTTCAACGATCAGCAAACAAACAGTGTTTCCGCTTTTGGTTTCATGTGTATGACCGACAAAAATGTTGGGGCTTTCAAACATGTTCTAAAAGTTGCTTCATGTGTATGGGCAGCTTAAGCAGAAAATAAAATAAAGAAAAAGCCCAACATTATAAAGTGTTTTTTTTTTTTTTTTAAGGACAGGTGGGCTTATAAACGTCAGGATTTCTACCTTAGTACAACCCCAAATCTTTTTCTCGTGTATTTTTGAACATATCTTAGTATCTTATATCAAAATCTTCACATCTTAGCAAATTTAAGATTTTCGTTTTTCAAAGCAAAAAGGTCATTTACTTTTAAGGAACATTAATTGTGCATGAAAAAAAAAAATAAACAAATAAATAAATATAAATAAAATCAAAAAAGACAACTATTCCGCACTGAAATACTTTTACATCTAATTTTTTCTGCAACCACAGTTAAAATTCCTAACTAATCTGCGTAAGGATGACGACATGTTGGCAATTAAGGACGCAAGAGTAATAAAGTTTGAAAACAGTAGTCCTGCATTATTGAACGCAACTTATGCAGTTCTTTGCTAGTATGACATTTTTGAAAACACCCAACACATTACTGTTTAAGCAATAATAAACAGAAACTCTTAAAATGTAATGTGATAAAGGATCTGATTATCTTCATAGAATACAGCTTCTTCTTTCAACACAAATTTCCCTGAAAACTAATCGCGCAACGACTGTAAAAGGAATGCAATGACCCACATTTCTTACTTAGAGAAATTTCAACTAACTCAGATTTTAAAAATGTTTCCTAATGTGGGATTAACTTCAGCTTTTCAAATTAAGACATATAACACATGGGCTGAAAAGTCAGTGCCGTTTTATTGGGTCGGTCTATAACTTAATTCGTGCGGTTTGCTAAGAGATGTCGTAACTTGTATTATTTCATTGGAACATGCGTTGGAAAGATACTGTCATTGTATGTCATTCATTTGAAGCGTAAACAACAACAATTTTTTTTCACTTAAATATGTCGAACTTTGTGCCTGAAAAAGTGTTTTTGCGGGGAGTTCTTCTTCATTACTTTAATATGAAGAAAACTGCTGCCGAAAGTCATCGAATTTTGGTGGAAGTTTAATGATGAATATGCGCTAGCTGAGCGAACGTGCCAAAAGTGGTTTGCACGATTTTGGCTTGGAAGACGATGAACGTCCTGGGCAGCCAAAAAAGTTTGAAGATGAAGAACTGGGGGCATTACTCTATGTAGATTGTTGCCAAACCCAAGAGGAGCTCGCAGAATCCTTAGGTGTCACTCAAGAAGCCATTTCAAAACCTTTAAAAGCAGCTGGATATATTCAAAAGCAAGGAAATTAGGTTTTGCATGTCCGAAATGCTGCTGGAACGCCACAAAAGGAAGTCATTTTTGCATCGGATTGTTACTGGTGATGAAAAATGGATCCATTACGACAACCCCAAGCGCAAAAAATCATATGTGAAACCCGGCTAACCAGCCAAATCAATGGCAAAGCCGAACATCCATGGCGCGAAGGTAATGCTCTGTATTTGGTGGGATCAGATGGATGTGCTCTATTATGAGCTGCTAAAACCGGATGAAACCATCAATTGACAACGCTACCGAACACAATGAATCCATTTGAAGAGAGCAGTAGCCGAAAAACGAACGGAATATGCGACCAGACACGAGGCAATAATTTTCCATCATGAAAACGCTCGGCCCCACGTTGCTATTCCGGTTAAGAACTTTTTGGAAAACAGTGGATGGGAAGTCTTACCCCACCCGCCTTAAAGCCCAGACCTTGCCCCTTCTGACTACCATTTGTTCCGGTCGATGCAGAACGCCCTCACTGAAATACGGTTCACATCAGAGCAGAATATCAAAAATTGGCTTGATTCATTCTTGGCTGCCAAGCCGGCGCAGTTCTTTTGGGATGGGATCCACAAATTGCCAGAAAGATGGGAAAAAGTCATAGCTTCAGATGGGCAATACCTTAAATAATACTATTGTATATGTTTTTCTTAAATAAACGTTCAATTTTGAAAAAAAAACTGCACGAATTAAAATATATACCCAATAAAACACAAAATTTTTGCAAAATTCCCTTTTGGAGATAGTCGATGAAAATTATTCCATGTGTATCCCAAAATACGGATGCCATAATCTTGCCAGTCGACTAGTGAGTTTATGGTCGTTTTGGATGAGGTTCATCGCCTGCTCGCCACTCAGCTGACTGCCGACTTGACTCTGGTGTGAAGTGATGGAGCCAAGTTTCATCCATTGTCACATACCGACGCAAAAATTCGGTTTTATTGCGGTTGAACAGCTTTAAACACTACTCTGAATCATCAACACGTTGTTGTTTTTGGTCGACTGTGAGCAAACGAGGCACCCACTTTGACCAGAGCTTTCGCATGTCCAAATATTCGTGTATGATATAACCAACATGCTCTTTTGATATCTTCAGAGCCTCAGCTATCTCGATCAACTTCACTTTACGGTCATTCGTAATCATTTTGTGGACGTTTTTGATGTTTTCATCTGAAACAGCCTCTTTTGGACGTCCACTGCGTGCATCATCTTCGGTGCTTGTATGACCACTTTTATATTTATCAATCCACTTACGAATGGCTTGTTCGTCTGGTGCAGAGTCCGGATAACACTTATCAAGCCATTTCTTTGCATCGGCTGCAATTTTTTAAATTAAAAAGCAATGATAAATCAACAGACGAAATTGCTTTGAATCCATTTTTTTCACAATAACAAACAAAAGTTGCTTCACTCACAACGCTATATCTCGAGAACTAATCGTCCGACAGCTATCAAATTTATACACGTATATTTTGAAGGTCATAAAAACTGCACCATATCAAAATGATTGAAAAATTGTTAATAACTACGATAATATTTTTTATAATGAAATGAAATATTTGTTGAGTACTCCGCAGTAATTTATAAGTATTTCTATCTAATTTCCATCTGTTTATTGAATGTTTGAAAAAAGATATTAACAAGGAATGAAAAACCAGTTAATTTTCTTATTTTTTTAAAATATTTAAATACAGTCATTGATTAACAAAATCAAACGATACATTTTTTTATGTATGTGTATATAAGATGTTTAGATATGCCACTTTTACCAAAAAATTATCAATACCGAGTTGCTCCTCCTTTGGATGTTATAACCGCTTTTATTCTAGAAGGCATCGATTTACTAGAAGTTCAGTAATATCACTTGAAATTTCAGGATTCCATACATGTTCCAGAACTTCATTTAGCTTTTTTCATTACAAGCCACAAGTGTTCGCTTGGGTTTAAATCGGGCGAATTAGCTGGCCAGTCTAGTCTGGTAATTCCAAGGTCATCAAACATTTTCTTGAGCTGAAAATTATTGAAAGACTTTAGTTACTTGTCTGTTTATTATTTATAAAGTAGACGTCTAGAAGTTGATTTATAACACTTAACTTACGGATTTGGCGCGGTGGCAAGATGCTGAATCATCTTGAAAAATGCACTTGTCAGTATACGAATGATGCTGTTCAATTGCTAGTACCAAAAACTCCCTTACTACTTCTCCATACTTTTGAGCGTTCATAGTTCTATTAACAAAGTGCAAAAGGTCCAAAACGTAAAAAGAAAAACATGCCCAAACCATTTCGCTTTGAGGAAACTTCACCGTTTTGCCTATGCACTCGTCCTTGACCATCGTACGTATGGCAAATTGTCGGCACACAACAACTTAAATTTACTTTCATCGGACCATATCACACATCGCCAATCATCCTGCGTCCAATCTTCGTATTTTTTTGCCCACGTCAAGCCAGCGTTTTTCATTTTTGTGGTTAGGAGAGATTTTTTCGCTGGTCGTCTTCCATATAAACCTATCTCCCGTATCCGTCGGCGTATAGTTTCGGCGCTTAGACCAACTTGATGAAATTGACTCAGCTCTGCTCTTATACGGACAGCACTTTGAAAGCGATCTTTCATGCTGATTCGTTGTAATACATTGTCCTTCTACTGGGTTGTTTTACATTTTCGTCCCGAGCCTTTTTTCCTTTGCAGTGGATCCAAATTTTCTTTTTTCTTCATCATTCTTCAACTATCAACGATAGTTGAATGACAGCATCCTATTTTAACCGCAATCTCACGATAACCAAGCCCTTCTTCGACTAAAGTCAATATTTGAGTCATTTGATGATATTTATCAGACATTTAACTTTTTTTTACTTATCACCGTCAAAGCTCAATTCAAACGCCTTCGTCGTTTCAGAAATACGAATTATTCAAAGGTAGAAATCATTTGAAAAGCAGTGAATCACCAGATCCTTTTATGGATTTCGTAATATATATGTATCATTAATAAATATATATTTTTAAAAATAGACTGAGAAATATAGATACGATAGACAGAAATTGCTTTACTTAATATCGTCTTCGAAATATTTTGTTACAAAATATCGCATCCCAATATTTTATGCTATTTATAGAAATAGACGAATAACTTAATTAAATTAGTAAAAATAAATGTTACAAATGAAAAAATTATTTTATTTTTTAAACTACTTAATAAGAACAATAAACTAAGTTAAATACTTTAAAATAAGCGTCTGTATAAATGATTATATGCTTAGCAGCCTGACATTTTCAATAGCATATTGTCATGAGAAACTTTGAGACATCCTTCATTTTCATATCCATCCGAATATCATCCCCATGACATCGTACTTGAATGAAACCACAATACTCTTACTTTGTAACTAACCACTATTATCAAGCATCCCATCGTCATCATTAAAAAAAAAAAAACGGATAAAAAATTTAATTTATTTCAAACATTTAATTTTCTGTTTTTCTTTTTGTTTTGTTTTTTTAATTTCTTTTTATTTTTGAACTCGCTTGGGCACTTTTCAATATTCCAACTATTTTTGTACAAAAAAAAAAAAAAAAAAAAAAAAACGAAAATCATTTTGTTGCACGTAAAATGTCTGGTTGTCATTTGTGAAACTTATACAAATTGAAAAAAAGTACACCCAGTACAACAACTGAAACAAGCACATCATCGATACCATCGCAAGCGTTATCTTCATTGGAACAAAGTTCGGCTTGTTTTAGGTCACCGCTAAACAAGCCTTCGTTGTTACCTAAGCCTAAGGTTAAGTTACCAGTATTTGCACCACCTAACCTCAGCCAAGGCACAACATCACCGCCTCCTGTAACAAGTCGTATACCAGTTCGCACAGCTAATGCAGAGAAGCGTGCTCGACTCCTCGAAGAAAATCCTTCAACAGATTCATCTTCTTCGAGCCGAGTTGAGATTCTGCCAAGTTCGTCTGCGGCAATTGTTAACAAGGCGCAATTAAAGTAAGTTTTAAAAAATATTGTATACTATATGTATTTTTATTTATTTATTTATTTTTTTAATTAAATTTAATTTCTTTTTAATGCACAGCTTAGAATGTAAATCAATTAGTGTTGTATATTTTGTAAATATTTTTTTAGTATCTTTTGAGTTTTCTTAACTTATGTTATTTTCTATCGAGTGCTCTGGTGATTTGTATTTTAGTTGAGACTTAAAAACATATGATAAATTTTTAACATAGATATATTAAAACAAGTGCAAAATTTGGCTGGACTAAAAGGAAAAACTTATATATTCTTATTTAGTGCCGAAAAACGTGCATCGTGGAGGGCAGCGCGATTAAAATCGCTGGAGCAGGGTGCTGTTCAGGCGCAAGATGTAATCAAAAATATGAGTAAGATGGCTGATGACCTGCTTGAAGAGACAAAAACCGAGGTATGTGTGAATTAAGTTTAAAGTTGCTTTCATCTAATTGCTGTAGTTTTTCATTAATAACGGGCGCATGCTTAATTTTTGTTAAGTGTAACAGTCATAACGCAGTGTTATTGTTACTAACAGATCCTTCTAACATCTTCATCTAACACCAACGAATTGAAAAAAAAATAAAAAATTATAATGGGCAACGCATTACATTTTTTTTTTTTTTTATACGATTTCGAATGTGGTTTGATGTTTATTTACATAACAGTATAATATATAACTCTCAATATCGAACGATTACACTTCACACTTAAAATTACAACTTAAAATAACAACTTAAATCCCTGCCTTCCAAGTAAATTCATTAATAAGAACCTGATAGCTACCATGATGAATATAGACAGTAATAGTAAGCGGACGTAAAGCGTACTTTAATGCCGACACCCCTACAGTGGCAATGGTTGCCGATCGATGGGTTAACACCTGGAGTAAATTCTTGCTTGAATTCATTGCCAATCATAATTTGGTTAACAATCTGCAGGTTATTAAAGAAGCAACCTTTGGTAAAGCAAGAGAATTTGTTTTGGATCTTACCCTTATCCTTGTGGATTATGTTTTCCGAATCCTCGTATTCAGAAAATTGTCAAATTCGTAAACATTCTTTACATATGGACATATTTGTAAAAAGTGTTTTTTTTTTTTATTTTAACCCTCATCGGTTCCTCCAAAACTTTGTTGGATTGGTTCTTGCGTATACGATCATATACACAACGCCTTTTTACCTGTATAAAATATAGCAAAGTGAAAATAAATAAGATTTTATTTTTATTATTATCAAGGGAACGAGTACTGAGTTCCCATGTGGTCCCCCACCTACGTACTTACCTGACGAAAATAATTAGATATTTTATGTTTTTTTATCTTTTCGAAAATGCTTGTACCCAAATTCATGGGTATACATAAAAAAATTAAAAAAAAGTCTACTAAACAAGATATGCATTTCATTACAAAGATCGAAAAATCGCTGAAATAGCATTTTTTTTTTTTGATTCAATATTTGAACACTTTCTACAATGTGTTGCATAGATATTTCTGTTGTTTTTGTAGGTGCAGATATGACAACGAACTCTTTTCCTTTTTGGTGTCAAATGCCGAAGAAGTTGACTTTCATCGCAGATAGCAGCAGCATCACTTGTTCTTAGCCGTGATGATCGTAAAGCAATGTATGGATCAGAAAGAGCCATCTTTAGTTGCTCTATAAAAAGTCGACGACAAATATTTCTTTTTGTTTTTTTTAGCATACCTGTCAGGAAAGATTTCATCGAATAACACATATGCATTCAATGCACTCACTATTGAATAGTGATAGAGGTACTATACTCAAGCACATTACAAAAAAATGCCATTGATCATCGATTATAGTTTTATTCTAGCCTTCTATGATGTCATTTGCTTCGTTTGTTTTCATCTTATTATGAAACGTGATCAATAGCGTGACGAATCGGCAACGGCGGGTTACATATGACAACATAATAGCTTGTAACTTATGGTCATATACCACTTCAGTTGAAAACATTGGCTTTCGACGCATATCATTCAATACTGATGGAACTTCATTTCTATTTTTCCGAACCGTTCTCAACCGTCATACGATTTTTATTTAGTTATTCATCCAATGCATAGAAAGTAAAAAAGTTGTCGCACGTAACATTTCTGTCAGAAAGTCCTGCCGTCAAATCCAAAACAATCCTTGATTGCGTTCAGGAGCGGTGTTTCGGTCACGGCCAACATAAACCTGTGTATTGTACACGACGAGTCATACAAAATCCACAATTTGATACCACATTTGGCAGGTTTCGATGGAATATACCGTCGAAACGAACATCGGACACGAAATGGAATCAGTTGTTCATCGACCGTAACATTGTTGTCTGGTGTGTACATATTTTTCAAGTTATTGTTCAATCTATCGAAAACATTTCTAATAGGTGCCAATTTGTCTTCAAGATCGTCGAACCGGATACATCCATGCATTTGCTTGAATTTTTTCAATGACATTGTGGCTCTAAATATTGCTCGACCAGTCTTAGCAGTCCAAAGTTGTGTCAAACATTCAACATGTGAGCGATATACTCCAGCAAGTAGCAATAAACCGAAATAAGCATACAATGTAACCAAATCGATATTTTCCCATTTCTCTTTGTACTTTCTTACACCATACAAATTTGACATATTCAGAATAGTGCCTTCAACTGGTTTCAGAAAGATTAGAAATGCAGTCAAAATATCAATAATTTTGACACGTGTAGTTGCTTTTGGACTTAAAATCACATAAATAAAAGATATAAAGTTGCTTTTGGACCTAAAATCACATGAATAAAAGATATAAATGAATAAAAAAACATCGGCAGAAAACATTTTCCTTATAAGCATACAAATAATAATACACGATAAATAAAGGTATTCTTACCTGTAAAAGTTACGATTGCTTCTGCCCGTCGAAATGAATTTATTCTTCTTAATTCAAATGGCTCCGAAGAATATTCCATTTTTTTATTCTTTGACCAATACTTATACTGTGGACTTACAGCAATTTTTCTCAGCTATACTTTGGTCCACTGGTTCGTAGTCTTTTTCATCGTTATGGTCATTTTCGAAACTATCATTGCTTTCATGGTCCGATATAACAAAATGGGTGTCTTCTTCTTCGTCGAAACTAAAATTACTGTCCGAATTATTGTCAATGTCATACTCATTCTTTTTTCGATTTTCACGCAAAATCCTATCCATGTTAACAAAATGCAAACGAATAAAAAAACACTACGAAACAGAATTTATGTACAGTAACGATGTTTATTTGAAGATGGTTACACTGTATCTGATCTTATACACAAGAACCAATTCGTAACTATTTAAATTGGGAGAACCCTACGCATGGGCGTCAACTAATTATGGGAAATTCCGATTATTCAAACTTATTAAAGCTATTTTCAAAATTCTGCGAATTCCATAGGCTGGTTTTTACAAAATTCAATGCTAAATTCGAAAATTGTATACACTCGTATACAAAGAACCGATGAGGGTTAAGCAATAAAAACAGGAATCGATATTTTTAATTTTATAGGGTTTTCCAATAGGGACTTGACAACTTTAAATTTAATTTTTGAACGCACTCTTTCACTAATCATCAAACTGTCACTGTCAATTCATTCAATAAACTCAACATTTTCATCATGGTAAAGTACACTAACGAGCAACATCTGCAAATTATAAAAATTTTCTACAGATATTCGGAGTCGGTGACTGCAACTTTAAGAGCGTTAACTCCAATTTTCGGTCGTAATTCTCGCCCTTGTAGACAGGCAATAACAATTTGAGTCTACATATTCGTTGTGTGATGTTGCCGTGTCAGTAAGACAACGGGTTGGCCGAAGTGTCGAAAATATCGCTGCCGTTCAGACGTCCGTAGCAAACGATCCAAATCAGTTAATTTCACTGCGTTCTCAAGAATTGGGAATCCCTCAGACCACATTATGGCGTATTTTGCGTAAGGATTTTGGTTTACATCTAAACAAGATCAAGTTGACTCAAGAATTGAAGCCAATGGACCATTTGAAACGACGTACGTTCTCCGATTGGGTTTTGGAGAAGATGCGCCAAGATGATGAATTTCATCGTGAAATCATCTTCAGTGACGAAGCTCATTTTTGGCTCAATGAGTTCGTCAATAAGCAAAATATGCGTTATTGGTCGGGTGAAAACCCACATGTGCTTCATGAATCACCACTTCATCCACAAAAAATAACTGTTTGGTGCGGTTTGCATGCCGGCGGCGGGCAATATTTTTTCGTCGACGATAATGATCGTCACGTTACTGTGAATGGTCAGCGTTATTGCGCCATGATGACCGATTATTTTTGGCCCGAATCGGAAGATATGGACTTGAACGACGTGTGGTTTCAACAGGATGGTGCCACAAGCCACACAGTACACGCTACAATCCATTTATTGAAGAGTAAGTATGGTGAGCGTGTTATCTCAAGGCAAAGGCCAGTCGATTGGCCGTCTCGTTCGTGCGACTTAACGCCGCTTGACTATTTTCTGTGGGGCTACGTTAAGTCATTGGCTTATGCCAACACGCCGACGACGTTGGAAGAGCTCAGAGCCAACATTGAACGCGAAATAGCGGTCGTTTCGGGCGAAATGTGTGGCCGAGTCGTTGAAAATTGGGTCCAACGAATCGACCGCTGTAAACGTGCCCCGGTGGCCATATGAACGGAGTCGAGTTCCATTTATAAATGTTTTGATTATTTTTCAAGCCAATAATACATTTTTTGAAATATCTCAAGTGGTTTGCCTTTTATTTGAAAAAAAGTTGTCAAGTCGTTATTAGAAAACCCTATATTTATTTATTCTGAAGAATAGTTTTGAGCGCGACATCCGGCATATGACTTCCTCGGCTACTCTTTCGAGCTTTTAGGGGGTTTTCTAGCCGAGAAGCATGAATTTAGGGCAGTTTTTGAAGCTTTGTACAAACGAAAAAAAAAAAATATTTACATTTTTGTATCATTTGTTTATTGATATTTTAAGATAACATAAAAAATTAACAAAGAAAAAAGAACTCAAAATTCACAAAGTTATGAGCTAGCAAAGTGGGGGGTCCAAAAAAAGGATGTCCTAGCGTGCATGATTTTAAGCCTTCTGGTCATCTGAAGCAAAAAAGTACGGATTCTTAATTAGTATAGATGCCGCTATAGATCGAACCTTGGAAAAGTCGAAAAAAAAAAAAAAAAAAAATCACAAAATGGCGGCCGTTTGAAAAAAAAATTGATATGTTTTTTTTAATAATTCCGATTTTTTTAAAAATAGTAAAATTAAAAAGTCTGAGCGTACTTGAGGCGATAGACCAAATTTTAAATAAATCGGTTCATTAGAACTTAAGCTATTGTGCACGCCCACTCGTAAAAACAAGTTTCAAGAAAAACGCGTTTATTGTTCATATGTTCCGATCACACCTGAGCAGACGCCGCGTCACCAAAACGGCGTTAACTCATAAAATAATTCAAATTTTGAAAAATCTCTTCACCTTGATTTGTATTGCAGTGTGAGAGGACTATTTAGAATCCGAACCACTTCTTCCCTTTGTTTTATTCTAGTACAGCTGTGGTTTCGCAACTGATTTGAGATTCGACTTACCTATAGTTTGACAATAATAATAATCGAGTATATGCTATGATTAACTTAATTTAATAGAAAAGAAGCCAACACGATATTCAGGAAATGGTCTCACGTTGCACTGGCCAAAAGGGATTCTGATCAACGCGATGTACCTATATAGCAAAATCCATTTCCCTAAAATTATAATATAATTTTCAGTGAGATCGGCCATTCCTTTTTTTGGTGACACTAATTCATAGGAAAAAAAAAAAACTGGAAATAAAAATGTTTTACCATTTTTAGTTTACTTCGTAAACTGCAGTAACCAAATCTTTGCCACAAAATTAATGCAATGTAGGCGCTTGTAATGATTTCAGCCTGGTATGACCGTAAGATCGCTTGTCATATAATGATGTGAAATTTTATAAGTACCTTTATCTAATCTATAGTTGCTTTTCTTAAGTTTTCGTTCAGGATTGAATAGTATTAGTTTTAAGTAGTTCTCGAAAGTGTTGTCGTGCCATCTGTCAGAACTATGCTGTCAGGGTATAGCCACTTTTTTTCAATAACCACACAAATGTGGCATTGGTTTGATATTGGCAAAGACTAAAACTTGTTGATATATATATTTTTTTATATATAATCCCAGCGCGCAGCAAGGGGATATGAATACCCTTTTCCTGGCTTTTCTCTTGGGCGCGTTCGAGTGGTGAATTAGTTTGAAACTTAGATGTATTAGGTTTCGATATTTTTCCAGAGGTGCTTGTCAAACTGGAGCCAGTGCATCCTCAACCAGTTGGTCTTAGTACGTGCTAGTTGTTAGTTGGTTACATTTAGCCCAGCCAGCAACCACTCCAACATCAGTGTTATGCCTTCATGTCAGAGTCGACGCCGACGGGATTTACATAAACATACATACAAATTCCATGAAAATACTTTTTCAAAGAATTGTCTCGCACGGGATTCGAACCTGCGACCCTCTGGTTGAGGAATCTATGCATGTACCACTACACCACGGCCACCCCTAAGCATTAAATAAATAAATTAAATTAAATTAAATAAATTAAATAAATACTAATTGGGGTTTGCATCTGCATCTCTGTTTGTTATTATGTCGATTATAACTGATTGCATTGATTTAAATTTAGTTTTCACTATTTTTATGTCTTAAGAAAAGAACAGAAATGTTGGTATTGTATTATTTTGCAAACAATAGATCAGGGAAAAGGTGGAATCTTATCAAAATATTACAATGCAGAAAAAATTGCCGATTAAGAGCCGATAAAAGCAAAAGTAACCTGATTTTAAAATAAATTGAAAATAAGATGAAACACATCACTCAATTTAAATTTAAATGTAACATATTTTCAGTAAATATGGTAATTCAACGTAAGCCTTATATGAAACTCAATGTGTAATATGTACGTGTTTATACTAATGCTCGTATGTAAATACATGTCACAGCAGTTAGCGCGTCGAACCTTTCAAAGTGAATTGACAATATCCGTGGAATCCTTTCCCAAATTTAATTATAAAAAAAAAATTAAAAAAAAAAAAAAACAAATAACACATGCCACATTTGAAATTGTATATGCATACTATTAGTAGGCAACTATTTCTCCATCGATAGGTTACAAAGTAAATCTAGGACTATAATAACTGAGAATGCAAATGCGTTTAAATTGGATTTAATCAATTGCAAGCTTTTTCAATTTCCAAACCGATTTCTGAAATGCCATACACGTCGAATTTATTCAAATTTAGGTTAAAGATATCTAATTGACATACGAACGTTACTACTGCAGTACCGTTGAATTCTCTGCATCACAGGATATCGCAAATCTGATATATTCGTATTTAACAGCGAACTTTTAATCAAACTCTTTGTGAAATACTATTAAATACAGCTAAAGAGAAACAATTCTATATATTGTAAATTGAGAAAGCAAATTAATCTTCTGTTCACAGGTTTTAATGGACATCTATAATACCTACAAAATACTATCAGTTTCCTTTGTTTTAACTTGCTACTCTTTTCCTCTTGTTTAATCTTTCTGTTCTCTTTTGAGCCATTCTATAAATATTTATATTTTTTTTTTAACAGAAAATTGTTTTTCCAAAAATTGCAATTAAATCAAGTCAGGGACCAGTTATTGTGCGTGAAAGAGAAAAGGTCCTTAATGAGAAAATTGTTCGACGAACTGAAGAGGTGCCATGTCCATTGACTGGGCGACCTCAATTCCGAACTGTTGAATATATTGAAAAAATCATCGAAACAGAGGTTAGTTGGGATCTAAATTCAAAAACAAAAATCAAAAAAAAAAAAAGTTGTTGCTTCTTTTAGTTTCTTGTTCTCTCTATTTCTAGATGTTTGATGTGGATTTGTTAGCTTTTGTAAAAAAAAAAAAAACTAAAAAGAAATGTTTTCAAAGTTTTTTGCTGGTTTTTAAGTGCAAAGATCTTTCCTTTTCAGTTATATGAACTTGATATTTTGTAAAGTATACACACAAACTCATTTGCACACATATACACACTCCGCCAATGCATATATTATTCAGTTCATTGTTTGCACAGATCAATTTGCTATTGCACAAACAGTTTTTTTGGTATGGGTCTTTTTATTATTTTAAATTAAAATTTAGCTTTTTATTATAGAACTACTCTTGAAAAGAGCAATTTAAATTTAAACAGCTTCTGCATCCTTGGAATACAAAATGGCTCGCTTTTAAGAGAAATGTGTTTGTTACTGATTCAGTTTGTAATTTTGATAAATCTTGCGGTTCCGTGAGGAGAGAAAGTTGAATAGCTAATTTAACAATATGTGGAGGCTACATCAGCTTAAGTTACGACCTTGGAGGTTGATACTTGACGGTGGCATCAACAATTCTGACTGGAATAAGTATCTGGTCATTAAATGCAATATAAACGTTTTTCCGTTTTTCTGTTTTTCCTTTCATGTAGACTTAATTTCTTTCATGTCGTTTTTAAAAGAAACGAATTAGGGATAAAAACCTAAGTCTTTGACAATAACGTTGTCCAACCCTTTGCATTGAACTGCCCATCATGGCTTAAAATTGTGAATATATCACAAACGCCATCTTCGTTTTCTTTTTAATACTGTACTAGATTCTTTTTGAGTTTCATAATATTGTGCCCTAGTCAATCCAGTTTGACTTCTTAATTTTCGTTACTTCAATTTGCTGGTAGTCTTCTTGGACCTCTCTTCGTATCTGACAAATCGCCTGGATTACGGTTAATACCCCCATACTAGCGACATCGGGGCATTGCTATTTAATAGCTTCAAAGGATATGATTATTTCTGACCTTATCACTCATAGTCTCTCTACTGGCTCACATCACCATGTACATTTCAGCGGCATGAAGTTTTGGTATAAGTTTCTGCGGTGCACAGGTCAACTATTTGTTTTATAAATTTTGATTTAAAACTGTTGGAGACCATTTTTACTATTTAATTACTCAGGTATCACTACAGTTCACGATGAACCTGAACCTTAACTAACAAACCACTTCTGTAAGCTTGTTCCTTAGCTAACAGCTTTCTGTTGCGCATTACAAGACGTTTGAGGTCACCTTACACTTGTGCGCAGGGGGCTGGAATGATCACACTTTTATATAGAGCCTCGTTAGTTATTCGGGATGTTACTCAGTTGTCTTCTTAGCCCAGAGAAACAGTTAGAGAAACAGTCACTTAGCGTTGCCAGCCTAGGCTATGCATAGGAACTGTCTTAGCAAAGACATCCTCCTTACCTATCCTAGGGCCTTGTATGATATTAACGTCATACTTAGTACATTGGTCCTAGGTCTCATCGAGGGGCTTGCAGAAATATGAGGGCATAAGTACATAATAGGCTTATATTAGTGAATATAGCCTAGATGCAGATCATATGACTTGCCGGAAGCTTAAGACATCCGCACCCGAATATGTGGTGTTTCTGTTCCCTATAGCAATCACCATAGGAAATATCACAGTTTTTCCCGTTATTTTGTTCGGCCCCTCCCACTGCATATCGACGTGACAAAAGGCAAGGGCCTCTGCTAATTATTCTCCTGCACTTGGTCTGCTAAGGGTTAGAATATTCCACGTGAATGTTTGAATGTTGTGCAGATAGCCCAATGGAAAGTATAGAACAATCAGCAGTTTCCCGAATAATCGTCGTACATATATCCTCGACCTTTTCTTCATTGTCCATTAATCTTGAGCAACTGTAAACAATTATCTAGTAGAAGATAAACGAAGTCAGCTTTTAGTTGAGCCTTATGTCTGTACAGTAAAGCAAGAATGCATTTTTTTTTTTTTTTTGCATAGCTAATAACGGCGAGAAGCAGCTCCGCTTTGTTTAAAGTACTGAGTGACTCTCACCTACTGAAAAAAACCCTTAACCCCTTTCATCTTGACACCATCCACTCCGTAACCGCTTCCGCATTACTTCAAAGTAATGATCACAGGAACAAATTTTGCTTCAAGTCTCATCGCTCGCCAGCATCTTTTTGACCATGTTTTCTGGGTTGATTATGCCGACGCTATTTTCCAGCTCCCGTCGTTGAACTTCCCACCTTCTGCATCATCTACTGGATAGTCCCCGTACAGACAAGCTGGAGTGTTTTCTTTACCGAACTTGTGAAGAAAGGCGTTACAATATCCGTGTCCGGTTTACTTCTCCGTGTTTCCATGCATTCCATTTAGGCATATCCTTGATCAGCTTCACAGTTCATTGTCCTCTTCCCGGATCTCGCAGCCATATAGAAAAATGGCGTGTGTGATTGATATTAGTAGCCTTCGTTTGCTGGCCGGATTACGTTTGCCATCAGTCTGCTTAGTGACATTACGACCTTCGACGCTCGTTCAGATAGGGATTTTATTTGTTGCCAGAAGATGAGTTTTGTATTGATAGTCAGTCCTAAATATTTCACTGCCTTCTTGCTTATTATAACTTTCGGCTCGATTTGGAAATTAACGATGGTCGAAATCCTGTTCTTTAGAAGAACTACCTTGGTTTTTTCTCTAACTAGGCTAAGACTATATTCATCCATCCATGAGTTCACCCGTCTCATAACCTAGGTCAGTTTCGTCTTTGGGTTTTTTTTTTTTGGATCGTTTACATCTGCATCTACATCGTGCTGCAGCAAAAGCAAGAATGATTACATTACAATACGTTACCGAGAAATTGAGTAGAAAAAAAATGAGAATTTTAATGTGCCAGAAAGATTGAGCTAACCTAGATATTACTGGCATTAATAATAAACTCGTTGTCGACTTTGACTCTGTCACTAATAGCGTTGAGATTAACCAGTTCCATTGGCTTCCTCTTTTCCATTTTTTTTACTACTCGAATATGCTTTTATTTGTACAGTCAAAAATATACCGAATCAAGATCCTTAAAGTTTATTTTGTCCGAATTTTTTTGTGTGAATTTTATAGCATATGGCAATGTAAATGTAGAAATATGGCTTAAACTGCCAATCAAGCATAAATTTCGGACACAAAACGAGGACAAACATTTAAAAGATTTCGATGCTCGCTTCGCCATGCATCGTGCATTTTTATCAAATGCATATTTGTCAATGTTTATGAACACCTTTTTGAATACTCGGTGCTATTTTAGTTTGATAACTTATTTAAAAAAAAATTATATCTATACCTCTAATTATATTGGGAATCTTTTAGAAGTAGTAGATACAAATTTGGTGCCCTATTATCGGTCCCAGGGTAGATTTAATTTTAAATTTATTTTGTTTCCCAAAGCAAAATCAAAGACCTTCCGGAGCTTAATTATTTTTACCTTCAAAAAAGGATTAACAATCTACCACCATCTATCCAACCTAAATCTGTGGTGGTAAGATATATTGTATATATATATTTTTACCCAAATTCCAGCGATTCGGTAATGAAAAAAAAAAAAAAAAAAAAAAAAAAAAAAAAAAAAAAAAAAAAAAAAAAAAAAAACAGCAGAGGATTTCTATTGTGCAGCAGGAGAAAAGAATAAACCAGAAGAACCCCTTCCAGGCTGAGTTTGCTGTAAATAAAAAAAAACCCTAAAACAACAAGTTATAAAATGCTTAAAAGGATTTGGCACTTTGGTTGATGTTTTTAATTCTTTCCTCGCAGCGGTGACTAAATATTGGAGTTTTAATTTTTTTCGTGGAAAACCACCAAAAACACCTGTGCACGAGGTCAAGAATGCCTTGGTGGATTACGTAATTGTTTCCGATGTATTGTATGGACGGAAATCTTTGTTTTATGTATGTTTGCATGTTTGCATTCTTAACTAAATATTACCATCAAGGATTAATGTTTTGTTTTTTATTCTTGGCAACAAACTTCATTAAACTCGAATTGATACATAATAAATCCTACGAAATTGAATTTAATTCGTACGAATACAAATGTGCATACTTACAAGTATGCATACTTACCCTTATATCCTAGTAACTGGATCGAATTGCTGAAGTTAATGTGACGATATTTGTATTTTGTGGCACAAGATTATTGAAAAAGTATGGGAGGACCTGCATAGACATTTGCTAGATTAATTAGAATATAAACTTAGTCATCGCTTTGTTGAGCTCCTGATAATATACGATTACGTCCTCACATGTGGCCTTTACTCTAATATTGTTGAATATGGTGTACTTGTATCTGAACTAGAAATTTGAATTCTGAATTTTTAGTATACTGCCACTACTGGTTGAATTAGGGTATCATAATATGAAAAGAGACCTGGCATTCATATAATATGATGAATAATTAAAATACCTTCGACGAAGCTTAAGGCTGATATTTTAATATGTTTTAACATTATCAAACTCCTTCCCAGTTGTAGCTATTTTTTCTAGACTGTCTGTCTACAACCATACAACATTTTAGTTGTTGAGCCTGGCTCCTTTCCCGTTTATAAAATGCTTTTAAATGACATATTCCCATAATAGAAGATATGATGTTCATACTCATCTAATAATACAATATTAAAAACCATTCTGATGTTTAATTTATATGGATATTTCTAACTCATCTCCATATGCGTCATTAAGTATAATAACCAGGCACTGATACTTTATTAGTATTACGTTAGCACATTATTAATAAGCTTTTACAATCATACATTGGGCCTCATAGAGGTCTCTTTTATGAAGATACTTTGGCTCACCATAAAAAGCCTTCAAATGTAGAGCCTCTTACGTGGAGGACTATTTTCCAATCGCTCGATCTGTTAGAGTTAATCAGTCACAGTATCCTAGTTTTTCACACATTTGCAGTAATATTCGCTCTTCATAAAGAGGATAAAAATGTTTTTCTTTTGCAGCATAATGTTTAATAACTCAACGCTATAAGTATAATATGACTGATTCAGAATTCTATCTTTTATCTTCTATCACAATCTTCGTGCTCCAAGTGAGTATCTTGCATGCAGCTGGAATAGGACAGGTGGCAATATGTATATCGCTTCCGAAGTCCTACAGCTATATACATATATGTACATTTTAATGAGTTTAGCTTCCTTTGTTGAAATAAGTTGCAGGTTCCTGAATTGCACAGAAAACCACAGGTTCTCTTACGCTCAAGGCTGAGCTGCATCAATTTCCATCCCTAGTGTAGTTAAATTTAGACTCAATGTTCGCCTATCTTTTATAGGATTTTTGTTGGTGTAGAAAATTTGAATCAACATGCATAAAAATATTAAATAATAAAAAAAAAAAAAAAAAAAATACATATCTATGTATATTCAGTTCAGTTCAGTGCAGTGTCAAAAAGAAAAATAATAAAAAAAAAACATAGTGCGGGTATCTCATCTCTGCCGCTCCTGGTTACAATATAGTACAATACTATTTCCGGAACTCTCATACGACACAGGCAATGACTGAGTGTATGTAACAACTGATGGGTAGAATTCACTTTCTCCAACGCTTTTTCAATCTTCGAAGCACTTCTCATAAGCACTTTTTGGTATACCAAAATTGCCTGCGTAATTTCAGAAGTCACCTTAATTTATAAACACACCTCCTAAGCGATCTAAAAAATTCACGTCTGTAAGTACAGGCCAATTATTTAGGCACTTAGTGAAACACAGGTAGATCCCCACGCTAAGATCACTCAAAAATTATAAATATTATTCTCTCCGTGGTCTCGCCATTTAGGTGCGTAGTGATGTAGCTACCTAACTCCATCCATGTTCCAATCCGGAATTCAACTTCATGTGATTAAATTTCCATCTCCGTAAGCAAATTATCTACTACTGCTTCATTACAGAAGCTCCAGACTGGACAGCAATTCGAAATAAATATCCTCATATTGAAATCGTTATTACGGGCGATGTGTATTACTTTATCTCATGATCAGAAATTAAATGTTTTATTTGAAAATCTTAGCTGGTTTACTTTATTTAATGTTCAAAAACTGAAATAAACGTTTACAACATAAATAAATAGTTAAAGTACAAAATAGTCAGAAATTCGCGTGAACGGTATGGTATGATATTTCACTTGCAGATTTTCCCTGATGGGCTAAAAATCCATTTGAAAGTAACATAAAACCATACCCCGAAATGTGGCTCAGTGACACAATGGAAATTCATTTCCATTCGCGATATGTGTGTCAATGATAACTTACATTATAATGATCACATATTCGATGTCACCAAAACTGCTGCGAAATGTTTTTCTCAAGCGATGTAAGCAACACTATTCCACTTCTGATCTTCCCTCAAGATATAAAACATTCATCCCCCCAAAATTGGAGTTCAATTCGCGCATCTAGTCAGGTCCACCTAAAACATCTTTGCATCTGCTAGATGGGATTCAAAGCCGTGCGATACAACTCGTAGGTGATGCTAATATAGGGTTTTCTAATAACGAATTGACGACTTTTTTTTTTTAAATAGAAGGTAAACCATTTGAGATATTTCAAAAACTTTATTATTAGCTTAAAGTACAATCAAAACATTTATGAATGGAACTCGACTTCGTTCATATGGCCACCGCGGGCACTTTTGCAGCAGTCGATTCGTTGGACCCAATTTTCAACGAAAAAAAAAAAAAAAAAACAACATCAAGTTGCCTACCTAAATTGTTAGTAACACCACTTAATTGAAAAAAGGCATAATCAGAGGGGCAATCAATAAAAAAGATATTTTTATCTGTAACTAGGTTGGTAGCAAGAAAATAAGTCTCCTCATTAAAGCGTATTAATTGAAGGTGAGGAAAATTGAAATGCCCCAAAACTATTACCATATCTCCGGGGTCTACAATATCTCGTATGGGGTAAATAGTGTCTACAGCAAGCTTGTAACTGTGAATTGTTTGGGAATAGTATAGAGATAGAGTATAGAAACATATTATGAAAAAATTGCGCTTAGAAACTGTTATTTTTCCAAAAATGTATTTGTTTTAGTCAACCGATGGTTTTCTGGTTATTCGAGGTGTAGGATTTTTGTACTAAAAGTTTCATAAATGATGAAAAACTTGGATGTTTGCTGTCTTTAACTCTAGACCGTCATCCTTCGTCTTTTTGACGACGACCGATTTTATATCGTTATCTTAAAGCTCCTGAGTACAAAAAATGTCTGTAAATGATTTTTTTTTATTATATACTTAATTCTCAAATTCAATTAAAAAAAAAAAACTTTATGTTGTCAAACTTAAAAATTTATTTTTCACAGCCTTCATTCAATTGGCTTGGATTTTAAAGATCAATATTGTATTACATAGAAAATCATACACATTTTCGTGAAAGCCTTTTTGTTTCTTAAAATTAATGTCTTAAAGTATAAAAAGAACACAATTGTTAATATAATGTATGTTAATTAAAGCAACAGGCACAAACCTCAATTTTAGGTTCTCCGCATAGGCTTTTATGGCACTTTGCACATGCCACCTTTGTCATTCTTCGTTTGGACGAACGATAGACTGCACAAATCTTTCTTTTTTTATTACCAGTTGTCGGCACTTCATTTTCCGGCTTCTCATTCATATCTATCAGGAGTCGATTTTCAAGTTCTGATCTCACAGTTGTGGTAATTGTTGGCATAGCTAGCCTGTCATTTAAACTGTTTTTTATAAGATCTGAAAAAATTTTCTTCATAAACTTTACTCGTTTTAGCGGCTGTTTTTATCTTGAAGCATATTGTGTAAGTAAATTATATATGAATTTATGAATGCGATGTTCAAAATTCCAAAAAATTGACACAACGGCCATCTGTTTGTCTTTCTTGAGAAGGTCATTACACTGCACATCTGATCGAGAGTATCAACTCCTCCTTTCGTACTTCCACCATGCTTTGCTTTTTGAAACATTAATCAATGGTTCCCTCTTCATTGCAAGATGACAGAAGATAAACGATTTTGCTTGGTTTTGGTTTATAAGATAAAAGGGTTAAGTCCTTGTCATAGCAAAACATGGATGTACCGCACTTGCGACCCTTTTTATTTTTTAGCTCAGCTGGGATTTCTCTTTTGTTTGAACGAAGGGTACCTACTATCATTTTCGGTGGTGTTCCGTCTCTGAGCTATATCCGTGTTCCCAATCAAGATGGATTGACATTGTGTTATCTCCACACTTGTCCATTGCACAATTTCTCTGATGATATTTTTTGTTATGAACATTTGGAAACATTCAAGTGGGTCAGTTACATTTTTGCATTGACGTGTTGGTCCTCGGTTTTGATGTACGGTATTCAATCCATAGCGATGAGTCTTACCTTTCACTGAAGACCATTTGTGACCATTTTTCCCACGAAGAATAGCTTTAGTGCACGATATGATGTTGGACTTAGCCTTTAAAATATTTAGCGGAATGTCATCTTCGTCTGCATCTGTTTCGCCCTCGGAAGAACTCGTTCTCATCATTAACTCATCTTGATCGAGTTCTATATCAGACACTACGTCACTCAGATCGCTCTCCAATTGATCGTTGTTATAGCTCCAAGAGAGAAAGTCCTCTATTTCAGCATCATTTAGAGATTTCTTGGTGGTCATGTTATAAAAAATGAACAACTGATCCCAAAAAAAAAGCACACAACCAAAAACCTAAAAGTTACACAAACGTCATCCTTCGTCATTCCGACTACGCAAAAAAAAAAAAAAGTTACAAATAAAATGCACTTACAACTTGCGTAGTCCGGTACTCGTTTGCATCCACCAAAAGCTTGCAAGCAACTAGCGTTGTACGAAAATGGAGACCAAAACAAACAATGAAAACCGGAAAAAATTTGCAAAAAAAATTGTGCGTCGTCGTTTCGACGGAGGATGACGGTCTAGGGTTAAACACCCAGCTGATTTTGTGAAAATATTTGCTATAATACAAACATATGACATTCTATAAGTAAATAAATCTTGATATTAACGTACGCCATTGATTTGAGGTTGTGTTAAGTTTTTGTGTCCCTAAAATCTACGCCAAGCCAAGTCGTATAATACCTTTTCCTCATTAAAGCTCATGACAGGACTAAAGCAGTATGACGATGCGATTTTAGCAACACAAAATCTGATAAAAAACACCGAAATTCTCTGCTTGTTCTACACCATAGTTTTGCAAAGGTTTAAGACTTATTTTCGTTCGTGTATATTGTATATATGTACGTATATCTACATGTCTGATCTTGGATTGCTGAAGAAATTCATATATTTTAGTTTTCTAATAATTGTATAATTAATTTCTAAAAAAAATTGCCGTTAAGTTTTGTCAGTATTTTCGATGGAAATATGCAGTCCGTAAGTAAGGATCGGTTGTTGACTGCTATGTCTCTTTGTAGAACTTAATTTTTTTTTTTGTAATCTTTTTTCAATGCTGCAATTTGTATTTAATTTCTCTGCTATCCACAATCAAGCAGTCTAAGGGCTTCAATATTTATTCGGCTGCACACGTTGTGCCTTATTCCTTTAAGTTCCTATTGGAGCTTTTAAGATGTTTTTTGTCGTTTTTTAAGGTAGATGGTCTAGACGATACATATATATATCACATCAGAAATTAATCCGCCCCCTTTAAGTCCGCCCCAAAAATGGCAAAGTACCAAAAACTGTGACTTTAATCTCCATTATTTTTTGTTATTCCTTATTGAGGTACAAATCATATGAATACCAGATAAAGAGTTTGCCACATACTCGTACAAATATTGCACGTAAAAAACGCATACGTTACAAAGCATGTTAAACCGTAAATTCTTTATTGATTTTAATGCAATACGAGACTAAAATAAATTATATAAGTCAAAATATTGTTTTTAAATATATGTATTATAGATACATAACAAAAATTGAGAAATTTGTGGGAAAACAATTGGGGAAAGGTCTCTTTTTCTGCAAACAGAAGCATTTCAATTTATTTTATTTTATTCAAAAATGTTTTGTTCCTTAACCTTTCACAAATTTGAATACATTTTTTCTTTTACATTTATGCCCTGGTTCATGGATAATTTTGTATATTCTTGAGTTTGCTTTTCCTTATTTTATAATTGAGTAAAAACAATTTGCATGAAAATCTTTACTTGCATGTTACTATTTGTTTCTCTGTTCTATGTACATATATATATGGAAAGAATGTATAGTTAAGTTATTTTTCTCTGCAACGAATTTTAGTTGAAACTTGCTCACTGATAAGCTTTTTTGGAAAAGGACACTCTATCCTATCGTCTTGTGCAATGTTTTCGAATAAAATGCATTGTAAGAAATATTTTATATCTTTGTATGTGTATATTTCCCTCCTCAAATTTATTCAGGTAGAAACATGCCGAGAGAAAATAATCTCCTTAGAACTACAAGATCCAGAAAAGGAGACAGTTACAGTATCGGCCAGTGAAGAAGACGACGATGATGCAGCATCCATTGTAACAGTTCATGCAAATTTTGAAAAGTTATTCCTTCGAACAGATGACGACGATAATGATTACAACGAAAATGATGATGATAATGTCGTTGAGGATGACGATACCATTAAAACGGACAAGGACGACGATTCGGTAAAAATATTTAAAACCCTTGCTAGCAGCAGCACTATACTCGTACCAACCATAATGACAACTACTTGCACCACATTAACAATGCAGCAAAATCCTCATAAGTCTGTCGAAGCAGTAGGAGCAACAGTAGCAGTTGAAGCACCAACAACGTGGACATCGACTACAACAAAAACGAGTACGACCACCGTTGATGGAAACTCATTTCCTAAGCACACAATTGTCGAAGTTATAAACCCGATCATTGCTGGTGATGGTACTGCCCATAGTATATCAGTAGGTCGGCCAACAGATTGCAGCTATCCATCATTCGATAACGATGAGGAGGATAACAACGAAGACAAGAACTACCATGGAGATGAGAGTGATGTTGAAAAGGAGGAGTTCATTCCAAACTCTGAAGTATATACCAAAATAATTTCACACCCCGGAGATCTGAGTTACTCCCATGGCACAGCAACTTTGAGTGAAGTGTGCGACCATGATAAGCCAGAGTTGTCATTAAATGCAAAAATGAAAAATGTCCTTGAGGAACTGCTAGGGAATGAAAGAGTTAAGTTAAATTTATCTAGAAGTCTTATCGAAGAGAAATCATCAGATGAGGAAAATTTAGATGATATAGATGATGATGATGATGAAGTTGATGGATGTGGTGGTCGTGGTCGTGTTAACAACTTTATCAATTACAAGGTGGACAACAATGGAAATGGTAATCGAACCTTTGTCGTTTCGTCGACAACAATAACCAAAAGCAGCTCTGAAAATCCTCAGGATTCAAATCGAAATCAGATTCAAATGAAGCTGAAACAATTCCTTGCTCAGGGCAATGATGACGATGATGATGACGATGAAGACGAAGATGACGACGACGAGGGCGATGACGATGATGATGACGACGACGATGATGATGACGACGACGATGATGATGATGATGATGATGATGATGATGATGATGATGATGATGATGACGACGAAGATGATGATGATGAAGATGACGACGAAGATGACAACGATGGTAGCTTTTTAGGTGAAAAAACAGAATCAACAATAGATGATTGCCAAGTGTACAAAAATCCCAATACAACCACTCCATTGCATTTGAAAATTTCAACGACAAAAACAAAGATAGCTCCCATAGATATGAATTTATTGCAAAGCGAACTTTTAGACGTCACTGTAAGAAACCTAGATAATATTGTAAAAACTCAACTGAAAATAACAGCAGATGCAAACTGCGGAGGGGATGTGCAAGACGATGAGGAAACTAAAATCCGAGAAAACGAAAACGACAAAGAAAAAGTACAATCAGTCGATCTCAAGCTTTCTCCCTCCGGAAATCTAATAAACCAAAACAACAATCTTAGAGAAACAACTAAAACCAATGGCAATGGCAAAGAGACAGATAAACATGCTATTGCTGTAGACGATAAACAACAGTTTTCTTCTTCTTCTACTTCTTCAACAACAACATCTGAAACCCTATCACAAGGACGAAAACAGCAACAGCAATTGCTGCTGGTGGAAAACAACATTCAATCTAACAACGAAACTGGAGATGCCAGTCAAATAAAAGATGTAGTTTCAGAAGTAAAGATAAATACAAACACAGATCAAGTTGTCAATGCGGGTATGGACGCCATAGACCACGAGCCACATGATAACGAAATGTCTGAAACAAGTAGCACAACAACCACATCGACAAATGCAACAAATGGTATTACGAGAACTACGACCACAGTGACAAAGGTCATAACCAGTGGCATTCCACGGAGTATATCTTCTGCCATAAGTTCTGTTCCTGTTAGCATTAACAAGTCAACTTCTACTTCTACTGTACAACAAAATGCTAATAACAAAACCAGTGCAAAAAAGAAGGGTAAAAGTAAGGGTAAATGAATACCACCTTTGTCCTTTGCAATTCAATATCCTTTACGCAAAGAACACACACAAATACTCCTTCAGAATTCACAAAAATATAACAAAAAAATTGAAACAAAAACTATAATAAACATAAGCCACTCCAAAAACTGATGTAAACAATTTTATGGAAAAAATGATGAAAATGCAAACGGAAAAGTCGAATTGATGTTAACAATGTATCGAACAAAAGGAGCGCGTAGAACAACGATAAAGAAATAACAACAAAAATGAAACAGATAAAAAAACAAAACAATGGAGTTAACCCTCAAGCGGTGAGGGAGAAAAACAAGTGAGTCCCTACAAAATGGTTTTTTTTTTTTTTGGTTTTATTCTTTGTTTTTATCTATTTATTATTATTAATATTATTATTATTATAATTTTATTGTACTAGTTCAAATAAGGGTTAAGATTTAATGGAGGATGACAGTCGTGCTTGGTTTTTGCTCTTACTTGTTTGAAGTACTCGAAGAAATTAGTACGGTTCTTTGTCTTTAATGCACAAAAATTTTCCATCTGATTCTTATATTTTTTTCATTTTAAAATTGCAGATTGTTCTAAAACAGATGTACTGGTATTAAAAACACAAGTATGCAACATGTCAATCAAATTGTGAAATTATGTGGTATTTTATTACAATAGAAAAATTATTCATTGTTACGCATTTTAAAGTGAAGTTTTTTTTAAATCTTTGTTATTCCGGCTGAATTTTTCTTCAGCACATGTGTATTTAGTCATGGCTTACTCAGGGTGACCCACAGGATAGACTCGTGAACTATGCATAGTTATAGGCATTTTTGTAAAAGTAATATGCCAATAAGTTCCTTTAGATCCATCTATTCGTTTCCGTCATAACAAACGTTGAAACTTTGTTTGTATAGTTGCTTTCTGGCTATTTGCAACTATTGATTTTACAATAGATTATTCCCTTCTTCATTAAAGGCGACAACATAATTCGGATTGGTGCTGTGCGTTAACCAATATTCTTCCATTTAGCGCAATCTTTTTTCTGTTGTGCAAATCAATTTGATTGGGGTCGCTTTCTATTTGAGCCCATCACATAAGATTTTTAACCCATCTATGCCAATCAATTTAGATCACTCTGACAATACAATTGATAACGTCGCTGTATAGCCTGCATATTTTGTTGTATGTTAACAACTTCAAATGTCACTTGAAAAACTGTTCTCTCAAACCAACGAAATTTTCATAACGCCTTTAATAAAATCTATTATTATGTGCGTTTTTTTTTTGTGGCAAAAGGTGTGTTATCTTCAAAAATACCAGTAGCGCGGGCTACCAGCACGCACAATTCGGTGGTATGATTGGAATACGCCTACGTACTAAAACACACCTTACACACTTCGACCACTCTTCCCATAAGGCTGCTGTTAGGTATTACTTCGCGGGACTGGTAAGCAGTCTTTGCTATATCTGATATATTTTCTAAATCTGCATATATCATCTTTCGATCCTTCCTAGCTCTTTTTGCACGTTTGTTATGAATGTGAAAGTCTCTATCCAAAAAATGCGGGGTTTGTAAGTCAGTTATCATGCTCTGCGTCTTTCCTCTGAATTGGAAATCTCTACAAAAAGGCGAGTTATCGTGCTAAGCGGTGTTAATATTTCCTAAAGCCACCGTAACCAAATAGGAACTGCGTTAGGTGATAGTTACAGTCCCCGTGTCTTCGACTCATTCAGTCTTGGATTGTCGGTATTAATTTGAACGTCAATCTGTATTTTGGGCTTTCCAAATAGTTATTGACGCTGCCTTTTCTTCAGTTTTAAACGCCTTAATGCCGTTCGCGTCGTTCTGGATCAAGATTTTTCTATTGAATATTCTAAGCGTTTCATCTGTGCACGGATGCCAAGCTATAAGAAAAACGTATGTTGTGGCCATAGTGACTTTGTAGTATTTTACTCCTTTTTCTGAATTGTAACTCAGCTTCCTGTTTTTCAAATGGTTTTTCACTATCCTCAGCAAATAGTACGATGAGTCTATCCTAGGAAGTGCCTTTCTAATGAATAACCACCTCACATGATTAAAAGCGTTTTTAACGTCCTGCATAACTACTGTATAGTAATCTTAATGGAATTTCCTCTGGATTGATGTTGCACATAGTGGCCGTCTATGGATCTCAGCATTTTCAAGATAGATATCTTGACACAGGCTTTTGAAGCATGTTGTTTTGTTTTCTTTGGTAACTCTGGTTAAGCACCGTCTCGCCAGTGTTGTTGTTGATGTTGGAAGTCTGGACTTCTTGAAGACCTATCATTCCATTTTGGCCTCGTAAATTTTGGGTGATCGACTGGTTTCATTTCTTTGATCTCAATTAATATCGCCTGATGATCGCTTTGAGAATATTGTTCGCTGACCCTCCACTTGATGGTAGCTAGAACAGAGTTGATTGTAAGGCGATGTCGATGATGGACGCTAGTGTAGCTTTCCGATAAGTATTAGGCCTAGCCACATTAACGACAGATTGTTAGTAGCAACGAATGTCTCCAGTAGGGTCTATCCTCTGATGTCAATGAGTCTACCGCCCCACTTTGTGGTCAATGCATTTAAGTCGTATTTAATAATTAGGAGTCTCCAGTATCAGTTTGTATTCATTGGCCATCAAGCCGGGTCTTGCACAGCAGCTATAAAAATGGACCTCATTTATGATCTTTTGTTTGTAATAACTCTCCGGATGACTAGCAATCTGCCACTGTCAGGTCCATAAGCGTGTGAAATTCCAAAGGCTGAGGGAAAAAATACTCGTTATTGATCTCTTATCTACTACTTCTAATCAAATATATTCCTTTACTGATGACAGTACTTTCTGATTTTCATATTCGTTCCCAGATTCACGTCCCTGCTTTTCGAATGTACAATGGAAAGGGCAGCGTACGAATATGCTTAGCTCATTAAATTCCGATATTAACAGCACAACTAATTGCAGAACTTTCAACAGAGTGGAATTTAATGCTTCCAAATCACAATCATGTCTGCTGTCGGTAAAGCAAAATTTAAACACCCAGCCAAATGGCACTTGCATCGTCGAAACTGAAAAACTTTTCACTCTCGGTATTTGTGTCAGTGGCAACTAACTTCGGAATGACCACATATTCGGTGTCGGCAAAAGTGCTGCGAAACGTCTAGGTTTCTTCTTTTTTGGATCCTTACTCAACGTCGTTATCGATGTTCGGATGTGTAGTACCCTCGAGATCCCATATTTATCTATGCAAGTAGTGAGACCATGCGAAGGTTGACACAGGCGCTGTGGGATGCTGTGCCAGAGTCACATCGGCTCTAACAAGGAATGTTACATCCTGATCTACACCACCAACTTTATGGAGACGAGGCATTGAGCGTTCTTTAAGGTCTGCCAGGTTCTTAACAGGTCGGGTGCGCTGGCAGCATTACTCTGAAAGCTATTTCAACAGGATTTCACGCCTACTTATTTAAGAAACAGAATACTACAAGCATCAGCTTTAATAGCTGTCATTTTAAAATCGTTGTCCAGTATGAGTGCAGACCTTACTGGGCTCAGTCTTAATGCAAAGAAGTCGGTCATCTGAAGTTCTTCGTTTGTGCGAAACTTAAAATGTTTTGCGGTGTAGGAAGATCGCTTATGAACTTTTATTTGGTTGTTCAGTCAATTTGAAAATACCAGCCCATTTACTTGAACATCAGCGTTGTCAATGCTTTATAAATCTCTGTGGAATGCAATAAGCGATCAAGAACTTCTTCTATTATAATATTTTACTTCCGCCTCGTTATAAAATTCAGCCGCAAATATTTTAATATGATTTCGATCTAGAATTCATTCATTCATTGTCGATTGTTTTAAGTCCATAAGTCACACAGAACATTTCTAACTGCTTACAGAAGCTTTAAAATAATTGTATATCAAAAATCGTATATGCGATATATGTATGTATAGTAAGCGTTTTAAATTATAATTAGTATACGTCTGGAAAAATCGAGTAGGTATATTATAACGTTTATATTTACAAGGTTTTGACCAGCATTTGCCCAATTATGTTGTTCATATTGCTCAAAGAATAACATATTTGCGCAGACATTTATTTTATGTTTTTTTTTTTTTTTTTAGTTACGTATGGTATATAAGAGTACATAAATAGCACTTGTATTTGTTTTATTTTCTCTCTTGTCATAGCTATTATTTATGTAATATACTATATTTTATATGCTACTTATTATCCCTGACTACAGGGGGGGGGGGGGGTTGTTTACTTCAATACTTCGAAAATTTCTCATAATAAAAGAGAAGTGGATAATTACCTCCTCAGTTTTGTAGGAGATACTTCAAGTTAATCGTAGCTATTTAATATTCTCTACTGTTTTGGAATATAGAGGAGTGTCTTTCGTCGAGTTCATTTTTTTTCCCATTTACTGTATTGAAAGCGCGAAGAAAAGCTTAGTGTTATTTCTCATTCATTTATACGAGTATATCCATAGGTTTTACTGAATTTTTTCTGATTATCTAATTGGTTATTGTCTGAATTCTTATTAACGTCAATGAATCTATAATAGTAGGTAATGTGAAATACACTTTGAAACGATTGCAACTTTTTCGTCAAATTAAATCTTAAGTCAAAACCACAACCAATCATCTGTTTATGATCAGTCACCAAGGAAACAATTAATTGCTCTTGTCATTTAGGCACCATACCCAAACTGACAGGATCCGTACGCATGTGCGAATACATATACGTTGGATTAAAAACGCATATAATAACTAAATGATTGGGAAATCATTTACTATATATTTATTTAAAATTAAAAAAAAAAAAATCAGTTGCAATTTACTAGCTATCAACCAGAATGAGTAGTAGGTTTATATATATTTACATATATACGTCTGTGGTCTTATAGTTCGAAAATTCTAAAGTTTTGAGAATTGATACCTATTTATAATTTTTTGGCTATCATCAATAAAAGCATTGCAGTTCCCAAAAGTACTTCATTACTCGTTTTACAGTTTTCTCTCGAATGGTATATTTCAGTGAATTTTATAGGGTTTTCCAATAGGGACTTGACAACTTTAGTGAAATAGTGCGTTCACAAATTAAACTCAATTATCAAACTGTCAATGTCAATTTATTCAGTAAACTCAACATTTTCATCGTTGTAAAGTACACTAACGAGCAACGTCTGCAAATTATAAAACTTTTCTACAGATATTCGGAGTCGGTGACTGCAACTTTAAGAGCGTTAACTCCAATTTTCGGTCGTAATTTTCGCCCTAGTAGACAGGCAATAACAAGTTAAGTGCAAAAATTTGAGTCTACATATTCGTTGTGTGATGTTGCCGTATCAGTGAGACAACGGGTTGGTCGAAGTGTCGAAAAACGATCCAAATCAGTCAATTCCACGGCGTTCTCAAGAATTGGGCATCGCTCAGACCACATTATGGCGTATTTTGCGTAAGGATCTTGGTTTACACCCATACAAGATCAAGCTGGCTCAAGAATTGAAGCCGATGGATCAATTGAAGCGACGTACGTTCTCCGATTGGGTTCTGGAGAAAATGCGCCAAGACGATGAATTTCATCGCAAAATCATCTTCAGTGACGAAGCTCATTTTTGGCTCAATGGGTTCGTCAATAAGCAAAATATGCGTTATTGGTCGGGTGAAAACCCACATGTGCTTCATGAATCACCACTCTCTTCACAAAAAATAACTGTTTGGTGCGGTTTGCATGCCGGCGGCGTTATTGGGCCATATTTTTTCGTCGACGATAATGATCGCCACGTTACTGTGAATGGTCACCGTTATCGCGCCATGATCACCGATTATTTTTGCCCGAATTGGAAGATATGGACTTGGACGACATGTGGTTTCAACAGGATGGTGCCACAAGCCACACAGCACATGCTACAATCCATTTATTGAAGAGTAAGTATGGTGAGCGTGTTATCTCAAGACATGGGCAAGTCGATTGGCCGTCTCGTTCGTACGATTTAACGCCGCTTGACTATTTTCTGTGGGGCTACGTTAAGTCATTGGTTTATGCCAACACGCCGACGACATTGGAAGAGCTCAGAGCCAACATTGAACTCGAAATAGCGGCCATTTCGACCGCTGGAAACGTGCCCGCGGTGGCCATATGAACGAAGTCGAGTTCCATTCATAAATGTTTTGATTGTACTTCAAGCCAATAATAAAGTTTTTGAAGTATCTCAAATGGTTTGCCTTTTATTTAAAAAAAAAATTGTCAAGTCGTTATTAGAAAACCCTATATTTTTACAACAGAATTGGTTTATTTTTATTATTTTTAAAAAATCTCCAAAGCACTTACAAGGGCTTATCAAGGTTTTTTGTTATTATATAATTATATTTAGCCGTCGTCGGTTTGTTTAATATGTAGCATTCAAATTATTTCGGCTAGATATTCTTGAATTTGCATATTTTATTCTTCACAACCAAATTGTCAAAATGATGTTCCATAAACAATTTCGTTGTAAAAGTACAAATTTCAGTCTATCGGTTTTCGCGTTCATTCTAATTGGGCATGAGCATTTTTTTTTTTCTAAGACAATATATTATTTCGAAATGACTTTATAACTATAAATGGAAAGAAAAATTAGTTTTGTAATAAGAATATTATGATGCTGAAAAGTAAGACAATCGGACATGTTTCAGATATATTGAGTTAGTTAATTTAAGGCCATATCGATTCAAATAATTTTAAGATATGGTAAAAGGCTAAAATTTAATTTGATTTTAATGTGTTACTAAGCTAATAGTATGCTAATTACCAAACCTCAAATATTTATGTGAACTCACTTATCAAATTCATTCATTAATATTTATTGATTTTATTTAATAGTTTTTTTTATTTAGTTTTTGATTTTTATTAATTAATCTCCTTATAATTCTAGAAATCCTGAACCGCAGAATCTTCCCGATTATTTATTTATAATCAAAAATACGAAGTGCAAAGAACAAATATGACTTTTCTGTATAAAAGTCATTTGTAAATTCGATACATTTTATATTGAATTCATTTAAAAAAAAAAACAAAATAAAAATTAAAATTGTTTTTGTTTAAATATAAATTATCTGGCTACCATCACAAAGCAGTATATTCAAACACAAAATAAATCGATATTTCTTTTATGCAAAATGTTTACGTCCTAAAAAATATCAAATAAAAATGTATCCTTTTTTAATTTAAAATCGAGATGTGCATTCCATTAGGACCTACTTACTATAAAAGATAAAATAATTATTCAAGTAGCCAAAAGCTATCGCATTTTTTTTCAGTTTTAATATTAGTTTTTAGTTTTAGTATAACATAGTAACATTTAATTTAATTTAATTGAAAAACGAAAAAAAAAAAAAAATCCGGAATTAGAGTGCATTAAGTGTAATTACACATATTTTATACACAATTGTAATGATAAAATTGTATCTTTATAAGCATTTAGCTGTTTGTGCATTCATATAGCTATTTGATTTATCTAAATATTTGTATGTAGAAGAATATTTTAAAAATAAACTGCATTTTAATAAAAAAAAAATATATATATATATTTTTCGTAAAAATTGCTTTGCTTTTATTTCTTTCATGGTTACTTATTTATTCAGACTATAATTTGTCCAGGAAATTATTGTTGGCATACCCTTGACTACAATTACTACACACATAGGCTGTTGCTGCAGCGAATTCCCCTTGGTGAAATTTCCAAGAATAAAAATCCTGATTTCTTCTTCGTGAATTGTTTTCTTGATTTTATTTATAAAGCACATATTTTATAATATTTGTCATTACGATTCCATATGAAATGCTTACATTGGGTGATTCTTTATTAAACTCAAATTTTACAACCTTTATAATGGCTAAAATACCATTTTTTTTGTGTACGTGACTTTCTGCTTTTTCCTTTTTGGCGCCAAATGTTCACATAATAAAGGTAATTTAATTTTTGTTAAACTATGAGAGGATAGGGAGTAGAGATAAAATAATTTTTAATAAATCATCAAGGATAAATATGGTAGTTCTAAAAAACTACGATGGTAAGTGTAGCCAAATCGAAGAAATATATCGTGTTGAATTGAGGTACGAGTAGACTTCATTGTGTTGATTTGGCTCAATTACATCTAGGGGACCATCCGAGCCCCTAGGGTGAAGACTTTAGGTCCAGGACATCGAGCCTACCGACCGACCTCGTTAACTTGACAGTTCCACTTGGCATCCGGATGTCGGCAGTACGCTATATCCCTCAGGACCAAGATAAACTTTTATCATTCCGGTAGACCGAATCTCGTTGGGCTCGATGAGAAGTACCACATCGTCGAGCTCCACTTGTTTTTTTTTTTTTTTTTTTTTTTTTTTTTTTTTTTTTTTTTTTTTTTTGTGTGCCACTTTGACCGCCTAATGATCTCCGGAAGATATTCGCGGTAATAGCGACTAACGAACTTCGTCATCAAATGCTGACATTGTATTGCTCTCGCAAAAGATTTCGGGTGCCAACAGGCCTGTTTCCTCCTCTCCAAGGTGAGCGGTTTCGGGTCCTCTGGATCGACCGGAATGTGTGTGAGGGGTCGACGATTAATTTGACCCTAGGCTTCCATAAGGGTGTTTCGAAGTACGTCTTCCCGAGGTACCACTCCTCTGAGTATAAATTTCATTGTGCATTTAGTTGATTGGATGAAGCATTTGCAAGCTCCCCCATTCACGATGTATGCTGGGATAATTCGCCAAAGAATTCCTTCGTATCTCGCCGAATGTTCACTTAAGGCATCCTGCATCTCTGTGACATCCTAGTCCAACTGGTTTTTTGAGCCAAAGAAATTCAAACCGTTGTCATTATACACGAATTGGGTATGAACATGGTTAATAAGGAAGCAACGGAGAGTCATAGTACACTGGTCTCGGCTGAGGTCGTTCAGCAGCTCTCTCTATACTGCCCTGAAAGTAAGACAAGTGAAAATCATTCCATACCTAGTCTCAAACCCTAGACATGCTCCTGGCAGCAAACCCATCTTCGCAAGCACAATCTTCATACTCAGCCCTCGGCAGATGTTGCAGTTGCTTCTGACTCTTTGGACTGCCCGCCGGATGCTAATAATCCACTGTTAATCTAATAATCCAATAATACTGAACGAATAAATAAACCAGCGGATGATTTTGCGGTAGTATCGCTGTGTTACGAGCCGCATATGAGAAAATCATCCTGTTGAATCATGTGGAATATCCATGCTTCCGCGCGACAGAACTCATGCGGTGTTATAAAGACTTCCTTGATAGGAAACTTTCAAGCGAGCTCTGTGAAGCATGAAACCTGCTCGTTCATCCGTGGAAAATTCCGGCTCAGCCGATTTCTTTGGGGAAACAGGCCACTCTTCGAAATGGTTTTGGAGAAACGTAGGGCCTTTGAACCACTTCGAATCCGAGTCTCCCATGAATCTCCATCCCGTTTTGTCGTCTGCGACATTGTCCGTAGTTCTGACGTGAAACCATTGCCTGGAGGAAGATGTATCTAGGATTTCTTCTGCTCGGACAGCGACAAAAGAGGGGAATTTATATATCGTTGAGTTGATACATGAAACTACCGTTTTGGAATCCGATAGGAAATATACGTTATGAATTGGAATGGTATGAGAATTCTTGATCGTCGACGCTAACCGTGAGCCAAGTTCTTTAGCCTGTTACTTACAGCTTATTCCCTGGAGCGCCATTCGCCATCAACAAGTTGATTTCCACGTGCTCACGATTTTTGAACCGGAACTGGGCTACGGCTGAAAGGCCTTTTCTGAAGCATCTACGATGATTTCACTAGACTCACCTCGGCACAATCAGCGCTCCAGGAGACGTATTGACGGGTGATCTTCAAGTTATTGATACTCCTTAACCTTTTGACAAACACCAACCACTGCAACTTCAGGTGTTCTGAGACTAGTCCGCCCCAGTCGGAACCCTCTCTACAGACGTCTTGAAGCACGGTTCTCCCTTTGATAATATAAAATGAGATTAGACCCAGCGGGTCGATGATTTTCATTACGGCTCTTAATATCTCCACTTGGAAACTATTATCTCGGAAAGCAGCATCTTATCGAATATTCCACCATCTGATATCTTGTAGGTCAAATAGTCACTCGGCGGAAGCCAAAACATACCCTGAATCTTGAAGGTTACAGCGTTGTTACCGTTTCGACCGACAATCACCATTTTGGTGTTGATATAGCTTGCCGGCAGCTGTCGCATAAGCTTTAAGCTGTTGGATTGAATGCCAGCGGGTTTGAACCCCATCGATTTGCAGATCCTCATGGCATTTCTGGTAAAAGTCGCTGCTTGTCCGACCGTGTCGTGGCTGTTGAAGTAATCGTCGACATAAGTTCTCTTTATCAGTCCATCGCAGGCGTCGATAAAACTCGAATCAAAAGATATTGGCGTGATGGTACTTTACAAATAGCACACACGCAGGCTACCATCTCGGCACAAACATCATGACCTCAATGATGTAGACCGTCGGGGAATAGGAACTATCTCCTCGCCAAAGAAAGCGTTAGCATTGTTCATTTTCAGCCCTGATACGGATTTGGTGGAATATTTCCCTGACATCTGTATTGACTGCCACCCTGAGCTCGCGAAAATTGAACAATCCAGCGTGAAGTGGAACCAAATTGTCGTGGCCGTTCAGCAGCAATGTATTAAGCGAGACCCCATTGAATTTGACCGCTACGTCAGTTACTACCCTCGGCTTCGACTTGTTTGGGTTCTCGACGATAAAGATGGGAGCATGCCACACTCGAGCCCACTCGGCCGATAATTCTATATTCGACGCTTTCCTCGCGTAGCTCTTGGCCAGCAGGGAGGACACGTACTTGTTCATCCAGTCGAGCAAATAAAGCTTCTTGTTGAGTGATTTCTCCAGACTAATGAGTCGGAAATTTTAACGTTGTCCCTGTTCCACAGCAATCCGATCTTTTACCGGTTGTCTTCCAATCTGAGCGAATCTTGCGTCTTGAAACTAGATCGCCCTTTGGAACCATGACTCCGAATTCCTCGTTGGAAAAGATCCTGTTCGATCATGGTTAAGGTAGACCCGTCGTCACGGAATGCGAACGTGTCCCCAAACCTTTCGTCAATTCCGTATATCCGTATGGGAGCAACCTTTAACATCTTAGGCAGTTTCGAACCAGTATGGGACGAATGAACAAACTTCTAAAGCACATACGGCACTGCAGGTGGGTCTAACTTTTCCGACTGGTTGAATGAAGAATCGGGAAAACTTTTACTACCCTGTTCCACGAATAGGATTTGACTGACCTGTTCCACAGGTTCAAGCCCCTGCATTAGTGACTGATGATTCGCTTGAATCCTCCAGACTATCTCCAGTCGCTTGTTCGCAGAATTCGCGATCGAAACAGGATCCCCAACAGCAGACCTTTGGAATATCTGACGTCGCCTTAACCAGCTTGAGTTTTGTTTCGTCCAACTCAGCCCGCTAGGCGACAAGCTGGGCACCTCGTTCCATAACTATTGCTTGGGCCACCACAAATCCTTCGATTAGCAGGTCCACTGAAGACTCAACGTCTTCTGCACCGCGAACAGCTGTTTGAGCCGTAATAGGAACCGCAACAGCACAGGATTTTTCTGATGAACCAATCGCATTACAGTCATCAGAACTACAAAGCAAAGGATCGACTGTCTTGTACAAGTCTGGATCAAAATTAGCACACTCATAGTGCCACCATCTCCTGCACTTCTCGCACTGCATCATCTCTTCATTTTGTGGTTTGAAGTGTATGAGAAAACGTCTTTTACCATATCGAAACTCTTCTTACCGCATCAGAAAGGAATTGTTCCAACTACAAATAAATAAAATTGTGTTGCTGCAGCGAATTCCCCTTGGCGAAATTTCCAAGAATAAAAATCCTGATTCCTTCTTCGTAAATTGATTGATTGATTTTATTTTTAAAGCACATATTTTATAAAATTCGTCATTTGGTGATTCTTTATAAAACTAAAATTTTGCGACCTCTGCAGCCATAGGCTTTTTTTGGTACGTGACTATCTGCCTTCCCCTTTTTGGCGCCAATTGTTCATAGACCATAGAAATTTCATTTCTGTTCAATTTTGAGAGAGGGAAAGGAATAGAGATAAAATAATTCTTAACAATGCAGCAAAGATAAATACGGTAGCTCCAAAAAACTATGATGTTAAGTGCAGCCAAATCGAAGAAAAATATCGTGGTGAATTGAAGTACGAGTAGACTTGATTGGCTCGAAAACATAGGCATATTAAACTCGTATCACAAAATATGCTATGGAAATGTTGCTCTAGACAAAATTTAGGCATATGTCATAAGGACAGAGGTCTGATCATTGACACTAGAGATTTGAAGTTAACTTTTCCGATACTCGGAATTGGATTTCTTCACTTAAGGACGTTGAATAGGCTTTTTCGTGGAGGTTGAGAACAATTGACTTCCCGTTTGTTTAATACCTATGTTTCTGAGTTGGTAAATATAATCCTAATCGTTATGAACTTTCTCCGTAAATAAAAGTGGGCAACCAAGCTAAAGATATCGCTTTATACAACCCTTTTATCAGCACTACCTTGAAAGTAATTCAAGCATACAATCGGAACGATGAATTCTCTTAATATTTTTTAAGCCCGGAATCAAATCGGTGTTGCTGGTACCGGGCACCGAGCACATCTGTGCTATAGTAATGGGGGTTTGTGGTAATATATTGACTTCACAAACGAACTGGTTGGCGTTCGGTTTCCGACCGGCACAAAAGATATTCATGTTGTTCAGTCAAGTAAGTTCAAGTAAGATGAACAGTAAAGCTACACCAATAATCAGTCTCCCCATTAAATGTTGGTTATTACCTACATATGCATGAAGCGAAATAACCACTGAACATACACATCTCTCATTCTCTCTCTATCTAATTTTTCGAAAAACATAATACGTGCTCAGGTATTTTTAGAGCAGCCATATCATCTTGAATGTTAAATATGGTACTTAAAAAAAAAATAAATAAATAAATAATGTGAATCTGTCGGATGTATGCAGACCAACAAAACTCCAAGTTTCCAAGTAAAAAATCATCGGCGTTCAACTCAAGTACCGTTGAAACAGGGCATTCGCACGCAAAAGGAATATTATGATAATTCTCATGATGCCTATTTTAAGTATGACACCTACACTGCGAAGTATGATCTCTCTGACCTAGACATGGCTTAGGGCATAAATACTAGCCAATAACGTATTGAATGTTGGCAATGTAGAACATCTTTTCATGAAAAATGAAGATAACACATTAAGGTAACATAATGTCGGCTTTCTTTCAAGATCTCGTAAGTCGATATTGGAAAATTTTTCAGGAGGCGCGGATAACCGATTTAAAAAAAAAAGAAACTGTAAAGGTTTCGTTGTTTAATAATATTTTATTTATCATTTCAATATATTCTGAAAAACATTTTTTTACTAACTTTTGTGGTAACTTTTATTTCAAATTTAAAGACTTCGAGGGCTTACAAAATTAATTCCAATCTTTTTATGGGACATACGACCGAGGTTTTTTGTTCACCAGGAACAATTTCAAATAACAAACAAGTTATCTGTAGGTGTTTTTAGGATTAAAATTGAAGCTTATATCAATTAATATTAAAGAATCATAATATTCGTGGTAGTCTTTGTGCAAAACAACCCAAAGTTGTTGCAAATGCAACCATTTTTTTTTTTAATTTTCAGATTTTCACTGTATAATTTTGGTACATAATAATAATAATAAACATAATAATGCCTGTAAACTGCTTACTTCTTCTCTGTGAAAGATCTTTTGAGTCATCTTCGTGACTAAGTTTGTACTTTATATAACCACTACTCTGATATTGCAAGGCTCTCAAATCGGTTACTTGTGGGTCCCTAGTTTTTGCTCCAGGACAGATTGATCTATAGAAGTGACATGCGCATTGTGGTTCAGAAAAATGTCATTAAGGTATTCAACAGAATAGGGTTCTGGCAGATTCCTTGCATTCTTGCATGTATTTATATATGAGCTAGGGAGATACATATCTTCGTTTCTTAATTGTCTTTCAGTGTTAGAATGCATTGAATCACTTTCCATTTTTGACCTTTTTCTAGCTATTTTTGAGTGATTGTAATGCTACAAGTATACGCAAGATTCACTTACGCATTGGAAACAGTCATATTTTGGTTTTGGTAACCACAGCCATCGCTAAATTATTGCATCACCTTCTTTAAACGGAACTTTAAATATAATAAATAATAATAAAAGATTTTTTTTTTTTATTAAATACTTTTGGTATTTACGAAAAACGTTACATTTTGAGATCCAAAGGGACTCCAACTAAACTTTTGAAGATGACCGCCTGCATTAATGTTACTCCACTTTTAGTAACGAATTGAGAAAGTCCTTTACTTCTGCTCGTCCGGCTTAATTTGTATTTTTTTTTTTTTTTTTTGCTGGGAATGTTGAAAGTATTTTCGGAACTGGCATCATGTTCATTTTTTGTTTCCTTAGAATAAGTTTTTGCCCAATTGATTGCACTCCATTCATTGATACCAAGAGTGTGAAGGAAAATTATTTTACATATCCTAATTCTTCTGAGGTGGAAAAAAATAGTTTTTTTTTTCCTTCTAGACATAACGTTCTTTTTTTTATCTTTTGGAGTCCTTAATTGTGTCAATTACTTAACTGTTACCTTTTTTTTCTGCCAAAGATAAGTCCCAAAAATTCTTGAATATAGATTCCCTATCATCGCTTGAAAACTCACCGCATTTGATTTTTGAAATGATTTGACTATTTAGGCAATTACATCTTGGCCTTAACTCACGTTGAGGCTTTTGAACTCCATAATTCCATTTCTTTCCTCCATCAGAGCTTTCACTTTTTATAAGACCGTTATAAGGTATTCCTTTTTACCTATAAAGTTGGTTTTTTTTCTGCAACCAATTTTCCGGATTTGCCTTATTTTTCTTGTCCTAGCAAGGTTTTCATTCATATAACATTTAAAGTTGAATATGGCTCCGGAGAGTGTACCAAAGAAGAATTAGTTATTTTATCCTGAAGAAGTTCAACTGGTTCTAGGATTCTTGCTTTATAATTTGCGTTACCACTTTAGACAAATTTTGATTCAATTACTGGGACCGAAATGACGACTTCATCTGTTCCGTTCGGGGAAACGTCCTGTGAAACATCATTAGCTAGAATCAAGTTTAGTTGATCTTGCAGTTCGACTTCGTTCACTGCATACAGAAAATAGAAACAGCTACCGAAATTCTAGTTAGTTTTTCAGTTTTTTAAACATACCATCAACTGTTCCCAATGGGAATTGATTTAAATGGCCACTTTCCTCAGCAACTTTTTCAACATTGCTCGTGTTGTCTACCATGTTAAGTAATTTAATGTTTCTATTTTTATTGAATATAAAGCGGATTGCAGCATTTACCAAATCCTACTGTTTTTTGCAGTATTAAATACAAATACAAATATTTGAAAATCGTCAAATGCGATGACCTCAATCTTAATATTTTAGGAAACAGAACTACAGCTTTTAAGAAAATGGTTAATTCACTACAATTAAGTTTTGTTATTATTTCCCAACCTACACACTTTGTGCCAGATCGCATACCAACACTACTTAATGTTGCCATAGTTTCCGACCCCGACTTGATTATGCATTATGTCCAGATTTTCGCACCCGGGTTATCTCATTATGATATGATCTATTTGCAAGTGGATATATTTCCATCACTTGAAACTGAAACGAATTTCAGATTATATCAATATTCTCGAATTAATTTAGAGCACCTTTTTAATGACTGCATGGCTTTAAATTGATCTCCAATTTATAATTCAAATAAATCCAACTATCAAGTAGATTTGTTTAACAAAAATATTAAATTCCTTCTAAATAAGCATGTGCCTACTCGTGCAATTAAAAACAAAATAAATAAAATCACCATGGTTCACACAGGAAGTATGCGACTTAATCGCAGCTCAGAACTTACTCTATGCTAGGTGGAACCGTTACAAATGCTTGAAAATTTATAGGAAATTTAAAATTGTACGTAATTTTGTAACTCGTCTTATAAGAAAAAACAAAATCGCTTTTTATAAAAATAAATTTGACTCATGTTCTGACTTCTGGAAAAGAACTCGTATTCTTCAGATGGTACTGAATTCACAAAAAACATCCGTTTCAAACAGTGTAGATGTGGAAGGCCTAAAAGATCAACGTCAATCATCGCAATCGGGAGTGTATTATTTTTTCTTCAGTGTGAATACCCCTTTTTACTTTTACTTCTCAAATTCCTTCTAGCTTTATTTAAACAATGTCTGGAAAGTGTTCTATCTGCAATCTAAGATTGCTTTGAGATAATTTTATAAAGTGTGATGGTCTTTGCGACCAGATTTTTCCTAAGAAATGTGTTTCCACCTCAGTCAATTCTATTAAAGCCTTGGAAGTTGGAAAAATCTTTTGTGACGATGCGCTAGTTGTGTTTGCGTGAGTTACTCTATTCTTTCTCTAATCGGTCAGTTTGTACATGATGCTTATCCATTATGGTATTCCTGCTGATTACCAAAAGCATTAGATGCCTCTATTTGGTCTTGTACATCTTGCAAAATCAAAAAACGACAGTCCAGCTGTCGAAGACATAGTTAGATAGAATATGCTAACCTATGTCTACCTAATGCTGCTCGGATCCATCGTACATTAGACATCGCACGGCTAAAAACCTGTTATTATAATGAGAGTGGGATTCGAACTAAAATTTCCAAACTATGTTTAAAAATACGATCTGAGCTTCTTGCCGAAGTCTTCTTAAAAAATCACTTAGTAAGCCGAAACATTACTTCTCGAAAGCAATCTGTGGTTGATAGTGAGATATCATCATTTAACGGACTAAGTCCAATATTCCTTTCAGACGAGCTTATTAGAGTAGATGACATTGAGTTTCTCATTTCTAATTTGAAGCTGACGAAATCTCCTGGCTTAGGTGGCATAAATAATTTCACCATTAAAAATTTCCGCCTTTGTGCAATAAAACTTCTCTAATCCATTTATAACGCTTGTTTTAAATTAAGTTATTTTCCCATAAACAAGAAAAAAGCTAAAGTATTTCCCTTGCTCAAGCCTGGAAAAGACCCACGCGATTCTAACAGCTATAGATCCATTAGCTAGCTCAACGGATGCAGCAAAATATTGGATAAACTTATAAAACTCAAATTGAAAAAAATTGAAAAATAGTAAGATTGTACCTGAAATGCAATTTGGTTTCCGTGAACGTCATAGTACTTCTCATCAGGTATTAAGAATTTGCAAGGAAGTAAAACAAAGCTTTGGAGGAAAAAAATCGACTGGTCTTGTATTACTAGACTTAGAACAAGCTTTTGACTCTGTTTGGCATGACTGCTTAATCTACAAACTCATAAACTTTGGTTGTCCTGTGTTCCTTACAAAAATCATACAAAATTTTTTAAGCAATCGAACTTTTTCAGTTCCATTAGCTGGTTCAGTCTCTTCCTCTAAAGTTGTGCAAACTGGTGTTCCCCAAGGATCGGTTCTGTCACCAACTGCATTTAATATATTTACATCTGACTTTCCTGTCATACCTAACTGCCAGGTAGCTTTGTATGCTGATGACTTAGCTTTGTATGTATCACATACAAATGGATCAGTCATTGCAAATTATTTGCAAAATGGCCTCAATATAATACATAAATATATAGTGATATATATAATACATATATACATATATGAACATTTTAAACATTGGAAAGTAAAAATCAATACGGATAAATGTCAATCAATCTTTTTTACAAGAAAAAGATCACCCTTCTCATAACACCTTAAAAATTATTAACATCGATATACCATGGGCTAGTTCTATCAAGTACCTCGGGGTTTACATGGATCAGAAACTTGCTTTTGGCATACATATCAAAAATACTTTAAATAAGTTAAACACCGCCACGAAAATGCTGTATCCATTGATCAATCGGAAATCGATGCTGAATCATAAAAACAAAATGACAATGTTGAAGGTAATCTTTCAAGCTTTGATTGCTTATGGATCTCCTTTATGGGGTAACTGTTTAAAAAAAAAGCTGCAAATAGCACAGAAAAAAAATTTAAAAACTGATGTTGAATTAAGCTTGGGATTTTTCAACAATGATATTACACGAAAAAGCTGGCGTTATTAAAGCTGCCAGAAAAATCGAAATTCTCAATGCGAAGTTTTTCACGAAATATTTACTCGTCGAAAATACACTAGTTACCGAGCTTAGACCACTCTAACTTGTTTATTTGCTTGTTATCTACTCATCTGACAAACTAATTAATTGTGTTATTTGGTAATCTACTTATTTATTCATTTTTCAAATTTGTATTCGTTTATTAAAGTTTTATTTTGCATATATATTTGTTTATTCATTGAATTCATTATTTATTTATTTATTTATTGGGTATATAATTATTTTCGAGCGGTTTTTTTTCTTCAAAATTTGAACGTTTATTTAAGAAAAATATGTACAATTGTATTATTTAAAGTATTGCCCATCTGAAGCTTTGACCTTTTCCCATCTTTCTGGCAATTGGTGGATCCCATCCCAAAAGAACTGCGCCGGCTAGGCAGCCAAGAATGAATTAAGCCAATTTTTGTAGCGTTGTCTATTAATGGTTTCACCCGGTTTTAGCAACTCATAATGCAATACACTCATCTGATCCCACAAAATACAGAGCATTACCTTCGGGCCATGGATATTCGGCTTTGCCATTGATTTGGCTGGTTTGCTGGGTTTCAAATATGATTTTTTGCGCTTAAGGTTGTCGTTATGGATCCATTTTTCATTACTAGTAACAATTAAATGCAAAAATGACTTCCTTTTGTGGCGTTCCAGCAGCATTTCGGACATGCAAAACCGCCTTTCGACGTCTCTCGGCTTGAGTTCATGTGGAACCAAATATCCTTGCTTTTGAATATATCCAGCTGCTTTTAAACTTTTTGAAATGGCTGCTTGAGTGACACCCAAACATTCTGCGAGCTTTTCTTGTGTTTAGCAACAATATTCATAGAGTAATGCTTCCAGTTCTTCATCTTCAAACTTTTTTGGCTGCCCAGGACGTTCATCGTCTTCCAAGCCAAAATCACCAATTTTAAATCGTGCAAACCACTTTTGGCACGTTCGCTCAGCTAGCGCATGTTCACCATAAACTTCCACCGAAATACGATGACTTTCGGCAGCAGTAATGAAGAAGAACTCCCCGCAAAAACACTTTCAAGCACAAAGTTCTACATATTTGAGTGAAAAAAAAATTATTGTTGTTTACGCTTCAAATGAATGACATATACTGAAATGACGTACAATGACAGTAAATTTCCAACGCATGTTTCAATGGAATAATAACAATAGAATAATACAAGTTACGCCATCTCTAAGCAAACCGCAATATATAGTTATAATTTACTTGTTAATTATTTAATACTTATTCGTTTGTTAATTTAAACATACCTCAACTTATTTATTTATATTAGTAATTATTTATTATTTATTATTCATTATTTATTATTTATTATTTATTATTTATTATTTATTATTTATTATTTATTATTTATTATTTATTATTTATTATTTATTATTTATTATTTATTATTTATTATTTATTATTTATTATTTATTATTTATTATTTATTATTTATTATTTATTATTTATTATTTATTATTTATTATTTATTATTTATTATTTTTTATTTATTATTTATTATTTATTATTTATTATTTATTATTTATTATTTATTATTTATTATTTATTATTTATTATTTATTATTTATTATTTATTATTTATTATTTATTATTTATTATTTATTATTTATTATTTATTATTTATTATTTATTATTTATTATTTATTATTTATTATTTATTATTTATTATTTATTATTTATTATTTATTATTTATTATTTATTATTTATTATTTATTATTTATTATTTATTATTTATTATTTATTATTTATTATTTATTATTTATTATTTATTATTTATTATTTATTATTTATTATTTATTATTTATTATTTATTATTTATTATTTATTATTTATTATTTATTATTTATTATTTATTATTTATTATTTATTATTTATTATTTATTATTTATTATTTATTATTTATTATTTATTATTTATTATTTATTATTTATTATTTATTATTTATTATTTATTATTTATTATTTATTATTTATTATTTATTATTTATTATTTATTATTTATTATTTATTATTTATTATTTATTATTTATTATTTATTATTTATTATTTATTATTTATTATTTATTATTTATTATTTATTATTTATTATTTATTATTTATTATTTATTATTTATTATTTATTATTTATTATTTATTATTTATTATTTATTATTTATTATTTATTATTTATTATTAATTATTTATTATTTATTATTTATTATTTATTATTTATTATTTATTATTTATTATTTATTATTTATTATTTATTATTTATTATTTATTATTTATTATTTATTATTTATTATTTATTATTTATTATTTATTATTTATTATTTATTATTTATTATTTATTATTTATTATTTATTATTTATTATTTATTATTTATTATTTATTATTTATTATTTATTATTTATTATTTATTATTTATTATTTATTATTTATTATTTATTATTTATTATTTATTATTTATTATTTATTATTTATTATTTATTATTTATTATTTATTATTTATTATTTATTATTTATTATTTATTATTTATTATTAGTTTACTTATTTTTCCTGTGATAATAAAGTTTCTGAAATTTAAAAATTTCATATATTTTTTGGTCCATTATATGGAGGTTTTTTCCTATAGATAAAGCATTTAAATACCAACTGCGTCTTTCAGTAATAAGATTTTAATAATCATACAATATCTCTGTGCAAGCTGTGCGTAATCAATAGAAAATGAATGTAAATGTTTAACTATGAAAATAGAAAATAAATATATATATGTGGTATTTATAACGCATACTGTTTTGTAATTTTTTTTTATAATAAAAGTGGTGCATTTTAATTAACTGGCACCCAAAGTGGGGGCACCATTCTGTGCACTGTTAAAACAAAGTTTGAGTGAACAACCAAGCCACAAAACAGTGAAGTGAATAAAAGAATGGACAACCAAGCCACCAAACAGTGAAGTGAATACAAGAGTGGATAATCAAGCCACCAACCAGACAGTAAAGTGAATGAAAAGGGTGGATAATGAAGTCACTAACCAAACAATAAAGTGAATAAAAAGAGTGGACAACCAAGCCACCAATCAAACAGTATAGTGATAGGAAAAAACAAAGGCCCCCGAGTAGTTCTCTAACCAAACGAACAAAAAGGAGTCAGGAAATTCTGACGGCCGCCCTTACCAGCAAAAAGTTGCCAGAAACCACCCCAACAACAAATATAAAAGTGTTAAGAAGAAATGCTACAAGAAGTAACCAGTGTATTACTATTACTGTGAGTCAATAATAATAAGGAATAAATTAAACCTAAATATCAATTTGAATTAAAAGTTACACCATATTAAAGATTGTCAAAATAGTGAATAGTACATTAATGTTCTAAGTTATAAATGTTTTACCTATAATTACTTGAGCAGGTAATATTATTGATTCTCTCACTGAATAAAACAAATATCTTTTTAAAAACAAAAAACAAAAAAAAAAAAAAAAAAAAAAAGAATAAAAAAAATATGGCATACCCAAATAACCTAATACGACCAGCTCGTCTGGAATTGCCTCAACCTTCTGCACCCGTTCTTCTTCTCGCTCCTAGTACTATTCGTGACGATATCATTCTAATAATCAATCAACTAGAGACTGAAACCCTTCAAATACAGGGACGTCAAATTTTCAATTCCATTATGAATCCCGCGTCCGACATCAACAACGACATAGACCAACCAATAAACTTGACTAATGATAGGAATTTGTCTGACATGGACAAAATACCTAATGTGGTGAAAAGCCTTAGAGAATTCTCTGGGCAACCACACGAATTTAACTCATGGGAAAAAGTGTAAACAGGATACTTAAAATCTATGAACACTTAAAAGGTAGCCCCAAATATTATGGCATCTTACTTATTAGAAGTAAGATAACGGGCTACACAGACGTCGTTCTAGAATCTTATAATACCCCGCTATACTGGGAAAAAATTTCAAACTGTATTACTCTGCACTATGCAGATAAGAGGGAATCCTACCCCATAAACGGACTTTTAACAAACGAAGAAACGGTACAAGAAATATATCCGCTATACTTCAAGGATTACCATATTAAATTTACCCAAAACCTAGTAGAGACGTATTAAGCGAAACCGAGCAAGAAGAAAATATTTTAAAGATACACCGACGCGCTCACTGCAACGCCGAAGAGAATCGTATTCAGTTGTTAGAGAATTTCTACTTCATTAAAAATGACTTCAAAAATTAAAGTTATAGTAAACCGCTGTGCAACTTGTAAGGAAAACAAATACTACAGACATCCCAACTAGCCATACCTAAATCCTACACCCATCCCCAATTATCCAGGACACACCTTCCATATCTACATCTTTTCCACCGAAAAACAAGTTGTTTTAACAGCTGTAGATAAATTCATTAAATTCGCTCAAGCCAAAATTATTCAATCACGCTCAATCGAAAATATCAGACGACCATTACGAAACATTCTGTTCTTCTGCATACCTGAAGTTGTTGTAATAGACAATGAAAAAGACCTGAATTCAGACGCAATAACTTCAATGATGGAAGACGAACTTCAAATCAAAATTTTCAAAACCCCACCATATAAAAGTGAAGTGAAAGGTCAAGTTGAACGCTTTCACTCCACATTGTCTGAAATCATGAGATGTCTAAAATCAGAAGGCCCTCCAAGGTCCTTTAAAGAGCTACTGGAACGAGCCATCAACGATTACAATTTCACTATCCACACGATTACAGGTAGCAAACCAATTCAACTGTTTTATGGACGAATACCAAGACTAAGCCCAGAACAATTTGAAAAGACACGGATGACTAACATTGAAAGACATAAAATTAAACAGGAGAAAGATACGACATACCATAACAAGAAAAACCGAATAAAGACTACCAATTAGGACAAGTTATTTACGTAAATAATAATAAACGAATAGGCTCGAAACTTACAGGTATATATCGACAAGAAATACGAATAATTAAGGATAATTAAGTAATATTACAATTTAGCCGTTATCTTTCCAGATGTGCTTTTTGCACTGGTCAAGCAATAGTTCAAATAATGGACTTTTCAAATTCACAAGTAAATCTCAAAAACTCAACAGTCGGCTGGCAAGGTTATGGCATCCGTATTTTGGGATACATATGTATCTGTATAATTTTCATCGACGATCTCCAAAAGGTGCAGACTATCAACAGCGACTATTACATTGCGTTGTTGGAGCGTTTGAAGGACGAAATCGCAGAAAAACGACCGCATTTGAAGAAAAAGATAGTGCTGTTTCATCAAGACAATGCACCGTGTCACAAGTCGATGAAAACGAATGCAAAATTGAATGAATTCGGCTACGAATTGCTCCCCCACCCACCGTATTCTCCAGATTTGGCCCCCAGCGACTATTTCCTGTTTGCAGACCTCAAAAGAATGCTCGCCGGAAAGAGATTTAAGATCGATGAAGAAGTAATTGTCGAAACAGAGGCCTATTTTGAGGCTAAACCGAAATCGTACTACAAAACTGGCATCGAAAGATTGGAAAATCGTTTCATTCAACTATATTGATAAATAAAGTTGAATATTGAAAAAAAATTGTGTTTTACTATAAAACGGCACTGACTTTTCAGCCCATGTGTTATAAGAAATTCAATAATTGTTAAGTTTGTTTTAAAATACCGAGAAACTATAAAGGTTAAGGCATTCTACCTTGTAATTTTTTTTATAATGAAAGTGGAGCATTTTAATTAACTTATATACTAGTATAATTAACACTTAGTATTAACTTTTTAAAGATTATATCATGATCAGATTCAGTTTGTGCATTTTGGATATCATCGAAATCATTGAACGATACAGGCCGCTATTAAAATTGGACTATTCGATAATTTGGTGACATCCTTATTTTTAGATGTTTATAAAGGTTCTTAGGCAGTTTTTAAGTTGCGGCAAAGGGTATGCAATCTTCATAGATATCAGTAACCGAACTACATGCAAGCACGATTCACAAGACTGATTGGTCGATTCGAGGAATACGTCTACGTATAAAACCATAGCCTACACACTTCGACTAATCTCCCCGCGGGACTGCTGTTAGGTATTACTTCGCGAGGCTAGTAAGCAATGTATGGCATGTTACATCTGCACCTTTTATTTTTTTTTTAACCTTCGCAGCTCGTTTTTCATGTTTTTTTTCTGAATCTCCATACAATATTCTTGTGACCGCAATATTTGGTTAATTATTGACTGTGGGTTTGGTATATCAGTTCTCCATATCAAAAAGTGTATGCAATGGAACATTACATGCTCTGTGTATTTTTCCTGATTTGGGCAGTCTCTGATAAAAAATTCTCCGCTTTTAAACACCGGATATCTTTTATGCGCAACTAACACATGCTTTCTTCCATTGAAATAACTTATCGTCCAACTTGGCCGCGCGTAGCAGCATCATAAGTTGATCCCTTCATACAACAACAGCTTCATACAACTCGCTGATCAAAACAATATATCCGAGCTGACAGCCTCGTCGTTAGCCATTTGTGTCAGGATGCCCTGGGCTGTCCAAAAGCAATTATGGTTTGTATGTATTATCTTCGTTGTGTGCTGGTAATTGTTTTCCTGAAGAGCGGGCATTTTCTGCTACCAGCTACATGGCTAGGGTTTTCCGGGATGTTCTTCTTACAGAAGAGACAAAGCGAGTCCTTGTCGCAATCTTTGGCCTTCTTTCCCACATTTTTAACATTGCTTCGAGAGCTATATCTAGCTTATGCATTGGCATGCATTGTAGCCGGATTTAAGACATCAGAAACATATTGTAAGGGTTTTCGTCCGCGGACGCGACAGTTTACCCATCCAATTCTGACTCTACCTGATTTAAGCTTTTTGTGTGATCATGGGCGTGCTACCGATGCGAACCCATTTCGACTAGTTAAAATTTGTTGGTCCTCTGGTTTTGAAAATTACATCAGAACCGAGTGACGAAAAATAAACAAAATAAATAAAAAAAACAGCAGTTGTTACACTTACACTTTTTAAGGAACAAGTTGCTGCAATTATTTATTTAAATGAGGCGGTCAGTGGAAAACGTGCTATTTTAAGGTTTGGTTTTTATGACATAGAAATTTCTCCAATCTTAGGAACCCACTTAATATTAAATTAAATTAAATTTATATTGGAAAAAAACGTTCGATTATAAAATGCAGACAGGACTTAAAATTCTCTTTCAACTGAAGTTGCGTTTTGACGAACAAAATACCAATTACCAAAAAGTACCCCGAACTATATGCTACATCTTGAAACGAGAACTCCTCCTTTGCTCTTGTACACGCTCAAAATGCACTTCAACTATATCCTAAAAATACTAGAAATGAATGAATGCAAAATACCAAACGTAGTTTTAAGAAGCATAATTAGAACAAACGGAGGCATTTGCGAGGAATGGGAGAAAACAGCTTCTGAATGCGGAGTAAATCTGTCTATTCAAGTGAACGAGCATCCTCATCTTTTAAGAGAAAAATTTAACTTGGTTTTGGAGAATTTTGGCAGACATACATATGACCAATATGTCGAAGAAGCTGAATAGTCACGGTTTAGGAACTATTACAGCCAACTAAACCATTTTCTAAATGAAAAAACATACTTCCTAGATAGTCACGCAGTTGACAAAATAAGTACTATTTTCAAATTGAAAGGGGAACTCGTTCAACTTAACTTTATACACCATAGACCAAATTTACCAATACTTTGTGACCTCTGCAACATGAAGAAGAGAGAAGACATCTTACATTTTCTTGGTGTTTGTCCGACTTTCGAATTTTTGAGAATTTTGACTATCAATGTTCGGAAAACATGATTTAGATGAAGATGAAGTAATGAGCATTTTAAATGGAAAAAAAGGATGAAAAGTCTTATATGATTACTCAGTAGCAGCACTTTGTTATAGAAAGCGTATCATAGATGGAGATTTTTAATGTAAAACTTAAGTATGTATTTTGTCAAGCTGGTAGACGGCCACAGGCCAAACCATTAAAGACTTAGGTTAATCGTTACATTGTAAAACATTTATTGAAAATAAAAGTCAACTAACTTACTAACTAGACTATGTTCATTGCCATTGATCTTTTTCAAGAAAGCCCACTTTGCCGCTTTTGTTTTTGAATATGTGTGCTTTTAATAAAATCAATACAATTCGCCTTCACTAGTTAAATTAGAAGGGTTATGTGCCAAAAAAGAATCAAATAAAAAAAATCATTTCACCATCAAAAATGTAACATACGAATATTACTCGTAGTTAAAACTGTAAGCATTTACATTTACAAGTTATATAATCCATGTTATACTAAATTTGAACAAATTGTTAATTTTCAAGTGAGTATATATCATAATTAAGTTTGAAAAAGGAATCATACTTAAAGTAATAATGTCGAATGGTGACGGCGAAGCGTCGACAGTAAGATTCGGACATTGGTTGATTGATCCAATTTGAGTTTGGATTTTTTTTTTCTAAATGAACATAAATACCAAAGAGAAAATGAAAAAAAAAAAATTAAAATAAAATTATTGTAATTAAAACAATTTTTTTCGTTTTTTTAAAAACCGAATTTTTATACAGGGTGTCCCCTGAAATAGTTTGGGAAATGATTTTTAGTTATTTTCTAAAAAAAAAAAAATCGTTTTATAGCAAGGGTCTACTCCAACGTTGACATCATTAAACGAGGATTTAAGAAAATGCTTTCTTTGTAGCACCTTGACATATGTTAACGGAAATTGGTCTGTAAACACTAACGGTAGAAACGTTTAGGACTATGTTTAGAAGAAATGCTAGCCTTTATAGCTACGTTTAAATAAAGTTGATTTCTTGTTTGAGTTCTCAGATATCCAATTTCTGAATTTGAGGTCATTTTTCTCCAGAAAATGCGTAATAGACATAAAATATAATTTTTATCTATGAACGTAACAAAAAGAAAAAAATTATGAACAAGTTTGCAGGAAAACTCATAGATTTTATGATAAATGCGTCCTATTTTTGCAATAGGGATGCCTGAACATCATGTAGAGCCTTAAAAAATCATACTAATTGATTCAAATTTCCATCAGTCCGACCATACCGATAATAAAACAAGTGAGAATTTAGTGAAAATTTGAATCGGTCTAGAGTTTCTATGCTCTAGGCGAGTCATTAAGTCAAGAGTGCAGTCAATGGATTCTGCGCCCATCACAAGTACTGGGCAGCCCTCGTGTGGTGTATATTAAGAAAAGACTGGACTATAGTATTGAATCAAGATCTAAACCTAAATGACTATCGTGCATGTCGCACTTTCTCTGATTGGGCTCTACTGAAGACGGAAGAAGATCCAGATTTTCACCTCAGTAACGAGTTATTTAGATTAAATGGCTTGGTCAAGCAAACAGTCGAAGTTGTTTCAGCAGCGCCTTTGCTTACAAAATAAACGAATATTTAGTATGGTTTCCAACCCGGAGGTGTCATGTCATATACTTCTTTCTAGATGATGCCAGCGAGTAGGTTACAGTCAGTGGACAGTGGTTCCATGATAATCAGTTTTTTTTTTTTTAGATTAATTGGAAGTCTTGGAGGATATGTAGATTCAGCAAAACGCTGCCAATTGATAAACAATTGAATTAGAAACAGTTGACAGATTTCTGTAACAACCGATGCTATTACCCTAAATAACACCGAAGTGATGTAGCTGGCCTCGTCTTGTTTTTTCGCTATTTACACCACTCCGTCGAAACTTCCAGTAGCATTCTGTCCCTTCAAACTTTTAATCGTAACACCCGTCTTGCTCTGAATAGTCATCAGTACACCCTCAAGCCCACTTTTGGACGTAATATAAAATATCGTGATCGATGATTACAAACATTTCAGACAAACAAACACCGATATCTCTCCATTTTAAGAGTACTAAAAACTTCATGAGCGCGAGTTTGTAATAAAAAAAAAATATTTTAAATTCGGATGAGGATCAAATACTTACAGCGGTCTTCAACGTGTGTACATTCAGGCGTTCCAAATTTAAATGTGCCATTTGCACTAAATAATTCCTGAATTTGGCTCCGGCATGCTCTAACTAATCATAGGGAGTGGTTTATAAAATGAATTCTTCCGCAATGAGTGGAGTAAGGCGACAATGATCAAGGTTCCGAAACAGACTAATCTGATGGAATGTGAGAACTAGAGATCATAAATGTACACTTAACCTAAAGGGTATAAGATGAGAAGGAAACCATGCTGTTAATTCGAGGTCATGCAAAAGATTAATCTTTCCTCTGTTCAGTTGTCAACATCTACTACAGCTGTTAACTATAGCAATTAAACATATATATATATATAATTTCATGAAACGAATATTTACGTGCTGAATCATAATAACATGCATATGTGACAGTCTTCCCCATCCATAATTATGTTGCCTGGCATGGTACAAATACTCGACATGTTCTCTTAAATCTTCTTAGCTCAACGGTCTGCGACTGTTTCTTCTAACTATCACAAATCGGCAGTGAATTTGGCTCATATAATTTCTAAAGAAGCTGTTAGGACTGCTTCAATTGATTTTCTTGATTGCCATACGGAGTACGGAGCTGATATAAAACAATAGTCTGCCGAGCCTAGAGGGGTGAGCAACACCTATGGTGTGCAAGTTAAAAACAAGTCCAGGGTGTTGGCGGTATGACTATCAACGTCCGGTATTAGCGTGGGTTCATTTATAAGCTGCGTTAAGTTGTTTTCCGTAGCGAAGATCTCAACACACCGTCCTTCGGGTATAGTCTGTCCAGAATATCGAAGCCACCCAGAATTGTGTATAGTGAAATCGTCCGTAGTAATATTTTCAGTATTACAATTCTTTGTATGAAGTCAGACAGCGCAACAAACTCGTTAAAGCTAGAACTGCTGTTCAATTTGGTGCTTCTATAAATAAAGCAATAGTGGATAGCTTGCTTACGGAGATGGAATTTTAACCACATGCAATTAAATTCCGGATTGGAACATGAACTACATTGTGGTGAAGTTTGGTAAGCTACATCACTTCGCTAATAAATGGCGAGACCGCGGTGAGAGAAGAATAATGGCACTAGTTCGTAGCCAGGTAGCTTCAGATCAGAGTGATCTAAGAGGGCGGGGATCTACCTGTGTTTCACAAAGTTTCACAGCTTGGCTGTATTTGCAGACGGGGGCGTATGCAAAAAAGTGATTATTTTTTAGCCCGAGAAAGTTGGCTATATCCACGCTAAATTCCCGAATCATTATAAAAAAAAAACCGAACACAAGAAACACAAACACCGACGATACTAAGCACAGCTGTGAAGTTCGGAGTTGCTTTACCGAATCAAATTGCTGTAGGTGTTATGCCCTTACATAAATAAAAAATAGCATACCAAAAAAATTCATACCCACAATCCGCTATCCATGGGTTGTTACATACACTCAGTTACTGCCCGTCCTGTATGATAATGTAATACAGCAACGGCAGTGACTGTGTGCATGCAATAGTAAGACCAGGGGCAGGAAGGTTGGGATGTGAATGTTAATAGCACTGCACTCGTGCGTTGTTCTGTCTTTTCCCCGCATAAGTATTTTTTTTTTTTAAATCACTCACGCGCCGTTATTTTTATTTTATGTTTGTCTGTTTTCACGCGTGGAGCGTGTGCACTGTCGCACTGAATTGCAGCGCTTTATCTCATCTCATCCAATAGTCCAGTCATTTGGTAGTTTTACCTGGAAAGTTTTCCGGGAGTTTTGAAACTTGGTGATGTTTATTGATTTCGATGTGCTCTTTCCGAATTTCAACTCTGTGACCTCGTACCTTTACCGCTAGCGTCGCCATTTCGAAAAAATGGCACCTAAAACCAGTTTTTCGGCAATATCTCTTTCCTACTTATTATGCGGTAAAAACTCTTACCATATATGGTATACAAAATGAAAGTAGAGATAATTTCTTACAATTTATGTTATATTTTTTTTCGTATTGTTAAATCAATAGTTTCGGCGTACGAGCGGCGCAAAATGTACTTCAACATGCGTTTTGTTAAAAACACTCATTTCCACACCATCTTGAGGTAGAGTAAGCGGCGCGTTTTTTTATCGTGGTATCCCCAGTAGGCCTAATCCACATATAATTCACTTTTCCAAAATTATGCGCATTCCCTTTTGCTTCGCTGTTCTTAATGGACCAGGTGTTGTGAGTTCATTGTTTTGAGTACCGATCGAAACTTCACGGACCGAAATTTCTTCCACATCATTCGCAATGGGATTATCAGTTTCATCGCAATCCTCTTTAATCTCGATTTCATCATATAAAATAGTGTCCGTTTGTCTCTCTTCATCACTATCTCGTGTTATCACAGGTACCACAACAATTTGTGCATATAACGAAGGACTTCAACAGGCTTTTTGACATACCTTTTTGCATTTGCAAGAAATAAGTTTTAACAAACTTTTCGGAGCTGGGGGCTCGAATGTGGTGACAGGAATGAGCCCGTTTTTGTTTCTTTTCCATCCCCATTTCCCTGCATTTTGTTCATTCCCATACCACTGCTGAATCTGTTGATAAGTTCGGATGGAGTTTTGTGTTGCAGCTACTTCAGTTAGTGGTAGCGACGCAATGGTAAATTTACTTTTATATGCTGAAGTTGTGAAGCATGCATATCTATAGTTGTTTAAAGAAATACGTTTTTTAATTTTCACATTAGTGTAATTGTATAATTCAAAAAGGAAGCGTTCTCCAGCTTTAGCAATGATTTCTGGATCAGTATTTGGCTTTTTGAGTACCTGGATAACCTCGTTTAAATATGGATCTCTTCGGAGTACATTAATAAATTTCATTTTTCCTTGATTAAATAATGCTGATGTTGTATCATAGCCATTGAGGGCATGCAAGAATAGAATATGATCTGCTTCTGTTTTATCTATGATACTTTTCGTTGGATATATTTGCGGCGAAATTTTCTCTTTTCCTGGTTTGATAATACCATATATATATTGGAACGCATAGAAAGAGCCGTCAAAAGAATAAGAAGATCTACATCTTCGCCGACAACTTTTACGAAATCAAATGCCAATGAAACGCTTATTGCAGTATTGGTTATTAGCGTATCTGCATCTTCCGTGGCTTCTTTGACCATGAAGTTCTCAGCTTCAAATTTTGTCTTCAACATTCCAATGAGACGATTCTTTGCCCATTCATTGCCCAGGAATTTATTTTGTGACACAGTTTGGATCATTGTCTCGTCAAAAATTATGTCTACTGAAGGAGTTTTTCGTGATCGTCGGGATTGCTCCACATATTTGGTACTACGGCTTGCTACATCTTCGGTCATATATGATAATGGCATTGGATGTATAGTTTGATCGAACATAGGTAACGATTGCAAATGGATAAAAACGATGCACCGCGATGCCAAATGACTCGGTGTAATAAATATCCTCCGTCGACGATATACATGGTATTTTTATAATTTATATCTGTAGAATGTTGCTCAAATGCATTATATAGGGTGATTTATCGTGAGGTTTGATTTATAATGTAAAATAGAGCACATAAATTTGAAAGCGAACTTAAAATGTATATAATTGGTTAAAAGAACAATCAATGGCATTTATTTTTTAAAAATTATATCATGTAAATGTTGGTTACGACTACGTCTGAGGTGGTCCATTCGGAAGGTCCAATTTTGGTATCTCGCGAATAACACGAGTAATGTTAACTTCCAAAGCGTCAATCGTAGCTGGCTTGTTCCTAAAGACCTGAGACTTTACATATCTCCAGAGAAAATAGTCCAAAGGTGTGATATCGGACGATCTAGGCGGCCAATTTACCAGAGCAAAACGTGAAATTAAGAGCTCACCAAATTATTTCTCAACATGTCCATTGTTTCACGCGCTGTATAGGTCGCAGTTTTGTTGAAATCAGAGCTCACCTAGACAATGTGCTTGAATTTTAGGAAGCACCATTGACGGTAACATTCTGATTTGCCTCAGAAATATGGACCAATGATTCCACCAGCCCATAAACCACACAGTAACGTTATTTTTAATGGATCATCAGCCCAAATATGGCAATTTTGCTTATTAACGTATCCATTGAGCCAGAAATGGGATTCATCACTAAATAAAATTTCACGATAAAACACCGGATTTCCAATAAGTTTTTCCAAAGCCCATTCACTGAATATGATGCAAATTCAAGTCGCCTGGCTTCAATTCTTGCACAAGTTGAATTTTGTACGCTTTTAGGCCGAGATCCTTACGTAAAATACGCCAAGCCAAGCTGCTGAATGACCACGAATCGATTCGCCACGTCGTAGTCGATTATGCGTACAGTAAATTCCTCAAATCGCACGAAAAACATTTCTCACAGAACGCTGATTTTCGTAATACAGCTGAACAATTTGGAGACGCTGTTGTGGTGTTAGTCTTTCCCTGATGGCTTGCTAAATGATACTGAACAAAAATGATGAAGCAGTTTGATTAGAATCACGGGTGATCTATCAAAAACAGCCTATTGAAAATCAAACCTCATGATGAATCACCCTATACATAGAAGATTTAATACATTTGCGCATGCCTTCGTCATTGAGAAGGGATAATGGAAATGGTGCAAGTTCGTACGGAAGGAAATTTTCAAGTTTCTTTCAGATTCTTTTGCAATGCACATCCTTTGGAAAATTAATAAAGGATTAATAGGGAAAATATTGTCTTCTATCCGCATGTCTGTATTCATAACACCAAGTGATTTTATTCGGTCATTCCGTTTTCAAACAAAGGTGACGCATTACTTTATACCTGCGAAGGATAGGCATTCATTAACAAGTCGGTTTTTCCACGCACAGCTAAATATTTACAGTAAGTATGGTAATTAGATTTAAGATAATTTTATAATTCACAAATGCAATCAGTTAAATATGAATGTCGGGTTAGCGTAGATGCATAATGGCCAAAAGGCATGTCGAAGTAAACTGCGGCGCTCATACGCCGAAACTATTGATTTTACGAAAAAAAGTTTATTACATAAATTGTAGGAAATTTACTCTACTTTCATTTTGTGTGCTTGTACTTTGAGTGCGCAAAGTTGAAATTTGGAAAGAGCACATCGAAATCGAAGTAAGATCATCAGATTTCAAAACTCCCGGAAAACTTTCCAGGTAACCCATTTTTTTAGCACCAAATGACTGGACTACAAATCTTTCGATATCATGTTGATTATTCTGTGTATTTGTTGTATAGTACAGTTGAATGCTTAGGTCTGAATCCAAATTGATGACTGGGAATTACATTATTTTCGTCTATTATTGACTGTAGTCTGTCTGTAAGTATCTTTTTAAAAAGCTTGGATAACATCAGCAATAGACTTTCTGGCCTGTAGTTCGCTCTTTGGGTAACTTCCTTCCCGGATGACTATTATTTTCGCTACTTTCTAAAACTTTTCCGGTAATAAGATCATATCTGGGACTGTTATTTGCCTTCATTTTTTATTGTATGTAATTTTTAAGAAGAAAGACCTTATCCAGGGTACTGCGACATATTGGAGCCTAAGCCGGTAAGGATTACCTAGACTCAGTCAGGGTTTGGAAAAGATATGGTGGCGGATGAGCCTTTAATGGAGCAACGACGTAACGGAATAATCAACACCTGGCCATAGGCGTATCTATAATGGAACTGGTCCTTTAGATTGTGAGTTGTGTCACCGATATAACTTTCCGGCCACGGGGACAAAATAGTTGGTAAGCAAGAACAAGCCCCGGATAGGGACGTTTATACTGTTGATAACCTTTTCAAATAAACGGGGATAAGGAACTTCGGATCTGCACGTGGAATGTTAGGTCCGTTTCTTATCAGACCATGTACAGCCGAACAACCGTGGTCCTGAACTATTGCAAAATATATTAAGGCTAATTCTGTGAGGAAGTTAGATGTCGGACGGTTAATAGAGATCGCAAAATTCTTTTCCGATCGAGTCTGCTTTAATCTCTCAAGAGGTTTTATTATAACATCAAGTATTGAAGACAAGTGGAAACTCTACCAAAAAGTCATCAGAGATGCCGGTTCTTATATGCTGGGCTTTACTCGGCCACCACAACCCAACCCCTGGTTTGACCACGAGCGCCAGCAAGTACATGCAGATAAGCAAGATGCATATAAATTGGTGCTGCGTAGAAGAACTGGGGTCGCTAACGAGCTCTATGAGTAGAGCAGGAGAGGAAAGACGAACACCGGCTTCTCAAGAAGAAAACTAAAGAGTGCAGTCGAAGAAATTGAGAGATGCTACTTCAGGAATGAGATTAAAAAATTGTGCCAAAAAGTAAAAAAAAAAAAAAAATAAATAAAATACCGCGAACACAAACCTTGAACCGAAGTCTATAGAGACGAACAAGCTAACATAGGAATATATTAGAGTCGCAGTCGATGCTAAGGATTTGGAAAGAGCATTTCTGTAGATTGTACCATTGTTTTTGGAGCGGGCGGCCTGACTGCCAAGCTCTTCAAAGCTGCAAGTGATGGTTTGATAAGGATCATTCACCAGTGATCTGTAAAATATGATCCGATGAATGGAACCTCAAAGGCATCCGTATTCTTAGCATCGCCTACAAGATCCTATCTGCCATAAGGTGTGAAAGCCTGAAGTCATCAACTAAATTTTTACATTAAAGAAGATCTTGGAAAAAACCTAGAAACTCGAAATCTATACACACCATCTATTCATTGATTTAAGGCTACATATGACAGCATCTACCAAAAGACCTATCCATAGGTCGAGCTGGTTAGAGACGCTTATTGGTTGAGGTCCTTGTCCACCCTTGGACTTAGAGCCACCTTGAGTATGTAAGTAAGTACTAAAGCTAATGTGGATGGCATAATATAGAATGTTAAAACTATAACATCTGGAAAAGTAATGTAAGTAATTAGGCTGCGATTGATCCGATGCAATATGTTTATGTGCAGGACATGGAAAGTTTTACTGTCGCTCGCGATCTGATCGTCATAAATATATGTTTACGTATTTTACCGCGGTATTCTGGATATTATACATCTCGAACGAATAGCTTCAAACAAGAACGGGGCTGAAACCAAAAGACATTATTATGTTGCGAAAAAAAATACTTACCACTTAAGGTAAGTAGAGGAGTTGAGGAACAATTAGGGGTTTGCAAAACATAGAACAGTGTCGCGCAGGCGTAAGGTATCTGAATCAAAGAAAAGAAAGGAGAATTTATTATTTTAGCTGGAATACATATTCTCAAATCATTAAGATCTTTGACATTTAAACTTTTACGCTGATATAATTACGCGAGAGGGGAAGGCGCAGTAATGCTCTTTAAAGCTAATTTGCTTTGAGCTTGAAAACTCAATATTTAATTAACAAACAAAACTAAAGAATTGAGGTAGTTGAATTAAATATGGATAGATGTACTATTGTATTGCAGATCAGAGCAGCATATGTTATGTATGTATGTATATTGAATTTACAACATATAATATAATATTGCAAAAAAAACAATCTTGTTCAAAAATGAATGTATAGATAAGATTCAATAAAGTTGTTAAATCGAGCAGTTACATTTCTTTATTAACCAAAAATCACTCTTTGGTTGGAGCACACAATATTATTAACAAGTAACATGTAATCTTTTCCTCCAATCTGTTCGAATTACTAAAATTTTACAACCAAATCATATGCATAACAACAGGAATATCAGTTACTTTCTTGTGACAAATTGCGACAATAAAATTTTAATTTTATTATCAGTGCTTTCATACATACGAGTATATGGTATACAAATGTAAATAAATAAGAACTGTTAACTTAAATTTTTTTCTCCTTTTTCAGGGCCGACATAATACTTCCCTGGAATGGATACAGCGCTTAAACTGGATGAAGACATTTGAGTAGCATGTGCCGACGCTGTAAAAGAATTTTAACTAGGCGCAGCAATGATTCCCTTGAAGAAGTGGCCATGAATGCAAATTAGACATCTCGACATCTTGAAAACAAAATATTGCGAACGTTTTTCTGTTATATTGTTGTTAATATAATTTAGGTTTGCATGTATGTATATGACTGCAATTTTTTGTTTTGTTTGTTTTTAGATCTAGGTAGAATTTTAAGTATATACATAGTACGTAGACAAAGTGCAAAGTGTAAACCTTCAATTGAGTTGGAATTGAATGCAAAATAAATATTGTTGGCAAAGATATTGAATTTATTTTATTTACTTTAATGATATATGAATATACAAGTGCGTATATAAATCACGAAATAAGTAAATGTAATTTAGTTTTTTTTTTCTGTAATATTATATATGAATAAAGATGAAACAACCTTTTTTATATTTTTGGTCAATTCAATTTTTCCATGTAAATCATGTGAGTTCTGACACATAGCTACCACGGAAGCTTTTCAGGAATTGTATTCTGTGACTCAAAACCTCGAACATTTCAGGCCGTATATCACAAATTTAGTCCCCGATGTTGGCTTCCAAGGCTAGAATCGTCAACAAGGATTCAGATAGATCTCAAATACCTCCACAGAAAATGGTCCAACTGCGTCAAATCACACGATCTAGGAAACAAGCACACAGGTCCATTTATGGATATAATTTTTGTCATCGAATATTTCCCTCAATAAATGGATAGTTAAGACGGTAGTATGGGATGTGCATCCATGGTCGTGCACTTTTGGAAGCGAAAAATCTGTGAACATAAAACACTGTATTTTTTGGGTGCATAGGTAACTAATAATTCACCTTTGAATTGTTATTCTTCCAAATTTGACAATTTATCGTATCACAAAAATCGCAAAAAATAGGAGTTATCCTTATCACTGAACAAAATTTGATGGCAAAAAGGAGGTTTCCAACTGTTCAAGCGACGAGAAGCGGAATCAGCACGGAACTGATAATCATCTGACTTCGATTCTTGCATCAATTGAATCTTATAAAATCGATGGACACAGGTAAAGTTCTGATAACCGATAACGAATAGATCTTCTTCAATATTGACTTCAAAGGTGCGGTGCCGATATTCTTGTCTGTGCGCACTCTGTGCATTTTTTCCAGGAGATTGGCTTGGAATCGAAAAGGGTAAATGTAGTACGAAATTTTTCAATTGTGTTGCGAATATGTAGCTTACTCACTTGGTTAATCATGTTGACAGTAAAACGTGAATATTGCAACGTGATATGTGCAGTACAATGGACATTTCACTAATTATCTAGCAAAAGCTGCTCCAGGCATGCAACAAAATAGGCGAAAACAAGGGGCTCGGACCCGAAAGCATCCTAAGCACAGCAATAAAAGCGTCTATAAATAAGGGACCAGACCTGTTTATGATGACAATGCAGAAGTGCCTCGAAGAAGAAAAGTTTGTTTCTAGTGCCATAAGGAAAAAAAAACCTTCAGGAAAACCATCGTCCTGTCGCCCAATATGCCTATTGGCCACCATCGGAAAGATTACTCGTAGGAGCCCTCTCAGACTACTAATATGACTTTAGAAAAATCCAATCTACTGTTGATGCAATAAGAACAGTAGTTGACATCGCAAAGGTAGTAATGCTAACGTTAAAAATGCTTTTAAAACAGCGAACTAGTCGTTCATTAGATAATCACTCGCCGGTATGGATCCACTATGTTACTTGCTGCGTATACGATTGTCGTTACCTGGGGGATTCGCCGATGATATTGCCGTCGTGACAGTAGGTAAATAGATCCGTACAGTTGAATGAGCAATTATCTGGATAAGGGATTGGCTAGCAGCCGTTAGCCTTTAACTAACTGACCATAAAAAAGAAGGTGTCGTCATAACTAGTCGAAAAACTGTAGAGTTCAGATTGTTAACCAAATAATCAGGTCCAAAGAAGCGGTTAAATATCTTTGAGTAATGGTGGACAACATATTACGGTTCAAATCACATATGAGTAAGAAAGCATCGTAAATGCAACGACCTCTCTCGCGCATATTGCTTATCATTGGTGGACCTGGATACGCAAAAATTATCCTACTCTCCAGAGTTGTCACATCACTTCTGTTGTATGTCGCTCCAATTTGGGCGCAGGCACTGAGGACGAAAGAGACCAAAAGGAGACTATCGTCAACATACAGACTCAACACGCTACGGACAATCAGCGATTTTCGAACCATATCAGATGAGGCCACCTTTGTTTTAGCTGGAATGTTTCCTATCGACATTCTTGCAGATGAAATGTTGAGGATATATAACAGAAGAGCCTTAAGCCAAAACGATGCCAATGGAATCAAGAGAATAAGAATTAAATATTTCATGTGGATGAAATAATACAACGAAAGGCAGATGTACATACAAATGTATACCGACAATCCATGACTAGGTAGAACGTAAACATGGAGGCTGCAACTATAACCTTACGCAGTTCCTGTGTGTTCACGGTGGTTATTGCAAGTATTTCCACCGTTTTCGGCACGACAGTTCATCAACTTGCCCCGAATGTCCAAATGAAGATGACGATACTGAAAACGCGGTATTTTATTGCTCACAGTTCATGGCATGAAGAACTAATTTTCTCACCCCGTCGCTAATTCTCGATGGGAGGAACTATTAACTTTTATAACAACTCTACAAAAGGAGTAACGGAGAATAGAAAGGCTAAGAAAGGCAACATCAGAAACCTCAGGAGCTGCAAAAACCTCAGAAGCAGATGACACAAAATGAATAGTTTGATTTGTTTACCAGCCCCTGGAAGTAATACCTAACGGCAGTTCCGCGGCGTAGGCGTATTTATTTAATCGAACAATCAGATTACACACATACAAAAAAAAAAAAAAAAGCATATACATAGGGTTTTCTAATAACGACTTGACAACTTTTTTTTTTAAATAAAAGGCAAACCATATGAGATATTTCAAAAAATTTATTATTGGCTTGAAAAACAATCAAAACATTTATGAATGGAATTCGACTTCGTTCATATGGCCACCGCGGGCACGCTTGCAGCGGTCGATTCGTTGGACCCAATTTTCAACGACTCGGCCACACATTTCGGCCGAAACGACCGCTATTTCGCGTTCAAAATTGGAAAATATTCAAGCAGCATTAAATCGCACGAACGAGGCGGTCAATCGACTGGCACATGTCTTGAGATAACACGCTCACCATACTTACTCTTCAATAAATCGATTGTAGCGTGTGCTGTGTGGCTTGTGGCACCATCCTGTTGAAACCACATGTCGTCCGATTCCATATCTTTCAATTCGGGCCAAAAATAATCGGTGATCATGGCGCGATAGCGCTGACCATTCACAGTAAAGTGACGATCGTTATCGTCGACGAAAAAATATGGTCCAAGAACGCCGCCGGCATGCAAGCCGCACCAAACAGTTATTTTTTTGTGGATGATGGTGATTTTGCGATGAAATTCATCATCTTGGCGCATCTTCACCAGAACCCAATCGGAGAACGTAACTTGAAAATGTTGAGTTTGATGATTAGTGAAAGAGTGTGTTCACAAATTAAATTTAAAGCTGTCAAGTCCCTATATTTAATTTAGGGTGGCAATAATAAGCCTTAGGCTTTGCAGAAGTAGCATCTTCCGAGGAGCTCTGCTAATAAGATCTATTTCACGAATCTTCGTGGCACCATCTGGATATCTCCACTGAGATTGCAAAGTAAAGAGGACATATGGCGAGCTTCCTATATCACAAAACAGGATAAGTGTCGGACGAATGAAGAAAAAAACTTTAGACGACCGAGTTATTTATTTATTTATTTTTTATAATACCGCGCGCGCACCAAGGGGATACGAATACCCTTTTACTGGTTTTTCTCGATGGCGCGGGCGGGTGGTGTACTAGTTTGAAACTCAGGTGTGTTTGGTTTCGATATTTTTCCCAGAGGTGGTTGTCAAACTAGATGGGACAAGCCAGTGCATCCTCAACTAGTGGGTCTTAGTACGTGATAGTTGTTAGTTCGTTACATTTAGCCCAGCCAGCAACTACTCGAACATCAGTGTTATGCCTTCATGTTAGAGTTGACGCCGACAGGATTTTCAGATAACTACATACAAATTCTATGAAAAGTGTTTTTCAGAGAAATCTCTTGCACGGTATTCGAACCTGCGACCCTCTGTTCGAGGAGTCTATGCATGTACCACTACACCACGGCCACCCCCATAGCATAATTACAGAATATTAGACAACTATTTTGAAATAGCAACTATTGGGGCTGACGTTAGAGTCAGCTAGGAACAATGCAATCAAATTTATCAAAGACTGGCTTATATCCGCCTTTCTAGAACTAACAAATCACAAAATGAAAGCTGTTCTAATAACCAGCCGGGAAAATATGGAATACGTAGACATAAGGCTAGACAGTCAAATCATTAGATCAAAGGACTATAAAAAAATACCTAGGAGTAATACTTAACAATAGACTAAGTTTTATGCCTCACATTGACTATTAGGGAAAAAACATCGGATGACCCAGATATACTAGAAAAATACGCTGGCCTAGTTTTCGTTGGGACTCTAGCGACAAATGAAGCAAGAAGAAAGTTATCGTCAACATATCGACTTAGTATTTAACGATTTCGAACAAATTGGCTTTTGTCATAGCCAATATTGTTACATTCATAACAAACGTGCAAAACGAGCCGCTAAAAATAAAACGTGTAAAAATATAGAAGATATAGAATAGATTGCTTACAAGTAATACTTAACGGGAGTCCCGCTGGAAGAATGGTCGAAATGTGCAGAGTGTGATTTAGTACATACATTAAGTACCGCCTACAAATATTATAGACACCTACAAACGTAAAGATATCGCCAAATTTTTATCTTCGATTTTCGGGGTGAACGCAAGAATAGGAAGTTATTTGAATGAAAGAGAAGTACACTTTTTTATTTAGTTTTTGTATTATATTTTACTTAAAACAAACTATATGTTATGTGACGTTCTAACCAATTCGTCAAAGTTGTTGACACCATATACTTAGTTTTGCCATTATTGAAGACCAAAGCCACTTTTGCCGCTTCTGTTCCAGTATTTGCGAACGCGTCGCTAATGGCTCGTGTTGTTTTGTCAATGATGTCAAGATAATCATCGTGTACAAGTAGTTGTACAGAATTGCGCCCTTTGAGTTGACTTGCGAGTTTCGTACAATACAATTCTTTTACGTATGATGTTTAATAAGCGTTTCACCTTGCCTTAATTCTTTTTCGACGTCAAAGTTCTCGGAGAGATTGTTTTGGACCTTTACAGAGCAGCGAGCGTTCTCAAAAGCGGAAAAATCATTCTGTACAATCTGATGAGTTTTGTAGGGATACCAAGGCTAACAATGGGTTTTTATAGGTCGTCTATATAGATAATATCATGCGCGAACATAAAATCTATAAAAAGGTGGTGCATATCGATTTGCGCTATTTAGGCTTTTCCCAAAATCTGCCGTTGTATGAATACTTGGTCTATTGTGAACTAACCGGTTCTAAAGCCGCGCAAATAGGGGCCAATCAGATATTTGATAAATGACTTCAGCTATTCACATGAGATGGCAGATAAGATATAATATGTAATATTAAGGACAATGATAGTGTATTTAAGATGGTCTCTTATCTTGTAGATCAGGCAAATGGTGCTAAGGCAATGAGTTGGTGCATGCTCTGCATCAAGGTATCTAACGCTACCTTAAATATCTCGGCAGGTAGGCCATCGGGTAAAGGATCACTTGACTTTCATCGTACAGAATAAATTCTACCTGAAAGTGAAGTTAAGGTTATCTTCGTCGTTTAACAGTGACTCTGCTACTATGCTTCATTGTTCATCTTTTTATTTTTTGTTAAAACTTACGAGCATTGTTTTCGGAGTAGCATCTCTGTATTTCCTCGATCGCTTCGGAGAAGCCGATGTAAAGTTATCGGTAGTCCTAAATTGGTCGGATTAAACCTAGGACATCAAATGCGGCATTTCTGATGGATTCTTGACGTCAAAGTCAACAGCTGAGGTTAGCTGCATAGGACATTTAGGAATGATTCTGGCTATTTCTTGCGATTGCAGGCCTTCAACGTTAAATCTTCTTTCAGTATTCCTTTCTTGTTGTGGCGTTTGAGATATCTGTGAACGTATATTGGCTACAACAAGTTGTTGGTCCGAGTTTGTGTTCGCCGCTCGCAACATTCGAACATCTTTAATACTGGATGAGTATCTGCTATGTCGAAACATTACCAATTTGTCTAAAGGTTTGAGGATCAGGTGATCTCCATGTCGATTTTTAAATATTATAATGTGTAGAAACCGTTTGTTAGCTATAGCTGTGTCCCCCTCACCCTCGCGACAAAGTCATCTTCATCTTAGTGGTGTCATGTCATACAATTACCTTGGATATTGCTCGTATGTTTTGTCGAGAAAAGTTATTTGGTAGCGTCGTCTTTTTTTGTGAAGGCGTGTTTGGAAATCAAGCTGATGTTTGCGAATACAAACCTGATGCGTATTTATATAAAGCATTTGTTTAAACTCTTGCCTAATCCTTCCACCTTCCTGTAGCAATCATCAAATTACAATATCATATATCGTTCTTACGCCCAAACCAACCAACTGTATTTCCTGAATAATATTATTATCTGCCTTAAAGCAGTTAAGGGCATCTGCTAGTTTTATCGATTGGACGCGGCCTGGTCAAAGTTCAAACATTCGGTGTGCAGATTCAAACATCGGCACCTGTTTTTCTTTTTGCAGAGTCGTCAATAGTAGATCCCTTCCTAATTATGCCTTCCAATTACCTCAATATTGATATTATGTTAATTCTAAATTCGTTGTGTTGAATTTGGTATTTTTTAAAACATCAAAAAATATATTAGCTTTCTTAAAAATGCCTTGGAATCTATTTTGCTTGCTAACTGGGCCAAGAAATTGATATTCAAACTATGCCCCATCAACGGCTGTAAAATTACTTTACTTTGTAAATAACTCGTAGGCTATTGATTATGAAAATATTTGCGCTTCGTGATTTTCTTTTAATTAAAAAGAACAGTAAAAATTATTAAACACTGCTATTTTGTAGCTAGTGATAATAGTTAAATTCTCTTATAAGTAATATGTTATGTTAATTTACAGCTGTATATGTTTAATTTGTGTCTGCAGTATTTTCATTTAAGCGAAGTGAAAAAATTTATTATTTGAAATTGAAATTCCTTAATCTGCAAGTATTTCTAAGCTGTCAATTTGCAAACGGACTCATAATACTTTACAACAACTTGTCATCTAAAAAAGGGGGTAAATATGAACAAAAAAGAATGTAAAGGAATGTCCTACTTCCAGTTTGTTAGAAACAAACGGGTGTCATCAGCGTCGCTTTTACAGCAAATTGTTTCGTAAGAAATATAATTCAATTTCCCAGATAAAATATTAAAATTGTTTCGTAAGACTTTCCCATTTGTCCTTTGCTTGGAATGAAGTTTGCTTTGACAGTTTGTCTTACTGCTCTTTTTCTCAATTTTTTTTTTCGTCGTTATAAACTTTTGATTGACATTCCAAGTCTGTTAAAAATAACCAGAAAAGAGGTATTCACGACGGACATGAAAGATTCATGTATGTATATACTCGTAAGTAAGAGTTTTGCTTTAGCTGGTGGTATTTTCTACACCAGAATCACACGTAAGTTACCTGCATCGTAACATATACTCGTATTCCAAATCAGACGAAGCGTAAATTGATGAGTGTGTAATGAGAAATTTTGGGATTGGTTGATATTTTATAATACTTTCATCTTCTTTAAACTTTTATCAAATCGATAACATCTTTCATCGAGTAGAGAAGTACTTTAACAACCGAATATATATGTATATGACTATATGTATTTTGTTTGACCCGCTAATTGCGGAGCACTGCGACAAGTTATTTTGTGGCACAAAATCAGTATTAAGAAGTCAAGACAGGTTCAACTCTTAGGAATCTCCCTGATGGATATTTTGAATTTCCCAACGGATAATAATTTTCGTTTCCTTAAGGCACTTAGAGAGCCACGTATTGCATAATTGTGTTCCGCAGTTTTATCGTCTTCAGTGCAACGGATTCATTCAATTTCCTAAATAAGATCTATTTTATATAGGTGATATCGAAGGTGAGATTGCTCGGTTAAAAATCCAACCAGTCCTCTGATATCATTCCTTTTGAGTTGCAGAGATTCTTTATAGATTTTTTGTGGAAGGGTTTATTAGTCCTTTTAGCCTGGCGAAGCCCTGGAATAATTTCCCATTTGGATATATTAGCGCAGACTTTTTAGTGTCGAGTCCAGGGTTCTGGGTTCTGGTAAGGACATCGTGTACTTGTGGAACCAACGCTGATTTTGTGTTTATCAATGGGTTTAACTACTTCATGCCATTTCCATCCACTGGAACTGCGGCCTTTATTAGTTACAGGAAAAATTTCATACAAGCAGGGTGCGCGGAGAGGTCCATCAACAGCAACGCCGGAAACTTTATTCCTCTTGGCCCTGTATGGGACAGAAGAACAGGGCGTAGTTTCTCCGGATCTTTTCTCCGTCGCCGCTGGAGAAGTGAGATTTTTGTCTCTTTTGCACCGTTCGTTTGCCTCGCGTCTCCGTTGCTTCTTCAGCTGCTCCTTAGACAGTAGTCTTTCAAAGTGTGTCTGCCGTCAAAAACAGTATCCTGACCAACCACTGGTATATTCTGATGAAATTTAATCGGAACAAGCAAGGTTTCTCCAGTACCCTCTATATCGTTAAAGCTCAATCTACCGAATGTGTCGTAGAAAGAGCCGCAGGAGTTATCGAAATCAATTGTCAGTGCAGTAGCTCCTCGGTCAGTGTCGAAATCAACCGAGAGAGGGGTGTATTGTATATTTGGTGGTGCCTCCAAAATCCATACACCGGTCACAATTGAAATGACCACTTATGGATTGTCGCTATTGCGATTACCACCTAGAGTATAATACTTTGGGATCACCTCTATACTGTTAACCATTTAAAGTCTAGTTTGGACTTAGCTCGACGTATCATCTGGGTTCTTTTCAGAATCTTTGAATCTTAAGCCTAAAATAATAAAAAGCTTTTTGTCTAAAATAACCTTTCGAGTGTGCATTGATGGTAAATATACCGCCTCAAAAGATATAAACGCTGGAGTCCCTGAAGAATCTGTCCTAGGACTAGTGCTATATATAGTAATTTGTTTACGGCAGATTTTGCAAATCTACAAAATCGCGAAACTTCTATATTAGCTAATATGTATGAATGTAATAACTCAACATTGCATAAAATGGAAAATTAATATTAATCCATATAAGACTCAGGCTCAATTTTACTAGGAAAAGAAAAACCTGTTTCTTACCACGGAGTAAATATCGGTTAATTAAATGTAAATTTAAATATTAAGGTGTACATTTGTAAAAAAAGCTAGCATTTAGATTCCACACTCAAAATGTGATTAAAATGGTACATATTGCCAGCCGCGTGTTATATCCATTAATAAATAGAAAATCTCTACTTAACAAAGACAATAAGCTTATATTATTTAAAGTAATATTTCAAACTCTTCTTTGGAAAGTATATTGCATAATTAGGGAATTTGTGCAAACTCTCATATAAAATAACTACAAATATGTCAAATAAACTGCTTAAATTATACTTTGGCTTCCGTTGGATTTCTCGACAATAAGATTGTACGAACAATCTCTAGTTTTAAGAATTTTTTATAAAATAAGCAAGACATCTAAAGAATTGAGCTATGACCTATCAGACAATTTACTTATTAAAAATATATTAAATTCTGGCTTTACTTGATATCTTTATTCCTAAATGATTGATTTGTTTATAATGGTATAGTTATTAATCTATTTATTTGAGTAATTGTTACTTATATATTTAATTAATAGTAATTTATTCCTTTATTGATTAATTAATTAATGCATTAATTTATTTATCCATGTATTTATTTATTGAGTCATTTATTTATTTACCTATTTGCTTATATGCTTGCTTATTTATTCATTAATATATGATTGTTGTCTACATATATGGGTATTTATTTATTTATTTTTTTGTTTATTTGTTAATTTTTACCTAGCTTTTCATTTTTTAATGTTAAATTATTTTTCATTATTTTCCTACAACCTTTCCAATAGCCTTAAATGCTTAAATATGGGTGTTTTCTTATAGCTTTTCCCATAAATGTATAAGTTTATATTTATAACTCTACTTTTCTATAATAGCCCAAAAACATTTCATTTAAATGGAAGCCTTTGTTCTTTAGCCCACGAGTTTTACCATTGAAACACTTTATATCTTTAAGATTCCTTGTATGCCAAGCTATTGTATCAACACACTTAGGAGCTCAAATCTATACGACATTTATAATTACTCCTTATCTAAGAAAATCCACTTTTGGAAATTTTATCCCGCGGCAACATAAAGGCATTTTAATAAATTTCCATATTAATTAAGATTAGTTTTACAAACCAAAACATTTTTAAATAAGGGCCGTTTTATAGTAAAACACATATATATAGCAGCAACATATCAATTGGTTGCCTTCGAGGGCGATACACTGATTGAAACGATTTTTCAATCTTTCGATACCAGTTTTGTAGTACGATTTCGGTTAAGCCTCAAAATAGGTCTCTGTTTCGGCGATTACTTCTTCATCGGTCTTAAATCTCTTTGCGGCGAGAATTCTTTTGAGGTCTGCGAATAGAAAATAGTCGCTGGAGGCCAAATCTGGAGAATACGGTGGGTGGGGAAGCAATTCGTAGCCGAATTCATTCAATTTTGCCATCGTTTTCATCGACTTGTGACACGGTGCATTGTCTGTCCTTCAAACGCTCCAACAACGCAATGTAATAGTCACTGTTGATAGTCTGCCCCTTTTGGAGATAGTCGATGAAAATTATTCCATTCCAAGTTTCATCCATTGTCACATACCGACGCAAAAATTTGGTTTTGTTACGGTTGAACAGCTTTAAACACTCCACTGAATCATTAACACGTTGTTGTTTTTGGTCGGTTGTGAGCAAACGCGGCACCCACTTTAAACAGAGCTTTCGCATGTCCAAATATTCGTGTATGATATATATAACACGCTCTTTTGATATCTTCAGAGCCTCAGCTATCTCGATCAACTTCACTTTACGGTCATTCGTAATCATTTTGTGGATTTTTTTGATGTTTTCATCTGAAACAGCCTTTTTTGGACGTCCACTGCGTGCATCATCTTCGGTGCTTGTATTACCACTTTTCAATTTTTCAATCCACTTACGAATGATTCGTTTGGCTGGTGTTTGGAGTCCGGGTAACACTTATCAAGCCATTTCTTTGCATCGGCTGCATTTTTTTCCATCAAAAAACAATGATAAATCAACACAGGTGGTGCCCTCTCTTAGAAACAGCACGGAGCCCATGTGTTATACATAGTAAAGAAATTTTTTTCCAGTATTGATAGTTCTTTAGCTCAAAATTTGCAAACCAAGTGATCTTGTGTGATTATTCGTTTATTTTTTTTAATAAATTATAACGTTTTTTCATTAAATTCATATTTTTTCCTATATTTTGTTGGATTTACCAAACATTCCCCTCTAGAGCCATTTATTTAAATACTTAGATTCTACAGAATGATTTTAACTGTTTATTTTCAAAGTTGTGAGAATAATTAACAGCTTTGATTTTTTGTAATATCTTAAAACCGAATAGTAATAATAAATTTCTTCATTAGCTAGGTCAGTACTTTGCAGAAGGAAGTCGCTTATGATGTGTGGTTTCGGAAATGAATCTTCCTTCATATGAATGAGCAGGCACAACAACAGCAACAAGACACCACATAAATCCTAATCTTAGCGTCTAGTTTAAGTTTTCATTTATTGAAATTTTTGTTAAATCAGCTATTAAGAAAGTTATAAATAGAGGGGCAACAAATAAAACCTTAGAAGTTGGAATCAGAACTCAGAAATGCAATAGTGATTTGATCAAGACTAACTTAATAAAAAAGTAAATAATAGTTTATAAATTAAACTGTGTTTGATTAATCATAAAGAGATTAAAAACTGCTTTCTAAGTGGGTTAAACGTAACAATCTTCGAATACATTGGACGTAAGAGATCTTGTTGAAGAAGGTTTTTTACACCAATAATTCCTTTCTGGTCTATTCTCCAAAACTCTGAAGGAAATACCAGAGCCTAAATCCCAGGCGGTAATCTGACTTGACGAGAGTTTCGACGAATAAAATTAAGTGTATCTTAGGCATATCAAAAAATATATATATTTATTTATTTTTTTTTAATGTGCGCGTGCTCAAGGGATTCAAGTACCCTTAAAAAGCTTGCACACAGAGAGGATGGAAAGAGAGGTACCGATGAATGCTGGTTTTAAATGTTTGAAGGTTATAATGACTAGTAAATAAGGAGCTAGGCAGGTCGTTCTATAAGCAAGTTGTACGGCTTAAAAACGGATCACGATAGCTTTAAGTACGTCAGAAAGTGGGCTTGAAGGTATACTGATGAGCATTTATAGCGAGAAGTGTGTTACGCTTAAAAGTTTGAAGGGGCGGAATGCTACTGGCGATCTTAAATTTCGCTTTAATGACAGTAGACAGCATAGAATTTTGGAAGTACTTATTCTACTCTGAACTTAGTGGTTCCACAATTATCTATGCTATTAATATCAGAGTTTAATGAGCTTAACATACGTTGGCGTTTGTGTTTTACAGCCGAAGAGCAGAGGCGTGAGTCAGGGAACGAATATGAAAAGCAGAGAGTACTGTCGTTAGTAAAAATATATATTGGATTAGAAGCAGTAGACAGGAGGCAGTACGGAGCACTGGGGCAAACCAGCGTTTATTTTATGAGTATCAGAAATCATCCAAGACAACTTGAGTTAAACGTTCCGAAAGGTAATTTTTAATCCGTTGAAAAAAAGGGTCATTGATCCCAAAAACACGCATTTTGGAAAAAAGGGCCTGATGCTAGACTCTGTCAAATGCATTAGAAATATCAAGTGCAACTATCTTGCTTTCCGCAGATTCGGTGAGACATGGCATCAGATCACCACTGGACCTGTGGCTAAGAAAACCGTACCGCCGGTTATTGAGAAGTATTCGTTTTTCGAGATATTTCATGAGCTGATAGTTTATCAGCGTTTCCATGGCCTTGGAAAGAAGGAACACAAGTGTAATAGCTCTGTAGGAGGAGAGAGAAGAGGATTTGCCTTTTCTAGAGACGAACTGGACAAATGCTGTTTTTAATATCTTCGGAAAGAGTCTTAAAAAGTAGTATTGATGAAAGAGCTTTTGCAGTGTTTTTGCCAGCGTAGATGACTTCTCTACCCGTGTAGTCCGTAAACGAAAAGGTAGCTGATATGATACAGTGTTCTGATGATCCTACAGGGGATAGCACATTGACCTTGTATTTGTCAGTGTGAGAAGTTAAAAACAAGTTAAGGGTGTTGGCGGTGTGACTATCAACGTCTGGTATTTGCGTAGATTCGTTTACAAACTGGGTGAAGTTATTTTCCGCAGCGAAGTTATCAATACATCGTCCTTCAGGCATAGTCTGTCCGTAATATCGAATCCACTCAGAAATGTATCATTTCAGTATGAAAATACAGAGATACAATTCTTAGTATGGTATCAGACAGCGCATCAAAATCGTTAAAGGTCGAATTGCTGTAGAGTTCGGGGCTTCTATAAACAAAGCATTATTGGATAATTTGGAAACGGATATGGAATTTTAACCATATTGAAGTTGAATTCCGGATTGGAACAGTGACTACGCTGTGGTGGAGCTACATAACTACACACGCAAATGGCGAAACCTTTGTTAGAGAAGAATAATGGAAGTAGCTCCAGATCAGAGTGTTCTGGAGTTGTGGGCGGGGATCACTGTTTTTATAGTACCAAAACAGCTGGTCTGAACGTACGCAGAAAAGTGATTTAGTCCGCGAGTATTGGCTATATACATTCTTAGTTGTCGAATCAATATAAAAAAGAAAAACCCCAAAATACACAAACATGACGATACTAAACACAGCTGTGTTGCTGTGTTGCTTTCAAGAGATTTATTGCTAGACGAGGTAAATGCAGTATAATACATTCGGATAATAGCACCAACTTTGAGGGAGCAGCTCTCTTACTATTGGAAATGTCAAAGCTATTTTTTTCTAGGGAGTACAATGAAAGAGTATCAAACATAATTGGCTGCAAAAGGCATCAAATGAGAATTTATCCCCCCGCACAGTCCGCATTTTGTTGAGCTTAGGGAAGCGGAAATGTATAATTTGTTAGCTTAGATTGAAGCTCTCTTGAACTCTAGGCCTTTATGTGCAATTTCCGATTGTAATCTTAATCCACTAACGCTTTCTAATTTTTTGATAAGTCGACGATGTATCGCTGTATCGGAACCCAATTACTTGGATGTAATTCCTAATCGCTTGACTCGTTGGGAATTTCTTCAAAACCAGTTATAAGAATTTTGACGACGATGGCATAACGACTATTTGACGTCGCTGCAACAACGCCCTAAGTGAAGGAAGATTAGAAGAAAATTTCAAGTGGGAGATCTAGTGGTCATAAAGGAGCATAACCTACCGCCGTCCCAAAGGTCATTAGGCGAATCAAAGGAAGGCCATGTCAGAGTAGTTACTCTTCGAACTTGAAATGAAAAATTTAAACGTCCCATTGTCTTATTAGCTATCTTGCCATCTTCCTGAGTTCTTTAAGTTGGGGTAGAATGTTAGAAAACGTAAAGTATTCTAAAAAGGAGGAAAAATCATGCCTTAAAACGTATTATGAATTATTCTAAAATGAAATGAAAAAATAGATGTCAATTAAAATAATTGTAAGCATGATTAGGTTCTCGTGTCCTTCATTCTATCATTCGCTTTTCTTGTTTGTGCTCTCACCTGGGAGTATAAATACTCAAGGTTAAAATACCGTTTTTTTTTTGTTAATATCTTATTTCTAGTTTGCTGCATTATTTAATAAAATGCTAATGCATCACTCACTTTTATTCTATCAGCCAGCAATAGCAACTGTATGTTCATACAGGCCGTTCAGCCTAAATTCGTACGACATGTGATTCCAACAAAAACGGTGCTACATGACAAATAATGCGATTTGACAACCTTGAACATCATTCTTTAAGGTTATATTAAGAATTACATAATAAGGCACATTGGTGGAATAGGGGAGCGATCATGCCGGGATGACATACTAAATTTGGACAAATAGATTAATATATGCCACCGAAACTATGGTGAACATTTAGTCTGCACTATCATTCACAAATATTTGTTATCGATCAATAAAAAAAAATGGAAATCATTCTAACAAAATGATTTTTTATTTACTATTCACGTGATAATACACTTCGCCCCAACAACATCGTTAAACGCCAAGAAAATCGCTATGGCAATGTCGCATATAACGTAGGCTTAAGTAACGTGGAAACTTTTTAGTACTTTGTGAAAAAAGCCACTTAAAGTTAAGGTTTGTTATACATAACAAACGTTCTTCCATTGCTTATGAAAACTGTTAATGACACGAAAATGTTACGAATGTCAGCGGGTGTAACAAAATACAATTGGATCTCATAAGAAGTATGCGGAAGTCTCCACATGGTTTGTGATGTTCAAGGTCCAAAGAATGGGTTGAAAGAAAAATAATTCAATCACTTAAATGCGAAAACATCAACAAACTCTTGCTTAAAGTAATAATGTAATCCAAGATACATCTAGGAAATGATTCTAAGGCCCGCAAATGTGAAATGACGGTTTGTTAACTAAGAGCAAACATTTATTCGCCAATGTAATATTTTTCATTAGAGAATACTTCTATCCCCATCTCTTACAGCTTCTTAATGAGGTCATTAAAAAATAATTTCGCTTGAAAAAACATACCCTACGAGCCTCTTGGACACCATCCTGATATCTAAATTTTTTTCCATCAATGAAGTTTTACAGATTTCGGAACATATGAAAATCCTAAGATGCTAAATTTGGAGAATAAGATGGATGCACCATTTTTTCCCAACCGAACTTCTGTAACTGTGTGCAGGTGATTCTAACTGTATGAGAGCGAAGGAGGCGAAATCATTGTTATTGCTTATTTGACCAATTTCCAGTCTGTTGTTTTAACGCAGAGTGAATTTTGTCGTCGTTTTTCTCGTCGTCTTTCACCATATACGCAAACAATAAAGGGTTAAGCTGAGTGTCTCGTGCAAACTGGGTCCACTAGCGATATCGCAAGAAGTGGCCGGCCCCCCTCACTGTTGCGGCCGAGAATATCTGAGAGAGTCCATAAATATCGACGACCCAACAATGCACACAATTTGGCGCAGAATTTTGGTAAAAGACCTAAAGATTTTCCCTTATAAATTGCAAACCATTCACCAATTGCTACCTGCTACTTAACTTAAATCCATGCTCTGTTAAGCCTGGTAAAAGAAAAGGATGATTTCGTATCTAAAATCATAATGAGCGGCGAAGCCCATTTCCACTTAAGTTGTTATATAAATTGACAAAATTTAAATCTCTGAGGCATGAAAAATACACGTGTAATCGTAAATGGTGACGTTAAGCGAGCTTTTTCTGCCGCAAGTCACTGATTTGGGTCTCGAACATTGATAGTCCCAGCAGGACGGAGCAACTACTCACACAGCTAGGGCAACGATGAGAATTTTGATTTTGATTAAGATTTTGGTCGCCAGATCTTACAGCGCCAGACTTTTTCCCTTGGAGTTTTTTTAAATCTCGCGTTTACTACAACAAACCACTATGCTTACAAGTCTCGAAACCCAATATTGAAATTGAAGAGCAAATCACCAATTTGGAGCCAGATGTTTTGCGACCAACAATTCAAAATGCCGTAAAACGAGCAAAAATGTGTTTCATTTGACCGATATCATTTTTTTTAATTTAATGTTAATAATTTTATAGCTTCACGTAAATTTCTCGTGAAAACAGAGACCAATTTGTTTCATTTTTAGCCTTTCATTTCACCTTGTCCATTGACTGTTCAGTTTGGCAAGTCGACCACTGTTGTTTGGCTCGTCAGATAGTTGTTGCGCTGGCTCCTCAAAACCAACCAAAAACAGATACTTTCTAAGATGATCGTGTCAACAATAATCCGCGTTGCATCAATTGCCAGCAGCGCCATGATTGCTCGGCCAAGGGCTTACCTGCGACCACTTAACCGTGCCATTATCTACCAAAGCCCAACCTTGGCCACAACTCCAGTTGCGTTAACTGCTTTAAGTCAGGCCATTCTGGATCGCTCCAGTCACATGTGATATTGATTCGGCTGTCAAATTTATTGATGCTGATACTGCAGCAGCGACTACAGTCGGTGTAGCTGGTTCTGGTGCCTGTATCGGAACAGTTTTCAGTTCACTCATCAACGGTTATGCCAGAAATCCATCACTTAAACAACAATTGTTCTCATACGCTATTTTGGGTTTCGAACTTTCTGAAGCTATCTGAAGCAGACTAGCAATCACTACCACCACCAACGTTATATTTTTTTTAAAAACGTCAAATATATTTCCAACAACACCACTCAAATATTGAGTTCTAAAATCATTGAAATTTCAATTTCAACAACAACAACGAAAACGTGAAAGAGAATTTGTCAACTCATCTCCCGGGGAAATGATACGAACTTGAGTAGGACGTTCCAAAGTGTAGTTTCTAATCCATTGAAAAGGAGAGTCCTCGATCCCAAATGTACATATTTTCGACACAAAAGAGCCTGATGCTAAATTCTACCAAATGCCCTATATTACCTTCGTCAATTTGTTTCTAATTTTCGGTCAGATATACCATCAAATCACCAGTGAAGTAGTTACGAAAACCGTGCTCTCTGTCATCGAGAAGTTTTCGTGTTTCGAGATATTTCATGAGCTGACGGCTTACCAGCGTTTCTATGATATTAGAAAAAAGGAAGTAAGTGCAGTGGATATATGCGAGAAAGAAAAATATGACCCTACTTTAGGGACGGGCTTGGTAAATGCTGTTTTCCATCTGCGGCAAAGAATCCTAAAGAGTTGGATCGATTGAAAAGCTTACGCTGTGGTTTTACCTTGTTGAGGTGGAAGGTGGAAAACTACTTCGGCTTCAGTGACAGGGCTATCAATCTTGTTGATAGATCAGATCTCTCTAACTAAAGGCTTTAAGTCGAGGAGTTCTTCAGGGGTAAATTCTTGGGCTAATATTTATTATTATATTTATAAACTATATTCCATCAGTCTGTACTCACGCCTCAGTGCATCTTTATGCTGATGACGTTTAAATTTACCTAGGTAAACCCTTTCACGAAATCGATTAACTCGCTCTCTTAGTTAATAAGAATCTCTGCCGAATTTTAGCTTTGTCCGTGGCTAATGTGTTACTTCTTAACCACAATAAATCTAAGTAATACACATATCTAACAGGAATTTTGGTTTCAGCACTTCAAAAGATATTTTCTTCCTTAATAACAAAATCAAGGCTGTTCAATGTTGGACTAGTTTAGGATTTAGTATTTAAGGAAACCTCTCAGGCTATATTCAAACTAATGCAGTGTGGTCGTATCTACGGTGGCCTACATAAATTCTGGCTAATTTCTCCATCCTTTTTTTTAATTCGTCTTCAATTGTTCCATAAGAAAAATTAATATTACTCCTTTTCGTTGTCAATGCTTTAACACCATACATCCATGCTGTCTGACTTTGGAATCTACACTCACAGCGAATCAAAATAATTTTCAATTGTGCAAGTTTTAAATATTTTAAATATCCTAGATCTAAGAATTATTTTATTTTAATAGGGGGTGATTTTTTCGCTGCTTTGATTTTCAGTGTTCTATTCTTGATAGCTCACACGTGATTTGTGACATACGTCAAAGTCAAGCATGCTCAGTTATCATTGCAATTTTGTCATAGAAAGACTTGAATTCGAATAACGCTTACAAGTTTTTGAATTTTATTATCAAAATTTGTGCCCTGTGAAAAATATTTTTCGTGCACTTCGATCATTTTACGATCGTCATAATCGACATACTGAGCAAGTAATTCCAGCCAAGTGATCAAATTTCGCACTTAATTCATGCTATTGGACATCATGCCTTCTACCCGTTTGCGTATAGTGCGAATAGAAGCAAATATAAACTGCTGTATCGGCCAGTGTTTATGAAGACTGTGATTTGTCCATTCGTCGCCGTTCACTTTACAAAATACAGCTCGTGCAAGAACTGAAGCAGAACAATCTGCCACAGCGTCGAAGTTTCGGTGAGTGGGCCTTAGAAAAGCTGGAGGAAAATCCGATGTTTTATCGAAAAATTATCTCAAGCGACGAAGCTCATTTCTGGTTAAACAAAACTTCCGTTTTTTTTCCGATGAGCAACCTCAGGCATTACAAGAGCTGCCAATGCACCTGGAAAATTGCACTGTTTGGTACGGTTTATAGTCCGGCGGAAATATTGGCCCGTATTTTTTCAATGATGACCATGAGAACAAATACCACTATTCAATGATTTCGAATGTGGTTCCAGCAAGGCGGCGCTACATGCCATACAGCCCGCGAATCGATGGACCAATTGAAAAATGAGTTCGGTGAGCAAGATCGTGCGATTTGACGCCTATCGACTATTTTTTATGTAGATACGTCAAATCACTCGTCTATGCCGATAAACTAGCGTCAATTTTAGCCTTGGAAGACAACATTACATGTGTTATTAACGAGACACCAGCCAATATGCTCGAAAAAGTGATTTTAAATTGGACTCTTTATGTGTGTATGGAGCACTTTAAAAGTAGTCGTGGTCAAAATTAATGAGGAATAGTCTTTAAAAAGTTAATGGCATATATTTTCTGTTTATTTTTATTTTTTATTTTTTGACCAAACCAAAACAAACGCTTAAAAAATCACCCAATATTCTATAATCTATTATATTGTATCTAAATACTAAAAAATTAATTTCAATAATAAATGAAAAATGAAAAATATCCTTGATCACTAATTCTAGTTTTATTAGTTTGTTGTAATTTTCTTAGTTCTACCTCTTTTTAAACTTTTTACATCGAAAACTTATATATATGGTATACAGCTTAAGTTAGTGCTTCGTGGTTGAAATTAAACTAAATACCATATATTCAAAAGTATTATAGGTTAACATTTTTTTTTAATTGCTTCCATATAAAAGTTATTTTTTGGAAAAAGGTCGCTGACTATTATCACAATGTCCTGCATAAAAAAAATGTTTTAATTGTAGATTGGTTAATAAGAAATAGGTTACGTTATTGAAACACTTGGAGGTATACCAACGTATCCCATACGGTACGCGTACAGAGACGGTTGTAAATATAACCGTAAATACAATAGTTAGATTCAGGAACGTCATGATAAGCAGTACTGTCTGAAGCTTTGAGGGGACATAGAGATTTGAGCCATGTTTTAGACCTATATGGACACATAGATACTTTGCAAACACGATAAATGGGACGCACTGATTTGGTCGCCGAATTAGCATATTACATTTCGGCTCATTGAGAGAATAAACGAATAATAAGTCGATTTAGGCCTTTGGATATGTCTGATGCAAAGATTATTTTTTTTTTGGCTACTTTCTTTGGAACTTCCAACATGTTCCTAAAGGCGTTATCCCAACATTAGTAGTAGACTTAAAAACCCGGTTTATCAGAATGACTTCATGCATTCAAGTATAGTTCTAATCGCAATATGATGAAATATATTGACTTAAATAATCATGGCATTCTTGGTTTAAGCAGTGGTGCAAAGACATCTAATATTTAAGGAAATTGCTATATATCATCTTTTAATTGATTAATTTAATGTATTTTTCCAAACTAAAACATACAATTTTGAAGTCATAAGAAACTATTCACTCTGGTAAATTCGAAATTTCAATTATGTCAAGAATGAACGTGAATTCATTTATGTTAAAGAGTCTTTCGCTGCATCAATCTAAAATTCATTTATGACTACAATATAAATAGTGATGCCACCAAAAAAGTTCCAAACCAACCATTCAACCATATGACGACAACAGGAACCCTATTCCACATTCATAATTTCCATTTTCGACAACAACAGCTGCAATACAATTACAAAAGATTCAAATTTGCATAGAGTCTAACCCTGTACCCACAGAAAAGTGTTGAATAGATACGAATATAACATAGAGATACTTGTACGCCAAGCAGCTCTTGTACAAATACGAGGTCCTCGTCCTATGAGTCTTCTAACCTAACAGTATATCGCGAAGTAGCGGACGCCTGCGGGAATCCGTAATATTCTCTTTTTTTATTCATTCTCACGGTCCTTCCTTCCTCTGCAGCTTTATCTATAGTGTGCATTTGTTGATATACTAGTATCCCGAGAAGGATAGGACAACCCAACGATATCCAAAGTTGACAAAATGAGAATATAAATCTCCTACTGTCTAAAGGCAAATATATTACATATACAAATATATAGTCTACATATACAGACTGTACTTGTACGAGTACCCGTTTATGCTTGTAGTTGGTATTAGTAGTAGGACTGGTGCTGGTGCCTGTACACCTTTTTGTGTGGAAAATTAAATAAGCAAAGATATTGTATTTACGTTTCGTTGAAAAATACCAAAATCCATCCTCACAACCAACCTGATTACTTTGAATTGCAGGAGTACTTGTATTCGTACCCATATTGGTCGTAATATAATATATGAATTTCGCGATGTTCTTTAGTTAGTTGCATAGATATATGCGAATATTCAGGGCTGTCAGTGCACTACTGGCAAGATTATGGCGCATTCAGTTGGTACTTAAAAGTACGATATACATATTTCACGTAAATCCATTTTTATGCAAAGCTGAAAACGCGCCAGCCTTTTAGTGTAACATCTCTGTATGTTCTGTATGGATACCAACAGTTTTTGAGCGGGGTAGTAGGGGTTGCATATTCACCCCGGGCCATAAACCGAGTTGATGTACCCTCATCTTTGGTTTCTTAGTGTGCTGGAAGAACAGTTCCCGGTACCATCGCCCGCTGGTGGGATTTTCGTAAATGTTAGGTTATACCCGGGATAACGATAGTGAATATGTAGTAGTTACATCTTCATATGAAATAGATACATTTACCCGCACTCGGTACATAAGTGGATTTTATTTTCACCCATTCGAAGTGCAATACTTGAACGTAAAACGTGCTTAATAGAACCCAAAAACCATGAAAAGTAGCAGGAGATAAGTTTTTCGTTCAATCAAAGGTGCCAGGAGGTAGTCGCCGCCGCCACTTCTACCATTATAAGGTCGCTGGGCGGGTATTAACAAACCTAAGTAGGGGTGTCTGGGTACTTCTTGAGTCATATCTACGGGTGAAGCTCCTCACGAGTCATAATAATCTTGAATTAATATTGAATATTGAATATTTTGAGGAAAATTTCCAATACTCTACTTCTGTTTTCTGAGTATTTACGGTGTAGCGTGGCAGGACACAAGGTTTCTTGCTAATACAGTCACGTTCTCCGAACTCGGCAAGGATATTAAAGTGCGTGCAGCCAACACTGCAGTGGCACGTTGCGTTTTCCGTACGTGCGAATTGCTGTATATATTTGAGCCGTGTCACCTGTTTGCGTGAGGGGAATTTAAATTGGTTTGTTATGTTTTTTTTTTTTTTTTGCCATCTTTATCATGTCTTGGTCTGGTTGTTCGTTTACTTGCGAACTTATTGTACTCTGAAATTGGATGATTGTTGTCATTGTACTGATTTTGTGGTAGCTACTCGTAAGTCAGTTGGGGAATCTTGAATGTAAATCAGCTGTAAATCCATTTTTGTGGCAATTCGAACGTTAACATTTCTCTTTTTGAATTCTAAATATGTTTATAACATATTTTTTAAGTACTTACTCAAGGTTTTCAATGTTAGGAATACTTCGAATAAGAGATTTCATTCAAAAAATCTATATAGCAGCACAAAGTATTTTTTCGTATTTTTCTTCTAAAGCTGTTCGATAGTTTTAATAGATTTGTTTACATCCATACGTTTTCTTTTTATTATTTTCTTAAGCTCTCAGAAAATTAGCAGCTAAAGGAACTTTGAAATAACTAAGTCTGGTCTTAGCTAAACTTGTTTGATCTTAATAAAGTTCAATATTTCTTACTTTTAAACTACGGACTCTCAAAATATTAAATCATCATTCCAAAAATTAATTTTGTGGGAAGCTTTTTAACGTTCTAACATAGGGAAGTGGCCATCTGGAATTTATACAGAGAATCACCTAATGTAAGGGTTGATTTATCGTGAGGTTTGATTTTCAATAGGCTTTATTTGACAGATCACGCATGATTCCTATCAAATTACTTCATCAGTCTTGTTTAGTATCGTTTGCCAAGTCATCATGAAAAGACTCACACTACAACAGCGTTTCTAAATTGTTCAGCTGTATTATGAAAATCAGCGGTGTGTGAGAAATGTTTTTCGTCCGATTCGAGGAACTTACGGTGAGCATAATCGACATAATGAAACCACTATTGCTAATACCATCCGCAAATTTAAGTCCCAGTTTACATAAGTGAATGCAAGTGGAAGCACGTAGTGAAGAAACTATAGAGGCTGTAGGTGAGAGTGTACGCGAAGACCATGACGAATCGATTCGTCGTCGTTCTCTTGGCTTGGCGTACAAGACAACTTGGCGTATTTTACGTAAGGATCTCGGCCTTTAAGTGAACAAAATTCAACTTATGCAAGAATTGATGCCATGCGACTTGAATTTACGTCATACTTTCAGTGAATGGGCTCTGGAAAAACTCAAAGAAAATCCGGTGTTTTATTGTGAAATTTTGTTCACTGATAAAGCCCATTTCTGGCTCAATGGATACGTTATTAAACAAAATTGCCGTATTTGAGCTGATGAGCAACACGAAGAGTACCAAGAGCTACCACTACATCGTCTAAAAACAACGGTATGGTGTGGTTTATGGGCTGGTGGAATTATTGGTCCATATTTTCCAAAAATCAGCTAATCAAAATGTTTCCGTCAATGGTAACCGTTATCGCCCCATGTTAACGGACAACTTCCTGAAATTAAAGGACATGGTCTCGGTGAGCTCTGGTTTCCAGAAGACGGCGCTACGAGCTATACAGCACGTGAAACAATGGACTTGTTGAGAAATCATTTTAGTGAGCCGTCTGGATCGCGCGATATCATAACTTTGGACTATTTTCTCTGAGGATATTTAAAGTCTTTGGTCTTCAGGAATAACCCAGCTACGACTGACGCTTTGGAAGCCGCGAGATACCAGTCGCTATGCTCGAAGGAGTCTCCCAAAATTGGACCTTCTGAATGAACCTCCTTAGACGTAGTCGTGGCCAATATTTGGATGATATCATTTTCAAAAGTAAATGCCATGAATTATATTTTTAACTGATAATAAAAATTTTAAGTTCGCTTTCAAATTTATATGTTTTATGTTACATTATAAATCAAACCTCACGATGAATCTCCCTTTACCTATCACATTAAGAAAAATTAAGGAAAGTCACCCGTTAATGCAGGAAGCATTTGTGGCAACATAAAAAATTTTTTTGATCAATCAAGTCTTAGAAAAAGTCGTTTAACTTATTCAGTGGGGTCGTCGCTAAAGATTATATTGCAAATATAAATTGTGCAAAATGTTACTCAGCATACGACACAATTAATGTCAACCATACAAAAATAGACAAAGCATAATGCTAGTTTTTTTATGGCAAAATTCACAAGACGGAAGCAGATCCAGAGATAACCTCATGCTGGAAATTCAGGACATATGAGCATTTTTTGGGACCTTGGCAGAATGTAGATTAGAAATGGTGGCGAGGAGCATGTAGCTCATCCTATTGTGGCACTTATGAATTGGCCATAGGATTACCAGCCCGGATACAATATCCCGAAGTAATTAATAGCCTTCGATATGGATGACCTTTGACCACCCCAATGAACGAAAACGAATTACGGCCATGCACGTGCAATGTATTGGCACTTACATACCTTATACATCCTAACAATTAGTTAGGCGTGGACGTGGACGACCTTGGATTCGAAATCGACGTCATCTATAAGAACCAATGAGATAAAGCCACTACAAGTTAAAATTACTATGAAAAAAAGAGCTCGGCATGGAATCCCCCATCAGTGAGAGTACGCCCGCAATAGGATTCGAGGGTATATTGATAAGCATTCATAGCGAGACGGGTGTTATGGTTAAAAGTTTGAAAGAGCGGAATGCTACTGGCAATTTCCGTCGAGTAATGGTGGTGAAAGTAGCGAAGGACAAGGTGAAACAGGAGACATTACGTCGGTGTTCGGGGGAGTCAATTAACTGTGTAATATTGGCGTCACCAATGAATTTTATTCTATCTAACAGGTGTTATGAGGTTTTGGGCGTACCTAACTAGATGTGGGCTTGTACTACAATTTCGTGGGGATAAATGCTTTATATATTGTGGTGGGATCAGGAGGGGAGGGGAGTATTCTTTCCATCTTTTAAGGAAACCTAGGGATTTCGCAGCATTTTTTTGCGACATCAAATATGTGGTCATTTCAACGTAGTTTATCATTGACAAACGTAGAGAAAAGTGAAGGATTTTTGGTTTCAATGATGCAAGTGCCATTCATGGAGCTTTAACGACAACAAACATCATTGTGTTCTAAAATGCTGCTGATCCCCAATTGGTTATGCTGTAAATATCGGCATTTTATGTACTTAACATAGTCTTCCGTTCACGTTCTACAGCCGAAAAACAGGGATGTGGGTCCAGAATATGAGAAGCAGAGAGTACTTTCGTCAGCAATTGGATCAGAAATGACAGATAACAGATAATTGATGAAAATTAATGATCCGGATCCTGAATGCCGCAGACAACACGGAGCCCTGGCCCACCAGCTTTTGTTTTGTGAATATCAGATTTAAAACCAATCCAAGGCAACTTGAATTGAACGTTCCGAAATGTAGTTTCTAATTCGTAGAAGAGAGTCGTCGAGCCCAAATGCATGCATTTTCCTTAAAAAAAAACCTGGTGCCAAACTTTATTAAATGCTTTAGAAATATGAAGTGCAACTATCTTGAATTCGCTAGATTGGTATACGCTTTGGTACTTTAAAAAAGACGCGTACCGTCTGTGTATGTTCAACTTATGCGGTAAATATTGAGCTTCTTTACGAAGGCAAGCGATTTCAAATAGCTATATTGTACTTTCAATAGACGGTAGAAAGCTCCGATATTGATGAATGATTATTTGCTTGATTGAGATTATCATTATTAAGCGATGAGCGCCTTTAACTGAAAAATCTGGTACTTGCGTTTTTCGATGACATTTCTGCAGTAAGGTTTACGTAACTCTTCCCTTCCACAGTTCTTTTCTTCCCTTTAAGTATTAAAGTAAAATATGGCGAATATGGTCCGCAAAATTATCCATGTTCGAACCACAATTGCAAACATAAAACACGACCGGACCCGTCAACTTTGTTTTTACTTTTTTAATTAAGTGTCGCGTAAACATTTAATATAATCGTATATGTCACACACAGATGCAAATAAACGTTTGCAACACTGACTTTTTATATTAGATTTCTCGTAATTCTGCCGAATGCTTTATCAGTATCGATTAGAGCGATGTGTTGATTTTTCGCCACATCGCAATGTTTTTTTATCGTTGCTGCAAGCTTTGAATCATGCCGTATGTCAAAATTTGAAGTTAAACTTGGAGTTTATTAAAGTAGAATTCAAGGTTCGATGCATTTTAATGTCGTGCAAGATTTTTTGCCAATAGAATATATGGTACATACATTACACACACATACATTACTTTTGACTTAAATTTTCCGTAAGCCCTCGTATATTGGCAGATTACTTGCGGCCGATGATGTCTATTTCTGTCTAACATCACCTTGTCGAAGTTCGGTTGATGTCTAGAATAATTTCAAAGACGAGTTTTCAAACCATAGAGCGCAAATGAACTGGTGCACAAATGAAATGGTGCACAGTATAAATGGATTTTTTGAAATTCTGAAATCAGCTATTTCGAATCGACAAACCAATATTATTAAATTCCAAAGCCCTCAATCCGGATTGGTTGTGTTGAAATCGATATATGAAGTGAATTAAAGACTTCGGATATGGATGGAGAAACATCCAAAAGATTTGCACATCGACTTCTTTGATTTGAAAAAAAAAAACATTCCATTCCAAATTTTCATGCGGAACTACTGTTCATATCGAATTAGTTTTTTAAGTGTAAAGAAGTTGAAGACAAATAAAAAAAAAATATAAAAGAAAAGTCACAGATAGTGGGTCAGCGAGGGAAATATCAAGGAGAATAAAACGTCATAGCGCAAGAGTGAACCGTATTAAAAAAAAATTAAAACCCCTTTTAAAGCAAAAGAAGGATTCCGGTTCAAAAAAGAAGACGTCGGTTTCACAAGACCGGTATATTCTAAGGTTCATCCTCCGTGACAGTTTTAATATGGCGACAGAGATTCGAAGGGACTTCGTAAATTTCACCTCCACAGTTCTGATGGTACGATTTACATACGTAATACATACATACGATGGAGAAATGGAAAGTTACAGTAATCAAAGAACCAGAAAAGCTGTTAAACATCCGGCTGCTAAAATGGCTTGGGGATGCTTTTCATTTTATGGAATTGATCATTTGGAGAAAATTATTGTAACTGTAAGCGCAAAAATCGTGGTCAAAGAGGTGTTGAATGCGGTTATATGAGAACACAAGCGTTCTCTCTTTAGCCTTCCACTATCAACTCTAACTACTTACCTTCACGTAAGTGATGGGTGCCTAGTACCTCGACTGGAGATGGGGTAACCAACCGGGCGGCTATGGACAATTTCTAAGGATGGAATCAACGGTGGCGTCCATAGTTCCAGTTAGGTTGAACTAGTCCTATCTCCACATGAGCTGCTTCAACGTATTCGAAAGGGCCAACGACAGCACTCACATCCCCGAAGCGAGTTACTGGCTCCGGAATTTTTGTTCTAAGGATCCCAAAAAGGGCCTCGCCCTTCAGGTGTGGGGTTGTACGTGGGGATAACTACCCAACCAGGTAAGAAACTAATTGTTACGAAGCAATCAATAGCCTCGGATAAGTTCGCCACTGTTGACGACCCTGCAAAACAAATACAGGACAACGACATTCGAATCCGCACTGTAATCCTTGAAGAGGCCGCGTGTAGCCGAAAATTTAACGGAGGCCCTAGACTGCTCTAAAGCAGATATCACTGCCATCCCGGAAGTGCGATGAGATGGGACGGGCAAAATAAAGATTAAAAACTGTGATGTTTACTATGGTGATTGCAAACTTAAGTAAGAAGTCTTGAGCTTTCGACACCTGAGTGAAAGCCTTATAACAATCTGTATCAAAGGTTAATTCGTTAAAATCAGCCTTATATGCGCTTACGCCCCAACAAGGAAAAGGCACGAGCTACAAAAAAAAAATTTCTACGAGCTCCTCGACAAAACCTACGAGCAATGTCCGATGAATGACGTTTAAATAGTCCTAGGCGACTTAAATGCCAAGATTGGAAAAGAGGACATCTTTGGTGGCACAATCGGAAGTCATAGTCTACACGACACCACGTCTGAATACGGGCTTAGGCTAATCATTAAATAGTGACGATGCAAGTCAAGAATTTCGTCTACACGACCAAAATGAAGTAAGGATAGCAATATCTAAACTGAAGTCGAGCAAGGCTCCTGGGCCTGGACGACCTACCCGCGAAACTATTTAAGGGCAGCAGGAGATGACTTGGTAGAGAGCATACACCAGCTTATTTCGGAGACTTGGTTGGATAAATGTATGCCTGATGAATGTTATCTCAGCATCGTGTGTCCAGTTCACAAGAAAGGAGACCCCTCTAACTGCGCCAACTATAAAGGTATAAGTCTCCTTAACATCGCATATAAGATTTTGTCTGCTGTATTGTTCGAGTGTTCAAAACCATTTACCAATGATCTAATTGAATACTATCAATGTGGTTTAAGGCTCTGTAAGTCCACCATTGACCAATTAATCACACTACGGCACACTAAGAAGTTCAGATCGATACTCACCATCTTTCTATAGATCTTAAAGCCTCATATGACAGCATATACAAATACGAGCTATACAGAGCCTTGTCTAGCTCTAGCATCCCTGCCAGACTACGAAGAAAGCTTACTTCTGCATTAATGTCAGAAACGACCTAACCGAGGCCTTTGATCTCATAAAAGGATTTAAGCAAAGCGACCAGCTGTCATGTGACTTCTTTAACATCATACATGAAAGAATTGTGCAAAACTCATAAGACAACACACGAGGTACAATCTTTCAAAAGTCTGTTCAACTGTTTGCATACGCCGACGATATTGATATTATTGGTATTGGCGTTCTGCATCGACCGGAACAAATGGTAGTCAGAAGGGGCAAGGTCTGGACTATAAGGCAGGTGGGGTAAGACTTCCCATCCACTGTTTTCCAAATAGTCTTTAACCGGAATAGCAACGTGGGGCCGAGCGTTGTCATGATGGAAAATTATTGCCTCGTGTCTGGTCGCATATTCCGGGCGTTTTTCGGCTACTGCTCTCTTCAAACGGATTAATTGTTTTCGGTAGCGTTGTCCATTGATGGTTTCACCCGGTTTTAGCAACTCATAATACAGCACACCCATCTGATCCCACCTTCGCTCCATGGATATTCGGCTTTGCCGTTGATTTGGCTGGTTTACCGGGTTTCAAATATGATTTTTTGCACTTGGGGTTGTCGTTATGGATCCATTTTTCATCACCAAGAACAATCGAATGCAAAAATGACTTCCTTTTGTGGCGTTCCATCAGCATTTCGGACATGCAAAACCGCCTTTCGGCTTGAGTTCATGTGGAACCCAATTCCCTTGCTTTTGAATATATCTAGCTGCTTTTAAACGTTTTGAAATGGCTGCTTAAGTGACACCCAAAGATTCTGCGAGCTCTTCTTGTGTTTGGCAACAATCTTCATAGAGTAATGCTTCCAGTTCTTCATCTTCAAACTTTTTTGGCTGCCCAGGACGTTCATCGTCTTCCAAGCCAAAATCACCACTTTTAAATTGTGCAAACCACTTTTGGCATGTTCGCCATAAACTTCCACCAAAATACGATGACTTTCGGCAGCAGTTTTCTTTATATTAAAGTAATGAAGAAGAACTCCCCGCAAAAACATTTTTCAGGTACATGGTTCGACATATTTGAGTGAAAAAAAATTATTGTTGTTTACGCTTCAAATGAATGACATATACTGAAATGACGTACAATGACAGTAGCTTTCCAACGCATGTTCCAATGGAATAATAACAATGGAATAATACAAGTTACGCCATCTCTTAGCAAACCGCACGAATATAATAAAGTTATAGACCCAATAGTTTTCCAAGCGTTACTCTTGTATGGATGTTCGGTAAGGGGGAACTGTGCATAGACTCATATTAAAAAACTGCAACTGTCGCAAAATAAATTACTTTAAATAATGCTCAACATCTCCTGGCACCTTTCTACTTTGGACCTCAATAAAAGAGCAAATGTTGAATTGATATCGGAAAGCTTAATGAAAATTTTAAAAACTTGTTTTTAATGAAGCTTTTAGTTTACTTATTTATTTGATTGTTTATTTATTTATTTATTTATCTGTTTTTTTCATGTATTTCCAACATTTATTGATTTCTGTTAACTTATTCTCTTTTGTATAAAAATCTATTTTCGTTTCATTATTACTATTATTTGAATGGAGGTTTTTTTCGTATTTTCTTCCAAATTATAAATATTATTTTAAAATGTAATCACTACCTTTACAACAACAAAATCACGTTCAGTAGAAAGATGTACATAATATCATATCTCTGTAAAATTTAAAATGTGTGGTAACTAGATAATGTAATTATTTTTATACGAAATAAAGATCTATTATTATTTTCTCTACAAATACGCATTTGTAGCTTGGTTGCAACAAACGGAATATTAGAGGCATGCCTTATGCTTAGGAGGTCTTTAAATGTTTTGTCAGCAAGTCGATCATCAAATGCTAACTGGATGTTGTTTGCTTCTGTTTTCTGTAAGACTAAAACTTGTTTAACCCTTGGTGGCAATTTTATTTTGGTTGCTTTCGAGTCGTTCACACATAGTAAGTTAGCGGTTTTTATATGAGCAAAGTTTTACCATCTGGCCTATTGAGATTGACTTGACTGAGACAAAGCCTTAATAATCATTTGTTGAAAATGTTTAGACAAACCGATAAGCTAAGATATTTCTAACCGAGCTAATATTTCGTTCAATGTGTCGCGGTATCATCATCTCCACAGAGATGATGATGACCTGACAGTCATCTACCTTCTTAAGTTATAGTTTTGGATGTATTGCGTTTCAATACAAAATATACTTTGGCTTGCCTTGCTCAAACTGCTATTGCCGCTTCTGTTTTAATAACTGTACATATGTTAAATGCATCAGCTACAGTCTTTAAATCCTTTATATGTAGTATCGTGAATGCTATTCAGTATTTTGTTGGGGCCAGTTCTTCTTTTTGCAATATAATGTTGAAGAAATTGCGCGATGCCTTGTTATGATAGCACTCTCCACTGCAGCCCTAAAATCGATAAATATGTGTTGAGTGGCAATTTGAAAGTCCTGGATTTGATAAGGAACTATCCACCAATCAACTAATATGGAAAAAAATATCTTGTATGTGATATCTAAAAGACATTGCAATGACTTTAAGTTTTAAAGCGATATGATACGAGTGTTAATAAATTTTCAAAACATGTGTATAAAAGAAAGAAACACCAAACCTCAGGGTGTATTTAACGAATTATAATACATATTCGTATATGTATGCTGTAGGTTAAACACTAATTTTTTTAAAAGAATTAAGTTGCTTTCATCAAAAGAACGGAATGCAAGTTTTCGTTCTTGAAATTCAATTCGCTATAGGTTTGGTTTTAAGACTTAAGTCATTTTAACAAAACCTCAGTTCAAAATGTCTATATTTGCGGAAGTCAGTCTGAAATAGTATAATAGTAAAGAAGTCTTAAGTTCAGTATGAAACACTTCACCTTTTATGTGGTAAATACTTGCACTTCTATTTGAAGAGAACAAGTGTATTACATAAAACATCACCTCACTTTTTCCTCACATTTCCTTCATTCACATTCTTAAAGTGTCACCGCATTCAAAAAACAGAACTAAAAAAATAATATATATATATGATCCCAGACACAAGCGCTAGATACTTGCCTTAAGGTGTGAATGTCAAGTTAAGCCCCCTTTCATGTATCATGTAGTAAACCGTATCTCCTTGGTATGAAATTACATCATATTGTTTCTGCCATAAAACATAAAAACCCCACACAATCCGTATAAATGTGCTTGTGTTCAAGTATTTAGTAGTAGTAGTTTTAACATATGTAGGTCGAACAGCATATCTCCAATTGCATTTTAAGTTACTTTAAATCTACCTTAGCCATTTTGAATACAAGTGTGAAACCTACCAATACAGACAACTCCATATTCTGTCCAGGATTTCTAATTCATTCACCAAAGGAAGGGACTTAATCCGGTGTATTCGTATGTACGAGTGCTCCACTAAAGTACATGTTATCTATTAGGAGTTGTAGCTCTTTAAACTATTTAATTTTATTTAATTTTGAGAGAAATTTCTACCCTTATGTTGTTTCACTTGAAGGCTAATTGCCATATAAACTTCTCATATGCATTTAAATCAGCCTCGCGATTAAGTGATTTAAGTCATTCCTCATTATCCTATTTCAAATAAAAGAAAAGTAGCATAATGACATGAAGAAGTAATACACATATTCGAACTGTGCTGTGTTAAGAAAATTGGTTTTACTATTTTTAAAATTTTCCGCCACTAACGATAGAGATGAGCTACAGAGGAGTACTTTTAAAACTACTCTCCTCTGAACTCTTAAGTCCTTTAAGTAATACCGATGAACTTGAAATGAAAGTCAAGGATTTTACCTTTGTTCTCAACCAGGCACTCTTATTCAACATAGAGGCAAGAAAAAGCCGCACCTATCAAAAAGTGACCAATTGGGACTCATTCAAAGAATCTCTTAAAATAAAAAAAAAAAAAATAAAAAACTGGGGAAGGCGAAGCGATAATCCTGGAGGTCATTTTGTGCCAAAATAACATAAACCTCTGAGGCATCGCGGCTAAGAAAAGTCCTCTTTACAAATTTTATGATGCCTAGCTGTTTGAAAAAAAAAAAAATAACCGACGGCTCTTAGACAATCTTATGGTCTGATTACAAGACCCAAGCTCCTTTGGGCACTGCATAGCTTCAAACCATACAAGTCTGCCGACTTGGCGGCATAATACCTACCGAGCTACAAAGGTCCTTAGATATTATTTTGCCTACGCTAGAGAATATCATAAGGAGCATATCATCATCTTTCCTTCTGAAAACTCTAGAATGACTGATTGATTGAACGAGCTAACATTGATTTAAAAATTTTGTGAACGGCTCAACATGCCTAGTGTAAAGGAAAATCGGTGGAAACGGCTCTGCATTCACTAGCTAGCTACATCGAACGATCCCTATAATAGAGAGAGTACTCAATGGTCGCTTTCCTGAACATATGGTAGACGGTGCTCTTACCATCGTCAACACATCCGCAATTACGACTGCGCTGTCATCTCTGAAGTTGACGATCAGTCTTATGCTAAACTAGAGCTCCCGGCACTTCGTGCAGTATGACTTATAAAAAAAGAAAATAATTTCACAAATAAGAAAATTTCATAAAATAAGCCAAAACTAATGAAATTTTATTTCGCGGAAAAGGGTGACGGTTAATGGATAATCGAAACTCTACTGTACATAAGTAACTTTGTTTTTGAATTTAAGTAATACTGCATAGTTCTAGGCGCAGAAAAAGAGGTTTTTGGAAAAAGAGCAGAGAAGAGAGACCAAAGAGAGACCGCGAACAAATTGACTTACTGAATGACTCCCTATCAGACTACGCGTATAACAAGGTAAAGCAGAATAATCAACTCCAATCTCTTAAGGCGGTGTTCTTTCATCTCTTCTCGGGAAGCAAAGTCTTAGGGTTAGGCGACTCTAGAGACCGTAAAAATTGGCATTATTGTGATTTATTTTTCGAGAAAAATATAAAATAAATCGAATTAAGAAGTTCATTGTACATATTGGGCCTGATTAATAACCATTTAAGTCTGGAGCAACGTTTTTATGTTGCCATATAAAAATAAAATTGTGCTTACTTATTTAGACAATACATTTCCAAAGATCTGGTTAAAATCTGAAGAGAATTGGTTGAAAATTGTTCAAGTTAAGGCCAACTTGAAAAACGGAGTTTTGAGATAAACGAGTTTAAAATAATTGTAAGTCATAGAAATAAATACCTGGCGGCCTTGTACTTTACTTAGAATGCACAAGTACTTCGAGATAACCCCTTAATAAATTAACCCGTTGGTCAGGTCGCAGTGGATAAGGAGTAAACCCCCATAAAACTGATCTTGCCCGCTTTTCTAGGATATATTCAAAAAATTGTATCCTTGTATCCTAATACTGAAATAGTTGTTACGGGCGATTTCAATATACACAATTCTGGGTGGCTTCAACATTCTAGACAGACAACATTCGAATGACGGTGTGTTGAGTTCTTCGCTGCGGAAAACAATTCACGCAGCTAGTAAACGAGCTTACGCTAATACCAGACGTTGACAGTCATGCCGCCAACACCCTGGACTTGTTTTTAACCTCTCACCTCGTCAGACCATTGTGTCATATCAGTTAATTTCTTGTACACACACTACCCAGTTAGAGAGAAGATTCCTAAAAAAACCGTTTGGCAATGCGAGAAATGCGAGCGGACCTAACAGCTTCTTAAGGAATTTTAACGGGTCATTATGTTTCTTCGATAACGACGTGGATGTCGCTGCTGATATGATCACAGACATTATTTTGTTTGGAATGAGATACTTCATCACCTCATCAGATGAAGAGTATCAAACCAAAAGAAAAAGTGAAGTAGGACTCGAGCTGTAAAGAGGCTGTCAAGGTTAGTGAAATGCTTTTTGGGTCTTACAAGACAAACCCGATAGAGGAAAACCCAAAAAAGTTTAAACGAGTCAGAAATGACTCAATACGACCAAAAGCTGTGGCAAAAAATACAACAATGTCCCAAAGATAGTAAAACTTGTTGGTCGTTCGTCAAAATATTATAAATTCCAACTCATCCTCCATCCCAACGCTCATTTACAATGAAATTTCATCTGAAATTCCAGATCAACACTCCCAGATTGTGCTTTATTTCCGCCTAAACTTGAGTGCGTCGAATCTTCAATGAGACAAATGCACTTTCGCACCTATGTAGTAGCAAGAATTTTTAAAGATTTTAGCATTCACAAATCCGCTGGTCCAGATGGTATATCTCCCCTTATTCTTCTTCGCTGGCAAAACCACTGCTTAAGCTTTTTCATCAATCTCACTCTTTAGGACTCTTTCGAGCAGATGAAAAATAGCATTTGTCCAGGTCGTCTCTAAAAAAGGCGAATTTTCTTCTCTCTTCTCCTACAGACCCATTGCACTTACGTCGTTTTTTCCCAAAGTCATGGAAACGCTGGTAAGCCGTCAGCTCATGAAATATCTCGAAACACGAAAACTTCTCAATGACCGAGAGCACGGTTTGTGTAGCAACAGGTCCACAGGTGATTTGATGGCATGTCTCACCGTAAAATGGAACCAAAGTGTACATCAATCTGGTGAAAGCAAGATAGTTGCACTTGATATTTCTAAGGCATTTGACATAGTTTGGCGTCAGGCTCTTTTGCCGAAAGAATGGATTGGAAATTACCTTTCGGAACGTTCAATTCAAGTTGTCTTGGATGGTTTCAAGTCTGATACTCACAAAATAAATGCTGGTGTACCCCAGGGCTACGTTTTGTCTCCGAAACTCTTTTTAATTTTCATTAATGATCTCTTGTCTGCTACTTCTAATCCAATATACTCCTTTCCGGATGACAATACTCTCTGCTTTTCATATTCTTTCTCTGACTCACGTCCTTGCAGTGTATGTTAAGCCCAATAAATTCCAACACTAATGGCATAATCAATTGGGGAACTATCAATAAAGTGGAATTTAATGCTGCCAAAACTGAATGCTTTCTGCTGTCATTAAAGCGAAATTTAGGTAACCAGCCATTATCTGTAAATGGCACTTACGTCGTCGAAACCGAAAAACTTTCCATTCTCGGTATGTGTGTCAGTGGCAACTTACCATGAAATGACCACATATTCGATGTCGTCAAAAATGTTGCGAAACATCTAGGCTTCCTCAAGCGATGTAAAAAATATTACACCCCCTCTGATCTGCCCTTTTATATGTATATAAGGCATTCATCCGCCCAAATTTGGAGTACAATGTCCACATCTGGTTAGGTGCTACTAAAACTTCTCTGCATCTGCTAGAAATGGTTGAAAACCTTGCGATAAGACTCATAGAAATTACTAATATTAGTCAGTCAATCGACACTCTTGAGCACCGACGTAATATCTCCTGTTTTACTTTTTTTTATAGCTATTTTTACCACCAGTGCTCCACTGAAATTGCCAGTATCATTCCCCCCCCCCCTTTAAACTTTCAACCGTAACACTCGTTCCGCTATGAATGCTCATCAGTATCCCCTTAAGTCCACTTTCGGATATCGGAATATTATGATTCGTTCTTAAGTAGTACAACTCACTTATGGAATGCCCTGCCGAGCTCTCTATTTCCTAGTCGTTGTAACTTGTAAGCATTTAAAAACAATGTACAACGGTACCTCACTTTTCTTCCTTCTTAAATTTCCTTCGCCCGGGCTGTTTGCAAATATTTTAAGGGTACGCTCATTATTAAAAAAAAAAATAATATAAAATTCCAGTTATAGATCCTCCTTCAATCAACGGTACCACCGTAGTCCTTTCCGATACAGGGAAATATCTGGGTTTTCCCAGATATGCTTAAGCTAAGCCTCTCACTCCGTCTTCCATATCCAGAATGGTGTTACAAGCTGAGATTATGGCGATTAAAGATGTCCTGTCCTGGCTGATGAAAAATGTGATATTTGCAAAGGATATCTGCATCTTTTCATATAGTCAGGCTGCTATGAAATTTCTGGACCCAGACTCACAAAATTCTAAAATAGCTATTGATTACCGTTTATCTCTTAGGTAGATTCACCTATGTTGAGTGCCAGGCCATAGAGATATTCCAGGAAATTATAAGGCCGATGAGCTGGCCAGAATTGGAAATACTCTACCTGTTCTACCTGTAAAATGTAGAACGCGTACCAAATGCTACGAACAAATTAAAATTAAAGCTGGATGCTAATAGAAAAACAAACCTTAGGTGGACGGTGGTGTTAACATGTATAGCTGCCAAACAAATGTGACCAAAACTGGATCTAAATCGCTCTAAGAGTTCAGTCTTTCAAAATAGGAAACACTTAGCGCTATCATAGTCACTGTATCATTGGACACTGTCTTATAAGCGAGCATGTATGAAGGCTTGGCGTTATACACGTGACATCACAATGGGCTAATAGGCCTTAGTATATTATTCAATTGAATTTTTCAATTTATTTTATTGGAGTAAAAGTAAGATTTAGGTCTTTTATAATTCAAATGATTCGGAAAGTAAAAATTTTAAAGTTTATTTAATACATTATAACATAATCTTAAGCCTACAGTCAAAGTAAGAAAGAAATGTGGAAAAGAGGGGGAGCTAGAAGGAAAAGAAAGAAGAAAAGAAATAGAGGTATTTAGATAAGTGTGTATAAATCACCACCAGTATTTATATTTAGCGTACAACTCTTGTTACTAGGGTTGTCCAAAATATATAAATATTTCATTTTTAAAGTAGTTAACTTGTTGCTTCACTTGTAAAGGGAGAGAGTTTCAAAGTGGGTTGGTTTTTCCAACAGCTGCCCTAACCTAATCTAATCTAACCTAGCTTTTAGAGTTATAGTTCGTGGAATAAATAAGTGTGTGTATCGATATTTGCTTCCATTAGATAGCGTGCGATAGATAGATAGTGCGAATTAAAAAAATAAGTTGAGAAAAAAAAAAAATACTTCTACAATATTTCCGTGAAATAATGGAAAGACTAATCGGGATCTATTAGAAGAATTCTCATCAGAGCTAACGTGCCTGTTCTTAAGCCACTACAAAATTCAATTTGTTTTTCTGTTACGGGTCAGTATTTATTTGGGGCTGAAAAGCACGATTCTTGAGCTCAAAACTTAAGAGATATCATACAACATTCCTGATAAGTCTAAGTTTTAACTACATGAAAGATGGATAAATCCTTATCCTTATCTAAATTATTAGAGAACAGCAGCGAAGAACGTCTCCAAATGATCCAGTTTTAGCATTGCCTTCAATGGTCAATCTCGATCTAGATATATTATTTCCTAGAAATTATCCCATATATAAACAAACTCTCTTTTCAAATTTATTCTAAGTTATTCTCTATTTGCTGCAACTCATGTTCTTGCAACATTTTTTTTTTCTTGTATTTTCTTTAAGCAGAATAAGACTGCCACTGTTAGAATATTCAAACTAAATTTTTAATAATAATTTTGATTTAATTCTCACAAACCAAAGCTTACATTATGTATTATAAACGTAAGTTTTAGATTTTTTGAATTAAAATATTTAAGGAAGTCTTAATCCTGCAAACTTAAATTTCAATTTTTGATACACACTGTTTTGAAAACATCTAGCTAACAAAACAATAATTGAAAATAAAATATATATACCTAAGAGTATATTAATCTCCCTAGCATCTTCCAGGTTGTGCGAACACTAAAATGAACTTGAATAAATTCTATGCATAATAGCTTTGAGAATGGAAAGTTGATTAATACAAATATATGTGATTCATCGTGAGCCTTGATTTTCAATAGGCTTTTTTTGACAGATTACGCGCAACCCCTATCAAACTGCTTTATTATTTTTGTTCAGTATTGTTTGGCAAGGTATCATGGAAAGATCCACACCACAACAGTGTCTTCAAATTGTTCAGCTGTATCACGAAAATCAGAGTTCTGTGAGAAATGTTTTTCGTGCGTTACTGAAACCACTATTGCCAATACCATTCGCAAATATGAGTCCCAGTTTATATTATGATGAAACTCGACCGGTTAAGCCACATCCAGCACGTAGTGAAGAGACTATAGCAGCTGTAGCTAAGAGTGTACGCAAAGACCGTGACGAATCGATTCGTCGTCGTTCTCAGAAGCTTGGCTTGGCGTCTTTTACTTGAGGATCTCGGCCCAAAAGCAACTTGTGCAAGAATTAAAGCCAGGCGACTTGAATTTGCGTCATATTTTCAATGTATGGGCTCTGGAAAAACCCAATAATAATCCGGTATTTTATCGTGAAATTTTGTTCAGTGATGAAGTGTATTTCTGGCTCAATGGATACGATAGTAAACAAAATTACCGTATTTGGGCTGATGAGCAACCCGAAGAGTACCAAGGGCTACCATCACATCCATTAAAAAGAACGGTATGGTGTGGTTTATGGGCTGGTTTAATCATTGGTCCATATTTCTTCAAAAATGAAGCAAATAAGAATGTTAACGTCAATGGTAGCCGTTATCGTACCATGTTAACGGACTATGTGCTTCCTGAAATTCATGGTCATGGTTGAAACATAGTCTCGGTGAGCTCTGGTTTCAACAAGACGATACAGCGCATGAAACAATGGACTTGTTGAGAAATCATTTTGATGAGCATTTAATATCACGTTTTGCTACTGTAAATTGGCCGCCTAGATCGTGCGATATAACACCTTTAGACTATTTTCTCTGGGGATATGTAAAGTCTCTGGTCTTCAGAAATAAGCCAGCTACGATTGATGCTTTGGAAGGCAAAATTACTCGTGTTATCCGCGAGATACCAATTACTATGCTCGAAGGGGTCGCCAAAAATTAGACCTTCCGAATGGATCACCTCAGATGTAGTCATGATCAATATTTACATGATATCGTTTTCAATAAAAAAAAAAATGTCATGAATTTTTCCTTTAATCGATAATAAAAATTTGAAGTTTACTTTCAAATTTATGTATTTTATTTTACATAATAAATTAAACTTTACGATGAATCAGCCTTATACATTCGATCTGTAATACTCATATGTAAATTTACTGTGATGATAATACTTACTGCGATCTTTACACAAATTATTTTAAGATAGACTTAAGTAAGTTGTAATCAGTAAATATATTCAATTTATTATTAAAAAACAAAACAATTTATTTATACAATTTTCGAGGAAAACGAAGTATGCGCTCTACTTCCCACTTTAGTTATTGCTTCGATTTTCAAATCAATAGGTATATACAGACCCTATGGTTCCCTCACATTCAACGTGATATAATACTATATCATATAATATATATATAATATACTCGATTTTAAATGAACGTGATTCAGTGATGTCTGCTGAACATTAGTTCTTTTGGAGGCAGATTTGATATGGAAGCTTGGACTAAGTATCCTATTGCCATTGGTTTTAGGTTAAAACATAAAGCAATTTAATTTAATATTACTTACATACTTCGGTAGCGCTACATTTTAAGGTAAATCTGGGCCTAAACTAACAAGCGTCCTTCCTGTTGCGCTCTCCGATCCGGTTGAGCTCCTTTTCTCACATCGCCACCTAAGTTGAAGTCTTCCTCTCCTGCGTTGGTCCCTCGGGTAAGATTCGAAGACTTTGCGGAAGGGAGCACTGGTGTTCATTCGCTCTATATGTCCCATCTCTAGGATTGCAGCTTTTCAAAGTTATATATTCTCACATTAGTTCTTCTTTGTTGTGGAGCTTTTCAAATCCGCAGTCGTACCTTGTCTGTAACGAGGTTGTGATATTTGGTTGCTCGGAAGGTTCAGATATCTGAAATACTGGAATCACGCCTTACGTCGATTGCAAACGATCAATTTTATTTGGCGTTTGATGATCCGGAGACTGTCATGTACCTTTGTATATACTGAGATGAGAAAAATCTGTGCTTGCTGTAGTAATATTTTATCCCGCAGAGTCAACAAGCTTAAGTCAGTCGCCAAACGTGGTGTCATGTAGACTATGCAACTAACTGTCCTACCTACCTACTTGGGACATTGCTCATATTTCTTGTCAAGAAACATTCTGTTATTTCCCGGGGGAGGCGCATGAGCGTATATTATCAATTTTAATATTGATTATCCGATTGTCATGAGAAGTTCGCTCACCTGTGGGAAGCTCAAAATTGCTTGCCTAATTCTGCCGCACATGGCACATTCGCTCCCGAATAGAAGCTACCATATTTTAGTTGTGTGATTGTCTATGTTATAGCAATCACCACAGTAGATATCACGGTTTTTCATCCTCCTTTTGCTAGGCCTATCTCATCGTATTTGCTGAATGGCTATATCTTCGTAAGAGCTGTCAAAAGCTTCTGCTAAATCTTTGGCTACATGCGCCCTGTTAAGGGTTTGAATATTCCACGTGAAGATCCGAACTTCGTTGTCTTTTAATCGTTTACCAGGTCGTCAACAATAAATCCGTTATTATCCAAGGTTATTAGCTGGTTCGTCACTCTCCCGTATACGGTTCTTAGCATTATGATGGCATAAGTCTCGTATTATGCTGTTGGCAACATTAATTGGCAACTAACATTCACACCATCTGTTGGCTAACCATTTATATAATGCTATTTTGTGATATCGTATTTCTATAGTTAGGCAGTGGTAAGTTATTAACATTTCTTAATTCATATGACTGAACTTCCCCTACATTCCTAATTTAATTGTAAAAATAAGCAGACAAATAACCCATACTCATTTTTTGCATAGACAGAAGAATACCTAAAACCAATTGTTGTTTAACACTTAACCAATTTTCTATCTTATTTTATTCCAAACTCAATTAGGAGCTTAAGGATTCCACAAATGATTTAAATCTATCTCTATTCTGTGAAAGGTGCTGGATCTGCAAAGCAGCAAAAAATACTTGAACGTATACAAACAGCAGCAGCAACAACACCTCCAAGCATTATATCGGCGTTAACCAGCAGGCAATCTGTTGCGGAACGTACAGTGTCAGTGGGTTACGTTGGGAGTTCAAAAACCCTTCAATTACTGTACGAAGAGATTCTCAATTTGAAAAATATAAACACAGAATTTCTCCATAGGGTTCAGCAGCTGAAAGAAGAAAATGCAACACTGAGAACAAAAGTCATTACACTGGAGAGCAAATTGAACTGGGGCGAACAAAAACAGATGGAGAGAGTAATCGAAATAGTTGGTGTGCCCGAGGTAAATGCTATTAATCCAGCAGACAGCGTGCAAAAAATCTTCGATGTCGCGTTGAATGTCTCTATATATGCGTTCACCTGTCGTCGATCGATGCTAAGCAAACGATCAGCAAAAAATGTCTAAATACTACATTGTTTGGTGATGTCAGCAATAATAGTTTATTTATTAACGACTACTTCACCAAATACATCAGGGCCTTGTTCATGGTGGCAAAAAAATTTAAAATATAAAAAAAATACAAATATGTATGGTTCAAGCTGGATGAATGATTCACTTCTCAAGCAAATTAAGTTGAAACATAAGCTACGTAGTAAAATTTACAAACACCCACTTAATCTCTTTAAAAAGTCGTTATACACATTTGTGTCAAAAAATTAATAAAGAAATTAAAAGAAGTCGTAACAAATTTTTTAAGAACAAAGAAAGGAGTGTACAAGGGAACCTAAGAAAGGTATGGGAAGCAGTTTACGCATAACTAATCGAAAACCCAAAAACTATAACGAATTTATAACAATGAAGAATGGAGATGTTAACGTTATTGATCCTGCAGTTATCGCAGACATGTTTTATCATTACTATCCTTTATCTCTGTTGCGCAGACGTTTTCTTTATGTGATTTTCCTACGTCCTGTAGAGCTTGCCCAGAAACTCAACTTTTAGACAGCTCATTTTCCAGAAACAGCTTCGTTTTCAAGCCCATTTCGGAATATGAACTACTAAAAACAATTAACTCTCTTAAAACTTCTAATTCTAGCGGTGAAGATGGTATTTCTAGTTCAGTATTAAAAAAAATCGCATTTAACGTGAAATATTTTTACAGGAACCTTTTCTGAACTGTTAAAAAAGCCAATGTGATTCCTATTTTTAAAAAGGGTAATAGAAAAGACAAAATGAATTATAGACCTATTTCCTTGCTCTCTGTTATATCAAAAATTTTTGAGAAAGTCGTGAAATATAGAGTTGTGAAATATCTCAACAAGATTAACTTCTTTAGTGAAAATGAATTTGGTTTTAGAGAAAACAATTCCACCGAAGATGTCCTTCTGGACTTTTTAAAATATATTTACAAGGGAATTGATGATAAAAAATCGTGCGCAGGACTTTTGGGTAAATTGTATCGGGTAGGTTTTCGAGGCTTTATTGCAGATTGGTTTACATCGTATCTTGAGAACAGATTGCAAAAAGTAAAAATCGGGGTTACTCTTGGAGGTTCCAAAATAATCAACCTCGGCGTTTCACAAGGTTCGGTTCTTGGTCCGTTACTGTTTCTTGTATATGTCAATTCAATCTTAAGCCTTCCATTTGTCGGTAAGCTAAAGACTTTTGCTGATGACTCTGCGTTCGCGTACGGCTCTAGTAATCGCTTTGACCTAGTTGCTGACATTAACCAAGATTTCCACTTGTTAAGACTCTAGTTTGCGCAACACAAATTAATAGTAAGCAGTAAGACAAGTCTCATGTTCTCTAGCCTCACCGATAAAGTGTGTCCGGAAATTAACATTGTGTTTCATGCAACTAACTGTAACAGATTCAACTTATGTAACTGTGGCTATAACGTCTTATACAATGAAGAGTTTGGTTGTAGTGTTAATTGCTTCAAAATTGAAATAGTTAAGAAGTATAAGTACTTAGGTATTATAATTGATCAAAATCTGAATTGGTGTGACCATAATTATATCTTAAAGCAATACCTGCTATGCACTTTGCGAAGTTTCTATCGACTAAATAAGTACTGCTCTACTAGATTGTTAAAAAATATCTATTTTGGTATCTTCCACTCTAGATTACAATATGGTATTAACTGCTGGGGTAGTAGTACTGCTAACAAAATCCAGCAACTAATTGTTCTACAAAAATATGTTATAAGAAAAATATGTTATGCGTCTCGATTAGTCAATGCCATAGAACTTTTTAATAAACTAAACATTCTGCCTGTAAGACATTTGTATTACTACAAAGTTCTCAAAACTTTTTTTTATAAGAGGTGGTTACTTACAAAGTTCCATATATGAAACCTACAACCTTCGAAGCAATACCAATTTCCTAGTCAGCATCCCACGTTTTCGTACCTCTTGTTTAAAAAACTTCTACTGAATTGTATTTTCTACTATTCAATACACTTCCCAATGACATTCGAATCATTAGAACATTAAAAAAGTTTTTAGGTAAAGTAAAAGTTTGGCTTTTGAATTTTGATCATAATGAAATCGAAATTTTATTGCGCTTCTTTACTTAAACTAATACAACTTTTTAAAGCATCTTAATAATTGTATAATCATAATTGTTATCTACTTTCGGTTTGTCGCCTTCTTTAAATTTAAATTTGATTCTTTTTCATTTCTAATAAAATTGTTTTGATTTCAATTTCATGAATACTTAACATATGCCTTAGTGTCACCCCACACTGAATTAATTTAAATAATGTCACACTTATCGATATTTTTTATTAAATATATAATTGTCTTTAACTATTCTCTTAATTTATTGTAAATACCACTGTAGTCTGAGTCTTGAGAATAAAGAATGAGTAAAAAAAAAAAACAATTTGCTAATTTCAATAAAGATTGCGCAGCGTGCGGGATGTCGTTGTAAGGCTTATGCAGTGTATGGCTTATCCAACCATATTTTATCTTTTGGATTTCAGTATTTATAGACGTTGGTTAGCATCCAAAGGTCTTCATTTGTTATCGTTCTTGACCATCATATCTTCATTATATTCCTAAGCAATGGTTGAAGAAAATTTGTAGGTTCATTTTAACTTCAGTTGTTACGAGCCAAGTTTCCGATCCATACAGCAAAACAGATTTAACGCATGTATTAAAAATTTTAATTTTTAATATTTGTGCAGATGTTATGTGCACGCCATATATCACGTAGCCTTGAGAAGGCTCCTCTTGCTTTTTGAATTCGAATATTTATATCCTGTTTTGCACCTACATTTACGGAGAGAATACTTCCCAAGTAAGTAAAACTTTATGCATCCTTTACATCTTCGTTGCCAATTATAAAGTATGTTGTAATAATAATCTAATGCGCATACCACCTTGATGAAAAAGTTCCCGGTGGTGTCACCGTGTGGCGCTCCCAGTGTTCCGATTTTAGTTCTGTTTTCTTTTTGTTAAGTTGGTACATCTGTTGTTGACCTTCCCTCTAAATCGATTTTTTACAATTTTAGAAATAAATTTAAATTTGCAACAACGAACTTGTATTAAATTTTGCGTCAAAAACGGTTTTAATGGTTCGGGAACGTTGGAAATGTTGGAAAAGTGTTTCGGCAACGATTCTCTAAAGAAAACGGTCGTTTATCAGTGGCACGAGCGGTTCAAAAGTGGTCGTGAGTCAATCGAAGATGATGAACGCAGTGGCAGACCATCGACAGCGAAAACAGACGAAAACATTGATGGAGCAAAAGATATGTTGGTCAATAACCGCAAATTAACCATCAGAGAGATAGCGGAGTACTTGAACATTGCCTATGGATCCGTCCAAGATATTTTGGTTAATGATTGGGGTTTCCGTCGTGTAGCAGCAAAGTTGAAACCGTGTTGACGTCGCAAAAGAGATGATTTGCGAGGCTGAATCTGATCCCACGTTCATCAAAAGGATAATGATCCTTGGAGATCACTTCGTTTTCAGTCAAAAAAGAAGACAATGCTCACGGTTTTCATGGATTATAGCGGTGTAGTGCATCATAACTTTTTGCCAGAAGGCCAGACAGTAAACAAAGAGTATTATTTGGGCGTTATGAGACGTTTGAGTGAAGCAGAATTGTGTGCAGAAAACTCATGGATTTTGCACCATGGCACACTGCCATCATTATTCGTAATTTTTTTGACGAATATTGCAACAAATATAAATAACAGCCACCGAATTCACCTGATTTGGCTCCCTGTGACTTCTTTCTGTTCAATTGGGTTAAAAAACCACTACGGGGAACGTGTTTCAGCAGCCGAGAGGAAGTAATGGAAAAATCGTAGGAAGCACTAATAGACATACCGAAAACCGAATATAAAAAATGTTTCGATGATTGCACCAAGCGCTGGCATAAGTGTGTTGCAGTCGATGGGGATCACTTGAAGGGGACAATATAGATTTAATGTTATCAATGCATGAGCAGTTTGGCCGAAAACTAGTTTGTTGTTTTCGAAGTTGTCCGTTTATTGTATCTATAATGCGACTTAGTATTATTTTGTTAAGAACTTTGTTCACCAAAGAAACCAATGGTATTCATCTCCAGTTGCTGCACTCAGAAAGGTTATCCTTTTTTAGTATTTCACTTTAATTGATTCTTTCCCATCTGATGGAATTTCTTCACTGTTCCAAATATCTCTGAAAAGAGGATGCAGCGTATCAGTTGTGCTTTCGACATCAGCCTTCAAATTTTTAGATGGGATGTTGTCGACGCCAGCAGATTTACCATTCTTTAATGAACGTATCTCTTAGTCGGTGGTTCAGTACATATTCTTATAGTATGTTGCGCAAAGGTCGACTTGGTTGAACAACTCACGGCATATTATCATTGTTTGTTACCACATTAAAGGTCTAATTAAAATGCTCACGCCATATCTTTAATTGTTCCTCATTCATAGTAATAAGGTTTCCGTTGCTGTCCTTTAAGAGCACAGTTCGATGGTATGTGTCGTTGGATTGCTTTCTGGTGATATTAAATACTTCTCGTAATTCCATTTTATCTGCTCTTGCTTGTCTTTTTATTTGTTTAGTTGATGTTGCTATCTCTCTTCGTAGTATTAAGCCACTCCTTCGGTTTTCTTGCCAAAGTAGCTTTTCTTTTTTGACTTTCTTCTTTCAACCAGTTCTCAAAATGATGCACTTAACTATCCTCTATTATTTCTTGTTTCCTTTCCCAGAACATCAGTTGTTTCTTCTAAAATGAATAGGTTTGCGTTTTCCCATAAACTACATATATTTATTGTAATACTTATTCTGGTACGTTGTTCAAATTTATTGCGCATTGATTAAGAGAAGTTTGATTTCACACTTTTTTCCTGAAGTTTGTGGATCTGCCTGTCAGAGGCATTCTTAGGGCTACCGACGAGGTTCTTAGTCTCATTTCAGCTACATCTGGGTAGTGCTCACCGCCTATTTCCGCATTTCGCTTATTTCTGACATCAAGTAAAGTGTGAATATATCGTTTACTGACACAAATATGATCTAAAGTATTTGGAATTTTTGATTTCTCAGTGCCGGGTTGGGTGCTGTCCATGTTGTCTTATGTATTTCCTTGTGAATAAAAAGTGAACCGATGGTCATAAATTCATGGTTGGAGAACGGTCCTATTAGGACTTAGCCATTTTCGTTTCTTTCACCAATCCAAAGTTTTCCGATCACATGCCCAGTTAACTATGGCCGAATCACAACGACGACTTGACCGGAAAGCCCGCATGACAACTGTCATAAGAAATAATCCTGTCCATAAATCGCCTGCAGATCATAATAAAATAGATTTTGCAAAGCCACTGGAACTAACAACAAACAAGCAAAACAAACTATATGATGAACTAAAATAAATCATCAAAGAGGAAAACACACCTACTGGAGGTCAAGACTAATAACGAAAAAAGGCAAGGCGAACATTTAACAGCGAAAATGCCAGATCTTGTTGGTTTCTTTTGAATAAATAAATAGAAAATAAGTAAAAGTTGAATGCAGTGATTGTGGCAGAGGCTTTAATTTTCACGAACATTCCATATTGTTTTATTAATATTACATGAATTAAAATATCGAATAACTTTACGATCATGCAATATTGTTAATTGTGAACGTATCCCGCAGTTGAATTTAACATTGGAATGTCAGCATATGATTTACTTTTTTACATTATTTTCTCAACCAACTGCAGAAGGACGCACAAAAGCGTAGGTCATTAAATCATTTTTATATACATATATTATATTGAAACGTTGTCAATCCGTTAATAGGAAATAAAACACTACAAGAAGGAAACGAGTGTTCTTATTTGGGTCCCTCCTGGTTGCGATTAATAATCTACAGTGATAATTTGACGTTCGATCATAAACCCGTAATCCTAACAGTCAACTGCATGTCAATAGAACAAATAAAAAACCTAAGACTTACCAACAATAGAACTAACTGTTGTAAATCTAAGGAATTACTCGAAAAATTTATTACCTCAGATCTCCCTGGTCAAAACAACGTATATTGACATTGTCGATTTCACATCGAAGCGTAATAATTCATTGCCGATATACAACAGGCAGTAGAAGGAAGTGCACCGACCTATTATCAAAAAAAGCACGCATCAGTAAAATATCCCACAGAAATCAGGCAACCTATATTAGAAAAGAAAAGAGCTCATAGGAAATGGAAAATGACAAGATATCCTGGCAATAAAATTACATTTAATAGACTTATTAATAAACTTAAAAAAATGATCGGTGAATTTAAAAATAGATCTCTAACTAAATATCCTTGTAACTGAATTGCTGATAAAGTCATAGACTGTTAAGCACGTCTAATGAGAAATGGATCGGCAACATTTTTCTCAGCAACTGACACCTAGCGTGGCAAACGAACATCTTGAATTCCCTGATAGCATATTCGAAGACGTAATCCCTCTTGTTTTACTAAGAGAGATCCGAAAATATATTCATAAAACATCTAATAGAAAAGCAACAGAGTACTGCCAAAGTCCTAAAACAACAACCCTTAATAGCATTAGTAAAACTTAAAACTTAGGGGTGAGTCTGCTCCTTCATCTACAACAGTAAAATTTTGGGTTCCTGAGTTTAAACGAGGCCGTACGAGCTGCCAAAACGAGCATTGCAGTCGACCAAATAAGCTGACGACTCTAGAAATGGTAAAGAAAATCCGCAAGGCGGTACTGAATGATCGTCGACTGAAAGTGCGTGAGCTAGTAGACATTGTAGGCATTTGAACATGAGAAAGCTGTGTGCCAGATGGGTGCCGCGTTTGCTCACACTCGAGAAAAAAACAGTGTCGTGAAGATGTTTCAATTGAGTGCTTAGCGAAGTTTCACAGCAACAAGGCAGAATTTCTGCGCCGTTTCATAACAATTAATGAAACATGGGTCCATCACTTTACACCCGAGATAAAAGAACAATCAAAACAATGGATTCAGAAGGGAGAACAGGCTTCAAAGAAGGCGAAAACCGTTTCATCTGCAGGCAAGGTCATGGCGTCGATTTTTTGGGATGCGCGTGGGATAATTTTTATTGACTCTCTTAAAAAAGGAAAAACTATCAACGGCCAGTTATATGCGAACTTATTGCAACGTTTGAACGGCCGCATTTGACTAACAAGAAAGTGTTGTTTCATCAAGACAATGCAACAGCTCTCAAATCCGTTATTGCAATGGCCGAAATTAATGAATTAAAATTTGAATTGCTACCTATGTCGAAATGTCACCAGATTTAGCCCCTCGGATTATTTTCTGTTTCCAAACTTGGAAAAATGGCTCAGGGGTCAAAGATTTTTCAACGATGTAGAAGTGATGTCGACAGTTAATGGCTACTCTAAGAAGCAAGACAGTCCTTATTATAAAGAGGATATCGAACTTTTTGAACATCGCTGGGAAAAGTGTATAGAGCTGAAAGGCGATTATGTTGAAAAATAAATAAATATTTTTTCCAAAATTTTTGTGTTTGCTGGGACCGCCTTCGAAAGTACACAATTCTATGAAATGCTTAAATCTTATATAGCAAATAGATTCTTTAGAGTTCGGTATGACTCAGCGTATTCTGAAATTAAGGAAACACATGTAAGAGTTCCACAGAGAGGCGTTCTGGGACCCACTCAATATTATATATATATACTATATAGTAGTGATATGATGATAGCCACATTCGCAGAAGACTCTGTTTATTTATTTTTTAACAATTTACTTAACGAGATACATATGTGATTAGATGTAACGATGGCGAATTACACTTAATGATTCAAGATCCACCTATAACAATTTTAGAAAAAAAAAAAAAAAAAAATTAAAAAAAAATAAGAATCTTCCTGCAGTTATTAACAAATAAGTAGTTCCCTATTTCAACACAGCTAGGTATCTGCATATGTATTAGGATATAGTTCAGAAATCTCCACTGAGAATAAAATCTTATTATACTATAATCAGATACTAAATCAGATATAATCAGATATTGGACATATGGCATCCAACTATTTGGTCGTACAAAATAAAAAATAAAAAACGAATGTAAAATAAATTATACAAACATTTCACAATAAAGTCACCCGAATGACTTATTAGAAATAAAGACGTGTATCGTGATTTGCTTATTAATCTTGTAACGGAAGTAATTACAAAATACGCAAGCGTCAGCAGATCCATTATTTAAAAAAAGAAGACAAAAATAAAAATAAAATAATAGAAACAATAAAAATATTTTGTTTTTTATGTCACTTTTTATTGTCAGAATTTAATTACATTTTTCCTTGATATATATATATATATATATATATATATATATATATATATATTTTTTTTTTTGTCGTCCATCAGCAAAGCTGGTTCTGCAAAGGAAAGAATTTAAGAAAAACTCTTTGAGTTGGATAGCAAATTAAAAGAGAAATAAATATACTCTTATGCTTAAATATGAAAAGAAAATTTAAGAAGTAAGAAAATTAGGAAAATAATGTACAATGAGAACGATAATGGAACACGTCAACTCACCAAACACTCATTTACCTTCCCGTTTAAAGGAGAACCGGCAATGCGATGCACACACGATAGTATACTCTATCTCAAACGACATACTATAAGCGAACGTGTGGAGCCGACGGCTATACTCATTTCACACACACAATATTGGGCGAAGCAGTCACATGCGAACCTACTCAAGTGGGACCCGAGAATAAGCAACAGCTACACTTGCACACAACCCGTTCTCTCACTTTATAGCCTAATTTCAGGATATTTTTAATTAAAACAGATTAAAGAAACCAAAACTATGATGTATACAAAAATAAACTCAGTGAACAAACACACCAGTTTTTGATATTTCTATTTGTTTTCTTTTCTGATTATTCCTGGTTTTTCTAAAAACAAACTTTTTACGCACAAGCACGTAAATTCGCACGGTGAAATTCGCCCATCAACTAAACGCTTGATGCATAAAAAGACTGCAACACGCAATAGAAAGAAACTCAAACAAGAAAGAAGAAAATAAATACAAGAAATCTTTTTCTCATTGTTTGTCTTTTGTTTTTTAACTAGCGTACCTTTTTCTCTTAAAATAATAATCCTGGAGTGGAAGACGTATTAAATGTACGATATAATGAACTTATAATCTGGTAATCGCACAATAAAGCAATTGTTTAATGTACTTGAAACGCGTCAACCATTATATAGGGTTTTCCAATAGGAACTTAACAATTTTGAATTTAATTTGTGAACGCACTCTTTCACTAATCACTGTAAACTCAACATTTTCATCGTGGTAAAGTACACCAACGAGCAAAAAAAAATCAGTGCTGAAGCTCATTTTTGGCTTAATGAGTTCGTCAATAAGCAAAATATGCGTTATTGGTCGGATGAAAACCCACATGTGCTTCATGAATCACCACTTCATTAACAAAAAATAGCTGTTTGGTGCGGTTTACATGCCGGCGGCGTTATTAGGCCATATTTTTTGGTCGACGATAACGATCGCCACGTTACGGTGAATGGTCAGCGTTATCGCGCCATGATCACCGATTATTTTTGGCCCAAATTGGAAGATATGTGGTTTTAACAGGATGGTGCCACAAGCCACACAGCACATGCTACAATCGATTTATTGAAGAGTAAGAATGGTGAGCGTGTTATCTCAAGACATGGGCCAGTCGATTGGCCGCCTCGTTCGTGCGATTTAACGCCGCTTAACTATTTTCTGTGGGGCTACGTTAAGTCATTGGTTTATGCCAACACGACAACGACGTTGGAAGAGCTCAGAAATGTGTGGCCGAGTCGTTAAAAATTGGGTCCAACGAATCGACCGCTGCAAACGTGCCCGCGGTGGTCATATGAACGAAGTCGAGTTCCATTCATAAATGTTTTGATTGTATTTCAAGCCAATAATAAAGTTTTTGAAATATCTCAAATGGTTTGCCTTTTATTTAAAAAAAAAAGTTGTCAAGTCGTTATTAGAAAACCCCATATTTATATGACAAACTCCAATTTCCGGGATCTCAGAAAATTTTCAGCATAAACCAAGCTTTTCATATTTATTATCAGAAAGACAATTTTTTATAGCTCCCATAGGAGCTACATTTCAGAGAAATCGGCGACATGCGATTTATACTCATCCTTTTCCAATCGCAGCGATTAATGTTTATCCTTTTATGGCATCTTTTCTTAATTTTGATTTTCTTATTAACTTATATATTTATTTTCAAACATGCTTTACTTTGTTTTCATGTAATATGTGGTAACTTTAAGTTCTATTTTATGTACACATTTTATTTGTAATATTTTTTAAATATTGTTTCAAAATTGTTTCCATATTAACTTCACAAGATTATAAGAAATATCAGAAATAAATAATAATTATAATAATAATAATATTTATGGTAATTCGACGATTTTCCAAAACAATTTACTTCACATCTTTGACCTTACCATCTTTTGTTGATGTGATGGGGCGTCCAGAGTGAGGTTCGTCATTGCCATCTTTTCGGTTATCTTGGAGGACATTGTACCACTTGTAAGTTGCAAAATTTTAAAAGTCACCTTACTTTGTGTACACATCTCTTATATTGGAATAGGAAGAGTACAGTATCTATAAGAATAGATAGATAGATCTTAAAATGCTGAAAAACAAATGATGCTATTTCAACAGTTAAGAAAATATAACAAAAATAGAGCAATTCAATGAAACAAAACAATGAAAACAAAATTGAAGCACGAGCATATAGCACTAGCTGCATCCGGTTTTCCCTTTGCTTTTTTTGCTTTTCTTTTTTTCTATATTACAGTAAATTAACTGTTACATTTGATACGATCACACGATGTTGCAAACTAGTTGCAAGTTTTAAGTGACAGAGTAATTGGAACTTTAAGGGTAAAAATTTAAGCAAAAGATTATCGCAGATTTTCATGCAAGGGAAGCAGTTAATTGCATTGCTAAAAAATATGAGATCCGCCATACCGTCTTTTCCTGTATAATAAGCCGGTTTCGCAATTCTGGATGCCTTGAAACTATCCACGTGGCGGTAGACCTCGGAAATCTCGTGATGATCACGCAATAGTCCGTGTTATTAAAAAGGATCCATTTATATCTGCAAACGCGATAGGAAGTGAACTGGACTTGGACATATCCAGCAGATCTATCCAGCGAGTGGTGTTGGAAGCGGGTTTTCTTTTTACCGGGCTCAAAAAAAAAAAAAAAAAAAAAAAAAAAAAAAAAAAAAAAAAAAAAAAAAAACAATTAATCCCACCGAAAAATCTAATGGCGAAACTTTAGTTTGGAAAGGCGCATACTGATTGGACTATTGCGAAATAGAAAACTGTTTTATTCTCAGATGAATCCAAGTTCAATCTGAAAGATTCTGACGAAATGAAATGAATGCGTAGACCAAGACGCAAACGGCTAAATTCACGTTTTACAAGAGGTACAATAAAACATGGTGTAGGAAATATTTTGGTCTGGGGATGTTTTTAAAGTCAGGGAATTGGACCAATTCATAAAATTAACGGAATAATCGATCGTTTCATGTATAAAAATATCTTTCAAAACGTGATGCTGCCATATGCCGATGAAGAGATGCTTTGAAATGGATATAACGTACCAACACGATTAACGATTCGAAGCTAACCACTAAGATTGTGCAAAAGTGGCTTTCAGAAAATAAAATAACATTTTGAATTGGTCAGCACAATCTCAAAATCTAAATCCTTTAGAAAATCTATGGGAGATTGTAAATCGACGGTTTCAGCGTGAAAGGATTTTTTTTTTATATATTCCGCGCGCGCACCAACAACCAGTGGGTTCTTAGTACGTGCTAATTGTTAGTTCGTTACATTTAGCCCAGTCAGAAACCACTCTAACATCAGTGTTATGCCTTTATGTCACAGTTGACGCCTACGAACAGACTTTTTCAGTCTATGCATATACCACTACACCACGGCCACCTCCTTTTGCTCAAACCGAAATTGCTTGGAAAAGTATCCGTGCGGAATCTATAAACAATTTAATTGTATAGATGCAGATTCAATGTGAAGCAGTTATCAAAAATAATGTATTTACCACGAAATATTGGAAAAAAAAACTCTAGAGAACAGAATTTAAAAAAGGGATGAATGAATGAGGGAATGAATTTGAAAACCAGCACATTTTGGTCTGAGATATTAGTAGATAACATTTGGCTGACATATCTTTGGTAAAGAGATTCAGCAACTGGAGAGAAGTGATTCTAGTTGGGAGGTAGTTTTGTTGGTCAAACTCAGAACCAGATTTAACTTATTGGTGCCATAACCTGTATCTTTCACGATGAAGTGCACTAAGTTTTAGGTTATACCAGAAGAGAGATGTCGAATAAAATGAGTAGTTTGACTTATACAGTGAAAGATCTTGTCTCTACGACAAGATAACTACAGCAGAATCTGTGGTTACATTACCGTTGTGTAGAAAACTAAAGTCAATATTTTTGAGAAAATTGTTGAGCTTAGTGTAATTGGTCTTACGAAAATTGAAGTGGAAGGAAGTTTTTGAAAGCCTCAAAAAATTATTGCTAGGATATGAATAAATAACATGGAAAGGTGGGTGGAGACGGTATAATTTCGAAAAAAGAAGTTCACTTGCAAAAGGAAGATAGTTCATGATGTCGGATTTAAAAATCAGATCTTGTTTTCGACCTAGGAAGTTAAAAATTGGGTTTATTTGAAAAAGGCCAGAGTTTGTGAGACAATCTGTGAATAGGATTTTTTTGTCAGAAGCTGCATTTATGGCAACCAGACAGGATTCTTCATCCGAGTGGGTCCATTTAATATCTGTAATTTCAAAGAGGGAATCGACAACATTAGTCGCGATCTGATAACTATTTATTGGTTGGGAAGGGCGAACATAGCAACAGATTATATAAAATTAGTTTTGGAGGGTGTAACTTTAACACAGATGGATTCTAAATTGGCAGTAGACGACTTTTTGATGAGCTCAGGGCTCAAACGAACTTTGATTGCCAAAAGGACAACTCGTTCTATAGAATCACCTTTGTTTTCACGTCCATCATCGCGAAATAAACGGAATTCAGTTATCAATTGTTCCGATTTCCTGATATTTAATATGAGATTAGTTTCGGTTAGAGCAAATTTATCATACGAAAACTTTTGAAAGTTAAGATAAATAGAAGATGTTTTTATATTGCACGCAGCTCCCTCACATTTTGGAAGTAGATACACGGTTTTTTTTCTAGATTATAGAGCGTGTTAGTGAAGATGATAGTTTTTATAATTAGAGCGCGTTTTTTAGAGATGCAAGAAACGTTTGGAATAAATATGGCAGCCCTATGAGGAGAGATCGGCAAAAATTTGTCTTGAATTTTTGGGATCAGGGGGGAGTCCTTCCTGTTGGATTGAATCCATGATATTTGTATGAATATCGATGCAGATAGAATCGGGCTTATCGTACAAGTAAGTAAGGTAGTGTCGCACGTGTTAATATAGCCGTAGCGACGGTCCCTCTGGAGGGAAAGGACATAACGACTGTCATTTCCACATCGGTTATCTTCTTGGTTAGGTGAAAGCAAGGGATCAAGAATTGTGAAGGATGGTATTTCAAGAGTATTAGAGGAATTATGGTCAGCAGCCAAAGTGCATCATGGAGGATTAAGTGTGTGGGAGCGGATAAAACTTGGATGAGAGGCGAAAAGTGAGGAAAGTTTCGGATGTGACGATTAGATTTTTGTAGGAGATGAATTGGGTATAATATTAAAAGAGACACGTTTGGTTGGGAGAAATTTTCTGTATAGGAAGATATCTTTATGCTCTTTTGGGTGGATGATATGAGGAGGGGAAAGCAAATGATTCTGTGGAGAAGCCAATGTAAGGCAATCTTATAACTCCAGTTGGGGTCTCGATGGAAGGAATTGAAGCAGAGTTAATTCTAGACTTAAGGACCCTTTTTTGCTTGGTCTGGTTATCTTTAAAAATCTGCATCTTCATTCCATCAGGTTGGAAAACCTCTGAGGATGGGTTACGAAAAAACCAATCGTATTTACGGGGAATGTTCACAAGCCAGATTGAGTCTGCGGTTACAGATAAACAATCAAGAATGAATGTTATACACTCAAACTTGCTGTGGTTGTCAGGTTTTTAAAGACATTGATTCCATTCCGAGGATGTCCAGTGTTGCAGTGCAACACGCATCCAATTGATGATGACACGTTTCGCAAAGGCATCGGCAAATCCAGTGGAATTGTTGGGACATTTGCACGCGTTAATCAAGAGCACAGCACACAAGTGTAAGCATGGAAAGAGTGTGCCTCTTTTTAATACTTAAAAAAAAAAGATTTTGGTAGTTTCCTTCGCAAAACATCCAGGAAGTACCAAATCGAGAAATTGCCGCCTCGCCTCGGATCGACTGCGATTACTTGAGTTGAAGATGGAGAGTAAAGTGTTGATAAGGATGTGTGAGAAGGTATGATGAGAGCGTTCTCGAGCATTTCAGCTAGTAGGGATGTATTAAACACTGCTTTAGATTGGGCCTGGAGTTGTACAGAACGATCGTCAATTTTGTTGAGCGTTGTTCATTTTAGTTGGAAATAGATATCAAGGTCTTTTGTTAAGGCATTAAGGACAGATTTCACGCTGTTATCAATAACGTTTTTAATTGTTTTTATATTAATATTGTCTGTGGGTTTCGGAAGTTCGAGGGTGTTTCCTAACTCTTTTTTGAGAGATTAACACTTTATTTTAAAGAGGTTGATTGATTGTTCTATGACACTTGAAAGACCTTCAACATTTCTCATAACATCATCGAGTTTGGAGAACTGGTTTTGTAGTCCCTTGAAACAGAATAGGTTTTCAGAGGTTATATTATTTATAGTCGCTGAGGCATTTTATGGCAAGTATTTCTTTACACTCATCTAAAAAAAAAAAAAATTGCATCCGTAGTCTTTGAGATATACAATTGATCTTTTGCTTAATCCAATACAAAGAGTGTGATAAGATTTCCCACGCAATTCATGGAGTCGGAATTTGTTTCACTTGTTATTACGCAAATGGGGTTACTGCAGAGTTTAGACATTATCAGTGCAGCTTAGGTCGGTAAAAATAGATGGGTCGAATAAAAGAGACAGAAGAAAAACAAAATGTTTGATCAGTAAACAACAAAATGCGATTGGATTAGATTGCGAATACGAACGCGAGAATTTCAATAAGGTATTGGGAAAAATTAAAAATTAATGAAGGTAAGAAATATTTTAGAGTAGTGTACGTCCGTTCGATTGGAAAGGCAAAACTAAACTGGTATGTTATACGTATGTCTCTATTTTTAGAGATAATTCATGTAAATGCAAGAACTGTAATAAATGGCAGCATAAGCGTAAACTTGGGCGTCACGTTGGAAATTTTATGTAAGCAACAAAGTGGTCTTTAGTTTATACACAAAAAGGCTTACAAAACTTATGTAATGTATTTTAATAATGTATTTATAATGATGGTAAGCTACACGTCTATGTCTAAGACACAACAGCTCCTCGTTGCCTCGATTCCACCTGTTACGATACATACCATGCATGTACATGAAATCCATCGGTTGCGCGTGTTCTTCGTCAGCATAGGCTCTCATGCATAGTATTGGGTTGGATTTTTAGGTTGGGTTTCCAGGTTGCTTATGTTAACTCTTCCCTCTTCGAAAATCTATCGGCCCTATCTTAGATAGGTTGCGAAGACGTCCTCAATTTTCATTTGGTATTGATAGGACGTATAAGAACACGGATTCGTTGGTGTAAATTGATGGTGATCCAAACTCAAGTGCTTCAATTTCATTGGCGTAGAGAAGAGTTTTTAACTCGGATACAAAAGTGTTGATCTCGTAATGGTTCAGCAGGTTCGTGTTAATAATACCACTTTTCGCCATTAGACGGTCTCGTGCCATCTCGTAAATTTTATCTTTAATAAGCAGGATTTGATTAATAGCATCTTGCTGCAATTTTTTAATATCCGTCGTTTTTATATCATTGTTAGATTTATCAATGATCCAGTTAATCTTGTTCGTCATATCTTAAATAACGCCAAAAAGTTGTTCTTTGACCTTGTATTGGTGGTTTTTGTTCTCCACAATGTCTTGTTGACTTCCCAAGATTTTGTTCCAATCTGCTGCGTCTATATTCCCAGCGACCCATTTCTATGCTGAGCCCATCCAATCAATGGACCTCTGTCTTCTCCGTGGTCTGTTTCTTAAAAGATTGATCCGATCGTTTATATGAGCGATTAGTAAGGGCCTTCGTATCTTTGTCTTTAATGTGCCTTCTGATGGAGTCGGTGACCTTCTCAAGTTGTTTTTCGAATTGGTTCAGATCTATGACATGCATGAAGTTGAAGATGCCGTTGACTATCTATGCTTTACCTTCTGGAACCCATGGGACATTGCTATGTAGATTAGGCAGGCCAGTCTGTAAATATTAACTTGTCTTTTATGGCTAGGATGACGACAAAAATTTAGAATTACAAAGGCTATAAAACACTAAACAGAACAAATCTAACGCTAATGTCTATATTACTTTATTTAAATTATGATAATTTTAAGTGCTAGGTACTGACATATTTTTTATTTATTTATTTAAATCTTTTCCTAAATTTGGGTATTACAAAATCATCTTAAAAATATGTTAGGCTTAAATATTAGATAGGAATAATTAAAAGTTTATAGATTTTAAATTTTGTGTATTCAAGGGTATAATCCATCCTATTTTTTTTCTCTTTTTTTTATAGCATTATATAGGGTGTTTCATCATGAGCTTTGATTTTTAATAGGCTTTTTTTGACAGATCACGCGTGACTCCTATCAAACTGCCTTGTCATTTTTGTTCGGTAACTTTTGGCAAGTCATCTTGGAAAGACTCACACCATAACAGCGTCTTCAAACTGCTCAGCTGTATAACGAAAATCAGCGTTCTGTGAGAAATGTTTTTTCGTGCGATTCGAGGAACTTACGGTGCACATAATCAACCTACTAAAACCACTATTGCCAATACCATTCTCAAGTTTGAGTCCCAGTTTACAATTTGGATGATGATCGACCGGTTAGACCACTATAGCAGCTGTAGTTGAGAGTGTAAGCGAAGACCGTGATGAATCAATACGTCGTCGTGCTCAGCAGCTTGGCGTATTTTACGTGAGGATCTCGGCCTGAAATCGTACAAAATTCAACTTGTGCAAAAATTTAAGCCAGACGACTTTAATTTGCGTCATATTTTCAGTGGGCTCTGGAAAAACTCAATGAAAATCCGGTGTTTTATCGTGAAATTTTGTTCAGTGATAAAGCCCATTTCTGGTTCTGTGGATACGTTAATAAACAAATATGCCGTATTTGGGCTGATGAGCAACCCGAAGAGTATCAAAAGCTACCATTACATCCATTAAAAACAACGGTATGGTGTATTTTATGGGCTGGTGGAATCATTGTTACCGTCAATGGAAATGGAAACCATTATCGCGCCATTTCAACGGACTATGTGCTTCCTGAAATTCAAGGACATGGTCTCGATGAGCTCTGGTTTCAACAAGATGGCGTTACGAGCTATAGAGCGCGTGAAACAATGGACTTGTTGAGAAATCATTTTGGTGAGCACTTAGTTTCACGTTTTGCTACGGTAAATTGGCCGCCTAGATCGTGCGATATTACACCTTTTGGATTATTTTCTCTGGAGATATGTAAAGTCTCAGGTCTTCAAAAATAAGCCAGCTTTCATTGACGCTTTGGAATCCAACATTACTCGTGTTATCCGCGAGATACCAGTCGCTATGCTCGAACGAGTCATCCAAAATTGGACATTCCGACTCGACCACTTCATTTACCATGGACCATGGCATTTACATGATATCATTTTCAAAAAGTAAATGCCATGAATTGTTCTTTTAACTGATTATGAAAATTTAAAGTTCATGAAGGAAGTTGATGAAGGACACTTCTGTTTTTCATGTGAAAAGTTTGAGAAATTTTGAGAAATTTTGAGAATTTGTCAATACAGCTGGAAAATTTTACATTCTGGATTTCAATGATGTCCAAGTGAAGGATTTCACAGTGATAGGAAAGAATAGGAGTTGGTTGAAGTTCAGGATGAATTGTGTGTCTATCGTATTTATTAGCATTGCAAACTTCACATGATTTAGTGTATCCTTTTATCAGACTATTTATTCGCGAGAAGTAGTACTTCTCGAGTAACTGTTTCTTGTTCTCGCGAGGATTTCGATGTGCCCTTCTATGTTCGTTCATAATTAACTCGCATACTCGGTCTTGAATTTTCACGTCTATCACCAATCTTTGCGTTATTTGGATCTTATAATTCGCAAAGTGTTCTATAAAGACCTGCTGTAACATTGCAATAAGAGACTCTGAGATTTTTATCCCAGTTGTAACATTTGGTCTAAGTTTGATTTTTAGTATTTTGGTCAGTTTGCTTTTATCCATATTGTCATCGGCGACGTAGATTCGAGAGAAAACTGGGTGTGGTTCCTGGTATATCTCAAATCCCCTTGCGGCCCTGATTATTATTTGATTTCGAAAACGTTCAGTGGTGCTTTAGTGTGGGGGATTAGATCGGAGATATCCTGTCCGGCACTATGCACTGTCTGACTATCGGAGTCTGTTAATGCTTTAGCTTCTTCTTTCCTCGCTTCCTGTTTCGGTTGCAGAGCCATTTTCTGCTTAATTCGAACTATTTGCCGCCTCAGCTCTCGCCGAACCGGACAAGTCATTTACATGAATTTTGAGCCTGGAGAGAGCATTTGATACAAAATTCAATTTGCCAGGTTTGTTTATTAATTCACAATTTTACTCCTCTATGCGTGCCCTCCATCGCTTAAGTTTAGCATTATAGTTCCAGCTTTTTTTTTTCGTTAGTTGCATAATTTTCTTCGGTCTTGTTTAGTGATCGTGAAATGTATGCAACTGGTCTGTCTTTGCCTATTTCGCACCGTAAAAGGACTTCTCCGATAGCGTAGTTTGAAGCATCGGTCGTGGGATTAAAAGGTTTACCGAAGTCAGGAAAAGCTGGGTTTTCTGATGATGTTAGTAAAGTTTTCAGTTCGCTTACAGACTTAAGCTCTTTCTCATCGAAACTCACTGGTATTTTCCTTGATTGGTTTGCCTTTATCTGATCATTTCCACTCTTGTGAGATTAGTTAGGGGCTTTGCGACGAACGCGTAGTCGCGAATGAACTTCCTATAAAATGATGTAAGGCCAAGAAAAGACATAATTTATTTTAAATTTAAATTTTACAAGGAAATCCATTTCAGTTTTCATGAAGTTGGTTTTTTTTCGAGATTCGCCTTGAGGTTGGCATCTCGTTATCTAGTAAGAACAATTTTCAATTTTTTTAAATAGACTTCCTCATTGTCAACAAAGATGATAATATCATCTATATCAAATTCAAACATCCTTTGAACGATAGCGGGTGCATTTTTCAGCCCATTCACAACAATGGAAAGTTAAACGTTTATGTCCGGAGTAAAACTGCCGCCCTAATCCCCACAACAGCTCCTCGTTGTCACGATTCTGCCTGATGCGATACGCTAACTTAGCACTTCCCACAAAAAGTGCATCCGGCGCATCCATGTACATGAAATCCTTCAGTTGCGCGTGTGCTTCGCCAGCATAGGCTCACATATAAGTATTCTCACTGTGACCTTCGCAGTGGGTCAGATTTCCAGCTTGCTGTTGACTGGATCATGTTAACTTTATATATGTCGTAAACTTGGCTTCAAAAATATATAAAACATTTTGTTAATGACTGGGCAGGCGGTGGCGTTTTACTCGACATTTGCAAATGGATACATCCTGTTTAAGGTTTGTAATTGGTTGAGGACTCTTACATTGATTACTACTTTTTTGAAGTATGAAACGGTAATAATTTTATTAATAGATATTACCAATGGCTTACTTTCAAAATATAAATACGGAGCTAAAAGACTGAGAGTACTTTTCGTAAGCGTAAAATCAAAGTTGGCATAAAAATAAGCCAAGCCAAAATCAGACTTTATTCCAAAAGACTGGAGATACACTTACTTCCAAGAATACTTTAGAATCGTGTTCGTGAATTAGGAGTCGGTCGTTAAAAGCAAGAACAGCTCGCAGACGTGGATCCAGAGGAACTGCAGTTTGCATAAGTCCAATCTAGATCACCGGATATCCAGCAACAAGAGAATTGAGTTTTGAAAGAATAAAAGATCAGAACGTAGTAAAATTCGTTATGTGTATTAAATCCAGTGCCATAGGGCTTGATGAAGTACACCCAGTTTTTTTAAAAACCATTTTGCCTCATATACTCATTTTTTCAACACAATTGTCTTAACAAGTACTTTTCCGTAGACGTAGCAGGTAATTCCGACTTTGAAAAAAATCGAATGCTAAGCCCGAACCGCCTGATTACAGGCCAATTTAGATACTTCTGTTCTTGTCGAAAGTCTTGGTGAACATTTTATACAAAAAAGTATCCATATTCATTAAAAATGACAAACTCGTAAGTTCAGGTTTTAGGGAACAGCTCAGCTGTGTATCAGCCTTACTAAAAGTAACAAACAATATTATGTGTTTTATAGATAAAAATCTGGTGTCTTTTCTTGGAATGATTGACTTTTCCAACTTTCTCACGAAGTTTTACTTTTAAAGTTAAATTTTTTTGGCTTTTTTACACACATGCCACTTTAATAATGGGCGCATATCTAAGTTTTTGGACTTTCATCAGGTGTGCCTCATGTATCAATTTTAGGAACCTTGTTATTTTCATTGCTCATTAATGATCTTCTATGGTCAGGAATCTCTCTATATATATGCAGGCTGATGACGGACTAGACAGAAAAACCAAAAAAAATGATTTAAAAAGTATAGTTGCACAGTCAGAAAAGAACAACCTCAGGCTGAATTCAAAACAAATTAAATGTCTAGTGATTTTGAACTTAGCTAATTTTTTGATCATATTTCGAATAACAAAAGGCATATCTTGGGGTCTCATTTATATAACCATTTTAAGTTTAGTTTACTTAACCCTAGAAGGTTAATCATATTTTTTAGTACATTAAAAGTAATCATTCGTCGATTCGACGAAGTAATGTCCAACTTTAATTTTCAGAGAAAAAGTTTAATCAGTTAATAATAGGGTTTAATTTAATACTATTGACCTATTTTTGAATTAAAATAAAAAAAATATGTTTACTCAATATTTGTATTAATTTATTTTAAGAATGTTTTTTCACCTCATATTTTTTAAAAAAATAATAAAATAAAAATAGTGCATATATTTAAATAAAAAATAGAAACATAAAATATTAACTCATTAAGGAAAACATAAAAATAGGAATTAAAGAAAGAGAATCATTTTAAGCATTTGTTGCACAGCTCAACTTTGTGCTCCCCACATATGCTTGTATTGCATTTATCACAGGTTGCCTTAGTCATGCGTCTTTTTAAATACAAATATAATTTGCAAATTTTCCACTTCTTAATTTTTACAGGTTCTGCTTTATTCTCTGTTAGCGGATCTACATTTTCGGTGGTAATTTGTGCTTCTAACCGCTTTTTCATCCAGGGCGCTACAAATTTCGTATACAGCTCCTTCATAAAATCGAGTTTTGGATTTATATATATAGTTTTCCAATAGGGACTTGACAACTTTGAACTTAATTTGTGAACGCACTCTTTCACTAATCATCAAACTGTCACTGTCAATTATTATTATTCAGAAAACTCCAAATTTTCATCATGGTAAAGTACACCAACGAGCAACGTCTGCAAATTATAAAAAATTTCTACAGATATTTGGAGTCGGTGACAGCAACTTTAAGAGCGTTAACTCCAATTTTCGGTCGTAATTCTCGCCCTAGTAGACAGGCAATAACAGGTTTAGTGCAAAAATTTGAGTCTACATATTCGTTGTGTGATGTTGCCGTGTCAGTGAGAAAACGGATTGGTCAAAGTGTCGAAAATATCGATGCCACAAGCCACACAGCACACAGCACACGCTACAATCGATTTATTGAAGAGTAAGTATAGTGAGCGTGTCATCTCAAGATATGGGCCAGTCGATTGGCCGCCTCGTTCGTGCGATTTAACGCCGCTTGACTATTTTCTGTGAGGCTACGTTAAGTCATTGGCTTATGCCAAGACGCCGACCACGTTGGAAGAGCTCAGAGCCAATATTGAACTCGAAATAGCGGCCGTTTCGGCCGAAATGTGTGGCCGAGTCGTTGAAAATTGGGTCCAACGAATCGACCGCTGCAAACGTGCTCGCGGTGGCCATATGAACGAAGTCGAGTTCCATTTCGATTGTACTTCAAGTCATTATTAAAGATTTTGAAATATCTCAAATGGTTTGCCTTTTATTTAAAAAAAAGTTGTCAAGTCGTTATTAGAAAACCCTATATTACCTTCTGAATTTCTTTTTATTTTTATTTTATTTTTTATTTTTTTATAATTCCGCGTGAGCACGAAGGGGATATGCATACTCTTTCACTGGCTTGTCACCAGTGCGCGGGCGGGTGTTGTAGTAGTTTTTAAACTCAGTTGTTAGGTTTCGATAATTTCCACAGCGGTGGTTGTCAAACTGGAGGCAGTGTATTAGTGTTGTTGGTTCATTACATTTAGCCCAGCCAACAACCACTCTTACATCAGTGTTACGCCTTCTTGCCAGAGTTGACGCTGACGAGATTAACATATAACTACATACAAATTCCATGAAAAGACTTTTTCAGAGAATTGGTTCGCACGGGATTCGAACCCGCTACCCTCTGCTTGAGGAGTCAATGCATATACCACTACACCACTAATCGGCTACTTTTGTTTTGAATAAAAACACTACTTACTCAGGTAGCTACTTCAATGAATGCCCGCATACTACAAGATGTTAGGGTTGACTAACTTGACACGAAGAGAAAATGTGATAGAAAAAAAACCAAAGGGAAATTAACAAAATAAAAAAACTTGTTCGTCGAATCGACGAAGATTACTCTTCTTAAAAAAAAAAAACTTTTTACAAAATTTGGATAACAAAAGAGCCGAGATATGTATCTTTACTTAAAATCACATTTACCATCTTACCACGATCATATGTAATTCCAGTTTTATTTCCCAAACCTGAACTCCAATTTTTCGTTTTAGCTACCAAACAGTGGAATAGTCTAAATATCAACATAAGACAATATATAGGCACTTATCTTTTTAAAGGAACATTTTGAAGGAATAATTATTATTATAAACTTAGCTAATATTTCGGCTAATTATCTCGACAACTGTTACCAAAGAGTCATTCACAACAACGCCTCTTTAAAATTCGGCCTCTAAGCTGCAGGAGTTCCTAAGGGGTCTATATTTGAACAGATTCCATTTTGTCTCTTTTTGTCAATAATCTACCAAAAGCCTGTTCAAATGTTTATATCCACTTAAATGCTGACGATAAACATATTCATTTTTCGTGACCAATTGGATTTGTTAGGGACCTAGTCGTCGTATTAAATGAAAACCTGTTTAAAATTTATGACTGGTTTATTTGTAGCGGATTTCAAAAAAACACTTTGACACGGAATAAATCAATTTCCGCTATTGACCACATAAATTTTGTTTTTGGGTGAATCTATGCTGGACTGCGTAGATTCCAGTTCTCTTCTAGCCTCACGCTTATAGGCACAAAGCTAAGATTTGTGCTATTCTGCCCATAATCGACTACGCTGCTGTTGTCTATTGCGAGCTTGATTCCATCTTGCAACATAAATTACTTGTAGTCTTTAATGATATAAAAAGGAAAGTCTTCGGACTTCCCCTTTACAACCACGCCTCACACTATCATAACTTTTTTCTTAGTTGTTTACTCAAACAATTTCGCGATCTAAGATATTGTGTGATCATGTACAAAAATATTGTATTAAAAAGAAATCCCCTACTTGTCTATTTGTTAAGGTACGGTTTTGTCAATCTATCAGAACACATAATCCCATAATCCGTCCATATAATTATTTGAATTTCTCGCGCCTCTTCTTTTTATATATTACCAGGCTTTGAAACACACTTCCTTTAGCGGCTAAGCCAGCAATGAGAGCTACATTATTCGAAGATGCAGCCCTGGAACACCTTAAGCAATATCAATAACTACTTTCCTACTATTCTAGGTTTCCTCTTTTTTACTTTTTCTTTTTTGCCTTATCTTTACTCTATCTGCTATTAACATCGTTTATGCCTTTGTTTCTCCTCTCATTATTCTGGATTGAATTATATTACTTTTTTTGATTATTTGGCCTTGTTTATAATTAATTAATTTTTATAATTTAATTCAAATTGCGAATAATGTATTTTATATATTAAAACATGTAATTTATGGTATGTATTATAAAAGACCCAATCAATTGAAATTGGAATGAGATTGAGCCTAACATTCATAATCTTTTAAAAAATACAATTTATATTATTATTTTTTTTATATGGCTTACAAATTCAGAGAATGAATGAATTGTTATTATTTGTTTACTTATTTATTTATTTACTTTCTTTTATTGTAACGCAATCTATTAAATTACAAAAGTATTTAAGTTTAAGCTAATTAAGTTAATTATTTAAAATTTACTAAAAACGGCTTTTGTAAAAGATCTAAATTGAGTTGAATACCATACTGATTCAACTTCTGTATTAAAATCCTTCTGTCGACAGTTTTGAATGGCTTGAGTCTCGAGTTCTTCTTTCCAAGTTACTACCACAGAGTTTAAGGCAATTTCATAAGAGTGATGACTTATAAACCCGAACTAATTTCTAATGACATGTTAATATCATCTACGTACTTGTTATAATAGTATTTTAACTATCTTCTCAATCATCTTTTCATAAACAGGCAACATGTTCACTGGTCGATAATCTTCACATCGTCATGAGCCCGAAACCTTCCGGATTGGTGTAACCTACGATTCCTTCCACGAACTTGGAAAACATTTCGATATTAAAGATTTATTAACGATTTAAAAAAAAAAAGTTTCCTACTTCTCCATAAGCGTTTAAAAATATCTTTCTTTTGTTTCATTCTTCATAGCATTTCAAATATATAAATATATAATCGACACATGAGTTCATCTAATTGAGTACCTAACATATCTAATTGACTGATTTATGTCTGTTACGCTGTCCACAAAAACGTGTTAAATGCATCTGCTATATGTTTAGACCTTTTCACTGCTGTCCCATTAAAAATAATGTTCTTTTCATTTTTGTATAGATCTCTACATAGTTTTTGATCCGATTGCATAAGAATTTAATATGACCAAAAAATGCTTAAAAATTAGTTTAACTAACTTATACTATAATAACTTACTGGCCCTATACGGGCGCTCTTAGTTAAACCTGAAGCTTAATATATGTCTTTCGATGTAATTGACCAGGGTAATTATTTATTTCATTATATAATTACTAACACTAAGAAAATGATTTTTTTTCTAAAAGCATATTGCTTTTTCTTAGACTTATATAAAACTTACATATTATCTTAATATAATTATCATAACCATAAACTATCTTAATTTTAGAAAAACTCTTTAGTATTTTTTTTTTTCTAAAAGTTGTTACCAATAGTTCCAAGTTCTCTTTTTCCTTTTATTGTTTTTTTATTTATTTTAAAAAATTTTTTTGTTTTTTATTCTTTTATAATCTTAAAACTACCTTAATCCTACCTAAACTATGTAAGCTGGCCATGGCTTAAAATATTAAGCATGACGACTTTGCCCCGAAATGAGGCTACTCCTAATTAAAAGAAACGATGACGGAGTTTCCTCCGCATCAAGGGACACGATCCGCACTGTGTGACATCTCTCTGGAATCGGCTATCCGCTAATTTGTCTTGGATCAGCCGTTTTTTTGGTTCGTCTCTGGAGGCATAAAACCGTTGAAGCACACACTTTCTAGATATAAATAATTGGGGTAATAAGCCCCGGAGATCAGATTGTTCGTCGAGGTCACTGCTCTAGCAATGTGGCTTCTAATCAACTTTATGACGAAATGATCTCTTATTAGGTTTGACCTGTTGTATAAGACTTCAATAGGATAGAACTTTATACACTTCGAATCTGGTGTTCTGCACAAGCGAAGTCATGTCCGCTCGAACAACCTAATCTTTTCAATTAAACTTGCTCTCACTCTGAACCATACTGGACAGCCTAATAAAAGCATAGGCCATAGGCCAGTTAAGGGCCATGTAGCAGATAACCTTCACACTCGCATTGAGTTGGCTGCTATAAAACAGTCGCTTTGTAAGGCCAAAAGTACCTTTTGCTCTGACTATGGCAACATCTATTGTATATGTTTATTAAAATACAGATATTGATCTAGCCAAATCTCAAGGTATCTGACTACATTTCTACAGGCTAGTGGATGCTCGTGTTATATTACGACCGAAAACTTTCGCCAGTTCTTTTTGGTACCGCAAAGGCGCCATACAAGGGCGTCCTAAAAGCAAAGGTTTCCGACTTCTGGAAGTTGGTCTTCAACTTCCAGTCATCGTGATATCGTTTAATTTTATTGAAGTTGCTTTGCAAGAGCATATTGATGACCTCGATTTTTGGACCTGTAATATTTGTAATTATACATTTAACTTATTTTTGATATCTTAAGCGCTTATCTAGCCAATTTATGTTAAAACCCCACCACTATAAAATCTATAACAAAACACTCGACAAGAAGCACTCGGTAATTTATATAAAACTGGAATAGTTACTTGGCGCCTTTTTACTGCCTCCTTATTTTTAGGTTTCACGATAACTGTGGACCTCGCTACTTGTCCAAATTATGTGGGTTTTCAACTTCATTTTTTCCTTCACTAAATTTTTTTTTCTGAAATTATCGACGGATCCTTTACGACCTTTAAGAGAAATTTGAAAGCCATAAGAGTCATAAAGGATAATAAATCTTTTAAGAGCGATGCAAAAAACCATTTTTAGAGCATATGCTAAATAGTTTAAAATAGGTAGTTTGAATTTTTTTTGCCCAGCCTGTATATAGCGTGTAGTCATAGGATGACAAAAAAGGTCAATAGCTTTTATAGAATGTATAGGTTTCTTACTTGTATCCGAAGAATGTGAAAAGATTGTAGGAGTATATATCGAATATAGATACGTTTTATTTGACTGACCATATTTCAAATTAAGATAACCTTTAAAGGAAAGGAATTCAATTATATTAGCTATCAAAGTTCACTTATGATTCCATGGGGATATCATTTACAGGAAAGGTAATTTTCTAACTATGGTAAGTATGTATCTACAGATATCCACATGCTTTGGCTTCTGTTTGTGATGATATCCGTTTAATGGAATTACCCCGTATTCGGTTTCACAAAAAAAAAAAAAAACTTTCCAAATATAAGCTATACTTACATACAAATGTACTACTATATACTATGATGACGACATCTAAGGGTACTATTACATAATGGTGTTTTATTTTCTAAGAGTTTGACATCAAATCTGCACTTGAATTCGGAATTTGGAAGGACGTGTCTAAAGGACGATATTGGAAATAACTCTAGTCTACAGTTATGAAGTAGTTACATATAGCCTAAACATTATTTATACTTATATACACATACGTACATTCATACACATAGTTAATAAATTGGTCATGTTCTATGATATGGTAATATGCTTCGCTCGATGTATCACAATTGTCTTCTATTTTTCGTTTTGGAAAAACAGAAAAATAAGTCAATACAAAGTGTGAAAAAAGGATACAGAAAATCTTCTGAATTCGTGTAACCTATCCTTGAAAAGTCTGAAAAGAGTGTGACTTCCGCTTCAACGAAAATTTGGAATTCCTTTCTCGATGAATGATTTTTTGCAGATGAAAAAATATTTCTAATCGTCGTAGCCCAACAGATAACCTTCTTTCAAAAGAGTTGAACTCAACTGAAATTTGATTCTGCACGTCTTTCATATAACATACATATACATAAGTGTTTTCCGCAACTTAGGAGTAAGGCTTGGTGCAGTTCGTAGCGGTTCTTCAGGAGTGCCATTTTTATATTGGTGGCATTTGATTTGCTTTGGTCGGGAAACGGGAACTTGTTGCTACGGGCCACTTGCCAGGAAAATTTCGTACAGGTTTAATCTGCCTGATGGATGATGCTATTTCTCTTTCTACTGATATTAAAGTGCGACAAGATAAGAACGACAGAAAAAAAAAAATAAAATTAGGTAACAACGATGTGAGGTTTAAAATTCATGCCATTATGTATGGAATAGCACATTATTTAAGTGGCCACCTTGGCTTCGCTTACAGTGCTTCAAGCGGTCGGTCCACTCTTTATTGACTCGGTCCAATATGTGTGGCATTGTTCGGCAATAGTGTATCGAATGTTGGCTTCGAGCTCGTCCAAAGTGGTTGGCTTGTTAGCGTAGACTAAGGACTTCATGTCCGTCTCACGGGGGAAAAAAAACGAGTGGTGTCAAATGGCATGATCGCGGTGGCCAATTGAACGCTCGCCGTGAGATGACCCAGTCGCTAAATTTCTCCTTCACAACTTCGAGCGTTGCTTGTATGAACGCTTGTGAATTGTGTTCGTTCCAATAATGGTAATTTTGCTTGTTAACATAGCCGCTGAACTAAAAATGGGCCTCGTTTGAGAAGATGATTTTTGGGCCAAAATCCGGATCTCTGTCTAACATTTGCAGCTCCCAATAAGCGAACTCACGGCATTGTCATTGATCGTCCGGCTTCAATCCTTACTTCAGCACAATAGATGAAGGCCCATATTCATCAGCAAAATAAGCAGAAAGTCAGGCGATGCCCAATTTAGCTGATCAGGGCCGAATTGACATTTCTGGATCTTCTTCGGTACTGGCCGCTACGGCGGCTATGTTTTCTTCGGCAAGCGTAGAACCATGCATGATGAAATGGCACACCTTATTGACTATTTTGGCAGCTGTATGTTATTGGTAACTGTGACAGCTGCTGAAGCATAACAATTGAAAAAACTATCATTGCTTTTTGGTCACCCGTTACTACTATACCATCAGTATTAGAAGTTCAGCATGGTTTCCCTTGTAGACCAGTGGATTTCACCCCGGTTCAACTGCCTTTTTTCTGTTTCGCCTACAACATATACAACGTCAGCCTTTAAGCAAAAAAAAAAAAAAAAATAATAATAATAAAATAAAAATAAATAAAAAAATAAAAAATAGAAAATAAATAAACACATTTATCTGTTGTGTTCATATTTGTGTCATTGTTCCAAGTCAAAAAGTGTATTTCTTATTTAAAATATACCTTTAATCCTCCCACAAATTCGATTAAGCCACATAAATTTCTATCTCAATTTACCATAAAATCTGCCTCTAGTAGTTATGATCTATTGTCTCCCTATTTTCGAGTCCCCTCATTCCACTTTCTTCGTAAGCTTCCTCTCTTTCTGTGCTCTTGTTCCTGTTCCTGTCTATGCCATGTCATTGTCAAAGAGGGACTTGAGGAGAATATCATAATATCAAAATGCGCACGACGCTTCTAATTCACATATTTGCACATGTTTTTCATCATCGCTTCAAGTTTCCCACCACTCATAACATCCACCTGAAATAACCGCATTACATCACGTCCGACTAGTACCCACTCCAGGTAACATGATCAATCTGTGGGAGCACAACCTGGATGCAATACCTCTGTGTCAGCATTAAAGTATTTAATATGTAGATTTTAAGAAAATATATGATCAGTTCTATTGTTGGCAAAATCGCTGCCAGTTCATGTGTTAAAATTAATAAATATTTTTTTTTTTTGTAAGCTTTTAAGTTTAATGTAATTTACTTGGCGCCCGAGCAGGGACATCTGTCGCTAGAATTAGTAAAAGGGATAAACGCTAAAAACACTGATGCGATAAAGACGCTGGAAAAACAAAATTCTAGGGAATCTATAACCAATATTATAATACTATCGTTAAAAGGAAGTTTATTTTTGATCATCGGTATAAGACTGTTCAAATCGAAAAAAAAAACAGAAACCCAGAAAACGTGGAAGAAAATGTCGAAGAAGCTGGGTCATTCTAGAATATCCAGAAGAAAATATCTTCACCAAAAATATCTTGCATATGCCAAATTCCTTTCCTTTAGTTTATTTAGTTTACCTGCAAACGAGGACGTTGGCATTTAAGGGCGAAGGAGTTAACGCAACATTATATCAAATTGCGCTCAACTCTTCTAATGCACATGTTTGCTCTTGTTTTTCATTATCGCATGATGAAAACAAAGATGAAGACAAAGCCGAATAAATGAGAAGTAAGAAATAGGATTTTAAGAGAACGAAAATTAGTACATAGGTCAATAGCCTTTACGGAATTTGATCAGCTGATCGAATCAACAGACAAAAGTGTTCGATAATAGTGTCCCAGTGCTAAAGTGACAAGGTCAATTTGTTTTTTTTTGATTCAGAACAGTGGCGTGTAAAGTCCTTCCCAGTTTTAATAAACAAATACGTAATACGTATGAATATCATTGAATAAATACGAGTTTTTCAAATTAACAAAAAAAAAAAAAAAAAAAGCCTCGGGTCGGGGGATTACTTCACGGGCAAATCATAAATACAAAACTAAAGTACATAAAAAAACAACAACAAAAAAACAACTTTCAAAGACCAAAGTTAGTTTTGTTAATACCCTACGGGCAAAAAAAGTAAGCCTGGTGCGTGTATAGTCTTGCGGTTCCTTTTTACACGGTACAGTTTAGTTAATAGCTAAACACTGTTATCAAGTCTTCAAGCTACATCGACTACAGGAGAAAAAAAACCGTGAGTTCGAACAGCATACGAGTATAAGAAAAAAAACAAGACAAGAAAACAATCAAAAGTAAAAAAAAAAATTAATAAAAAAGTGAATTTTTAAGAAAAACTTTATTTTTTTTTTTTTAGAAAAAAAAAGTGTTAAGTCAAGTGGGTATAAATGCACTTAAAGCACCTAAACACATGTTAAGTTTTTAGGAAAATGGGATAGAGGGAGTAAGAAACATTTTTGGGCTCAGTTTGGCTCCATGGGAGACATCCAATATATAATGGGGAGACTAATAATTAGTTTAAATTGACTTGTTGTCAATGGGCAACCATTCATATCACAAGATTTTAGTTGCCTGAAAAAAATATTTCGGTCACGGCTGGTATTGAACCCCGAACTGTCCGATTAGGAGTCAATTTACTACCACTTGAGCTACGGCCCCCACAAGCTAAAAGAGAAAAAGTGTATATAGTACATATACTGATACAGGTATATAGAAAAATCATAACAACTCGTGAATTACTCATTACTCATATACATATGATAGTAAATTAATCTAGGTTAAGATTTTGATTTTTCTTTTTTTTTTTGAGTTGATGTATGTAGTTAATTTAAGATATGTATATGTACGAGTATGTAGATTTCCGATTGTGGATTTGATTTTGTGGCGTAGGGTTATGATTAGAACTGATTTTTTTTGTATTAATTCTATTATCGACATTTCTTTTGTGCGCGAGAAAAAAATATCTATCTTATTATTGTATATTTTATAAAATTAAAAGTCTTCTTCCAGGTGCTGTCGCCAGGATAATACGATATAGTTACAAGTTTTTTGGCTCAATTTTGGCCTCAGAGTAGGGTTAAAATTATGTAAAATAAGATTCAAAGGTCACTATTAGTTTGTACGATTTCATTTGTGAATTTTTTTATTATTTTATTTAAATCGATTATGAAAAGTGTAGTGAAATCGGTTTTTTTGTTACAATGGGTAGACCGAATGTCCTTCGATGGGGCCGACTGCATTCGTACGTACAAACAATGACGACACAATGGGAAATGACCTAACAGACCTCTTCTGATCTTTTTTTACAGGTAGTGGCTGAGAGGAACTTACACTCACATTAGCAGCGTAACCACTGGTCTTCGGTACTTGATGTTGACAACTGAGAGTTGTTCAGATTTGGGGACACCCGTTCAGCGAAGATTCTAGTAGTCTCTTGCGATTGCAACTTTTTTACGTTATATGGTATCTTCTTACAGTAGTTCTTCTTTGTTGTGACATTTGAGAATACGCATTTGCACATTGTTTGCAACAAGGTTGTGATCCGAGTGAATGAATTAAACTGTCATAAGACGATCGCTCACGTGACGAAAGACCAACACTTTTTGCCTAAGTCTGCCGCATATAGCAAATCCGCATCCGAATAAGCGCTATTTCTTTTCGCTTTAACAATTACCATGATATTTGCGTGATAGAAGTCAAGAGCCCGTGCTAATTGTTTGGCTGCACAGGGCCTGCATTCCAAGTGCTACGGCCGTCAACTGTTAGTCTATGGTATTTTCATCCGAGGCCATTAGGTTATTCGTCACATCTTATTAATCTCCTCGGTATAGTGTTTTGAGTTCTATGAAGGCGTGGGCCAGTATAATGCTACTGGCCGGGTATGCCGTTTCCTTTTTGGCCCGCATGAGTAAGTGTTACCTGAGACCTTCACTAGGAAGTAAAGTAACTATGAACTTGATTGTTGCACAGCTGGTCCAATTCAAGTTATAGAACACTCAGCAGTTTCCTGATCAATCGTCACGCAAATTCCCGAGGATTTCGGACAGATCGTTTAATTTTTTTCTTACTCTGCTTTTACCTTACCTAGGTGGCATTACAGTTCATGTTATTATATATATCATGTTATTATATATATTATATGTTCGTCGATATATCTTCTCTCTCATTTGCCGTATTTGTGGACTAACTGCATTTCCGCTCTCAAAACAACTTTTGATTTTTTTTTTTAAATAGAGCGTGATCATAATTTTTTGGTAAGGGATTAGAGAGCTCGGTAGGGCATTCTACAAGCGAGTTGTTCAGTATTTCAGAGTACGTCCGAAAGAGGGCCTTATGGTATACTGATGAGCATTAATAGCGAGACGAGTGTTACGGTTGATGGTTTGAAGGGGTGGAATGCTACTGGCGATGCCTAAGTAGTACTGATGATGGAAGTAGCGATAGAACAAAATAAAACACGAGACATTTCGTCGGTGTTCAAGGGTATATTAGCATCATTTATGAGTTTTTGCACGGTTTTGAATCTTATATAGCAGGGGCAGAAATGTTTTAGGCGTACCTGAGCAGATGTGGTCATTGTACTCCAATTTCGGGAAGATATATGCCTTGATAAATGAGGCCAGATCAAAAGGCAAAAAGTATTTCTTACATCGCTTGAGGAAATCTGGACAGAAATTTTGGTGACATCGAATATGTGGTCATTCCAACGTAAGTTGTCATTTACACACATACCGAGAAAAGAACGTTTTTCGGTTTCGACGATGCAAGTGCTATTAATGGACAACGACTGCGTACTTAAATTTTGCTTTAACAATATCAGACAGCATTGTGTTTTGTAATCATTAATTTCTACTCTGTTAGTGGTTCCCTAATTCGTTATGCTGTTAATATCAGAATTTAACATACGCTAAGTCAGGGATCGAGTTTAAAATGTAGAGAGTACTCTAGTCAGCAAAGGAATATATTGAATCAGAAGTAGCAGATAAGAGATCGTTGATGAAAAATAAAAAGGGTGCCGGAGACAAAACGGAGTCCTTTGGCACACCAGCTTTAATTTTGTGAATATCAGATTTGAAACCATTCAAAACAACTTGAATTAAGCGCTCCGAAAGGTAATTTCTAATCCAGTCAAGCCCGCATTTTCAGCAAAAGATCATGGTGCCAAACTCTATCAAGTGCTTGGTTGATATACTGTGAAATAATATTTAAGACCAAGTCCCTACGCTTATCTTCGGTTGCTCCTTATGGAGTATACAAGACCTCCGCGATGAGTGTAGAAGAGTGGAGATATAGAATACAATACTCAGCAACTAGAGACCGATGTTTTGTTCAACTAAGGGAAAAATAAAACGACAAAGACATAAACGAATTTGAGCAACTATGATTAGTACACGACACAACAGCAGACCGTTCGCCCAAGTAAATATCGCGTGATAGAATGTCCTCGGTCTGCTAGATTGTGGCGCATCCATAACCTGCTTGGGAAAAGGGGCACTGGAATTTGTAAAAGACATAACTCTACCCTAAAGAATAAGACAGTCGATATAAGGACAGCTGATGGCAACCATGACAAAATAGTTGGACGATCACTTCTTTTGTCTCATGGTAAAGAAAAACAAGAGACTTAAAAATATTCGTGGTACCTTATCTACATCAGCCATTATATTTAGGGGAAGACTTCTAAAAAAAAATTCGTGATCGGTCCTAATATTATATCGGATTTAGACTTGCCATCGCTGACCGAAAACGATTCCTCAATCCAAGCTCCACAGTCACAATCCGATTAGTTGAAGAGGGTAGAACAGAGGTAGAACAGTAATACCACTCGTTCCCAATCCTGTGGTTACTCACGAAAAAGCTTCTAGAGCATATTAAAGAAGTAGACGACAAACAAGCTCCTATCAAACAGTGGCATTGACCCATTTCGCCAGCGATACAAAAACTCTTACATGACGAGCAGGATCTAATGATCGAATAAGGGGTAATCAAAGAAGCTCTTGGTGAGAAAACCAGGCAAAAACAGACTATGCCTACAATATACCAAATATATTTCCAGTATCGATTTAAAGCGTTTTAGCAGATCTCTTTTGGAGGCCAAATCAAGAGAAGACAGCTTTCACAATCCTGGGCGGCCACTTAGCCGATTCACAGTCATGCTGTTTAGACTGTGTAACGCAGCTAGTGGACAAAATCATTCCCCATCGGTTGAAAGAAAATGTCTTTATCTACCTCGATGACTACTTGATTTGTTCTAAGGATTTTGAATCCCATGCCAAGCTACTATCCGAGGTGGCTAGATGTTTAAGGAAAGCAGGATTGTCGATTAACGTTTAAAAAAGTTATAAAATTCTGTTATCGAGGGGTAAAGTATCTGGGATACATCGTTGACGATGTCAGTCTTACAACCGACCTAGATAAAATGTGGCGGTAGAAAATTTTTCATTTGACAAGCTTAAAGTGACATTGGTATTCGTAACCATCCGAACATCCAGAGGTCTGCAAGTGCTGTAAGCCACTCAATACTGTATCTAAGCCGCCGATGAGAGAGCAAGTTGCTACAGAGCAACCTTTCCACGGACTGTATGTCAACTTTTTAGGACTCTACTTACGAACAAATAATGACAATACATACATTTTTATTGTCCTAGACCATTTACTAAAATACATACGAGTATATGTTTTTAAAACTAGTAAATATGGCAACAGCAATAGAGGTAGTAAAATATTCAGAGGAAGGCATATTTCATAAGTTTGGTGTGCCCGCATATGTGCATTCGGATAACGTATCAGTTTGTCGCATATATGTGCGTTGATCATCTTTGGCCATCTTCGGCCAACAACATCCGGCTTATTTCAGGCCTTAGCGAACCGTCATTGTAGTGTGATCCTGGGACATTTTATTCGGAATTGGATACATAGTGTTAAACTAGCTTAAGGTTTAATTTTAATTCGTCATTTAAGTTTTCTTCTTTTAGGGATTAGATTAGCTTAGGTTTAGTTAGTTTTAAACTGATCCTGCTCTTTCTTTTTCTCTTTATTCTATTTTTGTCTTTCCTTCTTTTAAGTCCGTCCGTATAGTAACATAGCTTCCTTTATATCTCTTATTTTTCTTTTTTTTTACATTAAGCACGAAACAAAAGGTTAAGTGGGTTGAGATGTATGGAATAGTGGCAAGAACCAACCCAATCCCACAAGCTACTCTTGCATCATGGATAACTCCTTGGCGTTCCTCACTCGTTACAAATGGAAGTGCTCGTATTTTTAATTTTGACAAACTCATGAGAAATGTTTTCATATTCCAGAAAGCATTGGTTACCTGTTTTCGATTACTGGTTTTCAATATATTTTTTCGTAACATTACGAGTCATATGCTTTTTGTTCCGACTGCGACTTGCTTGGTGGAAAACCAATAGAAATTTTTTGTTTTATTAAGCTTGAAACACGTTGTATACGTTAAGAGTCTGAACTACGATTTTACAGGTTGTTCACCGAATATCGTGATAATTGTGTTTTAGGACACAAAAGAAACATAATTTTTTACTACATGTTTCAACGTCAGAAAGTGCAAACCACAAGTATTGTCTCAGTGTGTGCACATTACTTTCATTTCTTAGCCATGCATACTTTGGGGTTCGCTTTTCTAGCTTGAAAACCATGTAAAAAGTTTACTCCTTTCGTTTCTAACTTAAGCCCGAGTTTAGGTCTCACCATTAAGTGGCATGGCCTTATAAATGGGATACAATTCTGATAGCCTGTTAACAGGTTTTGCCATTTTGAACTATGAGTCGCACCTGGTTTTTGAATCCAAATACAATAGCTGTTTAAAATAAAAAAGGTTTCAGGTTTGTACATATATGTTTTTTAACGACTAACATATGTTGTCTTTACAGTTATCCAAGCTAAAACAAAGTCAATGTGCGTTTGGTTCACTATTAAAAATATATACAGTATTTCGATCGCTAAACCAAGTTGCGGTTTACTGTTTTACTTTTCAAGTTTTGGTTGGTCACATTCAACTAGTTAGAATGGTTCGTCTTTTTTTTTCGAATTGGCTATGTTTATTCCTATTTGGTTTGCCATTTCACCATCACGTCAGAACGATGCTTTTAAATTGTAGTGTATTTCGTGAAACGCGTTTCTCGAAGCTCACCTCACATTAGTTTTAAGTTAAGAATATCGTTTTCGCACCACGCACACTCTTATAAATAATAGACATATTGAGGTGGATTCCCTTTCGTGCACAGCAATTGCAGCCGTGTCCATCTGCCTTATACGACAGTTTACGAAGTGATCTTGGTTTTCGAGCTAACAAGATCTAATTGTGCTAACTAGGAGATTGCTTTTGATCCGCTTTCCAATACAGCAAAATTGCCGCATTTGAAGTAAAGAAATTAAAAATCCTTATTGAGGCGTCGCACGGAGAGGCCAATCGTACCAAAAGCTGACAAAAAAATTAAAATTAATTCTAAACCGATAAAGGTAACAATTTGCTACACAGAACCGGTTCTGCTGGGGGCGCTAGTAGTAGTACTGTAAACTTGCGGTATTAAACAGCTTATTCGTTATTGACATCTTTGTAGAGCAAGTGAATATTTCAAGTGCTAAGTGTAAATTTGCCAAAACAGAAGATATTACATAGAAATTATAATTGCATTACAAGGTTCAGGTGCGCCTCAGAATAACAATTTAGTTTTATTTCTGGTAATGTTTGAAGGTTTGAAGTAAATTGTTGAATTACATATCGTATAAGCCATCTTTTGTTCATGCGTGTCAAATAAAGTCGTTGGGTTAAAGTTCATCTAGGTGTGAGCTCGAGCTTCGTTTTGTGTCATGTTCTTGTCCATAGTGTCCTCTATCGTGTCAACCAAAAAAGTTGTACATATTTGCACTCTTCTGAGTAAACACTAACTATTATATGGACATTTCTTAGTAAAATATTCTGAAAATATCGAATATTTTTAATTTTTTTTCTAGGTTCAGGCAGTACTGATATATTTTTATTAAGAAGATTTTTAATGAAAAAATGAATGAGTGTGGCGAAAAAAGTGTCCGTGATCAGGCTTTATTTTTAAGGAAATATGTTGAAAAGCGCACAAACTGTCCAGAAACTTAAGTAAATGAACTGCGTGATCGTGTGTCTTATTTTGTGTCCGATTTTATAAAGAGGTGATCAAATTCTTATAGATTAAGAGATAGATTTTTGTCAAGCAATTCTTTTTGGCTAGAAACCCCAATAGGTTTTCCAAATTATAAAAAATGTCGAGAAGAAAGGCCGAAAATAACGTTCATTGGCACTTCTGAGAGGGCAAAGCGTTTGAAAACCCAAGATATGCGGTCGAATTATTCCACAGAGGAATTGTGTTACGCCGCGTAAATGAGTTTACGTTCCTCAGGTAATGATGATGCTTCGAAATTGATAAAAAAAAGTTACAGATTCAGGAAATAGGATGGTTTTCAATGAAATAAAATCTTTGGAAACCTCTTAGCTTTCTTAGCTTTTGTCTATGTTTGTAGATGCTCAGCTTACAACGCATCAATATAATATAATGAGAAGTAAAGACAAGGCCCGATTTACTTTCTACAAATACATTCAACAAGCCAAGAAGAATTTCTATCCTAATAGGGTATTTATTGCAATCACTGAATCGTCAGCAGAAATTCAGCACCTACCACTGCTGGATCATGCGAGTGTACGTCTGATACAGGCTCAGCATGAAGTCATTGGAAGTAAAAGAAAGAAAGAAGTTGAAAGTTCAACATTTATTTTTAATATCTAAATGGGGTTTAGATTGTTCATCTGGTCATTCAGAATATAAACAGAGGCTTTTAAGTGAATCCGCTTATGAAATATTGGTACCTTTGAGGTTAATACATGGTAATACTGAGGGACTAATACAACAGCAAATTATACTTTGGAGCAATACAAGACTTGCTAAAAGAGAAAAAGTTTAGAATTCGAGCTTTGGTACCAACATTATATGAAATTGAAGGGCGACGGATTAAAATTCAGCAAAAGATGTTATTTACAATGGTCGATGGTAAAATATGTAATTCATTTACAGATACAACTTCGACGATGAAATGTTTTATAATATATGTGGACTAACGTCAAAGTATTTTAATCATACTGATAAGTGTAAAAACACAAACATAATATCCGAGTCCAGATTAGAATTTGGCATGTCTGTACTTTATGCTTGGATACGATTTTTTGAATGCCTATTAAATTTAGCGTACAAATTGCCCTTATAAAAATGGCAGGCTCGAGGTGTAGAAAACCAACTAATTGTTGAATCTACAACGAGAGCCATTAAAGATAGTTTTAAATCTTAGCTTGGTTTGATTGTGGACAAACCCAAACATGGCTATGGGAATAGTAATGATGGAAATACTGCTATGTTTTTTTTGAGAATGCAAAAGTATTAAGCAGTATTACTGATATCGATGTTGAGCTTATTAAAAGACTTCGGCTTATGCCTTGGAAACAGCTCATCTGTTTGCTTACAAATATGTCGAATGTTTCCTATCATACATAAGATTTTAACTCATGGGAACATTATTATAAAGAAGGCTCTACTTCTAATAGGGCAATTGAGTGAGGAAGCGCAGGAGGCTAACAACAAAATGTTTGAAATTTACAGAGAATATTTTTTGCAAAATTTTCTCATGAAGAAACCAATAAAGATATACTTCAGCGACTCCTTATTTCTTCAGATCCTCTTATCACAAGTATACATCAACCAACAAGACGAAAACGCAATTTAGACGCAGATGTTATACAGTTGTTAGAGCCCCTTAACTTAAAAATTTCGCGTGCATCATCGGTAGAGCCCGATTAGCATAATGATGACTCGTTAAATTAGTTGTTGTATCCATTTTTTTTCTTATTTTTGGTCTATTATTAATTTTTTTAGTTCTTTTGTAAAACTGTTTGGCTGAATACGGCAGGTGGGGTAGCAGCTCCCAGCCAAGTGCTTTGGTTGTATCCTGAATCAATTTTGCTTTGTGTGCCGATGCATTGCGATGGAGCAAAATTACCTTGCCGTGTTTTCTGGTCCATTCTGGTCGTTTTTCGATCAATGCATGGTTCAAATTGATTATTTGTTGTCGGTAGTATTAACGGTTTCATCAGGTCTTAAGAGCTCGTGATACACGCCGAATCGATCTGGTTTTGCAATCGAAGTTGATGTTTGTCCCGGATTAACCCATGATTTTTTCCGTTTAGGATTCTGAAAATAAATCCATTTTTCATCGCCAGTAACAATTCGATGCAAAACTGATTTTTTATCGTGTCTTTGAAACAAGTGGTTTTTCGGTTTTCCATCTGTCTTTCAATCAATATATGTGGCACACATTTTCCAGACTTTTGGATCTCTCCTATAGCTTTTAAACGGCCAGAAGTTGTTTTTTGTGCAAAATTTAACATTTCTGCCATTTGTTCCTGACTCAAAGTGTCATCTTCATCCAATATTGTTTGCAATTGGGCGTCTTCAAACTTTTTTGGTGGTCTTTTACGTTCTTCATTTCTCAACTCAAAATCGTTATCTCTGAGCCGTTGAAACCATCTTTTGCATGTTGCTTCTGATAGAGCATGCCTCGATAAGCATTCGATGCGACTCTGCAGCACTTTTCTTCAAATGAAAACAAAAAATTAATGCTTTCCGTAAGTCATCATTTTCTGGTACAAAATTCGACCGACATTTTTAACACGATGAAATATATGATGTTGTTTACTCAATGACTGGATGTATACTAAATATGTTTGACAAAAAAAAAAAAAAAAAAAAAATTAAGGCCCGTTCACAATAAATGTTCCCTATCGAAACATCATCATGAGCGACGAGGCGCATTTCAACTTAAGCGGTTACGTCAATAAGCAAAATCTTCGTTTCTGGGGCACAGAAAATCCTCGTGTGATGCACGAAGAGCCATTACATCAACTCAAAGTCAAGGTGGATGAGGCATTCACGCAGGAGGAATGATTGGGCCTAATTTTCTTTTTGAGGACGCAGGGGCATGATAAACGATTTCTTACTGCCGGAATTGGATGAGCGGGGCTTGGTGAACATGTGGTTTCAACAAAATGGTGAAACCGCAAAAACAGCACAAGCCAGGAAGAAGGAAGCGTTTCCTGGTAGCGTAATCTTCCGTTTTGGCGATTTGGCATGACCAGCAAGATCGCCCGATTTAACCATCTCAGACTTCTTTCTTTGGGGCTATTTTGGGGCAGGTTTATGCCAACAAACCTTAGACAATCGCAGCCCTTAAGAAGATTATTCGACAGTAATGCGAACAGTTATTGCCGGAAATCTTATTATGATATTATCTTTTTCACTTAACAGAAACAATTGTAAAAGTCTAAATAAAGATTTTCATTGCTCAAAATCATTAAAAAAAGGAATTAAAAAAAAAATAAAAAACTGGATGATTAATTTTATTTATTCAATAATGTTGCTGACTAAAACGTTATATTCAATGAATTTTTCGATCCCTAATTGAATGGTATTAATGTGAAACAGCTACAATTTCAACAAGACGGCGCCTTAAGCTACACAGTATGCGCGGCAATCAACTTATTGAAAGAGACATTTGATAAGCACATAATTTAGCGTAATGGTTCTATGAATTGGCCTGAAAGATTTTGTGGTTTAACAAATTTGGATTATTTTCTGTAGGGATATGTGAAGTCGCTGGTCTAAGTCGATAAGTCAGAGGCAATGAAGGACTTAGGACAGAGTTGTTGCCGACATACGGCTCCAGCTTCTTGAAAAAATGGGAGAAATTTGATTTCCAGATTTCGAACTAAACGATTTATAGCTTTTATTCGGAATGATTTATTGATGTATGATAGTTTATATCCTAATATTTTTAAAGCAGACGACATAATCAATGCAATTGTCATGCATTCGTTTTCTCTTTTAAATCCTTAACAGCAGATGTTAATGCGCTTCTTAAATCCAGGAAAGTTAGTTAACTGGCATGCAGACCTGTAGACAGATTTAAGATATTTAAACCCCGTTTACTCTTCCGACATTCATTAGCCAATTGGATGTCATGCATGTGAATGCTGGTATATGGTACATCCTCTTTGCCTTTTTTAGTTTACTGCTGTACTTTAATATTCTGAAAAGAGTAATTTTGCTTGCAGAATTGCACACATTTTCAAAAGGTTTACATTGAATACTTTAAAACAAAAGCGAATGCATGCGTCTGCTTACACCTGATAGGCAAAATATATATATATATATATATATATATATATATATATATATATATATTGTATATATATTTTGAGATAGTTGGTATTCCAACAGATCCACATATGCTTATGAGGTAATTGATATACTATTAAAAATATTTAATATTGAGCACAATTTTCATTGATGCAAGACGAATGAAGTAATTAAAAATATTCTACTCGTAGTTCAAGTTATTAAAGATTTATCACTATAGATATGGATATATATGTACGTGTAACATTTTACGATTATTTACACAAATTGCAGTTTTTCAAATGATTCATGTTAACCAAAATACCATATAACAAAAGTATTACATGATATTTTGTCGTCGTGGCACAAGTTTATCAGCTACTACGCCAGAGATCTGGGTTTAATTTCAGGTACGAATATTCAAAAATGAAAAAAAAAAAACAAATTCAATTTTAACAATTGACGTGGTGAACCCGTGATAATGGTATTTAATTTCCTAATCATTAGGGGTTCAGAGCTCTTTGGGCTATAAGCGACTAGCAATTAGCAAGAGCGATTTTTCGTATTATTTCTGCTGAGGTGTTGTTGGCAGAATTTATAGCGAAGCCAAGGTAGATAAAATCGTGTACTACCACGAAGAGCTGTCGATAATCTACGAGTATGTCCGTTCTTGTTGACAGCATATATGGTTCTTGGTTTTACCCTCTGAAAAATGAGTTGGTGTGTGCTCTCTATAAAATCTTTTCCTTCAATCTTGATTACCTCGGTCATTAGGCCGTCAAGTCAATTTGATTTGTTCGATTTCAGCTTAGATATTATTATGCTTACTTCATTTTTACCAGGAGGACGAAAGTTTTGGCTATCATTGTCTAAGTTGAATGTTTTATTGTGCCTGACCGCGGTATGTTGGACTTTGTCGCCGATATACAGTCCGTTGGAAAAGTTTTTCCATAATCTCAGCACCGACTGTGAATCTACTACAAAGTTCCTTTATTCATATCTAAAGGCTGTAGATATTTGTCGATTTAGCGCATCTCGTGCTTTATTTTCTCCTTCTGGAGAAGTCGATGTTTTCTCGTCTCCTCTACTCGTAGAGCCCAAGAGCAGCTCTAGTCCTAGTAGGCTTCTTATTTCATTGCATGTGGTCGGAGACATTTTTCATCAAACTAGGAATTTCTTTGTGGTGGTCGGGTGAAAGATAGCTCGTCAGTTGCGGCGTCTTTAATGAAACGTAAGAAGCGTAGCCACTGGTCTTCGGTACTTGATATTGACAACTAAGAGTTATTAAGTTGTTTCGGATTCCGGCAGTCTCTTGCGATTGCAACTTTTCTACGTTATATGGTATCTTCTTACAGTAGTCATCTCTGTTGTGGTCCTTGGGAAATACGCATTTGCACATTGTTTGCAACAAGGTTGTGATCCGTGTGAATGAATTAAACTGTCATAAGACGATCGCTCACGTGACGAAAGCTCAATACTTTTTTCCTAAGTCTGCCGCATATAGCAAATTCGCATCCGAGTAAGCGCTATTTCTTTTGCCTTTAATAATTACCATGATATTCGCGTGATAGAAGTCAAGAGCCCCTGCTATACAAACCGTAGAGTTGTTGAATTTTTGAAGGGGTGGAATGCCACTGGCGATGGCTTTGTAGTACTGGTGGTGGAAGTAACGATAGAATAAAGTAAGACACGTGACGTTTCGTCGGTGTTCAAGAGTGTCGATTGACTGAGTGATATTAGCATCATTTTTGAGTTTTATTGCACGGTTTTGAATCTTATATAGCAGGGGCAGAAATGTTTTAGGCGTACCTGAGCAGATGTGGTCATTGTACTCCAATTTCGGGCAGATATATGTCTCGATAAATGAGGCCAGATAAAAGGGGAAAAGTATTTCTTACATCGCTTCAGGAAATCTGGACAGCAATTTTGGTGACATCGGATATGTGGTCATTCCAACGTAAGTTGTCATTGACACACTTATTGAAAATGGAAATTTTTTGGTTTCGACAATGCAAGTGTCATTCATGGATAATGGCTGGGTGTTTAAATTTCACTTCAACGACAAAAAACAGCATTGTGTTTTAAAAGCAATAAATTCGACTCCGTTGATAGTAGCCCAATTGGTTATGATGTTAATATCGGAATTTAATGAGCTTAACATACGCCAACGTTCACGTTCTACACCCGAAGAGCAGGAACATGAGTCCGGGAACGAATATGAAAAGCAGAGAGTAGTGTTGTCAGCAAAGGATTATATTGGATAAGAAATGGCTGATAAGAGATCGTTGATAAAAATTAAAATGTCTGTCGGAGACAAAACGGAGCCCTGAGACACATCATCGTTTATTTTATGAATATCAGACTTGAAATCATCCAAGGCAACTTGAATTGAACGTTCCAAAAGGTCGTTTCTAATTTCTAATGCATCGAAGAAGAGAGTCGTCGATCCTAAATGCACGCATTTTGAAGAAAAGAGCCTGATGCCAAACTCTGTCAAATGCCTCAAAAATATCAAATGCAGCTACTTGCTTTCGCCAGATTGATGCACGCCTTTGGTATTGGTTCCAATTTTTGGTAAAACATGCCATCAAATTACCAAAGAACCTGTTCTTACGAAAACTATACTGTCACTCATTGAGAAGTTTTAGTGTTTGAGATATTTCATGAGCTGACGATTTATCGGCGTTTCCGTGATCTTGGGAAGAAGCAACTTAAGTGCAATGGGTCGGTAAGAGGAAAGAGAAGAAGATCCGCCTTTTTTAGGGACGGGCTAGACAAATGCTAAATATACCATTTGGACCAGCGGATTTGTGTGTGTTGTTACTCTTGTTACTCTTGCTACTACACTTCTGTGAAGGTGGAGGCAAGGCACAATCTGGAAGTGTTAAGCTAGTAGTGCAGCGAGTAGATTGGCCTTGCCCAAAAAACTGACAGCTTGATTGTCATTGTAAATGTTATTCACGAACGACTAAAAATTGGAATTTAACATGCTTGAGAATGACGTTGCAGTCATTTCGAGTTCGTTTGAATTTTTTTCGGTTTTCATCTGTCGGGTTGGTCTTGTAGAATGGAAGAAACATTTCTCTAACACTGACAGCCTCTTTACATCTCGAGTCGTACCATGCCTTTTTTTTTGAGTTAATACTCTTCATGCGGTGAGGAATAAAGAATCTCATTCCAAGGAGAATAGTGTTTCTTTGTATGGGCTGTCTCACTGCACTTCTCAAATGGTGGATGTGTATGATTTACCACAGTTTAGGGGCTTCATTGTTGTTTGGCGGCCCTCGGTCTTTTAGGGGACCTAGTTTTCCAGGTGCAAATTTGAAGTTCTTTGTCCTTTTTTGTTTGATTTTTGAATACCTTGTAAGAGTGTTATTCTTTAATGATCAGGCAGGTAATCAAGCAAAATAAACGGCCACTTAGAATAAAGGGATATTCTCTTACACAGTAACCAATTTCGGTCATACCTCAGGCTATCGTTGGCCAATTAAGGGTGTGACGTTAACAGCATTGGGTGTCTATAAGATGACGGCAGATGAGTACATTCAATAGATTTCCTTTAGTTTCAACTTCTGTGGTGGGTATAACTTATAGCTTGTATGTTTACCATATACTAGTTCACAAGGTAAACAAAGAATTTTAAGTTCACACCACGCGCATAAGCCACGATGAACTCGCATGATCCGCATTTGCTGCATAAGCAAATTTACTTGTTCAGGTGGAAACTTGTTTCCACAGCTATTCACAGTCGCATTGGGATATATATACATTTGCGATGCACCGAATACACGCGCTGACCAGACCGTTTGACTCAACGGATTTGATAAAGGAGACATCAATCACTAGCAAGGTGGGGTGATTGGATTAAGTTAGTCTTAAGAGAACCGTAGAGATAGTAACACGAAAATAAAGTATACAAGAAGGGGGAAGTACGGGTTGTATCTTAGTGAACCGTTGGGCCAACCTCTTGAATGACGTTCACTTTTTTTTAATGTCCTCCTAAAGTTAATTCTTAATTTCCATCTAATGATAATAAATAAATATTGTTAATATACTATGGTGGCTTGGCGAAGTGGTAAAGTCTGTCAACCACCTTGCGCTGCTAATGGGCCTAATGCACCTCCGGTCGTAATGGGTACAAGGCTTAGCAAACCCTGAAGGTAATTGGAGTGAATGTTAGTTCGTTATTTCACTGATTTAGTTCGCACGAAGAGCCGTACAATTTAAGTTGCTTAAAGACCAAGCCACTGATGTGCTTTTGGTTAGCGAAATTAAGCTTACCAAAAGGCACAAAATAAATCACAGAAGATATAAAATAGTGCGAATAAACCGACCAAACTCCATTCAAGGAGGAGGCGTTGCGATCTTGGTGGGAAAATTAACTCCTTTTTAAGGAGTATACGATCGTGTAATATTGTATTGTACGTAGATTCAAAGTACTCAAAGCATGCGTCGTGTATATCCCTTCCCGTAGTGGAAGTAGTTTATATGGTATCTGTCTATGCAAACAAGGCTACACAATCCATTTTATTTATCCCGGAGATCGAGACACTTTTTTGATTCTTTAGGCTGGAATTAAGGGAGAATTATTTTATTATCGGCGGAGATTTCAACACCAAACATAGAAATTTGGGAAATATTTAACTGGTGGGGTCACCACAGTGTAATGAACCAACTCGACTTGAAATCGATGGATATTCCATCGCTTTTAAGACACGAGTCCTATTTGGATCTCCTGCTATTCGTAACACGAGTAGAACTGACGTGCACTAATATACTACAAATTGTCTACACACTTCAGTATATGATAGCGTCCATTGCGGTCTCAGAATCGAAATAATTGTTACCAATAAAACTGCGGAATCGGAAGAGTTTGTCCAACGGCATCCCAACAATTATTGTAAGGTCCAACAGAAACCTATCAATCGAGGATATTGGCAGGTACCTAAAACTAATGGACGAGATAATTAAGCGAACAATGAACAAACTGATACCTCCGTATCAAAACACTGCCAACGAAGACTTATTCCGAAACGCACTGTACCAACGTAAAAGCAGACTGATTTCAATGCAAAAACCTTGTAGAGACAGACATAACCCGCAGATCATGACATTAAAGTCGTCGATTAAATATCTTCAAATATTAATAATAGAAAATTACAGAAATTCTGCAAGTTTGTATTGGAATAATAAAACTCGGGCTGTAAGCACCAGCGATTTGAATGTGCGAATAAATGAAGTATTTCGGAGGAAAGACCTTTCGGCCTGAACTCGAGTCCTTGTGCATCATTTCTACCATAGAAATAAAATAGTGAAATGGAGATTTGAGAGCTCGGGTATTACCCAGAGTATGGGAAATAATGCCATATCCAATTTGAGGGAACAAGACCAATTTACTTCCAAGGAAGAGCTAAAACGATCTTCGAGTCACTTATAAAAATGAAATCAGTGTGATACGATGAAATACCGAACATTGTGCTTCAACATCTTCCACTAGAAGTGGTTGACATTGATAAAATGATAACAATTATCATTATCCAGCGCATTAGAATACTAAGGGGTTCATGCCATCTCTAGAAGGGAGAACGACACTTCCAGTCAGGCGAATTTCTGGTCAATCAGTCTGCTTCCCAACATAAGTAAGATTTTCGAAAAAAGTGATCAATAGAGTTCTGTCTAAGTGGATTGAGGACAAAAATATAGTTTCGGATAATCAATTCGGTTTCAATGACATGATGTCATTCATGCGGCGTCTAAACTGGTTTCTGGTATACAATGGAGCAAAAGCAAGAACCAGTGCACTGGTACCTGCCTGATTGACTTGGAAGAAGCCTTCGGTACCGTATAGTAAGAGGGACTCTTCTTCAAGATGAACAGGCTGGGCAACAATAAACCACTTTCGTTTTAGTTTATATACAGAAAGGCAGTTCACCATAAAAAATGGCTATGTGAGTTCTACTGGAACACTTCACTGGAACAACATTTACACAAGTGACCCAATAGGTTTACATAGGCATACGACTTAATTAGGTCCTAAGATTGAAGTCATAAAATAAAACGACATTGCGATGACCGGAAGTTGAAGATCAGAAGTCGGAAACCGCCTTTGTCTGGAGTCTCTAGAGACACTGGAAAGAATTGGCGAAAGTTTTCGATCGGTTGACAACATGGGCAACCACTTGCTTGTCTATTTTTTAACAAAAATATAGATGTTTTTCATGAAATATTGTACAACATGGCAAACCTAATAATAATAACAATAGTGGACAATTTCGTCATTAAGTTAATTTGATTCCTCGTCGAACAACCTGATCTCTGAGTTTTACTATTATATGTATATATCATGATAGATTAGCGGTGTCGCTCAAACAGCTGCAGACATGCGACTCAACTACAACAGAGACGTCAAGGCACTGCGGAGCATCTCCGGTTATTAAAAATTAAGAAAAATTACAAAAAAAAAAAAAAAAATAAATAAATAAATAAATAAAAAAAGAACAAAAGAGATAAAGGACAACTTATATGTAAGGATAATCTATACATCAACAAATATATTATACAATATTATATACAATAAGATAAAACGTTTATACAAAAAGTAGGTAAAGATTATTTTTTTTATGTAGCTTATAATTTTTAGTTTTAAGTTTTTAAATATTGTAATACTAAATAAGGAAAACAGTCCATTCACCAAGTTTCTGTTAATAAAATATGTTTTCTTAGTTATTTTTTTAATTGTTATAAATAACTACAAAAATAAAAATATACTGTAAGAAACGTCGAAAGACAGAGTTTAGTTTTAGAGTGTCCGCATGGGGCCAGTAAGTTAATTTTAAGTAAATTCATTTAAGGTAATTTGAAGTTAATTAAGGTGATTTTTAAGATTTTTTTTTTCGTCTAATACGTAGGAGTTAATGAATTATTTTAATAAAGATATATTTAAAATGAAAATGAAAAATGAGTTCGACCACCATTCAAGAGAAAAGGGATTCAAAACTCGATCAAAAGCATTATTTTGCGGCGGGCAAAATTCTGAAAGTGAAATCTTCTTTTTATGAAAAGGCCTCTTACTTTCTTACTAATTGCAACCAGTAGATAATTGTAGGTTCCCTCTCACTGTACACAAAATGACTAAACGAACAACTCAATGTGTGGGAGAGATTAGGCTTTGGTCGATCCCTAGATATCGTGACAACAATTTATTTTATTTTATATAGTGTTTTCCAATAGGGACTTGACAACTTTGAATTTAATTTGTGAACGCACTCTTTCACTAATCATCAAATTGTCACTGTCAATTTATTCAGTAAACTCAACATTTTCATCATGGTAAAGTACACTAACGAGCTATGTTCTCCGATTGGGTTCTGGAGAAGATGCGCAATATGATGAATTTCACTGCAAAATCATCCTCAGTGACGAAGCTCATTTTTGGCTCAATGGGTTCGTCAATAAGTAAAATATGCGTTATTGGTCGAGTGGAAACCCACATATGCTTCATGAATCACCACTTCATCCACAAAAAATAACTGTTTGGTGCGGTTTGCATGCCGGCGGCGTTATTGGGCCATATTTTTTCGTCGACGATAACGATCGTCACGTTACTGTGAATGGTCAGCGTTATCGCGCCATGATCACCGATTATTTTTGGCCCGAATTGGAAGATATGGACTTGGACGACATGTGGTTTCAACAGGATGGTGCCACAAGCCACACAGCACATGCTACAATCGATTTATTGAAGAGTAAGTATGGTGAGCGTGTTATCTGAAGACATGGGCCATTCGATTGTCGCCTCGTTCGGGTGATTTAACGCCGCTTGACTATTTTCTGTGTGGCTACGTTAAGTTATTGGTTTATGCCCACAATCCGACGACGTTGGAAGAGCTCAGAGCCATCATTGAACTCGAAATAGCGGCCGTTTCGGTTGAATTGTGTGGCAGAATCGTTGAAAATTGGGTCCAACGAATCGACCGCTGCAAACGTGCCCGCGCTGGCCATATGAACGAAGTCGAGTTCCATTCATAAATGTTATGATTGTACTTCAAGCCAATAATAAAGTTTTTGAAATTTATATTCGGTTTGTAGTTAAAATAACCAAGGACGTTGTTGATTATACGAAACCGTCAAAGAAATGTAAAACGCCGTCATAGGACTCGCAACTGTTTATGCATCAAATAATGTCAGATTCACTGTCGACGAATTTATTTAAGAGCAACGATCTTCGGATCTGAACTCGGAATTTTCGGTTCGGATTTTTAACAGATCATGAGCAGTCAAACTTGCGGGAATCCCTGACAACAACAAAGTATTCATACCCATCATCCAAGATGTGCGATGGGATGGACGATACCAAAAGGCAATGAAAAATTCTGATACCAATTATCTACAACGTTGCAGAAAACCGGGGCGACAAGGACATCAGTTGCAGCACTTATTTGGATACGTTGTAAGAGGAAGACTTAGGGAACAAGTTCTAAACTTCAATCAGTCTAAATTCGTTAACATAAGTCTTATAAACGCCCACTTCTCGACAGGAGAGAAGGACGAACTTAGCAAAGTCTGCTTCTACGAGCGCCTCGACAAAACCTACGAGCAATGCTCTAAATATTACGTAAGAATTGTTCTAGGCGATTTAAATGCCAAGCAAGGCAAAGAAAATACCTTTGATAATACTGTGGGGAAGTCCATCCTCCACGCCATTACGTCCAGAAATGAACACAGGGTTTTTGATTTTACTTTTATTTATTTTATGGTTTCCATTTTGCTTCTTTCATTCGTTTTCATAAAATAAATTAAATATAAATTCACTACTTATCGGTTACTTCTGAATACAGTTCTTTTGCTGTATTAGTTATGAATGATAGATCTCGTTTCTTGTACCATGTTTATCAGAGGCATTCTGGAGTAACAAGTGAAGATAAATATTTATTTTACGGTATTTATACATACGTACAATATAAATTACTTACTCACCAATAATTATAATATAACAATACACCAGTAAGCTTATAACTGTTAGTATGTTATAATAATATTGATGACATTATAAAATGTACCTATTTCTAATAAAAGTTGAACAATTCAACATGAAGTGCTGACGTCGGATAAAATAAAAATAATAAAGTATAGTAAAACCAAACTGCAAACAATGAAGAGAACGAAGGACAAGCATAAAAATTCAGTTTGTTGTTTCAAGGTGAGGCCGTAGGCCTAATGATATTGTCACTCGCTGCTGTTGGTGGAAACTGACTTATCGTAACATCCTTCATTCATTGAACTGAGTTAAATCCTGTGGTTAAGGTTGCTGTGAGTTTGATGTTAGGACTGTTCTTGGAGCAGCGGATCTGTTCCTGCAACTACATACTCGGATGTTCCAAACATTCAAACTAGTAGAATTATCATAGCGATAATTTTTTAATTTGTTTTTGTCAAACCGAGTTGGTGTTTATATGCTCCAATAGCTTATCTTTCGGAATCTCACTAATGATGGATGAACGGATAGGGTGAGAATGGTTGCCGTGAGCTCGTAAGGGTATGGAGTATGAAGTGCCAGATCCTTCAATCGTAACTAATTTATCTTTTCAGGCTATGTTTAAAGATGACCTCGAAGTTACGGCATATATCCATTTATTGGAGTGTCAAAATTTGGTCTATACTGGATTGTTACGAATGGGCTTTTTGTGTGTGCAAGAATAGGTTTCTTGCTTTTTCTACAATGATACAAATCGATAGTTCGGAATGTGTTAGAGAGTAATACTGTCCATGATAACGGTCGACCGCTAAAAATATAAATGATGGCTATATGAATGAATTGTCTCGTTTAATACTGATGGAATTGCAATTGGTCTTCATATCTCAAAACCTTCAGAATTTATTTATGGTATTTTAATTTAAAATATTACATAGTTATTTGTTATTTGACCAGCAGGCACCATGATTCTAGCATATAAAGTACATTGTCGGGAGGTATTGGAAGGCGGTTTGTAAATGATAACATGTTCCTTATTACGATGGCTTGTTGTTTCATTTTGTGTGGAGTAATTAACATATGATTAACTTGTCTGCAGCGGTGTTGTTTACTCATATAAGGACTATAAAGAAAATAGTTGTTGAATCTTGAGTTGATATGAATTGTTGTTAATTCGGTTTATCACTTCATCTAGCTAGACTTGCAGTATTGCATGCCGTTGGTCCGAAGTTTCTTGATTTTGTTTAATTATGTTGATTGTTGACTTTACTATTGATGTACGATTTTTTGAGAGTGCTAGCAAGTATTCTGTATTGGTTTGTATCCCTTCAAAAATTTTAGACATCTATTCTGCATATGAGAGTCAAAGCTTCCATTTTCGAATTTGCATCGTCGTAATTTTGTATTTCAAAGGTAATGCTATCTTTATATATGTAAATAAGTCCTGGTGAGGGTGATGAATTATATTGGTCACTTGGGTATACATCGTTTTTTGCCGTAACCTTTTACAGATGTATTGCACTATTCTGGTGCTTTTCCAGTTGCCTCTCGTTTGCCCCAGTATGGTGCTGAATTGTAGTTTTTAACTAAATTCCATGTATGAATTACAACATTCGATGTTCCAACATTGTTGAAATATATTCCAGGTTGGGTTGGTGCAAGGGATAAACAAGGTGATCAGTGCTGTACCAAGAGATAGACCTCTTTTCAGTTTACGTGGTATGGAAACACCGAAGCACGAGAGTCACGATGCCGAAGCCAATGTGTGTTGTAAAATATGTTAGCTGACTTGGCAGCAGCTTCCCATAGTCAACCGAAGTGTGGTAATCCTGGAGGTATACAATTAAAGTCAAATCCCTTCCTTGTACATGAGGCTTTGATTTTTCTCTCTATCTCTTGCTGAATAAATAATTTGGTTTAACTCAGATAATTGGTTCTTGGCTCTTACGAAGTGGATAAAGTTGTCACAGTAAATATTATTGCAGTTGCCTTGTCTTGCCATGAATCTCCTTATTGTGCAAATAGTCCCATCTGATGTTATATCGATTATAAGTTCAAGATGACAAGACTTTGTTGCGAAGCAGCAGAATACCGATATGCATGATTCTCCCTTAGCTTGTAATGTGTGTAGATAGGTCCGCGAAAGTCAATGCATTTTCGCAAGAATGGTCATGTTATTTGGATTCTGGCCGGAGCGTTTCTCAGTAATAATAGTTTGGCTCTTAATTTTGAGCAGAAAACACAACTGTAAGTAATAGATAGAGCAACTGTTTTTGCTTCTTATCGGTCAGAGTCTTTTCCAAGCGACCACCAAGATAGTTTAAACTCCAGCACGCTTGTTCTTCTGATGAATTTCCATCAGCAATGGTTTTGTAAATGAGTGCGATTAGGGCATCAGTGTTGGATGCTTGACATCATATTGTTATGTAGAAGGTTCCAATCGTCGAGCAATGAGAATGATTGCTTCATGAATGAGAAATGTTGTTAGAATTGTTAGAATACACTTCTTGGATACTCCATTGCATTTTTGCAGATGGGCTAAGTCATCTTGAAATTCTATCTTCTGCATCAGTCTAATCACAGTTTTCCGAGCTTGAAAAACTTTGCTGCTGTTGAGAAATGCATCCTGTATATTGCCATTCTTAGTTCATGGACCCCTTGAATCGAAGCATGTACGAGACATTGCCTTTGCCCTTTTAAATGATTCTTGTTATGGATTATATTCATGAGGTTGCATTTTGGAAACTGAGTATGTTTAGTGGTTGCTTACAAAGAAATTTTGGTTTTTGGGCGATCTGGTGATCTTTCAGCACTTTGTAAGAATCGCGGACCATAAATCCATAGAAGATTCCTATCCACTTGTTTGGGTGGTAGTCTTCTTAACAAAATGTCTGCTGTATTTTTCTTGGAGAATACATGTGACTACTGGTGCAAGTGAATGTTATTGCTACCCGATTATTTTATAAGCGTTTGGTTTTTAATTTAAGTATATAAAATACCATAAGGCAATACGTTTGGGGACGCTACATTTTATTCGCTTTGAAATGACATTTCTGAAACTATCTTGAATTTTTCTACAATTAAAGAGAACATTTTTTTTTGCGAGTTGAAGATTTGATTGTGTTTGCAAGATTGGAAGTATGTTAACTCAAATATCAAAAATTGCTTCGCCAATTAAAGGACGAAAAGGTTTTCTTTTTTGTTTAGTTTTTTTTCTTTTGTTTCCACAGCTGTTGACGGCCAAAGGCAAGCAAAAGTTCAGTCTGTCCCAAATCACGTTACATAGTATTACGTTTTTTATTAGGAATGTAAAACTTAAATCCAAAGCGCAAAACGAAATTCTGATAGAAAGCATTTAATTTCTATAGTTGAAGTTGAAACGTCGAAGGAAAGCAGAAGAAAAGGCGCAAATGTGTTTTAGAAACAAATGGCAAGAATTCATTTATCAACTTAAAAAATAACCCATGATAATCACATCGTTGATAATTATGGCTCTTATATATGCTGTTGCCCCATATGCTGTTGCCCCATATGCTGTTGCCCCATATGCTGTTTCCGAAGCATCTACAAATATATGGTTCTGCACGATTTTTGGAACCTTGCTTGAGAAAACGTATCTTGGTATCTTGATATCAGGTAGTGACTTTAGATCTTCTTGGCATTTTAACCACGTTGGTTGTATGTCTTGAGGAAATGAGGCGTTTCATTCGTACTTTTAGTTCCCAAAGCAGTTGTATAAATATTATATGGTATGATAGTTTTGCGGTTACTACGACTGGTGCCATGATTCCTAAAATATAGATGGGCAATATCTGAATAACCGTTCCTCTTTGGTGTACTTTTACTGTTGATACACGATGTTTTTATGTACAGATAATCTGATTTCGGTAGCCAAAACATTCCGACTGTTTTGATGTGCTCTGCAATATTGTTAGTGAAGTCTAGCTTTGTTTGTCTGCCTCTGAACGTATGTTTCTGAGTCTAAAACCAGTGCTAATAATGCTTGTAGCTGCAATTGCATTGCTTGAGCCGCTGTTAAATTATCCGAACCTGTAACTACATCATCAACATAAAAATCTTTTTATAGAGCCTTAAAACCTAGGGGAAATTGTTGCTACGTATTCCTTGCCAGTTTTTGAAGACACTTTTTTGCAAGATATGGTGAAGTCCCTCTTCCATACGTAGCTGTATTAACCTTGAATTATTTTAGTGGTTCGCTGGGGCTGTCTCTACTCCAGATAAGTTGATATTTTGTCTCTTTTTTTTATACCTGCTGTAAAGCCGAACCATGGCATGCGGAATCTCACTAGAATGCAGAAGATATCACATTGAATGGATGGGCCTGATGCTAATATGTTCTTTAATGAAAATTGGTTGCAATTTTTTGCAGACCCATTAAAGACAACCCTAAGTTTGTGGTACTACTGTGACTCTTCGTGGCACAATAATGTAGTAGAGACCAAGACAACGATGCTCTTGCATAAATTCAACATATTACGTCTTAAAGTGCTGTAAATTAGCAAGTTTACAGCGAAATAAAACGTTGGAAAGCTATATCCTTTTATACTCCTTTTGTTTTTGTTGTCTTTCATTCTATTGTCCACAAATGGCAGGCTTACTATAGGGAGTGGAATATCTCCGCACCAATTAAAAAGTTTGTTGGACTGGAAGTGTTGAATTCAGCTAATGGGATTTTGTTTGGTATTTTCTATTTCGATGTATCAAATATTTTCCCAAGTTGGTTTGGTATTATCTTTGGTATTTCATGCGCCTCAATGTTTGTGAAGGTGTTGATATGTGATCCCAATTCAATGATCACCTTTTGGTTTACCCGTTGAATATGTCGACCAGCACATTCAATGGTCGTTGTTAGAGAAGTTGTAGTGAGACCAGGTTTCCTTACTATTCCTTCGTAGATAAGGTTGAGTTGAGAACCTAAATATAGTATTTCCTTGCACTCAACTGATTGCCTTTCCCAGTTTGTTAATATGACAATTGTAGACGACAGGAATACCTAGCATTTATATGTATGCGTATCTTGCGTGAACGTTGATGCTTATTTTGACCACAAGTTGTTTTGAATTGACTGTAAGGATTCTAGATGCAATAATGTAATGTGTCTCTTTGAACAAGTTCGACAGCCTCCAAAAGGGCAATTAGTTAAAGAATGCCAGTTTTTTTTTAAACAATTCATGCTGTTGAGAAGGAGACAATTGCAAAAATTGGTAACTGTCCTTGAAACATAAGCAATGAATTGTTGCCTGAGTTATGAGTGAATGATTTATGTGAACTTGGTGATTAACGATTTTTGAATTCAATGGAGGTAAATTTTTTGCAGAATACTTCGTTTGTCTGGAATTTGGTTTCAATGTTTATTATTTGAGGGAGGTATCTAGCAACTGGAGTACCCTTGGATCTTTGAGTGATTGCTCCCATGCTCTATATGTATTTTTTATCAAGTTTCTTTATGAGGATGTGTGATAATAATGGATCCCAATTATTTAGTCTTTGCATGGACTCAGTAGTAGTTTCATGGAAGTTCTTTAGCGCTGATGTCGGGTCAATCGTATGTTAATTTGGGGCCGAACTAACATGTTTTTCACAAATGTCGCTTATTCTCAAAACGCCCTTCTAGAGTGTATTCTATGCTAAGTCATAGTTGTCGTTGCTTATTAAAAGGTGGATGATTAGTCTAAGTGCTTCGCCAGTAATATTTGTTTTTACATACCACATCTATTGTGCAGCTCCGATATGCTGTGAGTTTGCTCAAAAAGATTTGCTTCCAGTTTGAAAATGTTCTATTATTGAACAGCATTATTTTGGAAGCTGAATTGCAGTTGTTGGTCTTATTGAGATTTTAGTATCAGAGAAAGTGTAAATTAGTTCTTGTAGGTTGGCCATCTCATTCTGCCTCTTCCTCACCTACATTTGAGTGTGTGATTATTAGCAGCATTGCCTTTAGTTCGTCGATCTCATCTTCACTTTTAAAAACATGTCTCCTTACATGTACGAAGTATAGGGTTTGGTGTGGCGATTGTGGTTTTTGAAAAATTCATTCAATATTTTTTCATAAATTTTTTCACTGATCTAATTTGTTTTTTTCCGTAATGAACAATCCTTCTTCGTGACTATTGTTTGCTTTGCTAACTGATCTGCTATTAACCTTAATCGTGCTACTAATGCAAACACTTCAATCTCCTCTCTTGACTGCGATCAATCTGGATATGCAGTAGTTAAATTTAATGTTGCAAACAGTGTATGGCCTTGAAGCCGTTAGACTAATGGTGTTGTCACTCGTTGCTGTTGGTGGAAACTGATCTATCTTAACAACTCCTTTGCTGTGATTTCGTTTACTTTGTGTTTTGCATTAAGGTTTTATAAGATGTAAAAATTGCCCTTAAGTGAATATTTTGGAAAGGTTTCGTTGAGAAATCTCTAATCTAAACCGTGGTAATAAAAGTGCTGTGTAGCCCAGAGAATAGGCGTATTCAACAACATTCCAATCACTTACTCCTAATTTGGCATCGGAATTGTTGTGCCTAAAAAATTGTTACGAATGTCACTTTAAACAAAATATGTATGTCGGTATCACACAATAATCAAAATAACCGCGAAAATTTTCTTCATATGTAGTCTGTAATAGTAGGCTTACATTTTATTGTAGAATAGCTAGATATGAGTATATACACCCTGACTGACTCGAACTGCAACCAACTTCAGACTGCTATAATTTCCAAACCGTTCATGACAGTGAGCTCAAATTTTGACACATGACAGATAATTTTATTGTTTACAAAATTTTTAAACAATTTGCGTCTCAGTTGTGTTGCAAAATTTTTATCCGCAATGGAATTTAAACGTAATAGTGTGGTTGCTTTATATTTGGCTGGAAAAAAACAAGTAGCTATCGTTAGACCTTCAGCACCTCAAAGTGAATAAATCATTTATGTCTTGAACCATAGCTTATTACCGTGATACTGGCAGCATTGCAAAATGCCATGGAGGTGATCATAAAAAAACAGCTACATCGGCAGAAATGGTTCGGAAAGTGAAGGCCCGAATTGAGCGAAATCCGCCTCGAAGCGGAAGAAAAATGATTCGTGAGGTCAACAAATCGTTGGAACGGATGGAACACATACTGAAAAATGAGCTTGGGCTCAAGCCATTGAAGTTCCAAGAAGCACACGATCTTACACCGCAACAGAAAAAAGTTAGAGTCGAAAGAGCGAATGAGTTGCTACGCTTGCACGAAAGTGGTGAGTTGTCAAATTTTGTTTTTTTCCGATGAGTCGCTATTTGTTATTGAGCAATATGTTAACAAACAAAATGACCGAGTTTACTTGCCAGAAAGGTTCTTCGAAAATTTACACCTTCGGACGGCCACCAGAAAGCAGGCAGCACCGAGGGTGATCGTTTTGGCCGCTATAACCGCCGATGGTCGCTCTCCGCTCGTATTTTTGGACCGTGGTGTCAGAATTAATGCCATCGTATACCGTGAAACTGTCTTAGAGACAGTATTAAAGCCTTGGACAAACAATCATTTCGGTCGGAGACCGTGGACATTTCAAAAAGGCTCGGCACCGTCTTACAAAGCGCGCGTCAACCAAGATTGGTAAAAAAACAATGTTCTACACTTCATTTCTTCGACACAATGGATTGCAAATTTCCGGATGGAAATCCGTTGGATTTCTCTGTCTGGGGTATTTTGAAGGCGAAGGTTGGCACTAAAAAATACCAAGGTTTGAACCACCTCAAACAAGCACTTCGTCGGGAATAGGCCAAAACACCGCAGAGCCACTTGCGTGCAGCGTGTGATGCTTTCTTCGGAATTTTCAAGGCCATTTTTCGCGCCAAAGTGGACATATTGAAAACTACTGATACAATTTAAAAATTTTCCAACATTTTTTGCTTTGGCACAATAAAATTTATTAAAAAATAAAAAAAATTATAGCATTTTAAAAAGTTGCAGTTCGAGTTAGTCACCTTGTACATACATATAATCGGTTTCTACTGACCATCAAGGAATACCCATCTATTTCTGATTTTTAATTTAATTTTTTTTTACTTTAATCACACCACATCTATGGCTCAAAAATGTATGAATTGGATATAAATGCGCCTAATAATCTTGAAACAGTGAAATTCTTCAGAATATAGTTTTCGTGCCAAATATCCTTTGTACAACATTTCTTCTGAGCCAGTTTTACTGTTGGTTTTAGTTTTTGGGGATAGTGCTCCACTTTGAAATTACGCACCGAATGTATAGTATTTGCCCAATGTTATTCTTCAATTTCTGATATGGTGTCAATTTCAATAGTAAAGCTATATTGTTTAGTTGGCGATTTTTTTTTTATCGGTATTATAAACTAGTTTTCATGTACCTTGCACCTCTGTCTATGTTTTTCCATTTTTTGCACGCGAAACTTCCGAGAACGTCACGATATTTTTGCAGCATTACTTTATACCCATCTTGTTATGCTACGTTGGCATTGAGCATGTTAGTGGTTAAATAGGGATGGTCGACTGAAATTCTTTTGTCATCGGTGTCACTGCAAAACTATTTAAGAGATTTTGGGATACGTTGCGTTGTTTTTAACAATCTAATTGCTGAGCTTATGGACAGTTTCTTTTTGTTTATTATATATTTTTATGTATAGAGAAGATGATAACTAAAATCAGCGTGCACGAAAACACTCTCATAATCTGATAAAAAACTGATACAAATCGTGACATTTTTTTAAAATCAAGTTTTACATTCATGATCGTCCTAGTAAGAATTCTAAAACTATAGAAAACTGAATCTAAGACTCTTCGAGTCGCATTTTCTTTCTCGCAGAAGCAGTATTATGCATAGGTACTTTTAGATAAAATTATTTCATTTAGTTTTCATTTGAAAGGTGTTACGGGTCTTCTATGGGAAACATTATAACTAATATCAATATTTGAAGTCCTTTCGATCTAAGATAGAAAATGATATTCAAATATTATCATTTATTAAAATATTAAAAAACAAATTGTGCAAAAAGCTACTCGTATCTCTATAAATTTAAATTGAAATAATTTTTTTCGAGGAATTAACGTCAAACAATCAATTTAATTGTTTGTATAAAAGATAATGCGGGGTCAAACACTTGCAAAGCATACTCTTTGTCTCTTGGTAAGTTATCCTTAACTTTCTTCTTGCAACTGCAACAAATAAAAGAAGAAAATGTTTCTGGTTTTCAGTATAAGTTTGTTGAGTTCCATCTTTAAAATGGAGTATCTGATGGTTAGGCTGTTGCCTTTTCCGAACTCAAATATCAAATACCAAGTGAAGAGTTAGTATTTGAAAATCATTCGAATCAAGTTCCAGAAAAGCTATCCCACCAAACCCACCGCACAAATGCACTGCTGATTCATGCTTGTTCTTATTTTTGTTTTTATTTAAAAAACTCCTGTGTTATGAACCAAGAATCATACAAATATAAGAAGAACGATTACACAATACTAGGCTTTAGAGTTTGGAAGAAATGATATTGCTTCTACTTTTATTGCATTATAATAATAAAATAATGGTAGCCGTTTTCGACAGATCAAAAAACTTCTAGCACAGCACGACTTCACATGATTAGAGTACGAACAAATTTGTTTCCCATGTACGATACAAAAAAGAGTTTTATGACTTGAATACGAGACGATTCCTGTGTATTGAAGTGTACGAGTATGTGTCTTTGCAACCGCACTTGGAGAAGAAAAATTCCAATAAACGCCAACGCCAACGAGAACCAGAACTTTGCGTAAACCTTCCGCAAGGAGCAAATATGTACATACGCTACATGAATAAAATTAAAAAAAAGGAACAAACCTTCCAACTGCCTGTTGCTGTATACCGCAAACAGCGCAGGACTATTCCAACGAATCGGTTAAGTTTCTCTCAATTCTCTCCAGGACTTTATTTCACTCGGATTGGAACTTGGCCAAGTGAAATAGAAAGCAATTGTTGCTTTGTCCCGAATTTGTGTGTAAAAGTATTGTGACGTCTCCTAGAAGGCTTGGGCGTGGAAAGGAATGTGCTTCTCCTTAATTCCAGATTCCAAGAATTTGGGACATGCTGAAAGCTTTTCTTAAAATTCTTTGCGCTCGATATTTTGCAGGGTGCATTTGTTTTAACTAAGGCACACTATATAAATGCGTAGTATGAAAGCCCGAACAAGAAGTTCAGAAATATTTACGAAGAAAGGTTACTCAAATTAATTGCAAAGTAAATCAATACGGTTTCTTGATTATTATTTTGTATTTTTCTTGCATTTGTTAAACTTTGCTTCACGGGAACGATTTACACATTTCATGCAAAACTTAATGGTTTTCATGGATCCCTGGAGTAATGATTTTGTGAGGGATGGAAAGTGTTTGGGTTAACCTATCTTTTTCATGTGGATTTGCTACAAAATCAAGGAAGATGAATAGTATTGATTTTAAAAAGGGAAGTTTTTAACAAGTTTTTAACAAAAAAATTTTTTTCTTTCTAAAATATTGTTTTAGCAGAACAAAATTAACAAATAAATCGCACACTTTCCGAAACAAAGAAAACCAATCAAAAACAAATTAAGGAGATTGAAAACGTGTTGCTTATGAATAATATTTTAATTTTAAATTTGAAATTATTTTTAAGATCTGGAAGAAAAGATGAATGGACGCAATGTTGAACTATATTTTATTTTCTTATAATTATTTATTTATTTCTTATAATTATTTACATATATATATATATTGTAATTATACAATAGTACAATTAAAATAACAATCTTTGCGCTTTGAACTACTCCTGATCTTTAAGTCATTGTTACGTAATTTTGTTTCTATTTTTTTGGATTTTCTTCCCCAGTTCATATGCATTCATCGGCGATTCTTTCATTTTAGTCAGGGGTGTCCAGATTTTGAGATTCATATCGTAATGATATTAAAAATAATGTTTCGCATAACTGTCGATGGCAAAATTAGCATCAGATGTTTTTACACTTCAGAAATTAATTGGCGAAGTTTAAGTATATTTCTCGTATAACTTAACAATTTTTATCCTTTTCGCTAAGCCTAAATGTCTTTTCTGCTGTTTCTACATATATTGCACATAAAACAGGTTTTGACATTTGATTTTGAGTTATTTATACAATAATACAATATGTGAAATTGTAACACATTAAATTTGTTTTTATAAAAACGACTTGTTTTAGTTACAATACTTTATTGTGCTTAAAAAGAATTTAAAAGGAATTTTTTAATATTTTCCTCTCTGTATTTAAATTTTTTTATAATTATTTCTTAAATATTCATCTCATTCATTCAAAGCTGCAGATGCGCTATATTTTAGTTGTGTTTTGCCATACTTATTATAGTTTCGAGTAATTTTCAATAAACCCTGTATTAATTACCTCGTTGTTAATTAAGATGTCATCATAATACTCAAGAAATAAGCTTTAAGTAATACAAAACGTCTTTCGTCGGAGAAAGTTTTGTAGTCTACTAGCCACAACACCGTAGCTTGCAATTTTTGAATCTTCGTGATGATTGTTTGCGATTAGCTTCTTCAAGCAATAATACCATACATTATATTAGATTCGATCAGAGCATAATAATCTAGCTTCATGATTCGCGATGTGGTATTTTATCGTAAATGTGCAAGGGCAAATAAGGCCCTCTTTAAGTCCGATCTTATTTTATCGATGTGTTTGCTCTAAATAAAATGACTGTAAATGTTAACTCCTAGGTATTTATAGGTTTCCACGAATTGGTAGCATATCTTTTGCTAAGTTATATGTATATATTATGATGTAGACTTCTAATATGCATCATTAATTAGTACATAGGATCAGGTTTTGAGTGATTTAATGTGCCAAACACTTTACTAAGGTCCATAGATGGTACTAATATGTCGTGGCTTTTATTTAAACCTTCACTGAAAAATAAATAAATAAAAAATAAATAAACAAAAATAATAAAGGTGTAAGCCGGTTTACGATTGCATCTTCCATGCATTTTTCTATTACCGATAGTATAGATATAGGTCGATAGTTGCTGGTATCATTTTCTTTACCTTCCTTATAGATTGGTCTCACCACGGCAGTTTTAAGGTTTTTTTGGAATTTTTTCTTCTATTAAATACAGATTAATAATTTTTGCACAGAATAGAACCAAAAATATCAGGGTGCCATTTACAATACATATATCTCCCACTCGAAAACCATCTTTCATATTGGGTATATATTTTAATTCGTGCGGTTTTTTTTTTTCAAAATTTGAACGTTTATTTAAGAAAAACATGTACAATAGTATTACTCAAAGTATTGCCTATCTGAAGCTTTGACTTTTTCCAATCTTTCTGGCAATTTGTGGATCCCATCCCAAAAGAACTGCGCCGGCTTGGCAGCCAAGAATGAATCAAGCCAATTTTTGATATTCTGCTCTGATGTGAACCGTATTTCAGTGAGGGCGTTCTGCATCGACCGAAACAAATGGCAGTCAAAAGGGGTAAGGTCTGGGCTATAAGGCGGGTGGGGTAAGACCTCAGATCCACTGTTTTCCAAATAGTTCTTAACCGGAATAGCTACGTGGGGCCGAGCATTGTCATGATGGAAAATTATTGCCTCGTGTCTGGTCGCTTATTCCGGGCGTTTTTCGGCTACTGCTCTCTTCAAACGGATTAATTGTGTTCGGTAGCGTTGTCCATTGATGGTTTCACCCAGTTTTAGCAGCTCATAATACAGCACACCCATCTGATAACACCAAAATACAAAGCATTACCTTCGTGCCATGGATATTTGGCTTTGCCGTTGATTTGACTGGTTGGCCTGGTTTCACATATGATTTTTTGCGCTTAGGGTTGTCGTAATGGATCCATTTTTCATCATCAGTAACAATCCGATGCAAAAATGACTTCCTTTTGTGGAGTTCCAGCAGCATTTCGGACATGCAAAACCGCCTTTCGACGTCTCTCGGCTTGAGTTCATGTGGAACCCAATTTCCTTGCTTTTGAATATACCCAGCTGCTTTCAAATGTTTTGAAATAGCTGCTTGAGTGACTCCCAAAAATTCTGCGAGCTCTTCTTATGTTTGGCAACAATCTTCATAGAGTAATGCTTCCAGTTCTTCATCTTCAAACTTTCTTGGCTGCCCAGGACGTTCATCGTCTTCCATGCCAAAATCACTACTTTTAAATCGTGTAAACCACTTTTGGCACGTTTGCTCAGATAGCGCATGTTCACCATAAACTTCTACCAAAATACGATGAAATGACGTACAATGACAGTAGCTTTCCAACGCATGTTCCAATGGAATAATAACAATGGAATAATACATGTTACGCCATCTATTAGCAAACCGCAATTAAGTTATAGACAATATTGTATAATGTTACTTGTGAGATATTTCTATTAAACAAACGGAAAGTTTTTCATGATAATTTCATTAAAGTTAAGCTTTCATCTTCCTACTATTTCGTTGATTACAGTCCATGTTTTTTGTGAATTTGCTCCTTACTCGACAAATTTATTTTTACAGAAATTAAACTTTTTGCGTAGTTATTTCCTTATTTGATTTATTTCGAAAATGTTTGTATTCAGCTTTATAGGTTCTTGTTATTCCATTTTCTCTAGAGTTGATCTAATTTTTTACATTTTGCATTGAGTTTAGAACACCTCCACTGGTTCCTTTTGTTTCTAAATTTTATCATTCTCCTACATGTGGATTTAGAATATATTTCTTAAAATTTGAGGGTTAAATTTTCACAAAGAGAAGCAGAATCACATTCATTTAAAATTCCATACCGGTTTGTTTTAGATATGACCTTGTTTGTACTTAACATACGTATGTATGACGTAGTTACTGACTTTTCTGCAATTGATTTCGTTACTCGTATTGGGACGGACGAGTGAAAATTCGCGAGTTAACTGAGATAGCAGGCATCTCAACTGAATGCGTTAGCCGTATCTTGCGCAATGGGTGCCGCGTTTGCTCACAAGTGCAATCATGAGACCACTTCGAAATCCGGAGGAGTTTCTCCGTCGCTTTGTGACCGCCGATGAGACATGGATTTATTGGTACGCGAGGTATGATCCACGTTGACTATTTGGAGAACGAAAAAACAATCACAGGAGCATACTACGTCGATTTATTGGGCCAATTCAATGCCGTCTTGAAGAAAAAACGACCACATTTTGCGAAGAAAAATACAATTTTTTAATTAAATTGTATAGATGCCGCCAATACAATGTACATATATGTATGTCACATTACAATCAATGTAAACTAAGTTATTATTTCCTTGTGTTTTCATCATTCTGATTGATTTCGATTTCTGTATCAGTTACTCATGCACAGTGTATCATGTATTATTGCTGTGTATGCAATCGCTAACTTTGTTGAAAATTATTTAAAATATCTAGATTCTTATGGAAAAAATATATGAAGGAACATGTACAGTGATTTCAGCAGCTGACAGGCGTAAAATCATTCGTTGTGCTTAGATTTTTCATTTTATATCAAAAATTTAATTCGGGGCCAGAGTAAATGCCAGCAAATCCACTGCTCGGCGTGTGATTCTTAGTGCAAAGAATCTGGAGCGGTTGAAGTTGTTGAAAAAAATCTCCTCCTAACGATGTGCGTAAGCAGCTTCGGCTACAATTTGCAAAAAATTACATGGGTTGTACAATATTATTGGAAAGAGACAAATTAAGAACGACTGGCGGATGAAGTGTCAGCATTTATTAAATTTAAAGAGCTATCTGGACCTCGTATGGGTAAATCATTTGTTGCAAGCCAAAAAATGGAATTATTTAATTAGCCACCATAATCACCTGACTTAAACATTATCGGGAATATTAAGGTATGGCTAACCCGTAAAGTAAAGGGTGACCAGATAGCAATGATAGTCTTTAAAATGGTTATCTTTCAGCAGCTGTCAAATTTTCTTTCTCACTGTGATGTAAGGTTTGCCATTTCATCGTTCATCATTTACGCTTGCCAGACAGAGAAATCCAACGGATATGCATCCGGAGAATTTGCAATCCATTGTGTCGAAGAAATGAAGAGTAGAACATTGTTTTTTTACCAATGTTTTTTTACCGCGGAGAGCGACCCTCGGCGGTTATGGTGGCCGTCCGAAGGTGTAAATTTTCGAAAGACCTCTCTGTGGCAAGTAAACTCGGTCATTTTGTTTGTTGAAATATTGCTCAATAACAAATAGCGACTCATCGGAAAAAACAAAATTCGGCAACTCACCACTTTCGTGCAAGCGTGGCAACTAATTCGCTCTTTCGACTCTAACTTTTTTCTGTTGCGGTGTAAGATCGTGTGTTTTTTGGAACCTCAATGGCTTGAGCCCAAGCTTATTTTTAAGTATGTGTTGCATTCGTTCCAATGATATGTTGAGGTCACGAGCCATTTTTCTTCCACTTCGACGCGGATTTCGCTTAATTCGAGCCTTCACTTCACTGATCACCTCCATGGTATTTTGCAACGCTGTCAGTATCACGGTAACGAGCTATGGTTCGAGACACAAATGATTTATTCACGTTGAGGTGCTGGAGGGCTCTTATGATAGCTACTTGTGGTTTTCCAGCCAAATATAAAGCAATCACACTATCACGTTTGAATTTCATCGCGGATAAAATTTTTTAAACACAACTGAGACGCAAATCGTTTAAAAGGCTTGTAAATAATAAAATCTGTCATGTGTCAAAATTTGAGCTCACAGTAATGAACAATTTGGAAATTATAGCAGTCTGAAATTAGTTGCAGTTCGAGTCAGTCAGGGTGTACGTTCGATTATCGATTTTTTTTTTGCTATGTTATATATATACAATATTTTTTTACATATATACCAAATGTTCCGAACATTTGTTCGAAGATTCAAGTATATAGGATACTTAGTTTGTTTTAGACAGATAGAAAGGTTAGACGTGTTTTGGGGTGCACGGCAATTTTCAATTATTATAAAAAATTGAGCAAAGATTTTGCATCAGATTTTGTGTAAAAAATGGAATCAAGTGCTCTTAAACACTTGACAGTGGCAAACGGTGAGTCTTCTTTAAGTAAAAAAAAAAAAAAAATGTTAACAAGTAGTACAAGCTCTTCCAAGGTGGCGAGAAGATGCCAATGACAAACTTCGCTCTGGACTCCCCAGCACACCAACAAAAGATGATAACGTCGAAGCTGTGAAGAAAATTGTTTGGTTCATAGCCGGCGACGAATCATGGATATATTGTTATGATGTCGAAACCAAAGCCCAATCGTCGAAATGGAGGGAGATTTGCAACGGTTGAGGAAATAAAAGCATCACTACACCAAAGAGTACTTATGAGAAGTGCTTCGAAGATTGAAAAAGCGCTGACACAAGTGTTTTATATCTGAGGATGATAACTTTGAAGAGGACAACATTTTTTATAAAATATAAAGTCACCTTACCAAACAACATCTCTATGTTTTACTTGAACACCTGACAAGAAAAACTCAAATTCACAGGATGCCTATACAGCCTAGCCAGCGCTTACCGTGTTTCAGTAATATCAAAGAAGGAACTTGTGTTGAAGGCACAAGCTACACCCTTGGTATAATTCTAGGCCAACCTAAAAACTCTTACCGATCTTCGGGTCACGGAACCCAACACTTATTTGCAACAAAACAATGGTTCAACCAAACATGGAAGACCCTTCCTTCGACTTTAGGTTTAAACCACAGCTTCTACTAGGAGACCTACCTCATTCAATTCAGATCCGGATAGAAGACTGGGGGGGTCTCTGACTATCAGGGTACCGTGTTTTAGGGCCTGCTACTCAAAAGGACCTTATGACCGTTTGCTTCTAACTGGTCAAATCCTAACAACTTTCAGTGATTCTAACATATGAAAAAGGCCAATATTGCTTTACCCTTATTTATTATTAGAATATACGAATAATTGATGTATGAACCTTGATAATTGTGCGGGGATCCATTTATTCTGGCGATGGAACCCCGTCAGAAATTCGAACGAAGGGTTACTATTATACAAACCACTCGCTCTTTCTCTGACCTAAAAAATATAATTGTTTAATAAAGCCTACCATAAGACTCAGGACTCAATCAATAATGCAATATGACGCCTAAGCATGCAAGTTGGACAAGGTGGATGAAGTTAACTTTTGTCTTTTTAAATATAGGATTCTTTGAGGATATTTTGATTCTGTTTAGAGGAGTAGAAAAGTGGGAAGCTCTACGAAGCTTACAATGAAGTCGGCATAGGTAGTCAACTAAATGAATATCATTGCTTTCGCTCGTAAAGACTTCGATTTCTACCCGATTTCTACCCGGAGAAGTAATGCGATAGATACACTTACAAGCAGAGAAGAACCTTAACCATATTGAAAGATGTCGAGGTCGTCATTATCACGTCGTCATTTATGAAAAAAAGAAACCAGATGCAAAAACTTACCACACACATTTTCGTAATTTGTTTTGTGTATAATTGATAGACTTAATGAATTTTAAAAATTATATAGGAAATATTTTCATTTTAAATTCTTAGCTTGTCCATCTTTTTTATTATAAAATAGAGGTCCTGGACTCTGTTCATACATGTATATACACATAATCGTATGTACATTTATACGAGCATACAAAGCAGGATGAAGTTTCAACTCATGTATCCATATTTGTATAGTAATTGATTTCGAATAAAATTAATTTGTTTTCCTTCATATCGGTCGAATTGAGCTCACTCGTAAAACTTGCATACATGCAGTATTGTGCATTTTCCATTTTATTTTATTTATTAACAAAGAGAATTCGATAAGATTAAATAATCGGAAAAATCGTTCACGGAGCCAACAGAGAGAGAGAAATATAAGGTGAACAATTATTCCTGGTCTGATTACGTTTATTTGATTTAACTATGTATTTGATTGTAAAAGTTAATAAAATATAAATAAGATTAATTTTTACTGAAAGCATTTTAAGATTGGTTAACCGTGGTCGAAGAAAATTCATCAAGGCCGATTACGATATAAAGTAATTTAAGCCAGGGAAGAGTAAATAAACAATTTGATAATTTAAAATTTGTATTTTCATATTCAAGTGATTTATATATGGTACATCGTGCCTATACATTTCTATGCTATTGTGTCCTTGCGTTTTGTTTTGGTTAGTATGTTAGCTAAATGTTTTTAATGTCAATTTGCATGTTTTTTGATGAAGTGGCACAAACAACTTATATAGGGTTTTTTAATAAAGACGAACGTTTGCAGCGGTCGATTCGTTGTACCCAATTTTCAACGACTCGGCTATACATTTCGGCCGAAACGGCCGCTATTTCGCGTTCAATGTTGGCTCTGAGCTCTTCCAACGTCATCGGCGTGTTGGCATAAACCAATAACTTAACGTGGCCCTACAGAAATTAGTCAAGCGACGTTAAATCGCACGAACGGGGCGGCCAATCGACTGGCCCATGTCTTGAGATAACACGCTCATCATATTTCCTCTTCAATAAATCGATTGTAGCATTTGCTGTGTGGCTTGCGGCACCATCCTGTTGAAACCACATGTCGTTCAAGTCCATATATATTGGATTCGGGCCAAAAATAATCGGTGATCGGCGATAACGCTGACCATTCACAGTAACGTGACGATCGTTATCGTCGAAGAAAAAATGTGGCCCAATAACGCCGCCGGCATGCGGATGATGTGGTGATTCATGAAGCACATGTGGGTTTCCACCCGACCAATAACGCATATTTTGCTTGAGCCAAAAATGAGCGTAGAGTGAAGATAGACCTGTTGGATGGAACCCTCTCTAAATATAAAAGCGCAGCAGTTTTTCAACAATCTCATAAAATATGAAATACTCTGCTACTGTTACCAATAATTTTTATTTTCAACTCTGAGTAATAAGTTTATTGTTAAAATATTTGTTTAATTCTATTCTAATGGCTGTTTTAGCCTTGGTTAGTTTTTTATTATAGGTGTTTATTGCTGTTTAGGTTCTTTGTGAAAAGGACTCCCAGATATTTATATTCCTTCACTACTTCGATCACCGCGCCGTCGAAGTGCAACGTTTTTCTTCGAATAAGTTTACCCCCAACTTATTTAAATATTACGATCTTTGATTTAGATAAGTTGACAATAAGGATTCACAAAACATAATATTCGTGAAGCCTATTTATCATTGTCTGTAACGATTCCGAGATCGAGCCAGTAGTATTATGTCGTCTGCGAAGAGAAGAGCTTTTACGTGCAGTTCTGCATACTCCACTCTTCTTGACAGCTTTTCCACAAAATCATTTATTTATTGTGCGAATAAAATATCACTCAGAGCATAGGCCTACTTCACTCCCGGCATGGTCTCAAACCACGACAACATTTCTGTGCCATTGAATACACATGACTTGGTTAACTTGTACAGGCATTGTAGAACTAGTCCAAACTTCCTCGATAAAACCATGCAATATAGATTGTACCTGATGGAATCTACACCATATTTATACTCACACGCTACCTTTTCGGATTCTTTTTAAAACCGAAATGACAAACACTGCTCGCTCTTGTTTCTTCTCCGACTTTGACTACTGGAACCCATTTTATTCTATGCTTTCCTAGTCTTTTTTCAAAGTTTTCGTAATTTTTGTGAATAAATGTTTCGAATAGTTGAGTTATTAATTCAATTAAACAATTAATTAAAGAAGGACTTATTGTTTAAAACACATACTTTATACGAGAAGGCTTTTTAATTTACAGTTAGAACAATAAATATTATATTATTATTAGTGAATAATATTTGATCGCTATCTTTTTTTATGTCATATTTGATATTTCTGAACGAGACGCATGTACAATCCAATTAACACAATAATTGAAGCCAACAGATGTTGGTTTTTCATGCAAAATCATATTTAGTGATGAAGCTCATTTCACATTGGATGATTTGGTCAACAAACAAAATTGTCGCACCTAGGGAGATAAAAAAATCTAAAATAATTTCAGAATAATGTACTGTTTGGTATGGTTTTTGGGCTGGTGGAATCATTGGTCTATTTTTCTTCGAAAATGCAAATGAAAGAGCTGTTACTGTCAATGGAGAGTGCTTTACACAAATGATTGAAAATCTTTAGTAGCCTTAAATTAAAGAAATATAAGACGAAAACGATCTTTATTTCCAACAGGATAGAGTTCCGAGTCAAACAAGACGTCTATGCATTGAGCAATTGCGGTCTAAGTTTCCAGGTCGATTAATTTCACGTAATGATGATATAAACTGGATAAACAACTGATAATAAACATCCAGATTATGCGATTTAACACCATTCGGTTACTTTATTTGTGGTTTTCTGAAAAGTACAGTCTATGTAATAAAATTGCACAGCTGAAAAACAGCAATCGGACCGAAATTGATTAACTTAATGCAGTAATGTCTGAGCGAGTCCTTAAACATTCTTAAACATTCTGGACATTTAAATGATGTTAAGTTTCCCACATAATTGTTAAAAGCCATATTTTCATATAAATAAAAACATCAGATAAATCTTATTATTAAAAAAAATTTCATAGTTGATACTTTTCATAAAAGTAGCTGTCCACAAATCTCTGCTTTTATGTTTTGGTTTTTTTTTTTCTATGTTATTTAAATTTTGTTTGCTGCTGCCGTGAAATCCCTATGCTCGGAGACACGTATTCCACGTAGTTTGAATCTACTTTGAAGCCTGACAATAAGAAATCCGACATTATTTTGAATGGATTTTCATACCATCGCTTCCTTTGACGTATAGAGTAGCCACAAAGCTAACATATGGGGCGATTCATATATATGTAGTGATACCTCAATCTTCGTGTTAACTTTGTATAGTTAATATTGTAGTTGATACTACAAAGCAAAAGTAGACATTTTGGTGTTTATATGATATTGGCCTGGGAATTATATTTTTGTCTTCAATGAGACAGGAGATAAAACAGGATCAATAGATTCTTTATAATAGTAAAACTCATACGATTACACATAATATTATTATTTATTCCATAAGTTTAGATGAAGTACCCAACGTAGGGTGAGTGATAATAATTCACTCAATACCTAATTTCATTACCTTGTCTAAATTTTTCAGGTGTGTAACACAAAAAAAAAAAAAAAAAAAAAAGAAGCTAATGTAGCACAAATCTACACGAATACCATACTATAGAGAAGAATTTTCTATCAGAATTGACAATCTGCTCTCATAAGTATAATTTTATTTCGCTTGGCGAATCTTAACTTTACCCAGTTTGTAAATAAACTCACGTAAAACATAACTTTGGCAATCACACCGCTAACACCTTGGACGTATATTAAACTACTCACCCTTAAAAGTACACCGTCGATTTGCACTACGCTCTAAGCTCGTCTGACCATTGTGTTATATCAGCTAATTTCTCGTACACTGATCACACAGTTAGAGAAAAGTTTCATAAAAGAACCGTATGGCGATATCAGCAAGCTGGAGCGGACTTAATAACTTTTTTTAATAAATTTTAGTGGTCTTTATGTATTCTCGATTTTCCGCTGCTGAGATGATCACATACACTATTCTCTTTGGAATAAGATATTTATTCCTCATCGCATAAAAATTTTTAAGGCAGAAGCAAAGGTATGATAAACTTGTGCAGTAAAGAGGCAATCAGCGCGACAAAATATTTTTTCGGTTTGAAAACACCAATCCAACAGGGAAACCGAAAAAGTTCAAACGAGTCAGGAATGACTGCAAGGCCTTTCTTAAGTGTGCCAAATTTGAATACGACCAAAAACGGAGAAAAAAATAGTACAATGTCGCAAAGGTAGTCAACATTTCGCACCTCCATCAAAAACAAAACCTAATTCTTCATTCCAATGCTCATTTATAATGACATTCCAGCTGTTAGCTCTTTTGATTAAGTCAATCTGTTTACTGTACACTTTGCAGTTGCACATGATATTTCTTAGGTACCAGTACTCCACCGATATTGGAAGTTTCATTTGGGCCCTACACCATCTCGCTATGAATGCTCCACTTTGGGAGGTTGACTGATTCTTTTTTAAGACGTATACCTCGCTTATGGAATGCCCTGCCGAGCTAGTCATTATAACCTGCAAGCACTTGTGACCAGCACTCCTTGGTATTTCCCTTTTTTGCCTACATAACTTTCCATCAAAAAAAATTTAAGGGTGCTATTCAGCTGTTCCATAGCATGTTTCAGATGTACTCGAAGTAGCTCTCCAGTTTAACGATATGAATATTTAAATTCGTTAGTTTGCTAGCCTTATCTGTACAGCTGCTTAAATATTTAGCCTCAACGACTTGCTTCAGTTACCTACCTACATTTTCTTGACTCGATGACTTAAGCCGAATGATCTCTGCGGGTCTCTATTTCGAGAAATGATTTGGATAGGAAGATTTTTTTCGCAAATGTGCAATTGTTTCATAAAAGTTTTTAAGTTTTCGAACTATATCGGTGCATTGCTGAAGCATTTATCGTTCCATTTAATTAGCCGAGTAATCTGTCAAAAGACGACAGCACATTTTTGGAAAAGTCGTAAAATAGGGAAATATAATAGTAAAAGTGAAACCTTTCTTTGGAACACACTGTAACTCCAACTACTTTTTGTTCATTTAAAAAAAAAAAAAAAAGAACGTTTAAAGCTGAAATTAAATAATTTTTTTTTTTTGAATTGGTATAGCACTACTATCCGGGAGAAACATATTATGTAGTTCAATAGGCAAATTGACTTCCTCCAAATTTTTTATAAATTTCAATTTTTTTTTTCTTAACAGATATACTTCTCTAGCTCCACCGAACAATGTAAATGACGTAAAAAAAGAATTAAAAACACCTGCCTGATTTTTCAATTATTATTATTTTTAATTCCAAGTTATCTAGAAATGCAGCACTCATGAATAATGCTAAACACGTATCTTTGGCAAAATTTAAATTTACTTTCGTAGAAATAACATTCGCATTTTTTAAAGTTTATTCTACATTGTATTTTAATTAAAAATAAATACTAGCGCACTTTTTTAGAGAAAGAAAATTGTGTGTTTTTTTCTATCGCAATTTTAAATTCGATTCAAAGAACGATATTGGTCAATCTATTGTACATAAAATAACATTTCGTCACATTGCATTGACATAAATTTAACATACATACAATACATTATTATAAAAAGAATTCAGTTTTATTATTATTATTATTTTTTTCAAACCTGTACAAAATTTAAACCCAAAGTTTTATTCTAAAACTCTCTTGATTCTATAAAAACAATTCTAGCCCAGGCCTCAGTTAACATGCCTTTTCAGCTAGAGGAGTTGTTGAGCACACAAAGTTGGCTGAGGTCCCCTTCCACTTGTGTCCGTCACCTAAGTCGTTCTCTACTGCGTTTTCCCCCTGGGTTGAAGTTTAAATCGAGGTCTGCATCGCTTTACTGACTATGGTTCTCTGCTGAAATACCTCCCTCGTCCTGGGATATCCTAATACCCGCCTCACTGTGAATGATCATCAGTATATCCTCAAGCCCACTTTCGGACGTATTCTAAAATATCGTGATTTATTCCTAAGCCGTACAACTCGCATATGGAATCCCCTGCCTAGCCTTTTAGTTCTTAGTCGTTTGGCCTATATAGCCTTAGTATGTTCGTTTTATGAATTGGTAAAGCTTCCGAACTTCACTTTTCTAGTGGCACCTCTTTAAGATCTCTATCTAGCGCTTTTTCTGTTCCTTCTTTTTTTCTGGAATGGCATTATGTTCTTTCTGTTTCTCCAATTTTAGAGAAGCCTCTCTTGTTCTTTTCTGCTGGACCGCTCTGTATATCAGTTATTTTTTTCAGATTCGTCTGTACTCGTTTTCAAACTAGGGGTTTCCTTGTTGGTAAGTTGAAACCCAGTATATTAGATTCAGCCTCTCTAATTGCTCTTTGGCAGTTATCTCACTAGTTCTCTACCGTCGATGCTGGCGGCATCGGACTCCTCGTGAGGTTAAGATAAACTCGATTGGAAAAGATCTTAATGGTTCTTTGCGTTAAGCTTCCTCACAATGGTTCGTTCGGACATCCAAAATACTGTAAGAGTGTCTACCTATGTTAAAAGCAATCTTTGGTATGAACGTTAGGACTTTCAGGTTTCAGATCGCTTGACAACTTACTTACTAAGGTGCCGCTACAGTCGTGGTGGACCTGGGCCTCAATCAACAAGAGTCTTCAGCCAATTCGATATTTAGCCATATGCGTGAAGTTTCTCTCGATAAATTGGTTAAGTCCCGCTCCAGCTGCATACGGCACCTGAGTCGCGGTGTTCCTCTATTTTTCGAGTTTCGATTCCAATATTTTCCGGATAAGAAAATATGTATCTCCTCCTCCACTAACCGACTATGCAGACAAGACTGAAAATCACTTAAAAAATTCCTCTCTATACTGAAACGAGCACCCTTATCCATTTTTGATAAAGTCCATATCTCTGCGCCATAGAGCAAGACTGGAATTATAAAGATTTTATTCATGTAGGGTCACTTTTGCAGCTCGAGTTAGGGTTTTGTTATTCAATTGCATTCTTTGCCTGTAGAAGCAGCGATTGGAAATAGCTGTTCTTAGTTTGATTTCAGCCCTGGTGGTTTTGTTTGAATTGTTGGCGAAGTTTAAGTAGACAAAATCTTTAACTACCTCAAAGTTATATCTGTCGAGTGTAACGTTCTGTCGCTGACGTCGTAATTGGATAACCTTCCTTTTTGACAGCATATTCTTGGTCTTGCCCTCATTGATTATCCTCGCCGATTCCTCTTCAATACTCGTGAAAGAATCACTGACATGATGCTGCTTTCTTCCGAATCTCATACCTGGAGTACATCTCCCAAATTCCTCGACCGCAATGCTCCTTTTTTTTCTTATTGAGAAGCTGGTGTTCGTTTCTCCTCTTCTAACTGTATTGTATGAATTTTGCTTAGCTGCATGTGCTTGTCGTCGCCGTCGTCAAACCAGTGATTTCGTTGTGGTGATCGAGTAAAACCCACCACATCAATGGCCTTCGATACTTGATGCATGAGGCATAACACCTTCCAGGGGATTAAGACTCGATAGGGAATGGATTTGGTGATCTCTTGCGATTGCAACTGTCCGATGTCTAACTTCTTCACAGTATTAATTTGTCTATATATTGTTCGGGATATCCGCAACAGTCCGCTGGCTACAACAAGGTAGTGGTCTTTGGCTTCGTAATCCTTCTCCTCTGTTGGGGAGTGTGCGCATATAGGACTAATGTTGGAAAATTTAACCTTAATACGGATTGTTACTAAATTTGCTTCTAACAACAAATCTGCAACCAAATAGGTGCTGCTTTTTCTGTCGATAACAATCGCTGCAGTGCGAATACATGTCGCAGTTTTTCATCCTATTTTTGTCCCGCAATCCGCGATTCATAGTCATGGTTTCCCGAGGAAAGATGCATGCAAGATTTTACTGAGTGGAGTTCTTCACTTTGAGTTCCATTTTTCATATTCACACCTGCGAGGATTGTCAGTCCTCGCAGTTTGAAGTGTCAGAGAAGAGATGAATGCAACCTTTAAGGTTAGTCGGTTTCCTCTCCGTCGGTGTTTCGAGATTCTCATGGATGTGACATTCAACATAGTTATCATTACAACTTTGAAGGCCAAATTCTTTGTGAGCATTGGACTAAAATTGGTTTAAAATTTAAATATTTAAGAACTTTTGGTTCGAAGGTGCTTGTCTTGAACAAAGATCCTAAAAAAAATAAATAAATAAATGGCGCGACAGCCCGGTGCGGGCCAAGGCCTAGCTTCTCGCACTCATTTGTGTTTCTCACTTTGTGAATTTTTACACTCCTGAGCAGGGCCTATTGTTTATTGCCGGTTTCGAACGGCTCCCCTGAGATGCTTTTTCATAGGCAGAATTTGACTTTCGAAAAGGGTGATGACGATTTTGAAAAATTTGTTGTTGTGCTCCTAACGGGATAAAGATCCTAACCAGTGTTAAGTTAAGCAGAAATCTGAGGAAAGCATATTCGTGTGGTATTCTCGAGAGAAAGAGGTGTCGCATTTTTCTTTCCTGGAAGCTTCTCATGCTCGAGATGTTTAATTTCTGGAAGTACGTAGAAATCTTCCAGATGATACGTATTTATTGGAAAATTTAGTATAAACCGAGGAAAAATCGATAACAAATGAATTAAAATCTTCGCCACGTCCTACAGTGTGCATTTGTTCTAGGTGAGCAAAATTATTTCGTGTGTAAAATTAAAACTTTTGTTTCTTTTTATGATTAATACTTTATACCAATATTATATAAACAATTTTTTTATTAATGAAACAATGAAACAATATATACCTATATACCTTTAATTTTTTCTTTAAAATTAATTGATGCTTATTCACTTTCGCTGGAATCGAATCCTCATGGTTATCTGATATATTGAACTCAAATGGGGTTTCTTCTAATAACTCCAACATTTTTGATCTAATTTTTTTTTTTGTCTTAGGCGGAGCATGTAAACTAGTAATAAATAGATCTGATGTAAAAAGCAATCTATGAAATAAATCAGTATTGGTGTCAATTCTAGATGTTTTTCTTGTAAAAAGTTCCCTGTATTTTCTATTATGTTTATTTCGTGCCTCTTGGGCATCTTCAGATGATTGGCCTGTCCCTATTGGTCCCTATACAAGATGATATTATATTCTTTCCATGTAATAATACTTTATGCACACCTTAACAGGCATTGAATACCATGAATATTCTCTCAAAAAAAACGCACATGTTTGTTTTGTGTATTCCTGAAATTTATCCACATTGATCTGAAAGCCACAGTTTAAGCATTCTAAAATGGTATGAAAGAGGTTAATGAGCTCCAAATTAACACATGCTATTCTTAAAAGTGCGTTCTTAAAAAATTTGCGTGCTGTATTTTCATCGTTAGTTGTGCCAGCATTTTGTTTGGGTATATCTATCAGTATTCCTAACTCCTTTTTAAACCTTTCTTGGACCTGCTTCTTTTTTTCTGCCAAACTTCGCTACGTACTTGCCATGTTTTTATTTCCAATCTATAGGAAATGTGCAACAAACGTTTGAAAAAACGTATCCATGAATGAAGAAAAGAAAGGAAATTGGCGTTAGCAGCCTTTTTTAAAATGCATCTTCGATTGTTCATTTTACTGGGCTTCGACCCACATAAGTAGCAAGTTTGTGTTGAGGCACATGATGCGACAGCTTTGCACACTTTTCCGTGTATCATACAAAATATCATTGTAGATTTGATAAAAACTTCTGTACTTTCAACCAGTATTTTTGTTGGAGAGATTACCGCAACATCGTTTTCGATTCTATCAACTTCTGCAGCTATAACATCTGCTGATTCCTTTGCAAGAATAAACTTAGAAGGGCGAGCATACCTGGTCGAAGATGGAGCTGGGTTCTACCAACCATGGATATACTAAAAAGGCTTTCTGCAGTAGCTAGATTGTTCAGCTCCATCACATCCTAATTATATAACTATATGCAAATCACTGTTTTGCGGTAAATTTGAAGACCGAAGTACTTCTTGAGCTGTACATAAGCGCACAACAGTGTGGTTAATAAGTTCTTGATTATATGATATACGATTATACCAGTCGGATAGCATAGATGTTTAGCAGCTTGAATCTTATAGTAAGCTGTATAGAAGCTAAAACTTTCAGCTTTGGCTTGTAAGCGCACTATTTTGTACTGATGCGTTGAAAGATTAGTATCAACTATTAAGGCAAGCGCTTGATCTGCAGAAAATTCTGCTGGCTTCCGGTAAAAAGACCCGTAGGCTGACAATTCCTTACTAATTGCAGCCGAATCTTCTTTCCCTTTTGTATTCGGCTATATAATAAAGTAAAACTCTAATTAATTTACTCGCATATTCAATGGGGTAATGCTCACTAACAATATATTATTAAAAAAAAGTAAGACCCTTTACATAATGCAGATGAACTGAAAAAAATAAGAAAATAAAATTTTAAACGTAAGAGGTCACAAATCAAATGCATTTGTCACGTGAAATTCAGCGACTGATTAACACTTGTTGCTTGTGAATTTAAGCGTTTAACGGCAACTTCCAGATACTATACCGTTGCTCCAACATGATTATATTAAATAATTTCTTTTCCGTTTTATAGAAGAAGTATTTTGCTTATAGAATATCATGTGTTTGTAAGCACATGATATATTCCGAAAAATCAATTTTGCTCGCCTAGATTGCCAAAATTGCATACGGTGCGTCCCTTGAAAATCGGAAAGAAAGGGCGACCAAAGAAGTTGTTTAAAACAACACGCAGCTCATCACAACAAGAAGCAACGGAAGATGTAAGTATTGACATAGGTGCAATTGAATCCGAGGATGAAATTTTCCCTTGTGTTGCTGAGGTCAGTTTGACTGATGCCATGAATAGAGACGTGCGAGAAGCGTGGAAAAAGGCAATGGAATCAGTGGTAAAGAGTCTAATAAAGAACAACATTTGGGAAAAGACAATCCGACCACAGTCGGATGTCGCTGGGTTCTTGCTAATAAGTATAATACATCGACGGCAAAGTGGCATGTAAGGTACGAATCGTAATTAAGGAGCATAGTCAAAAGCATGGTGTCAACTCTTATCAGACTTTTGCTCCTGTAGCACGGTTGGAGACTTCGCGTTTACTGCTTACTCTTGAGGCTCAGTTCGAACTTAAAGTCTGGCAATGGAATGGAAGAGAAAAAGTTGGTCGTCAAAGCTCAGTTTGCTGGACCAAGGGCTGAAGCCAATAAAAAATAATGCGTAAGAAGAGAGGAGTCACTCGAGTCGTCGATACTCAAGCTAACTACAGATTCGACTACCGCAAAAGATTAGGCTGTCAGACTTGGATAACTTTTCGGACGTAGTTCATAGCATCCGATGTTTCTCAGGCAATCTAGGTGAATTCAGCTCATGGACAGAATCCTGGGGACTTACGAGCATTTGAAGGAAATCCCAAAATATACTGAATATTATAAGAAATAAAATCATTGGTACTGCGAAAGTTACCTTGTAGTCTTTCTTGCTTAGTTAATTAATTACTTACTTACTTATTTATTTAGGTGATGCTACAGTTCGGAGTGAAACTACGGCTCAACTACCAAACCTCTCCGGTTAGCTCGGTGTTTAGCTAACTGCTTCCAGTAGCGCACTTCAAGTCAGTTAAGGTTTAATTTTCTTGTGCGCGTCACAGGTGAGCTCTTTCTCAATTACGTTATCCCTCGGGGTTAGATTCGAAGACTCTGAGAGTCGATGTCGCTGTACAGTTTGTGTAGTTCGTTGTTGAATCTTCTCCTCCAAAGTTTGTCAATGACAACCGGACCGAATACTTTTCGCAGAACTTTTCTCCCGAAACCACTGAGGGTATCTTTAACCGCTTTCACCAGAGTCCTTGCTTCAGTCCCACAAAGTAGAAATGGTTTAACCAATGTCTTATTTAGAGTCTCTTTAGGTTTTCCGGATAGAACCTTCTTAATTACTTCTTAATTACCTTCCTAGCCCAAGGAAACAGCAGTTGGCAGGAATGATTCTAAGTCTTATTTCCATTAAGGTGTTTTTGGCAGTATGTATAACAGCGCCAAGGTATAAAAAGTCCCTTACTATTGTACTTAGATTTTAGCTGTCGACTATGACCTTCTGTCCAATTCTACGATTTTGTGTCCTTTCTTGTTACTAGCATATACTTGGTTTTACCCTCATTTACCACTAATTCAATTTTGACAGCTTCCGTTTCAATACTAGCGAACGGACCGGTTACTGCGTGTGCTGGTAATTGCATAGACTTTTGAAAGATTATGGATAAAATATTCACTTGTGAGTTCTACACAATTGTTTCAACTATGATTTTAAAAAGTTACATGGCAGAGCTCAGGTTTTTTTACATTAAATATCTCGATTAAGTCTTTACCGAACTTGACGGATCAGCGAGCGTTCCCAATCTTCAATCTGCACAGACGAACTTGGCAGGGATGTCAACAATAGATACAGTCCTATATAGCTCGTGTCTACAAATACCTTTACATGCGGCCTTAACATCGATGAAAAATGATTGGTATCGCTTTGCATTATTTGAGTTTTTTCCAGGACCTGTCGGATTGTGAAGATTTGGTCGATTGTAGGATTTCCTGATCTGAAACCACGATGATAGAAGAAAATCAATCAGAACGTTGACGAAGAATTTCGGATGTTCACATAAAATGCTGACAAGATCTTCTACGCGACGTTGAAGGGATTTTTACCTCTATTACTGATTCAGGTGGATCCACTTTTTTTGGATTGGTCAACCAACATTGAGATTACATTCATCACGTATATGTAGACCCTTCTGACGAGATCTGAGAAATGAATTGGCGTATGCTCTGCACAAAGTCAAAGTCATTTTCAGTGGCTTCGTCATGTCCAGTTGCTGTGTTGGAGTTAAGCTTAGATATTGCTATCCTTACTTCGTGTTGGTTAGGTGGATGGAAACTTCCCTTCTATCCCGGCGTTCGGACATTGCATATATGTCTTGTCAAAGAGCAGGTAGAAACATTCCTTGGCGGCATTGTCCTTGTCTTCTGGGCGCATATAAGGCTTATGTTTCCTTATCGTCATTCCTCTTCCCGATAGCAATCACGTTAATATATATATACCACCGGAAAATAAAAGTACAAGTTTATTCATTTAAATGTATATTGTCCCCTTCAAAGTAATGCCCATGAACTGCAACACACTTATGCCAGCGCTTGATGCAATCCTCGAAACATTTGTAATATTCGGTTTTCGGTATGTCCTTCAGTGCTACCTGCGATTTTTCCATTACTTCATCTGGGCTGCTGAAACGCGTTCCCCATAGTGGTTTTTAAGCCCGATTGAACAGAAAGAAGTCACAAGGAGCCAAATCAGGGGAATTTGGTGGCTGTGGTGTTTGTTGCATTTTTCGTCAAAAAATTACGAATAATGATGGCAGTGTGCCATGGTGCAAAATCCACGAGTTTTCTGCACACAATTCTGGTCTCTTTCGGCGAATTGCTTCACGCAAACGTCTCATAACGCCCAAATAATACTCTTTGTTTACTGCCTGGCCTTCTGTCAAAAATTTATGATGCACTACACCGCTATAAACCATGAAAACCGTAAGCGTTACCTTCTTTTTTGACTGAAAACGAAATGGTTTTTCTAGTTTCGGCTCATTTGGTGAACGCCATTCACTTGCCTGATGTCTGGATTGCGTGTCGTACTCATAAACCCACGACTCGTCTCCAAGGATCATTATCCTTCTGATGAATGTGGGATCAGATTCAGCCTTGCAAATCATATCTTTTGCGACGTCAATACGGTTTTTTTTTTGCATGAAATTGAGGTCTTTCGGCACCAACTTTGCTGCTACACGACGGAAACCCCAATCATTAACAAAAATATCTTGGACGGATCCATAGGCAATGTTCAAGTACTCCGCCATCTCTCTGACGATTAATTTGCGGTTATTGACCAGCATTTCTTTTACTTCATCAATGTTTTTGTCGATTTTCGATGTCGATGGTCTGCCACTGCGTTCAACATCTTCGACTGACTCACGACCATTTTTGAACAGCTCGTGCCACTGATAAACGACCGTTTTTTTTAGAGAATCGTTGACGAAACACTTTTCGAACATTTTCAACGTTCGCGCACCATTAAATCCGTTTTTTACGCAAAATTTAATACAAGTTTGTTGTTGCAAATTTAAATACATTTCTAAAATTATAAAAAATCGCTAACGCACACTCTTGGCTACGTTACTTTTGCAAATTTCAAGCTATGGCGCTAATATTTAGAGGGAATGTCAACAACAGATGTACCAACCTTACAAAAAAAAAAAAAACAGAACTCAAATCGAAACAATGGGAGCGCCACAGGGTGGTTATTCCAGGAGGAAGAGACTCTGCTGGTTGTTCGCCTGAAAGTGGCCTGTTAAAGATGTGAACATTCCACGTACAAATCTAAATGGTCGTTGTATTTTAAAGATTTTCTAGGGTCGTCAATAGTGAGTCCATTAGTTGGTTCTTCATTTTTAATTAATATCTTTTGTTCAGGGTTGTGAGCTCTATAACTGCGTAAGCCAGTATAATGCTTCTGACCAAGCGTACTCTTGCCATTTTAGCCTGTATGTGTTAGGGTGTACTCATGTAAATATGTGGGACCACCACTAGTCGGTAAGGCAAGCACTTTCCTACAAACTTGATTGTTGCGCTGCTGGTCCAACCAAAGTTTTAGTACACTCAGCAGTTTTCGGATGCAAACATGTATACTAAAAACCTAACAAAAAATAGATTTATTTTTCCTAGTTTTTTTATAGCTACGTACAGCTGCATTTGATCCCTTTTTACATGCTAGTATTGAATCCAAGCAGGATTATTCAAAATTATCATATACATACAGTTATAGTTATTCGTTATATATGCGAATCTGTACAGCATTCACAAATAAAAAACACCGCCCGATAATTACCTATATTCAATCTTACCTTACAAGAATTTACACATTAAGATTTAGTTGAGAAGGGTCAATAAAAGATATAAGTGTATGGATGTGGATTAGTCTTAACCCAAATTACCACGACTATGAAATCCTGTCAGACAAATTTAAGACTGTCCTAAGAAATAATAATTATCAAATTATAATTAATACAATAGATTAAGTATGGAAAGAATAAATGAAATATCAAACATAACAAAATGTAGAATAAAAACTTATCATGGGAATAAAAACTAAACCGAAATTGTAAAAGGAGAATTCTTAAATATTGTATGACATACATTACACCTTAGCTAATAATAATAATAATAATAATAATAATAATAATAAGATAATATTCCTTTTGTACTTGTACACGTGGACTTAGAGTTTGGATATATTTAAATTCCCTGAAGTGAAAAAGATATCATTTTTGTTGTTAGCCTAGCAACTACGAACTCATTATCCTTTAAACCAGTGTTAATCAAAGTAATTCTTCATGCATACCAAATTAATTATACAGCAGAGTTCCCCAGTGTACAACCAAAGAAAATCAACACGTTAATAAAGTTAAAGTGTAGTTAGGCGACATCATTTCCCTTAATCAATATAAAGGACCACCAAATATTCACATCGACAACGATACTATCAGATATTCGTCATCACTATGCCACCATAAAAATTGGAGAAAATATGATAACAGCCAACAAGGTCTTGGACAAATTGAAGAGGTTCTGGCTTTAGATATGATGCAGCAATTAAGGAGTTGTTGGACACAGAAAACAAGCTCAGCCTCGCAGATCGTAATCTTACCAATTCTTAATAGCTGTTTAAAAAACTGATTGCTACCCCATGGGTATAAAAGATCCGAAAATAAACAAAACAGGTCATCGCGTATAAATCAGCTTGGAAAATACACCCAAGCAAAACATCAATCTGCCTACACATTCGAGTCGGGGTCAGAGTATTCCCGAAGAAGGCAGACCTCTCGTAAGGGGCGACTAAAAACCGCCCTCTGTATACCGAGCGTGTAGAGTGTAGAAACCATGCAATGCAAAAACCTGCTTTGCTGGGAAATCCACTTTCTTCGGACGTTGGGTCTACGGATTTTTAGAAGAGCCATTTATTGCATTTAATAAACCCGTTTGTAAAAAGGTTACCGATGTCGAGATCTACACCATTTATATCTCAAATAAATACGTACGAAACAAAAAGTCCGACGAAACGAACAACGGCGAAAAGTAAAAGCCTCAGTGAGGAAAATATGGAACTTCAGTCCAGGTTACACAATTCTGGATGGCTTAAACGTTCTGGACAGTCAACACTCCACGGACAGTGTGTTGAGATCTTTGCTGCGGAAAACAACTTGACTCAAGTTGTAAATGAGCCCCCGCATATGCCAGACGTTGATAAGCATACCGCCAACACCCTGGATTTATTTTTAACTCCCCACGTAAAGGTCAAACTGAAATAAAAAGTTTCTTAAGGGGCCGCTGCTATTGATAAATCGAAAATTTGAAAAAAAGCAATTAAATTAAAAAGAAAAGCGGTAAATGTAAAAATAAAACACCGAACTTTAATTAAGCTAAATAAATTTAAAAATGAAAATAATATCCATTGTGTTGAGGATAATTCATTAAATTTTGTTGCTATCATCCAAGAGAATAAAACTGTCAAAGTCAAATCTAATAAACTCTTTCGTGATTCGAAAGAATCATAAATAAATAAAATCTGTTTTCGGGGGGTTAAAACCAATTTGTCAATAGGCCTATCCGACGCTAAGGTGCAAAGTTTGTATTAATAAAATACGAGGTTAATAAATGAGTTTTTTGCTTAAACAAAAAGCGATCACAGTAATTTCAGGAGCATCAGGAATAAAAACAACAGAAAATCAACATGAATTTTTATTCATCAGACAATTCTTCACAAAATTCCATTCAATACCAGGCACCAGTGTGAACCAAATTTATAATTTATTTTTATTATTTTTTCTGGGCTAATTATAACAGGTCCTGTGGAAATGGACACGAAAGTTTAGTCCTCAGTGCCTAGATGGTGCTAAATTAATCGCCAAAATGTAGTGCACTTTAGAGGGGAAGTATTCGCTTTGGCAGAAAGCCAACTTTTAATGGGCTGTGAGCATTTTCGTTGCAAGGAACGTGCAACAATTGCATTAAGTTCACCATCATGTCCTGCAATTATACTGCTGCCATCAGGCACGAATACATTGTGAAGACGAACTCGAAAATTGGTCAAAAAGGAACGCGAATTGGCAGTTTGTGTGATTTCTTATTGTGCCATAAAAATTTAAATTGCACTTATTCGTAAGTGCAGCCTGCAAGAGATTTTGCCATGCAACTGGTGCTTCCTTGTTGTAAGGATAATTTAATAATCTGTTGAAATATTAGTTTGATAATAAGCAAAGTGTGATAACTGTGCTTGAAAGTCGGCAGAAAGGCGCTTAAATGAGCTCTGGTCCAAAAAGATAACGTGAATTCCGCCGGGGAAAAACAATAGATTACGGATAGCTGACACATGGCAATGCCAATACCAACGCTGCCGCCACTGGCACCATTGCTTTGCTTCCTAATTGGCAGTAAATTCCGTTTGAAGCTGGATTCTCCAGAAATGCTGGAAATTAATATAATTTCAACATTGAAACCAACTACATAAATTTAAATTTATCAGTTGCTTCGTTAATTGCTAGTCTTGTTCAGAAAGAACCAATGGGAAATCAGTTGATTGCGGGGGATAATATTGTATACCCCATAGTGTTTAGGATGTGGCGTTTATTGTATATAAATCATTTTTTGGGATTTGTATTTTTACTCCAGTTAATTTTGGAAAACTAATATTTAACACCATTTATCATTTGGGTATCGTTTGGGCTGCGATGTTGTGGGTAAAAGTTTTTCAATTGTTTTCAGGGGATTGTTGTAGCCTCAAATTTCCAATATCGCATTTCACAATGGGTATTTTCCTTCTCAAAGGCGAAATGTGATCGAGAAAAAGAAAATACTCCAAGTTGTTCAAAGAAGACACGTTTTCCTGGAAGATTTTCTACTTAGTCATTAACTAATTAGTATTTATTTAAAAAGATTTTTTGAATTGTATACTACAAAGGAACTCAAATTTTGGAAACCATACTGTGCTCATGTTATTGAATGTGAAAGATCTTGCAGGTAAATATTGGTTGGGCTTGTTCAAGGCTATTCTTTTTTGAATGTATTTTTTTGACTCAAAAGTTGAAAATGTAAGCCAGAATTGTATTGTATATTAGTAAGTAAGTAAGTAGTAAGAATATTTAAATTGTTATAACGCTTTTACTTACTTATTTTTTGAAAACCGTTATAATTTGTATCCGTCATTTTTGAAATGAACTCTTATTTGATTTTTGATTTATTTATTTATTTAGTGGATAATCCAAAATTAAAATTCATTAAAATTTACAAAAAATTACATAGAATTTACATCTAGTCTTATACTTATGAAAAGAACAATCAACAAAGAAAACCTTATATTTATCTATAAGGAAAATTGTATTTTACAAAATGAATTACTTTTCTTTTGAATGTGGCAAAATTCATTTCATTTTTTAATTCACTTGGCATTGAGTTAAAAAGATTAAAGCCTTTATATACAATACAATACTATTTTGTGTAGCATTCGAACGGTATGATGGCAATCGTAAGTCATTTTCATTTCGTAAATGGTATGGTTGTGATTCTCGAACATAACGCATGTATTTTTGTAAGTAAAATGGTAGCATATTTAATTTTATTTTAAATATAAAACATAAAGCATTGACTAAAATTCCTTGCGACACACTTAACCATTTTAGCATATTTAACATTAAAAATACCTATGTATATCTGCTAAGTTTTAAAATTATCCTCATTGCCTTATTTTGTAATCGCTGTATATTTAGTAACAAGTTATCACTGCATAAGAATAAAATTGACGAACAGTACTCAAAATGTGGCTTGAATAATACATTAAATATATTTATTGCACTTAGTGTTGAAATCTTATTACGTATTCTACTTAAGAAATATATTTTTTTGATACTTTTTTAATAATATAATTAATATGCAAATTAAACTTTAACTTATGATCAATAATAACACCTAAATATTTATTCTCTCTGACTTGTTCCAATAATTGGCCTTCTACAATACATTTAAATTAAGACTATGACTATAATTAAATAGTATACATTTTAATTTTGACACATTTAACTTTAGTTTGTTTATTTTCAGCCATCTGTGTAGATTAAATAGGTCATGTTGGATCTTTTGTTCACCTAGGATTGAACCTTGAGGAACCCCAAAATTAGTTTCAGCTTTTTCGGAAGACACGCCATTTACAACCGTTCGTTGGGTACGACCACTCAGGAATGACTCAAATCAATTTAATTCATTGCTTATAATGCCGTAACTTTTTAATTTACACAAGAGAATACTTTTGTCGATAGTCTTGAACGCTCTTTTGAGGTCAAGAAAAACCGCTATGACAAAATTGTTTTCCGCGATTTCCTCTTTCCAGTTTATTATGACATTATCCAGTGCCGATTCACAGGAGTGCCTTCGTCTAACCCCAGATTGACTTTCTAGGAATAGATTATTTGATTCGAAGTACTCCTCTAATTGTATTTGGACTACTTTTTCTAAAATTTTTTCATGTACAGGAAGTGCATGAAATTTTCACAAAGTACGGTATCTGGTATTTTTTCAATGGGGGTTATAACAGACTCTTTCCAGGTTCCGGGAAACACGCCGGTTAACAAAGAACACGCACAATAACAGGATCGATTATGTTTATTGCATCTAGCAGCATTTTTGGACTTCAAGGATTAAAGTCTTTTTTTGGTTCATAGTTTTTAAGATCATTTTCACATATTGAACATCAATACATTTAAATTTGAAAGACGCACTCACATATGTGTTTAGCGGGGTATACCGTACAAAGGGAATGGTTCTATTTATATCAGTAATACTATCTATGAAAAAGGTGTTAAATTTATTTGCCATAGTTTTATCAATTTTAATAATTTCACTATTAAACTTTATATTTTTTATTGGATTTTTCCTAACATTTAATACATACATTTTGATAGCTCTCCACATAGATTTTTGATCACGTGAACTTAGAACTATTCGTTTAATATTTTCATTTTTTGCTTTCACTACTTCTATTTTGTACCTATTTCTAGACTCACGATAGGCATTCCATAATACCTCACTATTTGAAAATCGACACCTTTGATATTTTTCAGTTTTAAACCGTTTCTCATGTTCCATAACATTTCACTAAACCAGTCGTTTGATTCGTTTTTTATCACCTTAGTAACTACTAACAAGTTCGTTATTTTTAAAAGTTCATTCTCAAGTATTCTACCTATTCTATCTATTATACTTGAGTATTATGTAAGCTCTGTATTGCGGTACTGTTCCTTAGTTTTGATAAAAAAAAAAGTGGTTTTCTATATTTTAGGATTTGAATTGTATTTGATATATTTTTTTTTTGTATATTTTTCTAGTGAGAATAATTGTATTAATAATGTTTTATGGTCACTAATTTCCATATCAATGATTACTTCAGCCTTAACATTGCTTTCCGATTCCGTTATTATATAGTCGATCAATGTTTTGCTACTATTTGTTATCCGTGTAGGTTCAAGCACGACCTGTTTGCACCGATTTTCTATTTCTATATTATTTCTTAATATATTTCTGTATGGATCTGTTTTGTCTAACCAATTAATATTTATATCCCCGGCAATAATAAATCGTTTATTTGTCTCGAGTAGTATTTTCATTTTATTACAGAATTCACGTTTGGATGAGGTATGTGCACGATAAATTGCAACTAAATACGATACACTGAACAATTGTTAAACGTTATTTTACACTCAAGCCACCATATCCTATCTTCCATACATTTTTGAATATCGCTTACTTCAAAAGCATTTTTTACATAAACACACACACCACCTGTATGTCTAGATTCACTATCACAGCGGAACGGATTTAGGAACCCGTCGACAAGGATTTCGGCGTCCTCAATTTTTTCAGTTGTATGCGTTTCTGTTAATATTATAAAGTCGAGGTTTGAATCTGCGCAATTTTGTTGAAGGTCAGTTAGATTTCCTGTTAAGCCTTGTATATTGCAATATAAACCGCGAATGCTTTTTAATTGCTAAAGTGTGATTTTGTTTTTTTCTGATTGTAGTAATCTTTTATATATTAAAAATATTACGCAGGGTTTAACTCACAGTAAGGTAAGGCTGGTGGTTCGGAGCTGTAAAAATAGGGTGTAAACTGTACACACCAATTGTGCTTACTTTATATGCAAGTGGTAACCAACTCGACTTCATAAGCATATAAGCTGACCAGCAGACAAAAATAGCAGCGCTGCAAGCGGGATAACGTACGAATTCGCAGATAGAATCAACGGTGAAGCAAAATCCCGGAACAAAATAAATAAAACCGTACCTGGGCAAATCCAACATATTTATATCTTAAGCCGGTAAGGATTTCCGAGACTTAGTCAAGGTATTAGTAATAGGATGGTGGCGGATGGGCCCCTAATGGACCAATGAAAGCGCTCACATCTTAGAACGGGTTACTTCGTCCTAAGGGTCTCTGTAATGGAAATGGTCCGCCGGGTTGGTGGTTACCCGATCGGGATAACGACACCACCATAGAGAAAAAAAAGCACATTTACGAAGCAACATCAAACCCGGATACGGACAGATCCACGCTTGGTAATCCCTGCAAATGTATCCCGATTTGTGGCCGTGGCTCAAGTTTTAGTGTATTGGCTTCTCAATCAAATGCTCGAAAGACATTTTAATGGCAACTAAAATCTCGCGAGATGAATGGTTGCCTAAAATATAACAACAAATCAATTTACACTAATAATTTAGTCCCCATATTAAATGTTGGATGCCAAACATGGAGCTAAATAACCACTGATCCTTAAAATCTCTCTCTCTCTCTCTCTCTCTCTCTCTCTGTCTAATTCTCAGAAAAACTTAACTTTAAAAAAAAAAAGAAAAAAAATAAAGGACAATTAAAAACTTCGGATCTGTAGCTGGAATGTTGGGTCTATTAATAGGTCACGTGCAGCCAAACTACTAGTGGAAGTCCTGGACTGCTGCAAACCAGATGTACAGGCATCCATGAAATGTGATGGTATGGACCGAACAAAAAACTGAAAAACTGCGACGTTTTCTACGGCGATTGTTATTGACGGCAAAAGCAACGCCTATTTAAATGCGGGTTTCTTGTTGAAGGCAGACTTAGGCAAGAAGTGTTGAGTTTCCGACATTTTATCGAGCGCCTCGTAATAATCCGTATGAATTTGATATCAGCTTTATATGCGAGTGTGATGACGTCACCAAAGACAACTTCGACGGGATCTTGGACAAGAACTACGGGCAGTGCCCGTACCAGTGCATTGCTCGGCGTTTTTTTATGTTAATTTGGGATGGTAGTATTCTCGGGAAGTATAGATTGCGCGAAAATTGATCTGATAATGAATTAAGGCTAATCGCCTTTGCGGCGGGGCGTAACATTTTCGTAGCTATCCTTCGGTTCACTCATCTCGATATGCGTAAGGTGACTTGAAGCTCCTGATCGAGTCGTTGCAATCGATTCAAGGCACTCCTCAGTGACGAAGCCTTATACTACAACGGGCGGCTACAATCGTAAGAGATCGCCAAATTTTTTTTCCGATTTTAATCCAATTTAATCACTTAAGAGGTCCTATCCCGTCAGCAACTAGGATGGAAAACCAGTAAAAACATTGCCAGAAAGCCAACAGAGATGCGCTCTGATGTCCTAGGTTTCATTGGACCACCGGTCGAAGATTGAGAGATGCAACTCCAGGAATGAGTATCGGAAGTCTTATCAAAAGATAAAAAAGTTACGAAATTTTTATTTTATTTTTTTTTTTTGTAAAGAACTTAACATTTAAGTGGGTATGAATACACTTATAATGTCTCATCATGTGTTAAGTTTCTTGGAATATGGGATAGAGAGAGAGAGAAAGAAAAATGTTAGGGCTCAGTGGGTATTTCACTCCATGGTATTCGAAACCGGACCCACTGGACCCACCTGCATAGGCGGTGAGTGGAGGAGTAGGTACAGCGCACCGTTCGGACTCTAGAGCGACATCGACTTAGCTAGAAGAGTGAAGGTCCAAGGACTGAGGTGGTTGAGTCATGTAGAGCAACTAGCTAAAGACTGAGCTGGCTAGATACGCTTGTTGATTAAGGCCTAGGTCCACCCCGGACTGCAACGCCGCCTTAAGTAAGTAGGGTAAAGTTGACTTTAACAGCAAGGGAAATTGTGTGTTTGAGGTAGCAAATATAGTCCATTACATTCGTATTAAGATGATTGCAATTGTTTATGTCCGAGTTTTTCAAACGAACTGTAGGATTTTGCTTGCACTTTGCTTAAACAAAAAAAAAAAAAAAAAAAAAAAAAAAAAAAAAAAAAAAAAAAAAAAAAAAAAAAATGAAAAATAAAAAGTTAAATTGCGACATGTTATTTTATATTGGTGTCTGTAAGGCGTAAATATTGGGTCTGCACGAAAGAATATTACATTATTGCTTGTTCGGGTTTTTACCGAAACCTCTAGAAGATTTCGAAAACTCAAGAGCTTTTCAAAGAAAAACCAAGCTGCAACAAATAGGGTGCCATCTGGCAGCGAAGATCACAAGACACCATCTTTCGTCTGTTGCCTTTCCAGAATGTAGAAGCCACCGAGAATTGTGTGTATTGAATTCACCCGTAATAACAATTTCAATATATGAGGATAAGGGATACAATTCTTAGAACGGCGTCAGAACTCATCAAACTTGTTAAACTTTGAATTGCTGTTCAGTTTAGGGCTTCCGTAGTAGATAATTTGCTTACGGAGTTAGAATTTTAATCACATACAATTGTAACACGGACTACATTGTGGTGGAGTTTGGTAAACTGCATCACTATACACGTGAATGGCGAAGCCGTGGTGAGAAAAGAATAATGACACTAGTTTGTAATCAGGTAGCTTCAAATCAAAGTGATCTGAGAGGTGTGAGCGGGGATCTACTTGTATTTCATTAAGTTTCAAAACAACTAGTCTACGTATAGACCACGTATATTGGTTATATTCACTCTAAACTCCTGAAACATTTCGAAAAAAAAAACACACACACAAAAGACGCCAAAAATTGATAACGAATTTTTGTTGACGGGTTAATAAAATCCTTTTAGGTGGAAGGGGTAATTTTCTAAAAAATGACTAAAAATTAAAAAAAATATATTCAAAAACAAAGGCAAGACTTACATACAAAAATTAAAGGTTTTCTGAAAGCCAGACACTTTTTCTTTTATCATTTGCTTCAACCTAGTTATAGTAACAGTTTTTGGAAAAAAAAAACTTTTAAACTCAAAATTTATCAAAAATAAAAAAAATTTACTGTTTTTTTTGATTCAAAGTTGTGAAATTAGGTACTGAATTAGCTATAATTATTTGATGTCCCTATAAACTCTTAATCGAACACTGAAAACTAGATAAGAAAATTGAAAACTACCAAAACTACTTTTTTATTAAATTTTTATTTTTTGTTTTTTTTTTTTCGTTGACGTTAATGAGTACAGTACAGCAGGTCATTTAGCGTTACTCTGAAAATGCACCGCGAGGAGGTAGACTTACATTGCATTCTATGTTCTAGTCGGTAAGTTAAGTCAGTGTTCAAATGTTTTAAAAATGTATGCCAGTCTCGTCAGAGAAGCCATCGTCTGTATTTTCGTTTCCGTCGAGTTCGTTAAGTTCGTTTTTGATGGCGAGGAGTCTAAGCTACTGTGAACCTTAAAATTATATTATATGGGTATGTAAGACACAAACATACATATTAAGAATTTATATAAATTTGCTGCAGTCGTACAGTAGGTGGTACCTAGGTAATGTGCATTTTTTATAATGCATTACATTTTTATATCTGAAAATTTTAAATGTGCAATTTTGGGCTACGTTAATGTATTTGTATTTAGAAAACAGCTATTGGCACTGGATATATAGGATAAATTCAAAGTTTCTTTAAATCCGAATCTTTAAATGCAAAAGAAACTTTGCATACTTCCATACCCTACTGTATATATGCCGTAATGCTGGGTGCTAGCACTGTTTATATACCAAAAAAACTAAAACAAATTGAATAAAAAAGTAGCTTTGGTAATTTTTAATTTCCTCAAAACTAGAAGACCTAAAACCATTGGTTTTTTGTGTTCAATTCAGAATTGATATAATAATTGACCACAAAAATAATTTAATTTAAATTTAGGATTAAAGAACAGACGTCTGGTTTTCAAAACTGGTATAGTACTTCATTGTAAGTGTTGCCGTTGTGTTTTTAATAATTTTTTTTTGTTATTTTAAGTCATTTCTTTTCCTAAATTTGCACCTACCTCCTAAACGATGCTAGATAGACCTCCCTTTCCACAGTAAAAAATGCTTGTTTTTGACCCCTCTACAAAAAATCGTTATCAATTTTTGGCGCCAAAGTTATCGTACTCGTGCCTTTTTCAAACAATAATAGTAGCATGCCTTATTGTGGTTGGGTAACCTCTCCTAGGTGTTTGGTGCCCTTTTCTCTTATGGCTTAGGACTGATGGATTTTAATAAATTAATGAGTATGACAAACAACAATGCAGATATAAGGTCTGGTCTTATCCAATTATTAAGAATAGTTTTAATGGCGGTCATACGATCCGTTTATATCGATTTCCATAAAATTTGTTAAACCCTACTGATATGAAAAAGCACAAGAAATACTTCCTTGCGATATTTGTTTGTGAGCAATGCGTACTGGTATTCTTACCTCTTCCTGAAATGTTCGCTGTTTTCAACGTCACTGCTTGTATTCTCTGCTCTTTGATTATCAGTAATCTTAAAAATATTAGCCCGTTAGCAAGTGGTCAATGTTGCTTTTCTTTCCAGGCTTTTTCCTCTTTTTTTAAATATGGAAAAGCATCTTCCAACTTCCGATAGCAAAGCCTACCCCGTGTACTGTAACTACTGCTTTTTTCGCTATCTTTTTGCACAGTTTGTACTCTAACTTAAAACGGTCCTTGTTGATTTCGCCACTTATGCCGTATTTAATCCATTAGTTAATTAAATGTAGTTTTCACCACAAAGCTTTATTATTTATGTTAACTTGATCGATACATCGACATTAGCCTTTGCACTACTCTTGCTTTTTTATGTGGCATTGTTTCGTAAAGTTTGTGTGCTTATTGGGTTCATTGCATTTTTCGTATTAAAAACATTCCAGCTTATATTTTCTGTCTACTGATACTGGTTTCCCATATCGGGTCAGGTTCTCCTATAACATATCCGCACCTACTAGATAGGATTTAAAATGTCACTCAGTCAATTGACACTCTCGAACACCGGCGCAATGTCTCCTGTCTCACCTATCGCCATTTTCACCATCAGTGCTCCATCGAAATTGGTATTAGCATTCCGCCCCTTCGAACCTTTAATTGTAGTACCCGTCTCACAATAAATGCTCATTAGTTTACCCTCAAACCCACTTTAGAACGTACTCTAAAATATTGTGACTCGTTACTGAGCCGTACAACTCGCTTATGGATCGAAGTACTTTTGGTATTTCTCTTTTCTTCTCCCCTATGTGCAAACATTAGGGGTATGCAATATTTTGAGCCTATTATATGTAAAAAAAATTGTTCTTTGTTTGGTTTCTTAATGAACAATTTGGTTCTTTTGTTAGAATTAAACTCTTCTTAAATTTAATTATTTATGGTGAGTCGTAAATACTCACCAGTTAAACTTAGAACGCTGAGAATATACAGCTTAATGACTTTGTTCGAGCAGTACACGGGTCAATAATATTATTAACTATAAGTTTGTAAATCAAATTTGGAATATCTTGAAGAAAGGTCGTTACATAAGCATAGTCATTATTGAAGTTCATAATATATGTATATAATTTGTGACTTTTTCCTTAAGTTTTGATTCGAAATAATATTTGACGAACTTTCAAAAAGAATTCCTTCTAATGAAGTTGGTTTGATTTCACATTTATAAGTAAATGCAGTTAACAAATGTTGTTAGAGACGAAAATTCATGTATTAAATGGGACAAATACTTGTACATCTTTGTAGTTTTTATTATGTATATATATGTTTATAAAAGGTGTTCTTTTACAAATATTTTTTGATTCGTCTGAAACTTTTTTATGAGTTGTACACTCATATGTTATTACGAACACGGACATATATAAATTTCCTTTTTTTAAATTTTTTTTTGGGAAATCGGAGCCCTTGTGTTTTGAAGAGTTGTCAATAAGACGTATTTTTAAACGTCCATATTTCAGCTCCTATATATCGTAGCGAGGTTTTGTTTTAGATTTAAACTAATGAGTTGAAAATTTTCAATTATTGTATATTTGTTCATAATTAAGTATTGTCAAAAACAAATGAAAATTTAAAGTTAAATTTACTTAAAATAAGCCATAAAAATGTATTTCGTTGAATTCCTCAAGCGTTTTATGTACATAAAAAAAATATTTTTAATTGATAATAATTTCTATAACTAATATCACCAAAAATTTAATGAATAATTTAATGCCGCGTCGTACCCCGTACTTTTTTTATTTAATAAACGTTTTCGCTTTATTTATTTGAATTTATGTTTATATTCAAAAAATAGTTTTATGTAAAGTTATTAATAATGTATAAAAATCACTTTCAATGTCACTAAAAAAATATTATTAATTTCTAAGGAATTTAATTAAATTGATAGATATACATTTCGTTACTGCGCGTAAAAAAGGGGATAATGCAATATTTCTTGAAATTTTGGTAATGTCAATTCGGCACCTATATGACAATATCTACGCCGTGTAAAATGGGGTAATGTAGTTGGACACTGAGATATTGAAGATGAAAAACTATGACGATTGCTATCGATAGCAAAAGTATTTGGATGCGGATTTATTATTGAAGGCAGATTTAGGCAAAAAGTCTTGAGATACTCATAAGAATCCATATTAAGGCTAAATTTTCCAATATTACCCCTATATGAGCGTGCGCTCATATGACGACGAAACCAAAGATAGCTTCTACGGGCATTTGAATACGACCTACAGGCAGTTTCCAGGTTGTTAAAATTAAGATGCGCCAAGCGATTTCAATGCAAAGCTTAGACGAGTGTGCATCCTTGGTAGAAATGTTGGAGAGAATAGCCTACGCAACACCACCTCCAATTGCGGATTTAGGCTAATCAACTTTGCGGTTGAGCGAAACATTGTGGTAGCTAGTACACTGCTCTGCATCTCGATAATCATAAGGGAACTTGGAGAACTTCTGATCAATCAACCGTCAGCCAGATTTACTACGCTGCGAATAAGGCAAGGCATTCCTTCAGAATGACGGATGCCTGACCGTTCCGAAGTGCTAGCATCGACTTGAATATGCCCTGAATATAGCAGAGACAAGTTAATACTGTGAGGAAGGCTAATACTGTGAGGAAGGCTAATACTGTGAGGAAGGCTAATACTGTGAGGAAGGCTAATACTACGTCGGACTGCTACAATCACATCAGATCGCGAAATCCCTTTTCGATCGAGTCTTCCTTAATGTCATAAAAGCTCCTATGCCACCATCATCAAGTATCGAAAACCAGCGGCAACATTGCCAAAAAGCCATTGAGATACCACAAAGAAACCCTGGTTTGACGACGAGAAATACTAGAGCTGCTCACGAGCTCTACCAGCAAAAGAAGAGAGACGAACACCCGCTTCTCAAGAGGAATAAAAGGGAGCATGATTAGTGCACGGTCAAAAAAATTGAGGAAATGAGATTTGGAAGTTTAACCAAAAGGTAAAAGAAAGTGCGATGAACACAAACCTCGAACCGATGCCTATAGAGACGAACAAGGGAACATAGTAGCAGAATTGCAGCAGATACTGAGGATTTGGAAAGAGCATTCCTGTAGACTGTACCACGGCCATGATGAACTTGATATTGCTGTCAACAGAACAAACTTTTTAACCTGGACGATGTAGAACAACATTGCCGTTCAGCCAACCTGGATGAAGTGAAGTTAGCCATATCTAAGCTTAAGTCCAACAAATTTGTTGGAGTGGACGATGTGACTGCCAAGCTCTTCAAAGCGGAAGGCGATGACTTCATAAGTGCATACACCAACTCATCTGTAAAATATGATCAGACGAAAGTATGCCCGATGAATGGAGCCTCAGCATTATTTGTCCGATCCTGAAGAATGGAGACCTTTGAACTGCACCAACTACAGAGGCACCAGTCTTGTTAACATCGGCTAAATGATCCTATTTGCTGTATTGTGTGAACGTCTGAAACCGTTCGATAAACCGAATTGGTCCATATCAGTATGGCTTCAAAGTAGGAAAGTCCACCATCGTCCAAATGTTCACTCTACGGCAGATCTTGAAAAATACTCATGCTCTCCAAATCGATACACAATATATATTAATCGATATTAAAAGGCCTCGTATGACAGCAATGTATAGTTAGACATCACTGCCGAACTGCCACACTATCAACAAGAAAGAACAATAAACATCGACGTCTTGGACAGAACGTCGTCGCTCCGCTATTAATCTAAACAACGACATCAGCATTGAAATCAAACGAAGAATAATTCTCGCTAATCTTGACATGCAGATCCCTCTCTCGGACAAGATAAGTAACCCTATTTAAGACCTTAATAATTCCAGTCCTGCTCTATAGGGCAGAGGCAGGAATAATATAAAGTGGATGAGGGTACCCTTGGGTGCTTTGAGAGGAAAATTCCCCGCCAACAGCGCAGGGAAAGCGCAGTAAAAGAAGACCGCGACTCACGTGGCACACGCAAGTGGAAGGGGGCTGTAACCTACTTATCGTACGAAACTAAAGGCAGCTAGCTAATGATCGAGCTGGTTGGTGGATGATTCGGTGAGGCCCAGGTCTATTCCGGACTGTAGCGTCACCCAAAGTAAGTAAGTATGTAAATTTAATTGAAATTGAAAGTGCCGCAATATTATAATTGCTCTCCATGAAGTGTTGTTTAGAACTGTGTTGAAATATTCATACACGTTGTTTAAAAAGGAATCTTAATTTATTTTGTTGAAGCAACGAAAAGCAATATCTGAAAAAAGATTTGTAAGTTTCAAGGATTGAATTAAATCCAATGAATTTAAGTTGCCATCCAAGAAAAAAAAGGGAATAGCTACGAGAAAAGCTACAAAAAAAACATTACGTTTTTTTTTAGCGGCAAGCAAAGTCAGAAGTTGTTGATTTAATTTTTACATAAAGTGCTAAGGTGTTTAATGAATAATTGGAGAAGAAAATGACAAGCGAAGATAGTTCATTTGGAAGTGAAACTCAAGAATTTGTAAATAACATCATTGATGCTTTAAGCACAGGCTTTGTTTGTCTCGGAACATCTCCTTTAAAAGCAACAAAAGTGGCACAGAAACTATTGTATATTCAGAAGGAAAAGACAGAACATAACTATGAAATTTAAGCAAAAATTTTTTTTTCATTACCTTCCCGATATTTCTAGAGTTAATGAATATGATGATGTTGAAATTTTGTGAACTTTGCAAGAAAAATGTAATACAAAAAAAAAAAAAAAAAAAAAAAAAAAAAAAAAATCAATAAAACGCTGCAACTGAAAATTGTATCTATTGTTCATCATTGGACATTTTTCAAAATATCATTCAAGAACATTTTCCTGCGGCAACAAAACACATGATAAGTGTTGCTAAAAAATAGCTTCTGAAAAAGAATATGATAATTGGATGATGGAATATGATGAGTACAGTGTAATCACACCTGGTGAAAAAGATTATATTTCTGTAAAAATTGATGGGATGAAGATTCCAACGCAGAATTGGATCTTAGTAATTTTAAAAAAAAGTTAAGTTAAGTCTCAGGAATAAGCCACTGACGGTTGACGCTTTGGAAGCCAACACTATTCGTGTTAATAGCGACTGGTATCTCGCGGATAACACTCGCTCGAACGAGTTACCCAAAATTGGACCTTCCAAATGGACCACCTCAGACATGATATCATTTTTAAATCATGAATGCCATGAATCGTTCTTTTAACCGATAATAAAAATTTTAAGTTCGCTTTCAAATTTATGTGTTTTATTTTACATTATAAATCAAACCTCACGATGAACTATCCTTAACGACGAATTAATTTCGCTTCTCAGAGATCATCTGAGTCTCAACTCAACAACACAAGTTTTTATTGAGATTGCAGAATGAAGGCGAACCGGTAGCTCAATATTTAGGAGAGTTGAAGAATCTAAGTGCACATTGCAATTTCAAATGTAATGTATGCCAGAAATCAATTGCATAGAAAGATGCGGAAAGAATAACCACAGAGCAAATAAATGTCAAGCATCTAACCTCTTTTGCAAAAAGTGTCGTAGTAGTGGCATAAGTTTTCATTAAATAACAATCACGTCCGAAAGAGACAGACATACACGCTGTAGAAGAAAACGATAGCCCATACGAACTGAATGCGCTGACTACAGTACATGCAATAGGCTTGCACCAAAATATGGACAGAACAAACACTGAAGATAAACGGCATAGTTCTCGACATGGAATTTGACACAGGGGCCCATGAATTATAACACGTGTCTTACTAGCCAAATGCGAAAATATTACCTACAAACATACTGCTAAAAACGTTCACTCATGATATCTTCCCAGCTTCGGGGAAATCAAAAGTATTAGTGGAGTATAAGAGGAAGATCACATGTAATTTATACCTGGTAAAAGGACAATTTGACACACTATTAGGACGCAAATGGGTAAATACATTAGGATTATTTCAGATTGATGAATTAAATACATTTACAGGAAAAGACATAAGCCATTTGAGGCAGCTTTTATACGAGCAATATGAGGATGTTTTTAAAGCAAAAATCGGAACGGTGCCAAATGTAAAAGTGGTTTTGAATTTACGCGAAGGTACTACGCCTATTTTCGTAATTGAAGATGAGATTGCAAGACTAGAAAGGGATGGTATTCTTGAGAAAGTCGAACACTCGAAATGGGGAACGCCTATTGCCCCAGTCGTCAAGTCAGACAAATTTATACGCCTATGTGCGGATTATAAGGTGACGTTAAACAAATGCATAGTTAACGATAAGTACCCCATTCCGAAAAAAGATGAACTATATCAGAAACTTAAATACGGAGAATATTATTGCACTTTCGATATTTATAAAGCGTATTTACATATATTTAAGCTTGTCTGAGGAAAGCACTCTCTTACAGACAGTAGCACTACGAAGGTTCTATACAAGGTAAATAAACTTATGTTTGGCATCAAGACGGCACCTAATATTTGGCAGAGATTTATGTATAAACACATAATCAATGACTTGGACGGGAGAGCCTGTTTCTAAACTGCAGCTTAAACTACAATTCGACGGAACATTACATAATTCTCCATATAAAGGCATGGAAGGTGAACTGATGTTCCATGATGGATGCCTCTACCGAGAAACAAGTATTATAATACCCTCCGCACTACGTTTGAAAGTTCTGAAGAATCTACACTCCGGCCTTAGCAAGGAGCTACTGCTATAGACCCAGAATCGTGTTGTCGTGATTGTGTGAAAGTTTAAGCTGAACCAAATAAAGTTGAGGTACCACAATTTCCTTGGCAACGCCTACCTATTGAATTTTATTTCTAAGTGATTGTTTTTGTGAAAACAAAGTGGCCGGAAATATTTCCAATGAAGCGAATTACCAGCTTTCATACAATTCGCTGAGAAAGGAAAGGGAGGCCTTTGCTAGATTTGGTATCCTCGGTACTATTGTTTCGGAGAATGGAACTAATTTCACATCCAAGGAATTCAAGGACTTCTTAAAATCAAATGGCAAAGTGCATAGGCTCACATCACCAGCGCACCCATCGACAAACGGGCAAGCGGAGCGGTGTTTGTCAAAATCTTAAAAAAACGGACTACTTACATCTAGGAACGATGCAGTATAGGAAGACTCTTTCCACAACGACGGGGAAAACCCCATTCGAGATGATGCTCAAATTTAATTTACGAACCAAATTAGACCTACTTAAACCTTCACACACGGATATGACGGAAACCTTTGAATGCAAGCGAAGCTTTCAAATTGGAGACCTGGTACAAGTTCGATATTATCAAAACAAAGAGTGTAAATGAAAGTTTGGCAAAGAGACTCAACGTGATGGTTACCTACACTACTTGGTGGACGTTGATTGTACATCATGCCGTAGACACATCGATCAGATGAGAGCCACATTTGTTGCAGATAATGTTTCGGATTATGTTAAATTTCAACTTTAGATGATTCTAAGACAACGGCGACTAACTTTCATGGTGGCGGAAACCGAAATTATATACAAAAAAGAAGAAGTGGTTCATAAGAGCCCACCGACTTAATAGAATCAAACATTCAAAAGGAACCACCACCACCAGGGCTTACTAAATTAAGACGGTCAAACAAAACACGTAGATCAGTGGATCGCTACCAACCTCTTTAAAACTGATGGTGGAGACTGTCATATATATTACAAACTATACTAAATATTCATCACCAATCTAAATAAAGTCATTCAGAAGTTAAAACCTAGCTTCTCAAAATTTGCGGCTTTACGACCCAAACATTGCTTTAAAATGTTAGCCCTACAACTGGTATACAACTACCAATTCAAAATTATCCCGATTGGTTATAACAAAGGAAGTTTTTGAAGACAATTTTGTAGAAAATGTGATGTAGCATATTTACATATAATGGGTTCGGAATAACAACACAACGGAACAACTTTAAAGACCTTAATTTGGAATGTAGATAACTTTTTACAATCCCTAACAGCTTGTTTAAATAAATTATTATTACAAGTTTGTTAGTTAGTTAACTGACTTTTATTTTCAATAAATGTTTTACAATGTAACGATTAACCTAAGTCTTTAAAGGTTTGGCCTGTGGCCGTCTACCAGGTTGACAAAATACATACTTAAGTTTCACATTAAAAATCTCCATCTATGATACGCTTTCTATAACAAAGTGCTGCTGCTGAGTAATCATATAAGACTTTCCATCCATTTTCTCCATTTAAAATGCTCATTACTTTATCTTTATCTAAATCATGTTTTCCGAACATTAATAGTCGAAATTCTCAAAAATTCGAAAATCGGACAAACACCAAGAAAATGTAAGATGTCTTCTCTCTTCTTCATGTTGCAGAGGTCACAAAGTATTGGTAAATCTGGTCTATGGGGTATAAAGTTTAGTTGAACGAGTTCCCCTCTCAGTTTGAAATTAGTACTTATTTTGTCAACTGCGTGACTATCTAGGAAGTATGTTTTTTCGTTTAGAAAATGGTTTAGTTGGCTGTAATAGTTCATAAACCGTGACTATTCAGCTTCTTCGACATATTGGTCATATGTATGTCTGCCAAAATTCTCCAAAACCAAGTTAAATTTTTCTCTTAAAAGATGAGGATGCTCGTTGAATAGACAGATTTACTCCGCATTCAGAAGCTGTTTTCTTCCATTCCTCGCAAATGCCTCCGTTTGTTCTAATTATGCTTCTTAAAACTACGTTTGGTATTCTGCATTCATTCATTTCTAGTATTTTTAGGATATAGTTGAAGTGCATTTTGAGCGTGTACAAGAGCAAAGGAGGAGTTCCCGTTTCAAGATGTAGCATATAGTTCAAGGTATTTTTTGGTAATCGAAAAATCTTCAAAAAGTAGCGGAGACATTTTTCCACAGCATCGTAGCCTTTGTAACCCCATACCTGAGCTTTGCGATACATATTTATTTTTGAAGCAACCTTCCCAAATCGAACAGATAGCTAATTTAGCAACAGCTAATTTTTCCTTAAAGTGTGGTTTGAAATTTAAGGAGGACGATATAAGGACAACTAGGTATCTGTATCTTGATACTACAATAACTCAATCTCTTCCCCGACTAACTTCCACTTTTCCAAGTGTGAGAAGCGTCCTCCTCCATATCTGAATATCATCATTTTTGATTTATCAAGATTTACAGTGAGATTCCAACTTTTACAGAAAGCATTAAGTCTGTTTATCATTAACTGCATACCTTGGGTTGTGTCACCCAGAAAGACTATATCATCAGCATACATCAGCGCAGGAATTGATACACCGTTGAATCTTATTCCACCTTTGACATCATCTGTTCTATCATTGATGTATAATATAAAAAGCAGAGCACTTAAAATACAGCCTTGTTTAACACCCATTGAAATCTCGAATTCTTCAGAAATTAAGTCTCCATCCCATACATATGCAATATTATTCTCATACAAGGCTCTCAGGATTCGAATAATTTCAATTGATACACCGATTTTGGAAAGCTTGTTAAAGAGATCTTCACGTGGTATTGAATCGAACGCTGCTCGAAAATCTACAAAAAAGGCGTACAACTTTTTTCTTGCTCTTGTATATTTCAGCAATGTTTGTTAAGCAGAATATCTGGTCGATTGTAGAATAACCTTTCCCAAATCCAGCTTGGAATTCTTCAAGGATGTTATGTTCTTGTACCCATTCATACAATCTTTTGTAAATTAATGAAGCAAACAATTTGGCTGAAGTGTTTAAAAATCTGATTCCTCTGTAGTTCTTCGGGTCCCTGTAATCGCCTTTTTTGTGTAGGGGAAAAATTATTGCTTTCCTGAATACGTCGGAGATATTAGCAGAGTCGAATATTCGATTAAATTCAATTGTGAGAGAATTCATAAACTCATATGTGCAATTTTTATATTTAGAACTCAAACGGGATGCGATCAATACCAGATAATTTATTTGATTTCAATTTGCATATTACTTAATTGACTTCTTCCAGGGTAAATGCAGAGTCTAATTTTTCGTCTAAGAGCAGAGGGGCGTCATATTGAAGTAGCGGCGAGGTTAATGGGGCATTAAGAAGTTTATCGAAATGAGTCCTGAGTTGCGGGGCTTTAAGAGTTACAGAGATATTAGACGTGTGTCCGCTTAGGTATTTGACAGCTTTCCAGAACTGAGCAGAAGATTTTGAATTATTTATAATCGCAATGTTTTGTTGTTCAAAGGCTACTTTTTTGATGTAACAGATGTGTTTGTATTCATTGCTGGCATCTTGATAGAGTGTTTTAAAGATATTGGAGTTATTCGACCTTAGAAGTTTGAGAAATTTAAAAGATTTGTTTCTAGCTTTCATGCAATCGGAAATATATCATTTTGGTTTATATATTTTATGAGTTTTTAAATCTTTCTGTTGCGGAATGGATTTCTTTATTATTTCAGTTAGAGCTTCAATATTGGCTGTATAACGCTGTGTGCGTAGTTTCATAAAATTCACATTTATGTTTCGCTGATACGATTCCATTATTCGGTCATTAAAGACAAATTTCGGAAGAAGGCTTAATGGTTTTGTGCAAGCATAGTTGCCGCTAGCAGTAGAATTAAGGATTACTTCCAAGGGCATGTGGTCCGAAAAGATCTCGGTTCCTACTTGAAAACTGTCTAGAAGCTTAAGCCAATTTTTATTACAATTTTATTAGAATTTTATCTAGTAACAAAACAAACAGAAAGTTTAAGATATAAAAAGAAAACTTGGTAAGGAATTAATATATTGTAGTCTGCGATTTTGCTGAAAAGTATGAATACTTTGCGCAGGGAAGGCATTAGCATAATGATCAGGCATCGATCCATCCATTTGCCATTTATAACATGTACAAAACCAAAAATCTATAAATTAAAAGTTTTATTTATATTCCGAACTATCTATATAACGATACGATTGTTGTTCGCTTATATAATTCAAGAAAATATTAGGTGATATTAAGAAAATTACACGTTTTTTGTTGGGGGCGTTAAAGGCAAATACAAAAATAAGAGAACCTTGTAGTATTCTCCAATGGTTTTTCATATTTCATGTCCTATTAGAATTTAGAATAAGTTAATCCGAAAATGGTAACAAAAAAAAAAAAAAAAAAAAAAAAAAAAAAAAAAAAAAAAAAAAAGAGGTTAAGCCCGACCATTTAAGCTTAAAAGGTTTTAATAAAGCTGAAAAAAGGTGTGGCAGCTACGTTTATTTACCCTTTCCACCGAACAAGAACAACTTGAATACAAACTTGAAGTGAATTGGAAAACAAAGTGCTAGAACTTAAAATTCACAAACTTCAATTAAAGATGTAATCTGAATATATTGTTTTTAACAACTGGAAATGTTTTCAACCTCCTCTTACTCAGAGGGGAGTGACCTTCCTGTAATGCAATTCCTTATTTTTGTCTCACCAAAACCAATTACCCATAAAAGTTTGACCGATCAAATTTATGACTCCCTGTATTTTCGAATTCGTAGTTAGTGTGCATAAACGATTCTAAAATTGTAGCAATTTCTTGAATATAGTAACTCTGACCATTCGGGACCGATTTTTTTTTCAAATTTTCATTAAATTTGTTTTATATTAAATACTTTAGATTAGGTGCAAGCCTTTCGAAAAAGCGCTATATATTTAGAAAGAAAATGTATTGTACCTATCTTGTTTTTTTTTTAAATAACTTGAAAAGTCAGCGGAAGATTTTGGTCAAAATCTAATGGACGCGATTACATCAACGATTATTATTAGGTTTCGTAGAAGTTTTTTCTTCTAACAGATGCTGGTTGGTAAAATAATGTCCTTTACAGGACAAAGGAAGAGGAAAACTTCAGATTACCAAGAAATATTTTGCAATAAGACTGAACCCATTCATTATAGAAGACATTATAGAAGACAACGATTTTGAAATTAAAGCTTTTATGGTTAACGCTGGTAGTGTTTTTTTTTTATCTAAGTAAGCAGGAGTGAAATGGCTTTCAGGTTAATGCTGCAAGTGACTCCGTTCTGTTAAAACAATGACAGGATTTAAATAATGTTCGATGTGTCGCACAGCTCTCCATAATTGCCTATGTCAATCCTCACATGGCATCACCATTGGATACTGGAGTTACTACACCTCCGGGCACCCAAAACGACTTTAAGTGGGGACCCAACTAACATGAATAATAATAATCCAATAAGTATAAACGAGGTAAATGTAGGTTCTGGAAAAAGCTCCTTTTACAGCAGTTCGAGGAAGCCGTGGTCGGCCTGAGGTAAACTAAGGTAAATGTGACATTGGCCGACAGGACGATAAAGCGGCTACAAGTGACGGAAAACCGACCACGAGTGACGAGAACAACACTTGGACAAAGGTCATCAAAAAGAAGAAGTACGCCAAGAAGCAAGGGTTCACCAAGGATAAAACTCGACTCGACGCAATTGTAATGACAGTGAAGGGGAATCTTTGCAATGCAGAAATACTCCGGAAAGTTAAAGTGGATCCAAAAACTCAGCATTCTCGGTGAATCGGTTACGAATATCAGACGAACCCAGAAAGGGGACCTGCTGATGCAAATGAAGAACATAGGAGAAAAACAGAACAATTTAAATAGATAATTAGTGAAACCCTTGGCAATAAGGTAGAATTTCTCGACCTGACAGCATTATTCTGGACATCCTGACACAAACGTCTAGAGACGATAGAGCTTGCATAGTTATAATTATTTGAATCTGCGACAAATCAAGGCATGCCGCCATTTGGACATGTATAAAACATGCCTTCCAATATGCCACCGATTAGGCGGAAGGATAAAATCAAAATAATAAATAAATCAACTTCTACAGCTGTTACTCTATATACATAGACAAGAAGTAAATTTCACATAGTGTTAGAAAGTATGAGTGCAGAATAATATGAAAGATATCATGTGGGTATAGACAGAGACTTTAACGCCTGGACAACAGTGTGTTGTAGCAAGCTCACCAATGCCAAAGAACTTATCCCATTTGAAACATTCGCATTCTTCTTTGCGAAGAAAAGCTAGGGAGGAAAGAAAGAGAGGTAGCAGTGTCCTTCGTTTTGAATACTTGAAGGTCATAATGGTCTGGAAATAAAGAGTTTGCAAGCCATTCCATAAGCGGAATGTACGGCTTAGGAAAGAATCAACATATTTCAATGTAATACGTAGAAAAGTCCGTTCCGTTTCTAAGGGCACCCCTTGAATTAAATCCATACCATTTTGAGTTAGTACCAACCTTCAATGGATACTTGTATAAATTTGACAGCTGTCAGACGTTTAGTTCTCGAGATATAGCGTTGTGAGTGAAGCAACTTTTGTTAATGTGAAAAAAATGGATTCAAAGCAATTTCATGTGTTGATTTATCATTGCTTTTTGATAGAAAAAAATGCAGCCGATGCAAAGAAATGGCTTGATTAGTGTTACCCGGACTCTGCACTAACCGAACGAATCATTCGCAAGTGGATTGAAAAATTTAAAAGTGGTCATAAAAGCACCGAAGATGATGCACGCAGTGGACGCCCAAAAGAGGCTATTTGAGATGAAAACATCAAAAAAGTCCACAAAATGATTACGAATGACCGTAAAGTGAAGTTGATCGAGATAGCTGAAGCTCTGAAGATATCAAAAGAGCGTGGTGGATATATCATACACGAATATTTTGACATGCGAAAGATCTGTTCAAAGTGGATGCCGCGTTTGCTCACAGTCGACCGAAAACAACAACGTTTTGATGATTCAGAGGAGTGTTTAAAGCTGTTCAACCGCAATAAAGCCGAATTTTTGCATCGGTATGTGACAATGGATGAAACTTGGCTCCATCACTTCACACCAGAGTCAAGTCGGCAGTCAGCTGAGTGGCGAGCAGGCGACGAACCTCGTCCAAAACGACCAAACACTCAACAGTCGGCTGGCAAGATTATGGCATCCGTATTTTGGGATACACATAGAAAAATTTTCATCGACTATCTCCAAAAGGGGCAGACTATCAACAGCGACTATTGCATTGCATTGTTGGAGTGTTTGAAGGACGAAATCGCAGAAAAACGGCCGCATTTGAAGAAAAAGAAAGTGCTGTTTCATCAAGACAATGCACCGTGTCACAAGTCGATGAAAATGATGGCAAAATTGAATGAATTCAGAGTGGAATCTGGCTGAAGCGACTTACTGGCTAATGCTGTAAGCGCCACCGTAACGATAAAACCCTGCCAAACGTCAAAGAACGTTCAGCGTTCATCACCGGTAAGTTGGTGGTGTAGGTGTAGATGTAATATACCTGTTTTGCACCGATCTGGCTCTGAACACATGACCTCATAAGGGCTTGTGTCTACCCTTGCATGGCCGCACTGCCTCACCATGAGATCCCTTGGTGACTACATTACTATCTACTACTATCTGAACATTGATAACGGCTTTGACTGGGGATCCTAAAGATATTAATGCAAACAAAGCAAACTTTAAAACAAAAAAATAGCGAAATAAAGTAGAATCAGGATAACCTTTTCCAGACATCTTTCAGAATACCGATATCTCCTTCTACTGGAACTCCAGGCGGACATGTCGAGACGACAGCAACAAGAGCTCATAACTGTGAGGAAGAACCAAACAAATCTGCGTTCTATAAACTGGGCGAGCAGATCAGAGCTCGTCGAAATAGTTGTGGATAGAAAAAGACGGTTAATTCATCAACCCATAAGAGAGAGAATGACAAATAAATTAATAAGAAAAACTTTTCACAAACCTCTCGCTAGGTAAAACAAACGGAAGTCCCTAAAGACAACCGTGAGATCAAGCGAAAAGAGCAATGATGTAGAATCGAAAACAACAATAATGTAGAACTTCGGTAAGGCAACCCTACTTGCAAAAACTACCATCGGAAGAAAGCTCGACAAAAGTCGTTAAAAGCTTAGTCCAAAAAAAGCAGTATAGCGTAGGAAAACTCAAGGCCAACCGAGTGCTGTTACAAGTGATACCAAAGGAGATCTCCCGTATGCAGGGATACTGCGCAAAGTAAAAACGGATCCAACATTAGAAGCCGTTGGAAAAGTGGTATCAAGGATCAGAAATTTGCTCTCTTATTTCAGATTAAGGAGACGGGCATGAAAATAGCGGAAGCGCTAAAAGCCAAGCACCAGGGGCGCAAGTGAATGTAAGGGCTCTGACCCACCGTATAACTGTCGAACTAAAAGACGTCGACGAAGGAGGATATAAGCGCAGCAATTAAGTTGCAATTTTGACAGGAAAGAGTATTGCCAGAAGACGAACTATCTTTGCGAAAGGCGTTTGCTGGCACCCAAAGTTGGTTATCTATAAAAAGGACTCTTTCTAGAATGGATACACCATACTACTTACTTAGCATAATAAGAAGCTATCTCAACAATATAAAGCTTCAATACCAAACAGAAGATGGTATCAAATATTGTAGTATATCTTCGGGAGTACAACAGGGATCTGTACTAGGAATATTTGAAATATTATCTACGACGGGGTATTGCAAATGGCGCTGCCACAAGGAGTTCACACAATAGATTTTGCTGATGACATTGCCAGTCTTACTGTCAAACACATTTTTGAAGTAGAATATCACTCAAATGCTGCTATTGCGATAATAAAAGATTGACTATATTAAGCTGGACGAAACTAAGATGATTTTAATAACCAGTCCCAGACCTTGGAATATGCAACCTTCCGGGTTGGAAGCCAAACTATTTGGTCTAAAGGGGCACTGAAGAACCTGGGAGTAATGTTAGATAGTAGACTGCAGCTTGCACCTCATATCTTCTATGCCAGCAAGAAGACATCTTTACTACAACCGGCATGATCATGAATTCTACCAAATATCAGTGGACCTGTTAATACTAGAATGGTGTTACTCTTAAGAGTGATCAGCTCGATTCTGCTTTACGCTGCCACGTACAAGGTAAATGGGGCTGTAATCGATCATGGGAAAGGTGCTCACAATCAAAAAATAAATACACAAAAAGGTGAAATAGATGTAAACATGTTTATGGCCTTAGTTGTTTCCACTGAGGCGTAACAGTTTAAATGCTTAACATTAATTTAATTTAACGACCCATAATGTTCCAATATGCAAAGAAAACTCGATAACTCATAAAAAGAACAGTCAACGATATTAAACGTCAAATTGCTAATTTTCAACCTACTGAATATCAAGTTAATGACGAAATAAGGATAGCTGTCAACCATCAGTTATTTTGAACTATGATTGACTGAAAGAAAAATATATGAAATGAAGACCATTTCAACCGAAAAAACCTCAAAACCATAAGCCCAGATGTAGATGAATGTTTTCAAGTAATTTGATCTTTTTTTATTTAAATTTTTGGTCCGTGCCACAAATAAAAAAAAGCTATTTTGATACACCTTAAAATGTTTAAAAAATAGTTCGTTTACTTTAATTCACCACTGCTTTTCGACACCCTGCTATTACCTCAATCATGGACTTTTGAATAATTTTAAAGTAAACTATTATATTTAAATCCTATTGTGAACAAGTCCTATTTCAGCAGAAGTCCTGTGACTCTTATTTCATAGGGTCCATGACTCTTATAAAAAACTGTGACGATATCTTTTTTCGTTTAAGAGTTATGATTTTTGCAATCAAAAAAGTCAAAATGAGCCCCTTGCATCGTCAGTTCAATGATCAGGGGTTCTCGAATATTATATTTATGCTCTTGAGAACCAAACAAGTAATGTAATATACAAAGAGGCCTTGATTTAAAGCAAAGAATATATAATTATATATTCTTAGTTCAAAGTTAACTTTTTCCTACCGGCAGCAGAGGAGTGAATTCACTAAATAATAATACTAAATAATGTAACCTGGCTATAAAAGAACTAAAAATACTAACGTAAATTCAATAAAAATTAATTAAACACAGGACAAATTTTAAATTAAAATTAAATTAATTTAATTTTTTTATTTTTAAAGACTTAATTGTCAAGAAAATATAAGAACTCTTTAAACTAAAATTAGACACATCACAGTTACCTCACAGTTAAACATGTTTGTTTTTCGGCCCCCGCTGGAATTGAACGCCGGACCGTCCAATATACTACTATTTGTGCCATGGCCACTCACTAAATTTCCTATGTATGTTAATATTATTAACAATCGCTTTTTCGTTGTTCAACCGTCAGCGATCTTTTATGAATTATTCACTATATCAATGCGAACAAAGTATAATTCGATTGGATTAGAATTTTTCGAAGCGATTAAAGTGTATCTTTAAATTGATCTTTAAAGTATCATAGTTTGAACGAGTATTTTACTGGAGGTCAGAAGAAATTGATTCTAGGAAACCGTAGCCACATTAGTCTGCCGAAGCAACTAGGTTCAAAACTTTAAAGACCGAGCAGCGAACCCTCGCTTGCATGTAAAAATAGTATTCTTACGAATAATACAAAAATTTTAATATTTTTTTTGGATTAATTTTATTGTAAAGCTTTATGGTAGGAAAAATTTTTTTTTTTCATCTTTTGTGAAAATGAATAATGCCGATGGTTTGCTTACTCGTGAACATCTATCTGAAAAGATTGGATACTCCAAATTTATTCTCCAAATTTCCAAAGACCGGCTTTGTGCGTTACCATATTTATGATCACAAGAACCATCTAAGGTATAGATCAGCATATAGCCCTTTCCAATCTGCAACAGATGTTTTCAAAATTCAGCTGATGTCTCCAAATATATAAAGATTTCAAACACGCTTTTAGTTCATTAGCAGCAGCATATCGAGAAAAAACAGGTAATGTTTATTGAAAGTCACATGCTTACAATATCAAGGCACACTGAATAATTGCTTTAAGCTTAATATCTCCAGATGTCAATCTAAAGGCAACTCACGACTTGGTTTTATCAAACGATGGCCTAAAGAATTTTGTAACCCATATGTGACAAGGTCGCTTTACATTATCAAGTGTGGTCCCCTTTTTAGCAAGTTCATATATCCCGAATAGACAACTTTCAACTTGATTTTCGATTCGAGGACTACCCTGGGATGAACCTTTATTTTACATCCCTATCGTGACCACCTCAAAGTTCTTTACCTAAATACCCTCGAAAAACGCAGAGAGAGAGAGAGAGAGAGAGCTAACATTCTCTTCATTTATAGAGTGCTCTCTGGTTCTGTGTATTGTGCTAACCCTCGCAATTTATAAAGTCCTCGTCTCTTCTATATTCCAGAACATCGCACCTCTTTTGGTTGCAACGAACCAATCTCCCGCATGCTCCCTAAGGTCAACTCGAACCTACTCTATTTGTTTTTAACTTGAACACTTTTCATCTCAAATTTTATCTCCTCCACCATTCCCTTATTTGCCTAATTGTACTCCATCTTTTATTTAGGTTGAGGCTTAGGAAGTTTTTATACTGATCAACTGATTTGCAACTTAGCTAGCAAATTGGACACTGTTTTTCCTAGATTGCGGACCTGAATTATAGTGTACGTTTACTGGAAATTTTTGGGTGATAGGGTTAATGTATTCATGCGTGTTATTTGGGTAGCTAAGAAAGATATTTCTGCTATCCATTAACTAAAGGCCGAGAGGTTCACCGAGCCGACGCCCTTGTAAAAACGTTCCCAGCTTTTTTTTAAGAACTTAACACTACAGAGGGTATTACTACTCTTAAAATGCCGTAGCATATTTTTGTGTTTTAGAAAGTCGGATAGAGAGAGAAGGAAAGATGTTCTCATCTGAGTACTCAGTGGTTATTACGTTCCATGGATGGCATCCAAAATTTAATGGAGAGACTAAAATATTAGTATAAGTTGACTTGTTGTTGCACTTTAGGCAACCATTCCTCTTATGAGATTTGAATTGCCTGAAAAAATGACGTCTTTCGGGCACGGCTTTTATTGAACCCCGAACCGTCCGATTGGATGGTAGTGACCGTTACACTACCACTTGAGCCACGGCCACCCACAAGTTCAAGCGGATTTTCCGTGGTAATCTTTCAACGAACTCACAAACCTAGAATGAATTTGCTAAGTGATATTTCATTCCGATTGCTGCATAATAGCGCAAGCGTTCTACACTAAAAGAGAGAATTTTATAATTGATCATCGATAATATATTCGGGTTGAACGTATAGTTGTTGAAGGCTTTTCAGATCCCCGAGAACTTGATGAGAAACAATTGTATCAACTGTTTTAAGCCCTTCACTTTTTAAGCTACTTTGCAGCAGACGAAGACTATCGCTATTTGTATAACAACACGAATCTGTCGTGCTGTTAAGCCAGCTAATAAAGCGCGACCATTTTTTGATTCGTCCGCTATAGGTCACATGTTCATTTGACATTATTTGTCAAGGCGCCAACTTGTCTGTTCGCGAATGGTGCTTTTACCGCCGTGCTCAAATTAAACATATTTATTGAAGGTCTCACGCCAAAATTGGGGTCGAAGGTTAACGTATTTACGTTTGAATCATAAGAGGTTGTTTAAGTTTGGTTGAGGCATTGCCGTTAGATTATTGTCGATAACATACGTGGTGTATGTTATGATATGATTTTGTATGATTTGCTTATGTATGTTGTCATCTAGTCGTCATCTGAGCATTGTATATTTTTTTCTTAAGAATTCGCTGTCGTGCTGTAGCCTCTTTCCCTGTAGTGGCTGGAGGAATAGGAAACGTTTTTTTTTCCATGGTTTTGGATGTGATGGATGGTGGGATTTGTTATTAGGTTTAAGAGAACAATCAGAATATTTTGGTTGCTTTGGCATTGGTGGTACAGGCTGGTTAAGAGAAGGCCTATTAAGAACCGATAAGTTGTCATTTTTCCTGCTAGCAGTCTTTATATATATATAAAATATCGTAGGTGTATCAAAAATAAGCGAACGACTTATGGTAACAAAACTTATAATTTGACACAAAATTTAAAACATTGTTTATGCCTAAGCATAGAGCAATCAGAAAAAGAAATATTTTGATGCGAATATGATGAGGTTGTAATCGGAATATACCATAATTATTAGTGCAAAAGAAAACTTACACGTCGTGGACTTTAGTCCACCTAATTTAAACCTAATTAATTACTCAACAAGTCATAATATTAAGTTGCTATAATTCTAGCTTTAGGTACCATTTTGTTTTATAGTCTTAAACTAAAATAGGTAAAACATAAACATGCACAATAATCCTTAAATGTGAGCAAAAATGTTAATACTTTAAACTATTTTCACTAAGAATGAAATATTTCAGATTCTTTGCTTAACCCAGTACTTTGCTTTCAAAAAAACAAAAAAGAAAAAACTTACAGCTGAAGAAAACTTAAATGTTTTTACTTAAGAAAAGCATTTCAAAAAATTACTTTATTCTGTACATGAGTACATTCTCTCAAAACGTATTTATGCTAAATTTGGCTTTGGTGCTTTTAATAATTTATTCAAGTCCGATGACTTACTTTAACATATATGAGAAAGTTTTATGAATTTAACTAGTGCTACTCACAGATATCACATATCTTTTCCTGCACTTTTTCCATAAGTCATTGCAAACATATTCGTATTTCAGTACACTTTATTTCAGAGTCGACAGGTGCAGCTACTTGAAATTATCGCAAAACGAAAAGCAACAGTTTATAATTGCATGTCCCTGAGTTTCTTACATTAAAACCATGTCAAATACATGCCCATTGTTTTCCGATCGCATGACATTGTGTCTTGCCAACACTGTTGAAAACTAGAAATTGTTTTGCTTCAAGGACATGATACAAAAATTTAAAACTAATTACATGTATGTATATCAGTACTCGTATGTTCCTTTCGTAACTCAGGTGTGTGCTGTGATTGAAAGGCGTCGAAAATACAATAATTTTCTACAACAGACATCTCTGATGCATCCAGTTTTTACTTTGTGTGAAATGGAAACTGTCATGTTTCAGTATGAGCAGACCATGTGTCAGTGCAATGATTTGACCATGGTAGAGATGGCTCTTTTGCTCCACCGCCGCCTCCTCCGTATCGTAGGACACGAGCAACAAACTCAATATGTACATTTGAGTACTACATGAGATGTAGATGTTGTATAGAAACGAGCACAAGTGGGTACAACTGCGAGTACTTCTATGTAGTCTCCGTTGTCATCATCGTAGTCTACGCTGTACACTTTATGTCACTAGTCAGAAGTAGATTTTGCCTGATGTAGCGACGCAGCGGTTGCTATCATATTGAAATTCAAGCCAACGTATCTCATCATTCGAATGTTTTATTTTACAGACTTTGAGTAACATATGAAAAGTACAGTGTGACATAAAGGGATGAAAGTTTGCCAAAGGGAACATACGAAATATGAGTGAATGCATTCCTTCCACATACATACATATGTAAGTAGGATTATGGTCGTGCTCTCATGGAGAACGATATTCAATCCTGTTGTGTTTCAGTCAACCAACCTTAGATCGATGGTGTGTTATAAAGAAATTTCCTGCCACACAGTGGGACCGATAAAACCGGGGATTACTTTGATGAATCTAGTCTAAGATTGCCAATCATATGATTGTTTTCAAGAATTTTCTCCTGTCGTAGTTTACCAGCATTAAAAGGTTCTGAAGTGGATGAATTAAGCCATAACGTATGAATTTTTGGAAATATGTACATTACTTCTTACATTTTTATGTGGATGCATGTGTATACTTGTGTAAATTCGCACATATATAGACGAATATGCATATTTTGCCAAATACGAATATGAACAAGGAATTAAAAATAGTATGATGACTTTCTAAGAAAAAAAAAAAAAAAAAAAAAAAAAAAAAAAAAAAAAAAGATCGACGTTAACTGCTTATACTTAGTTTTGAAAAGTCGCAAAACACTTAAAACGTCTGACTACGAATCTTCGATGGGCTCAAGGCTACTGTGTTACTTACTAATCACAGACCTTATTAGGTAAAATAACAATTCAGAAGTCTGTAGATCAGGGGCGCCTAATGGTTCTTATTATAATGTTTTTACTTTTCATATTTACTTGATTTTAAATTATCGTTTTTAGTTTATGTTATCTTTTGCAAGAAGTATCGTTAAACTGCCAAGCTTGATCTTTGCATATGAATGCGACTACTGTAAGAAAACTTACAGCAACTCTGTAGGATTATTGCCAAGAAATTTATTGGTCGGTGAAATAACCAAACAGTCATGCTAGTATTGACTGCAAGCACATAAATCCGTCAAACGTATACTTTTTTTAAGCAAATATTATACCAATTACACATTTATTGCAGTCAATACAGTGCTCAAATCAATGCGAGAATTTTGCGTAACTCAGTCGTTGGGCAAACATTACTTCGAACAACAAACCTTCAAAATTCGAAAAATGTTTCCCTACATTAATTTGTTGGCGATAGTAGTTTTTCCCTGTAAATTAATGTTATGAGATCGTATCGCATCCTGGTACCAACAATACATTAAACATTAAATTTCTCGTATTTCATCTTAATGGGTTCTCGCATTCATAGGTTTTTAAGAATAGAACTCTTGCCGGCGTGTTGAGGCGCACAACGTTAAACTCTTTACATACTTTGTAAATGAGGCAACTCTTTTTTTGTAGAGGAAAATCAAGCGCTAAACCGGACGGTGACACAATACTGAAGAATATTTTCCAAAGCCTTGTGATTGACATTTTGAGCACCTAGGAAAAAACATTTTGTTAAAAGTTCCCTTTGTTGGGAAATATTGTTCTTATTTTTGTTGTTCCACTGCGGATCTCAACACCCGGATGCGATTGTCTGTTTTTTTTTTTTTTTTATAATCCCGAGTGCGTACCAAGGGGGTATGAATACCCTTTTACTGGATTTTTCTCCAGGACGCGGGCGGGTGGTGTAGTAGTTTGAAACTCATTTGTATAAGTTTTCGATACTTTTCCAGTGGGTCTTGGTACGTGCTAGTTGTTTATTCGTTACATTAGCCTAGCCAGCAATCACTCTAACATCGGTGTTATGCCTTAATGTCAGAGTTGATGCCGACGGGATTTTCATATAACTATAACAAATTCTATAAAAAGACTTAATCAGAGAATTGCCTCGCACAGGATTCGAATCCGCGACCCTCTCTTTGAGGAGTCTATACATAGTTACAGTTTACAGTTTAAAGGCATTTTTATTTACTTAATTCATTGACTCTTACATGCTAGACAAAAAATGTTTAAAAATTAGCTTAAATATTGTAAGTTAAAATTATCTTAATCTAACTGACTGGCCCCATGCGGGCACTCTAAGTTAAACCTAACACTTAAACTATGTCTTTCGACTTATCTTACACTCTATTCTTATTTACATATTTACAACTAAAACTAAGAAAATAAATTTAAGAAAAAACTTAGTACATGGACCATTTTTGTTATAATATAAAACTTAAAACTAAAACTTACAAACTACCTAAAATTAAATGTTAATCTACCTCAACTATATACTTACATCTAATACCTAATATAAACATATATATTATATATTATATATAAACATATATATATATATATATATACTTAATTACTTAATATATAAATATATGTAAATATATATATTTTTTCTAATTTTTTTATTTTATTTTTTTTTCTTAAATCTAATTTAATCCTACCTTAAAACTAACATATGTAAGTAGGCCACTAAAAGTGCTTGTGCTGCTGAGCAACATTCCTAATGTCGCGACTCCCTACCGCCCTACTGAAACGGAGACGCTCCGCACTGCCGTGTGCGACGTCTCTGTCGTAGTTAAGTCGCCTGTCCGCAGCTGTTTGAGCGACGTGGGAGATTAGGTCAATCTTTGGACCTGATCTGTACGCGATTAAGTCGTCTGCATACGCTATGGCATGGTGAAGTGAACCTATCAGATCACTTGTGTAAATGTTGAATAGGATCGGCGAATTTACCACACCTTGTTGCAAACCGGTTTTAATGTTAAATGTTCTAGCAGAAGGCACATCGCCATTTTTCACGATGAACTGTCTATCTGCTAACAGAAGTGGTCTACTAATGCCCAGCCTGTTCAGCTTGAAGAAGAGTCCCTTTAACCATATGGTATCGAAGGCTTTTTCGAAGTCAATCAGGCAGGCACCAGTGCACTGGTTTTTGCCTTTGTTCCATTGGATATCAGAAACCAGTTTAGACGTGGCATGAATGACGTCATGCTCCGCCTTGAAACCGAATTGATTATCCGGAACTATATTTTGGTCCTCAACCCACTTAGTCAGGATTCTATTGATCATCTTCTCGAAAACCTCACTGATATTTGGAAGAAGACTGATCGATCGGAAATTCGCTGGATGTGTCTTTATCCCTTTTAGGGATTGGATGTACCACCGCAGTTTTCCAATGCCCTGGATAATGAGCATTTTCATCGCATTGTTAAAGAGGGTGGTATAAATGTCCGCCGCTTCTAGTGGGAGATGTCGAAGTACAATATTCGGTATTTCATCGGTTGCCACTGATTTCTTACTTCTAAGCGATTCGAAGACCGTTTGGAGCTCTTCCTTCGAAATGAACGGTGGTAGCACCCTTTCATTGGTGATGACATTGTTTGGCTTATTCTCGTCACTGAACTGGGTGAAACCCGAGCTCTCGAATCGCCAATTCACTATTTCATTTCGAAGGTAGAAGTTATGCACAAGGACTCGATTCTTCAGATCAGGGCCAATTGTTTCATTCACCTTGTACACTTCCTGGAAAGTCGTTCCTATAGCCTCTACCTTCTCCTACGGATCCGCGATCATAAAGAAGTCGTCATCATCAACGGCTTCACCTCGATCTATGCCTGCTGCTACAAGTATTTGTTCGTTGTTCGTCGTTTGGGCGATTTTAAGACATGGAAGTTGTTTTGATTTTTTCTCCGAAATATTTTATTTATTTGCGGAAAAATATTCGGGTTGCTGGTGTTTACAGCCCGAATTCTATTGTTCCAATACAAACTTATAAAATTTCTGTAATTTTCCTTTATTAATGTTTGGAGATTTTTAATCAACGACTTCAGTGTCATAATCTCCGGGTTATGTCTGTCAGTAAACTGTCTGTATAAGGTTTTTAGTCTTGACAGTAGTCTACTTTTATGTCGGAGGAGTGCGTCAATAGTTGTGTTGTGAAATACGTCTTCGTTGTCAGTGTGTTGATACCGAAATATCGTTTTGTCCATTGTTTGTTTGATTGTCTCGTCCATTAGTCTTAGATACCTATCAATTTCCTCGTTTGACAGATTTCTGTTGGACGGTGGGTAGAGCGAATTCGAGGAGATTGCTCTTGTCAGTATTCTTGGGAAGTGTGTCCAACGCACCCTACTATAATTGTAGGAATGCCTTTGAACAAACTCTTCCAATTCCGCAGTTTCGTTGGGAACAGTTATTTTGGTGCTGAGACCACAATGGTCACTATCCTACACGAAAGTGCGTAGACAGTTTGTAGTTTGTTGGTTAGTGCAAGTCAGTTGTATTCGTGATAGTTGATATCCAAATAGGACCTGTGTCTGGGAAACGACGGACTATCCGTCGCCTTAAGGTCGAGTCGATACATTATACTGTGCTGACCCCACCAATTGAATAGTAGGTTCCCTCTAGTATTTGGTATGTTATTTCCCAAATCACAATGTTTGGCGTTGAAATCTCAGCCAATAATAAAATAATTGTCTTCCAATTCTAACCGCAGAAATCTAAAAAGTGTCTCGAGCTCTGAGATGAATAGGGTGGATCGAAAAGCCTTGGGTGCATAGACAGACACAATGTACAACCATTTTCCACTACGGAGAGGGATATACACGATGCATGCTTCGAGCACCTGGAACCTGCGTACTCCACGACTGTATACTCTTTTAAAGTGTATTCCTTTTCTTACAAAGATTGCAACCCCTCTTTCTTGAATGGAGTTGGGTCAGTTTCTTCGTACTATTTTATATTTTCTGTGTCTCATTTTGTGTCTTTTGGTAAGCTTAGTTTCGATAACCAAAAGCACATCAGGGGGTTGGTCTTTGAACAACTTAAATAGTGCGGCTCTTCGGTTGAACCTAATCAGTGAATTAACATTCACTGCAAGGACCTTCAGGGTCTGCTCCCCATTTACGTACCCATTACGACAAAAGGTGCGTTAGGCCAGGCAGCAGCGAGTATATTTTATCAACCCGCGCGGTCTGTTCAGTTATATGACGTTGAAGCTGAGCCATCTGACCCTGGATAGACAGCAAGATAACTAGTATGTCAGAAGCTGGTTCCGGTACTCTAGGCACTGTGGCCTGAGAAGCAACCTTCGCTTGCTGTACCGTATTTCCCCTACCTGCCGCCATTTGGGCGTAAGTAACACGGCTGGAGTTTGAAAATTCACGGGTGAACGTTTGACTTCCACTTTCTGCTGCCGAGCCAGATCAACACTTTTGATATATTGGAATTTGGAATAACCCCGATAATTTGCGGTGTGTCCCGTGTTCCCACATAAAGCACAAGAGAGTTGGCTTTTTTCAGACGCTCCATCCTTACCTAGAGCGCATTCCTCAGGTTTGTGATTCTTTCCACACTTCACGTATCGTGGCTGCATTTCGCAGTAAAATGTTTGTGCTCCTCTTTAATTTTTCCCAGTGTACAACCTGATAGTCTAGGACTTTGATGCTCCTTAGACCATCCAGTTTTCTGTTGGGACTTGGCTGAACCAGGAAGGACGGCAGTTTGCGCTTCTCCCTTTTGGCTCTAGCTGTGACAAATGGATTGACGCCCATGAATTTGAGCTCTTCGCACTCCTTCTCTTTCAGCATTGCAAGGAGCTCCTCCGGATCAGTCGACGGTTCCAAGCCCCTCAGCAGCATTGTTTGCAGCTTTTCACCCTTAGGGGTGTAGGAGAAGAATTCCGTCGTCGAATCCCTCAAAAGGTTTTTCATCGCGTGCCTATCTAAAGATAATCATTTTATAAAAAAATTGTTGCCAATGGCCAACTTACACAGTTCGATGGTGTTCCTTAACTCCAATTTAAAAGTGTTGATTGGTAGCACTTTCTGATTGCTTGATTTCTGCTCTTGCTGTTGTTTGTGTTGTTGTTGCTGCTTAGTCTGCTGATATTTTTGTTGTTGTCTATTTTCTTGCTGCATTTGTGTTTTTATCAGTTCTTGTGCCGGTTTCTGTATTTTTTGTTTTTCAGCGGTTTCTTTTTTGGTTGTTGGGGAAGTTCCACATTAATGTTTTGTTGCTGCTGAGGTCTCTGGAGTGTTGGTTTCTCCATCTCCCTCCTTACCATGCTTCATGCTTCTTTTGATCTATCGCTGCCCTTGCCGATATCATTGCAGCCCCCTCCTTCACACCACCAATCAAGTGAAGCTGATAGGAAAGTTCGTGTAACTAAATTCGGAGTCGGCTTCAGCTTTCTCCTCCTCTTTATGGCCATGTCAGTATTTTTTGTTGGATCTGCTGATCCCGCTATTGGTATAGCGAACCGCTTACTCCCACTCATAAAATTTGTTTATTTTATCACTTTTGTATTATAAGATTAGTTTTAAATAAATAAAAAGAACAACTAAGACAGAAGCTCGGAATCGAACTCACAAACCCCAAGATTTGTTGACCGGGCCTTTACCACGTCGACTACCACACACTTCAATAATTATTCTTCTTTTACTACACTAATTATTTTTCCACACTTGTAAAGCCAAAACACAAAAAAGGTCTACTCTCTACGGAGGTCTGTGAACGACTGGAGTCTATACATATACTAGTACACCACGGCCATCCGTGGTGGCCGTGGAACCAGTATGCGATTGTCTGTTATTGGTTCGTGGAGGCTGTAAATTAATTAAGAGTATTGGGACTGATATACCATACTGCCTAAGTACAATTACCTGTAGTGTACTACTTGATTTCATGCAATTGCACACTTCAAGCACCTGCATAAATAATTGTATTTATACTTAGAACTACTTGGAAGGAAGGAATTAGATCATTTTGGCTTAAATTAGTTTTTAATTGAAATAGGCAATTAAGCAATTAAACAATTTTAATTTCTAAATAAATTGAAAGGGATCAATAGTATATTAAAGGAGTAAGAAGTAATTGAAAAGATTTTAACACTTGTTATAAAGGGTTTTCTAATAACGACTTGACAACTTTTTTTTTAAATAAAAAGCAAACCATTTAAGATATTTCAAAAACTTTATTATTGGCTTTCCATGTTGGCTCTGAGCTCTTCCAACGTCATCGGCGTGTTGGCATAAACCAATGACTTAACGTAGCCCCACAGAAAATAGTCAAGCGGCGTTAAGTCGCACGAACGAGGCGGCCAATCGACTGGCCCATGTCTTGAGATAACACACTCACTATACTTACTCTTCAATAAATCGATTGTAGAGTGTGCTGTGTGGTTTGTGGCACCATCCTGTTGAAACCACATGTCGTCCAAGTCCATGTCTTCCAATTCGGGCCAAAAATAATCGGTGATCATGGTGCGATAACGCTGACCATTCACAGTAACGTGACGATCGTTATCGTCGACAAAAAAATGTGGTCCAATAACGCCGCCGGTATGCAAACCGAAACATACACTTATTTTTTGTGGATGAAGTGATGATTCATAAAGCACATGTGGGTTTTTACCCGACCAATAACGCATATTTTGCTTATTGACGAACCCATTGAGCCAAAAATGAGCTTCGTCACTGAAGATGATTTTGCGACTTCGAATATCTGTAGAAATTTTTTATAATATGCAGACGTTGAAAATGTTGAGTTTACTGAATAAATTGACAGTGACAGTTTGATGATTAGTAAAAGAGTGCGTTCACAAATTAAAGTCAAAGTTGTCAAGTCTCTATTGGAAAAGCCTATATAAGAGCCAAAATAATTATGGTTAAGTCTCATTTTCTACATTACCAGAACTTGCAAATATACATATACTATGTGTATAAGTCTCATTACTGGTATTTACAATTTTTGAGTAATGTGGAATTTTAATTGTACTTGAAGAGGTTAATCGTATTTGATTATGCAATATGCAAACTAAATAAACTCCACGACAAGCATATGACATGAAAAGTTCCTCATCAGTTCTATTGATATGCAATTAAATTATACAGATAAACGGTTAAATTGGCTATGTTAGCCAATTAGTCAACAATTAGCCAACAGTATTTGGAGTTTGGAAAAAGAACGACAGGTGACATATACCCTGTCTATATGACAGCTCAATGCGTATTGAATCAATGAGCATTGGTCGCTCATATAAACACCACTTCAAACCGCATTGAAATATTCAATCCGCATACGTTCATTCCCGTTTATAAACCGCATTGAAAATGTGAAACCGCATTGAAATATCATATAGACACTTTCAAATCGCATTTAAAACATTTTACTCTCTCGTCCTCTTTTTATTCTGTCATCGGGCAGGTAATTCAGTTGTGTATAATAGTTAAAATGTCGGATTGCAAACGAAATATTTTGAAGCACAAAGAAATAAAATAAACTGTTTGTTAAACTCTCTCAATTTTCTTTCGTTTATTTTGGATTCGATTTTGAATAATTTCATATAAACACCACAATTTCTTTGCGTATTGAACCAATGTGCATTGACTGTCATATAAACTGGATAATAAAGATAATCACGCCAGTAAAACAATAGATAAACATATTTTATTTGTGTGACTTCCGGAGGATCAACGCTAAGATGGTAGAGGATCATTTCCCTATGCCGCTAATTAATGGCGTAGTAGAACGCTTGCAGTAGGGATTGGTTCTTTTCATGTGTCAGTCGATCCGAGCTCCAGAAAATATTAGTACTTCGTTCATCGTACATAATGGGCAATAAGTATTTTTTATGGATCCCTTTTGAATTGACCAACTCACAAGCAGTATTCACAAGGTTTATTCTGACGGTATTAAAACCACTGGCTAACGAAGGCCTGCTTCAAATATACATGGATGATATAATTATACCGGCAGAAGACGACGAGGAGACTGTAATGCGGTTGAAGCGAGTACTGATAGTGGCAAGATAGAATGGATTAGTACTGAATTGGAAAAAATGTCAGTTTCTGACGCGAAGAATCAATTTTCTAGTCTATGTTATCAAGAACGGGACAATACGTCCATTAGATGAGAATACGAAGACTGTAGCAAAATACTCTATGTCAAGAGATAAGAAAACGCTGCAAAGGTTCTTTGGTTTATCATCATATTTATTGAAGTCTATGCGACCAGAGCAAAACCACTTATTGATTTTCTACAAAAAGACGTAAAGTTTTCAGTATTGGAAATTTTAACACACCAGTTCTCAAACTGTTTGATAAAAAGGACTTGACAAAGTCCATGTAAGTTAACACGGATATGGAGCTGTACTTTTGCAGGTGGACAAAGACGATCAACAATTTCATCCGATTCAGTTTATGAGCCGCAAGAGGAGTCCGCAGGAAGAGAAGAACCATTCCTATGAATTAGAAGTTTATGCCGTTGTGAGAGTGTTGAAGAAGTGGAGAGTTTACGTTCTTGGTAAGCATGTTAAAATCATCACAGAGTGTAAAGCTGTTGTGTTAACAATGAACAAGACAGAAGTCCCGTTAAGAGTGACAAGATGAGAATTGTTTCTTCAGGACTATGAGTACGAAGTTGTACATAGAAGTGGAATGCAGATGCGTTAAGCAATCGTTGGTCATCGTTGGAACATTAACTCATAGGATTAGAGAAGCACAGACCGAAGATGAATTCTTCAAAGTTTTAATCGAAATCTTGAAGCAAAAACCAAACAAAGAATACTTCATAAGAAACTTCTTGCTATATCAGCCGTCATGTACACTGGCTGAACGAAAAAGAGCTAAGCCGTCAGGGTATCTAACACCAATAAATAAAGGTAACTTCTCACCTGAGACGTACCACCATCATGTTTTTGTGGTTGTAGATGGTTTTTCTAGGTTCGTATAATTGTATCTTTCTAAGAGTACAGTGATGGATGAGGGTAAGAAATAATCCGATTTATTTTGGAACCCTCGAAAGATCATAAGTAATAGACGAACAGCATTCATATCGATAAGCTTTGGGGAATATACCGAAGGAGAAGACAGTATACATTTTATGATCAATACAGGGGTACCGAGGGGAAATAATTAAGTAGAACGTGATTCGAATACTGATACTGTTGACAAAGATGGCGATCGAAGAACTGGGATTCTGGTACAAATAAGTGGATCCGGCCCAGTAGAACATAAACAACACTCCGTCTAGAAGTACGAAGCATACTACTTTTGAAATACTTGCTAGAGTAGACATGAGGATAAAAGAGGCGCCAGATATTCAAAAGGGAGTCATTGAAAAGGTCTTTCAGGAGTTAGACGAGGTAAAACGTCAAACAAGAGAAGATGCTAAGATGGATATTATAAAGATCCAGAATAAAAACTACAGATACCACCTTTGACGTTGACGCTGAAATCGAAGTTTCTGGGAACCTATAAGAAAGTCAGGGTATTAACTGCACTAAACATTGTATATATACTTAAATTTATTCACACACCTTTTTATAAATAGAAAACTTCACAAATCTAATTTACTTATAATCTAAATTCACTCATTCTCTTCTTGTTTTCTAAACACTTCTTTTTTGTACTTTATATTTATACGCATACATATATTATAAAGAACCTTTTGTCATTCAACCTCTTCGATGCGCTTTAATTTTAATTTTCAATAAAATCTCAATCAATCCTGAAAACATAAACCACAATTTCACACCTAATCCTTAGACAAAGATGATGACCCTGACATGAACAGCACATTTTTGGCATTAATTTGTCACTATCATTTTGATTTTTTCCATAAATCACATTTCTACTTATAAGTGGTCATGTCCAAAATCGAAGTACCTCGAAGCCGAAAATGTGTAATCCTGCAGCAACTGGACAGAATCTCGGAATTCGTATTAACGTATGGCGATAAATCCACAGTTGCATAAATGACAACACGCCTGAAAGCTTTAGAAAATGCTTTCTCTGCTTTTTAGCAGAAAAGGTGCTCAAAGATGAGCGTTCAACATACGAGAAGATGTATTACTCTATTTGACCTAAAATGCTGACAATTTTTGGTACAGAGGAACAGTTTTGTGAGAACTAATCGAAAGGTATCTGAACAATTGAAACTTCCAAAAGCTAACCTTACAATGTTCTCAGGTGAAATCGCAGGATGGCTTTCCTTTTTTGAGACCTTTCAATCTTTCGCGAATTTCCATTATTTGCTTGGTGCTCTGAGTGTCCACGTGGCGATAACCATAAAGTCATTAGAGATAAATGACGCAAACTAAGAGATAGCTCTAAAGATACTTGTCGCTCTATACGAAAACAAGAAGCTGATTGTCAATGAAAACTTAAGTAAAATATTTGAAACAGAGAAACTTTGAATCATCTCTATGCAACTTGATTGATTCGACGAATGTTCACCTTCGATCTCTATCATTATTAGGACGGCCTGTACAGCATTGGAACAATATGGTCTTGTTTACCTTAACATCGAAACACGATTCACTTACTCTAATGAAATGGAAAGAACAGTCTCCATCGGATAGATCACCATGTCTGCGATATTTCATAAATTTCCTGAACAAAAGAAGTCGAATTCTGGAGGGAATGGTAAGCTCAATCACAACATGTAACGTAAGTGGAGCATGCAAAGTAGATACTAGAACTTAGAAATCTAAATCATCAACAAATCAATCAGTTATAGTTACAAATCATTAACAGTTACTGGTGACATAAAATGCGCTTTTTGTTTTAAGCAAGGTCACACCTTAATAAATGCTTCAAGCTACTTCGAAACTCTCCGATCAAAAGGCGGCAGCAAGTGTCTCGACTGAAGCTGTGTACGAACTATGTAAAAGGTATCCATAATGAGATTAAGTGCACTTTTGTCAATTGCCATAAATGCTGTGCGAGACATCTTATTTTTCTTCATAATGACTCAGCAACCACGGCATTTAATCTTAGCGTCAACTAATATGTGCCAAAACGAAATGCTGTTTCTTTGCAATCCGCTCATAAAGAAACATCCACGATTCTGGCTATGGATATAGTTCACGTAATCAATCAACAAAATATGCCCATTCCCTTCCGTGTACATTTGGACTTAGCTTCACAAATTAATTTTATCACAGACCGAATTGCACAACGCATCCAATCAAAACATATCAAGGTTAATCAAACATATTCAGCTAGCCATAAGACTTTTGGTAAAATTCAGTAGCGATTAGCTGCCTTCTCTGTTACAATTGGTGCTATTATTTCGCCTAAGATAACCGAGGTTTTGCCTTCAGAAACAATTCTTCTGCAGGACCTAATCATTCCTCCGAATTTCACTTTAGCTGATCCATGCTTTCAAATTCCTCAGCGAATCGGTTTTTTAATAGATGCTGAGCTGTTCTTTTTATTACTTTCGTCTGGTCAACTTAAACTTAAAAATAGCACTACCATTCTGCAAGATACTGGATAGTTTCTGGATCATATCTCACAAGTGCGCGAGAGAAATTCTGCAATTAAGTGTTTAACGACAAAAAAGAAGATAACTTGGTTGAACATCTGAAACATTTCTGAGAGGTTGAAGATTAAGATTAAAATTAACAAAAAAATAAATTGCATGCGAACAAGACTTTTTAAGAAACACTAAACAAATTAGGGGTAAATTGGAAAATTCAAAAAAAAAAAAAAAAAAAAACAATTTACTGCACTCCCAATATACGTCTTTCATGAATGAATATATACAATTAGGTCATGAGGAACTCATAGACTACAATACATTAATCAATCAAAACCCTCCTTCTACCTACCACATCACTATATCCCCAAACCTAACAGCAGCACCACGAAATTGAGAGTGGTCTTCGATGGCTCATGTAAAACAGAAAGTGGTAAACCCCTTAATGACGTACTTATGGTAGGACCAGTTGTTCAACCTGACTTATTTACTATTGCTCTCCTCTTTCGATTAAACCGGCAAGTTTTTAGCGCTGACATCACAAAAATGTTCCGACAAGCTGAATCAATAGCCGATCGCAATTTTCAATTGATTCTGTGAAGGCAATCAGAGGAGGAGAGCATCAAAAGATTTCGATTTCGAACAGTGACTTTTGGTACAGCTTCTGCTTTTTATATTTCTAGTCGCACCCTAAATCAACTTCAAAATGATAACGCAGCTAGCTTTCCTCTGGCGTCGAAATCCCTGCTCACTGATTTCTATGTTGACGATGTTCTCTCGAGATCAGATAACTTAGAAAATGTTCTTCAACTATAGAATAAGCTAAAGCAAATTTTATATTGAAAAAAATTCGAGTAAAAGAAGTGGTGCGACCACAACTCAGAAATATTAACAAATACTCCGACCGATCAAATAGAGCCATATTTAAATGGTAAAGGGATTGTCATCAAAACACTTAGGCTAATATGGGAACTTCAGTCTGATACATTTGTATATAGAGTAAATAATAGTTTAGGAGATGGACGTATTACAAAAAGATTGGTGTTGTCTGAGATTTCACAGCTGTTTGATCCGCTAAGTCTAATCAATGCCATCATCGTATCGGCGAAGATACTAGGTGGAGTGAAAAATAACCTCCTTGACCGACAGAATGAGCTGCTACTACAAAAAAGATTATGGTGCCTTGAAGTTCGTTCATATATAGGCAGACATGCCAAATTTCAGTGCGATACTGTCTTTAGTTTTGTTTTGACAGCTGTGTTTGGCATCATGTTGAGTATGGACAAAAACCGATTTTCGTTCTCTTATAAAACATTATTTTTTGAGAGGCAAAACGGCGAAGGCAACAAAAGAAAAGTTGGATAAATATTATGGGGCTAATGCTCCGTTATATTACACCGTCAAATATCGGTTTCGAGATTTTCGTGGTGGCCGCAACTCCACTACCGATCAAGTCCGCAGCGGCAGGCCCTCCGATGCGGTTACAGAGAACAATGTCAAAAAAATACATGAAATGGTGTTGGCTGACCGGAAAGTAAAGGTGCGCGAGCTTGCAGATACCACAAAGGTTAGTACTGAGCGCACACGCCATATTTTGGGCAATATTCTGCATATGAAAAAGTTATCCTGCCGCTGGGTGCTGCGCATACTCACTCATGACCAAAAACACGAACGCGAGAGCACTTCGAAAGAGTGTTTGGAGTTGCTGATGCGGAATCGAGCAGACTTTTGGCTTCGATTGGTAACTGTTGAACACCAGAGAACAGAATGAGTGCCCGGCAATGGACTGAAGTCGGCACGAGTGCTCCGAAGCGGCTGAGGGAGAGAGACATACGACTCTAATTGCTGTCGCATCCACCGTATTCACCCGATTTGGCTGTCTCGGACTATTATCTCTTCTCAAACCTCAAAAGATGGCTCATCAATAAAAAATTCAGCTCAAGCGAGGAAATCATCGACGCCACGAAGGAGTATTTTGCAGACCTTCCGGAAAATTACTTTTCGGATGGGAGCAAGGAGTTTGAAAGTCGCTGGAATAAGTGTATCAATCTTAAAGAAGACTATATTGAATAAAATAAAAAAAAATTTAAAAAGCAATTTTTTTTCATTCCCAAGGAGGTTACTCTTAACCCCACCTAGTATTTTTACAACATCTCTGGAAAACTATCGAAAAGAACTGATTCTATAGTATTAGAGAACTTAAGAGTGCCTAGACTTGTGATCTCCCATCTGAAGGAATATGCACTTACACATGGGACCTGCATCTATGTGAGATCTTTGACTGATGATGGAACTATCTCGGTTAGTCTTCTAGCTGCAAGGTCAGGTAGCTCCAGTTAAGAAAACCAGTCTAATAAGACTTGAATGGTGCGCGACTGTAGTGATGGCTCAGTTCGTTAATCGACTTATGAAGATTCTTCAAATATCATTTAATAAAATTTAATATTAGACGGATTCCCCAATTGTGCTATCGTGGATATCCGCTGAATCCTCAAAATGGAAAACCTGCGTAGCGAATCGAGTTGCAACCATTCAAGATATGTCGACATTGGATCAGTGGCATCATTTTAAATCTAAGTCAAATTCAGCCGATATTGTTTCACGCGATGCTCGTCCATCTATCTTACTCCAATCTAGTGAATGGTTTCAAAGTTCGTCGTTCCTTAATCGTAATGCAAGCCTGTGGACTTATCCTCAATCATCTAGGCTTCACACTTCCTATCAAGAACTTATTGGAGTATTCGTATATATAAAGAATTTTAAAATAACGCTCTTACTAAGATACGTAAAACTGAGAAAATATTTGGAACAATTACAGTCCATGAACTTGAGGGAGCTTTGTATACATTGGTCAAAATCATTTAGCACCAATCTTTTGATCATGAGCTTGTTTGTTTCCGGAAGGAAGGGAACGTTTGAATAAAGTGCCATTTAGAATCATTGTCTTCTTTTTTAAATGACAGAAGTATTTTTAGAGTTGGAGGTCGAAAGGGAAATGCATGCCTGGAATTGAGTGTCAAACTTCTCATACCATACTTCTCCCCAAATGGCATGTGATTACTTTAGGTGTCTGTCGTTATCTGCAAGAGAAACATGGTCACTCCGGGCCTCAGAATTTGCTTGCCATAGTCCGTCAAAGTTTCTGAACTGTGAATAGAAAGGTCATTTGCCGAAAGATAGTTAATAGCTGTATACTTTGTTTTCGCTGCTGCCCCACTTCATTCAATCAGATCATGGGAGATCTTCCACCATCAGCGTTTTACCTGCAAGATGATTTTCAACAACTGAAGTAGACTTTTGTGGTCCATTTGGAATTCATTATCGACCAAAGTTTTTGTTGCGATATTCGTCTGCTTCACAACACGCGCGGTATACTTACAGTTGGTAGAGGACAGTGTCATTAATAGCAGTCTTGAAACAATTCGTCGGTCGCCTCGGAATATCCGACACAATATACAGCGATACCGCGCTGAACTTTCTTGGCGCAAAAAATTAATAGCACGATATTTACAAATTCTTTATGAACCATGAAAACAACAATATCGAGTAGTGCGCGTCTGTCGGCTGATGGCATCAAATAGAAAACCATACCTTTAAGGTCACCACACAGGGCAGGATTGTTTGCAGCTGCGGCTTAATCCGCAAAGTTTCACATAAAAAAGCCATTTTGCATGTGAGCTTCTATCCACGACGAGTAAACTACAGCATTGACTCAAATTAAAGCCATTATTAATTCGAGACTTCTGACTATTATAATGACCTAATGATATAAATATATAAGCCTATGGTCATTTTCTCATAGGTGATCCGTTAACAGCTATCGTGGAGAAGAACATCACATCTCCCGCTGGCAATGCTTGCAGTAGGTTACTCAGCAGTTTTGAATGCGGTTGTCATCTGAATACCTCCAATGTCTGCAAAGGCGTAATAAATTGATATCTCAGTCAAGAACAGTAAACATTGGCAGTCTTGTTGTATTGAAGAATGAAAATCTTCCACCTCTTAAATGGAGAATAGGTTGCATCGTTGAATTGCACCTGGAAAGGATAATATCGTTCAAGTGGTTATCATGAAGACATCTATTGGGTATGTAATTTAATTCGTACGGTTTTTTCAAAATTTTAACGTTTATTTAAGAAAAACATGTACAATAGTATTATTCAAAGTATCGCCCATCTGAAAAGAACTGCGCCGGCTTGGCAGCCAAGAATGAATCAAGCCAATTTTTGATATTCTGCTCTGATGTAAACCGTATTTGAATGAGGGCGTTCTGCATCGACCGGAACAAATGGTAGTCAGAAGGGGCAAGGTCTGGCCTATAGAGCGGGTGGGGTAAGACTTCCCATCCACTGTTTTCCAAATAGTTCTTAACGGGAATAGCAACGTAAGGCCGAGCGTTGTCATGATGGAAAATTATTGCCTCGTGTCTGGTCGCATATCCCGGGCGTTTTTCGACTACTGCTCTCTTCAAACGGATTAATTGTGTTCGGTAGCATTGTACATTGATGGTTTCACCCGGTTTTAGTAGCTCATAATACAGCACACCCATCTGATCCAACCAAATACAGAGCATTACCTTCGCGCCATGGATATTCAGCTTTGCCGTTGATTTGGCTGGTTGGCCGGGTTTCACATATGATTTTTTGCACTTGGAGTTGTCGTAATTGATCCATTTTTCATCTCCAGTAACAATCCGATGCAAAAATTACTTCCTTTTTTTTCGTTCCAGCAGCATTTCGGACATGCAAAACCGCCTTTCGACGTCTCTCGGCTTGAGTTCATGTGGAGCTCAATTTCCTTGCTTTTGAATATATCCAGCTGCTTTTAAACGTTTTGAAATGGCTGCTTGAGTGACACCCAAATATTCTGCGAGCTCTTCTTGTGTTTGGCAACAATCTTCATAGAGTAATGCTTCCAGTTCTTCATCTTCTAACTTTTTTGGCTGCCCAGGACGTTCATCGCCTTCCAAGCCTAAATCACCACTTTTAAATCATGCAAATTACTTTTGGCACGTTCGCTCAATTAGCGCATGTTCACCATAAACTTCCACCAAAATACGATGACTTTTAGGAACAGTTTTCTTCATGAAGAAGAACTTTTTCAGGCACAAAGTTCGACATATTTGAGTAAAAAAAAAAATTATTGTTGTTTACGCTTCAAATTAATGACATACTGAAATGACGTACAATGACAGTAGCTTTCCAACGCATGTTCCAATGGAATAATAACAATGGAATAATACAAGTTACGCCATCTCTTAGCAAACCGCACGAGGTAAATTATAGATCAATACTATTTTTACTGTTTGTATATGGTATTACCTATTGAAGAATTTTCAATCCTTCAAAGTGGGGAGCATGAAAATTACTTGAATTTATCCATTTACTTTTTATAAATTGAAGACATCACTCATGTAATTTACTTATGATCTGAATTTACTCATTCTCTTTTTGCTTTCTAAATACTTTGTTTTTGTACATTGTATTCATACACATCCATATAGTGTATAATAAAGTACCTCCTCGGAATCACTTAAATCTCAATCAAACCAAAAACCACAATTTCACGCCTAATCCTTAGACACAGGATATTTAAGCACGATCGATATGAAGATCGGAAATTATGCCAGACTAGAGCTTACAACTGCCGCTGCTGATGTTGTGAAACCTTGGACCATTCGGGGCGAACGATTAAGCACGTATGTGGGATTCGATAAAAAGACGATCGCACCACTGAAACAAACATACAAACGAGACGACCATATGAAGAGAACGGAAAAAGATTAGTCCTTACGGAGGTCAAAGCCGTTCGATAGTAATCTATAGTAGTGAATAGACGTGTCCATATTGATACTCCTTCGTACATCACATTTAATATATTTTTTGTAAAATATACCAACTTCGTTCATAGGCATTTTATTATTATATCATTATACGATCAGAAACGTTGACAAAGCAATGGCATACTTGCCATATTACATTTTGAACATGATACAATAAAAGTATTAATTTTCGTATAATATAGAAATGATATATATTGAAGCGACGACTGAAAGAAATGCAGTTACATAAAAAGTCCACCACTGAAAACTTTGCTAAATCTAAGAACTAATTCAATCGAGAACTAACGAAGGACTAAACGAAAACATAAAGCCTATCAAAAAGGTAATGTACGCAAATTACAGACTAAGTTTCTTATATTAAACATTTTCCCACCAGGAAAATCTCCAGGATTTAACAGTCTAGAAGCAATCTTAAAGCATACGGTGTTCAGGTTTTCTACTTGTACAAGAAAACAAGGTCTATGAGAACTGGTTTCAAACCCAAAATACAAACGGTTTTCAAAGATGATCGAAATCAAATCAACCAAGAGTTGGCGGTAGTAATTGCTCTTATGTATAAATCCTAAGACAGGACAAGATGCGACTGTTTTTATGCATTTCTAAGTATTGCAAGAATCGGTTTGTCTATCTTCATGCTAAGTATACATGCATTACTCGTTTACAAGCCAGGAACAAGCCATACAATTAAATAAAGGTCATCCTTTATCTTTTAAAAACTTTCGAGGCATATGGTATTGCTGCATAAGTGCAGTATACAAGATCATACATACGAGAATTCTAATATCAACACATCATCACCATAGTATCTGAATGACTCATGGCCGTTCTGCAGCAGCAATATAATAATCGGAATATAGCAGTCTGGTTTCTGTCTGGAAATTCAAATCCTACAAACTTTTCAGGGAAAAATACCTATGTTAATGACATTGAGGTCTAATAGGCAATGATTTGTAAAAAGTAGACGACAGCATTTAGTCATAGTTTCATCGTGTTTTGTACATCCAAAGGATGTACATTCAGTAGCTACCATCAATTACAAGAAATTTCTTTGCCAAAACGCGACTCAAAATCGATTTAGCTTAAATTTCAGCTGAGATTCGGTTAAGAGACCCAGGGAAAAATGTTACCTTATTTTTGGTTTCACTTTTTCCGCATGCGTTATTACTACAATGCTTAACTTGTTCAGTGCCATCGTATTTTTTTGCTTTTGCCCTTTCGGACTAAATATTTTTTCTGTGGTGTTTTTCAATTGTGAGTGATTGCAATGTGGTTAACAAGTGTTTTATATAATGTGCTATGTAAATTAGGTATCCAATCGTAAAACTCGTGGACACTTTTGATTTTTGATGTTGTTTGGAAAAATATATATATTGTTTTATTTTTTCATTGGTTTTGTTTACAGTGTCTAGAAATGGAGAGACCTTCGAATAACTCATAGTTGAAGAAAGAAGTGCAACTCACGATGACATCATAAAGCGATGGTGCCCCGGAGTTTAAAATAACTCTATGGATGATGAGAATTACTAAACCGAAGAAAAAGTGGATAATATATCTGTTTCTGAGAAGGTCGTGATGGAATTGACGGAAGAACTTTTGGATAGTGGAAGGACTTAGTTTTGTGTGGCACAGTCTTTGGTCAGCAGAGAAACCCATTTGGTTGGCACCATTCGCAACAATCGGAAGAATAAAAAAGTAAACGTTGTAAAGGCCAAATCCAAACGTGTGCTGAGCTGAACGAAGGTAAGATCATTGTTATGAAGTGGAAGGATAAAACGGATATTCTGATGTTGAGTTAAAAGCATGATAGTTCAATGGTGACTTTAACTTCCAGAAAACCGATAATCAGCTAACCTGTAATGGTTGTTGACTACAATGAAGGTAAAACCTTCATTGATACATCAGACCTAGTGTTCCTAATGCCGAACACTGAAAAGCTACAAGCGGTTATTTTTTCATTTGCTTGCTACTACAGCCACTATAAACGCTTTTGTTCTGTATAACAAAATACAGGGGGAGTTTTTTAACTTGAGACATCCAAATTACTCGAAAAATACGCGATATCGCTAAAAATGTTTCAGATAAAAGTCAAAAGGTTCTGAAGGGGACATAAGACGGTGACCACGAGTTTGACCTTGCGCCCCATTTTCAAGGTCAAACGAGGGTCACTTTTGATTTTTTTAATGGGAACGCCTATTTTCTTAACAGATTCGTAATCTGCGTGAAAAATTACAATTTTTTACATGAAACACTTTTTTTTTCAAAAATGCGTTCTTTTCCCGTCAGAGGGCCATACAACTTAAAACATCAAAATTACTCGAAAAGTACGAAATATCGCGAAAAATGTTTCAGACAAAGGTCACAAGGTTCTGAAGGGGACATAAGATGGTGACCACGAGTTTGATCTTGAGATCCATTTTCAAGGTCAAACTAAGGTCACTTTTGATTTTTCAAATAATAATTCCGGATTTTCATTGCTCAGTCGTATTGCTCGTACGCCTGTCATTTGTTTTTACATACTGCGTTTAGCCTAACCCAGAAACAACGACGTGGACGTAGCAGCATTTTGTTTCCTTCGGGGTGATTAATTAGAGTGGGTCCCCTTGCCTCCCACTGTTGAATCATTGAATTCTTCCCATTTCGACGTTTATCTCCCGAGACTGTTTCAACAAATGCTCGAAAATGTGACCATTCACTTCAATACACTTGTCTATCCGCGCTCTAAATGAACCAACAGAACTGAGAAGTATTTCTGGCGTGATCTTCCGGCAAGCTTCAGTTATTCGTCTTTTCATGTCCTCACGTGCTGTTGGCTTTTTTCTGTAAACCTCACTTGTTAAGTAGCCCAAGAAGAAGAAATCAAGTGACGTAAGATCAGGTTATCTAGCAGGCTATTGCCTCGGACCCCCTCGTCCGATATATCGTTGAAGTTAAACATTGTTTAATACGCCCCGGGCTACAACCATCATGTTGAAACCACATTGTTTGTCGCAACTCCAATGGCAGTTCTTTTAGTAATACTGGAAGATGGTCCCGCAAGAAGTTTGCGTACTTTTCGCCATTCAAGTTGCCTTCAATAAAATAGGGACCTATTAATTTATCCCCAATAATTCCCGCCCAAACATTAACATCCCAAGGGTGCTGGCGTTCAACTTGTCGCAACCAAAAAGGGTTTTCGGTAGCCCAGTAAACATATTACATATGTCAATTGACCGTACCGTGATTGGTGAAAGTCGACTCATCAGAGAATAACACTTTGGCGAAGAAAAGGGTTTCTCGTTCAACTTGATAAAGTGCCCATTGACAAAAGTAAACCCGGTTCGAAAATCCTCACTAAAAAGTTCTTGATGCATTGAAACATTATAAGGATGGTATTTACGCCGATGTAATATCGTACAGACAGTCGTTTGAGAAATTCCTGATTCACGACTTATTTGGCGAGTGCTAATGTGAGGATCGTGTGCAACGGTCTGGGAAACGTTGGGCGTAAGGAGCAACAGCACCATCGATGTTCCTTCCACGTTCTCCATAAATCAATATTATTTCAATTTTCTCTTGAATTGAAATAGCCTGAATTATTAATCTGGAAAACGTTACTAATAATAATCAGTTCCTCAAAACAAATATCGAACTTCTAAATGAAGTACAGTTCCGTCCAAGTAGAAAAAAAGGGCAGAGTGCCCATGATACACTCTCAGATAAGTTTAGGACAATTTGTCTCTATCTGAAATTTATTTGAGTTTTAACTTCACTCGAGGCAATAATGACTTCCTCAAAACAAATCTCAACCTTCTAACACCCTAACAACATTGGAAACCGATTAATGATTTAGGCATGCCAGTGCAGTGGTATCTAGCACTGAATGAATAAGAAATTTGAGACAAAGTCGTGTGCCACGTTGAGGAATACAACTGAGCAACGAAAATCAGGAATTATCATTTGAACAACCAAAAGTGACCTTCGTTTGACCTCTTGAAAATGGGTCTCAAGGTCAAACTCGTGGTCACCACCTTATGTGCCCTTCAGAATCTTGTGACTTTTGTCTGAAACATTTTTCGAGATATTTCGTATTTTTCGAGTAATTTGGATGTCTCAAGTTAAAAAACTCACCCGGTATATAGCTCCAAAATGAATACAACAGAAGATCGTTGATCGTTGAAGGCTTAACGCGCAATATATCTGATACCCCAAATAGATTACCATTCTTGCCTTCGTAAACATCTACTGGAACTAAGTGCAAACATGTTCTTTAGAAACTAGGCCTGTTCCGAAGAGACTTACAACTTAGCGCAAACATGTTCTTTAAGAAGTGCCCGATCAGAAGAGACTTACCCGAAAATGATGTGCCGTGTGTTATGAGAATATATCCCAAGAACAAGGTGCTGAATGTGTCCGAAAGAATGCCAAAAGGATAAACACCACCTGCATCCAATGTGAGACACCTAAATGTGCATTAAATGGTGCATTAATTCAACACACAGACATACTTAAATCTTTTTTTTAATGTATTAATTTATTTTGTTTTTTATCTCCTTCGGTTTTTTTTTTTTTTTTTTTTTTAATGAGTTGAATTCATATAACAAATAATGATAATAAATAAATAGAAAAATAACAAATCACACAAAAGAACCTAAAACAAGCTGATCTAGCAACAACAATATAATATGTACACATATACTATGTACGCATATACTATGTACGCATAAAAATATAATAATATAATATAATCCGCACCATACAAAGACAAGACTTTTTTAGGATGATTGGTTTTTCGTCAATTTCGTATTGGTTTACCGGAACGACAATTTTCTTCATTGATCAACATGAAGATCAACTTTTAAAATGCTCCGTAACGTGCCATAAATAAGGTTCAATTGTTGATTTTGGGGACAAATTGCAGTGCCTGGCTCAGTTGTGATGTTATGGGGATTATTCTGACCGAGCATGTTGATATGGAGCTTGACTCGATACCGAACCAGTTTCTTCAAAACGCTTCACCATTGCATGAATTCCGGACTCACGGATTCACGAATTTTACGAAAAGTTACTTTTACAGATCATCCATTTTCGTAATAAGATTGAATAACAAAAAATGCGTTGTTGCGTGGCAAAAGACTCCATGACCCCTTGAATTCAGTAAATGAGAGGAATTGAAAGCCAACATTCACAGAATCCGTTGACTCAACCTTTACAAAGCTCAGACATTTCGTGTCCAGTAGTGGACACACGATACCGAAGTGAAAGTGTACCACTGGTGGAAAACATGGCTTTATCAATTAAAAAAAGCTCGAAAATGGTGTTTTCAGAACGCTGATAAACTCTCTCCTAGACTCTTATCTTTTTACACTTTAAAGAAGAAGAAAAAGAAGAAAAATCCGATGTTATAGATGCCAAAGTAGATAGATCAAAACACTTCTCCCTAGACGATAAAACTTTTAATAGATTCAAACAATCCCTAAGCCTTAGATGTGAGAGAGTAATTAACTTCCTAAAAAGTTTGAATTTTTTACAAACTAAAACCAAATCGCCTATATTGTGGCGTTAGCAATAACCACTATTAAGTTGTTAAGTATCGGCTTGTCTGTAACAACAGATACTTTAACCTACTTGTTGTAAATAACTAGTTAAGCATGTTTAAAGTAATTTAACCACTAATTTATCTAAACATTGAGATAAATTGAAGATTAATTTCTTTTGAATAAATTCAGTAATCATATAGCTGCTCAATACATTCGTTTGCACTATAATTGTGTACACATCTCCAATTAGACTCTTTTACCCCTTCGAAATCACTCAACATTTTAAATTTCATTAGTGATTCTTCAATAGTTCTGATGAATGCGTGTGTTGGGAACGAAAATCAAAATCAAAAGTACGTATAGTATATACATATTAAAGGTATCACCAAATGTAACTGAGGGAGCATGTCCAGAACGTGCTTCGCATATCAAAATTAATTAGGCATCATTTCGAGCTCTTACATTCGTTATATGAAAATGCAGATCATGTTCTTTTAATGGATCTACTACTAATTAATTGTGAAGAGTTTCCCCAAAACCTAACGTTCCACACGAACAAACGGAAAAATGAAAAAAATAAAAAATAAAATAAAATTGAAGCAGTGCAGGTGTCGACGGATGGAATGAGATATGTACATAACACGCGGATGGTATTGATCTGTTTATCATAAACAAGTCGTGAATTATCATTTGCGAATATTAAGGATATTTTTTCCTGATATGCATATTTAATTTCTGAACAAATAATGAGTGATTTTAGTTACAGACAGAAGGTTTCATATCGTCATACGAAAAGTTAAAAAGTTAAAATGGGTTGCCACGAGAGAGTTGAAACATCATTTGTGAAACGTGATATACTACGTGATACCATAAAGTTCATCTTTAATCTTTGTGATACAAAGCGAAATTTTTTCATTATCGGCTTACATAACATACATATTTATGTGACATCTAAATGTAACCTCTGTTCTAGACAAACTTAATAAACCATAACAGATTTGCCTACAAAAATAGAAAAATGAGACAGACAAACTGTGATAAAATCGTAGTTCAGATTCAGATAAGGCTCTGCAACTAAGTTAGTAATCCTTGTGGAGATGGTGACGTGTGAGCTTTAAGTTGAATAAAACATTTTAGAAATCCTAAAGGCCTGATACTCAAGCACTTGGCTCGCATTTAGTGTAAAACTTATTTATATTATTAAGCATGTGCTCAAAATTTTTAAGATTGGTAAGCTATGATGGCTAATTCAGAAGGAGACTTCGTGGTTTAACTGGGAAAACTGATTGATAGTGGAAGAGGCTCTATTTTTTATTTATCGTTTCAAGTCTCCTTATATTTTATAAGCCGGACTTCTTAGTAATGCAGTCAGAGTTATGAAAGAAAACAAAATGCTCGGCATATGTTCACATGAAGATGCCATAGCTGATGCACTTCTCTAAGCTGTACTAAATATCTTGCCCAGTTGGGAAGAATAAGAGTTCAAAGATCCTTGGATTCCAAAAACAACTATGATATATATATATAATATACCAAGGATGTCCACACTTGACGTTAAATTGTCAACAAGTATGGAGTTGATCTTAGATATGATTAAGCATTTGGAAGATATGTTAACTAAAGATAACCATCCATATACATAGCTCATAGCGTGATGAAAAAATATTTTACTAAACCGCTGCCTCGATACATTTTTACGATACTCAAGTGTGGGTATAACGTTTAAGGTGATGGCGATGGAAGAAGTAAAGTTACCCAAAATAATAAGTTTTATAAGACAGGAGGAAATCTCCTGAGGTTAAGAGGTTCTGATTATAGACGAAGCAGTTAATATTTTGAAAGGACAAAAAGCATGAGATTGTTTATACTCATACACAGTAGACGCTGCAGACGACATATCATCGAGGAAAATCTTAAAACTTTGTGTTCACCAGATAGACGATTGGTAATAATATTACATTTGATGATGTGACTCGGGACAGAAAAAAAGAGTCATGGCGCAAACAGACTGTAGGTGCAGCCGAAGGCACAGGTCCTGACCGCAAATTCCCTCCTGCAGTGATTGTGTGAAAAAAACAGGTTAGTAGAAGTCACAAAATTGTAAACTGACCAATTTCTAGGATTCCCGAATGAAACTGATACTGTAACAAGTAAATGCTTTTGTTCTAGTGGAGAAAAATCTGCCTACAAAGTGTTTTATGAAATAAACATTTGCAAAAATATGAGACCTCGATTTTCACTAAACATAAAGGATTCTTATGGACAATATATTGGTATTACATTTTTCAGTTGAGTATAAGAGCCGATGTGAGATAAGCGTTTTTTATTTCATGGCGACAATTGTTTGCAAGTTTAAATACTATTTATTACTTTAAATACACTGATAACGTTTTATTGTGCGAGCGGATATTGAATCCAAAACATAATATTACACTTTGATAGGTGCATAGCCGTAAAAATTCTTTAGCCAGAAATTAATATTCAAGTGCTCGAATTGCAATAATTTTTGTTGCCTTGCGTATATCAACTGTCAATATGTCTGAGCAAACAAAGAAGCAAGCCAGCTTTAACACTGCTGAGGTCGCTCAGGCAACAAAGCAACCCAAACAAAGACCCCCGCCGCCAATAAACGTTTTTTGGAATCTCGGACTACAACAAGTTGCACATAATCCTGAAATCACTGTGCTCAACCGATTATAAAGTAAGATCTCGCAATAATGATACATGGACTATTAATGTTCTTAATCCAGACAACTACCGTTAACTTTCGAGAAAATTAAATGCCGAGAAGATTCAATGGCATACGTATGAAAATAAAACGGAAAGACCCATACGCGTTGTAGCTAGAGGATTGCATCCCTCTTGCCTTAAAGAAAACATCGTAAATGACCTTAAAAATAAAGAATTTAAGATAATCGACGCAGATAATATAGTTGCGCAAAAACAGCGCAATGTTGAAAGCGAGAGGATGACCCCAAGACGAGGTCTTCCCCTCTTTAGACAAAACCGAAAGCCTAGAAAGAATTTATGCCATAAATTCAATTTTGGGACTTGTTGTCAAAATTGAACCTCCGCGGAAAAACTCTAGGCTGATTCCCCAATGTACACGTTGCCAGGGATTCAGCCATACTCATGCCTACCGCCAGAAGGAACCTCGCTGTGTAAAATGCGCTGGAAAATATCTGACTCGAGAGTGCAATGCTGCGAAAGAGCAGCGATATGCATTAACTGCAAGGGAAAACATCCAGCTAATTATCGAGGCTACGAAGTCGCGAAGGAGTTTCAAAAGCTATGAGATCAATCAAAAACGAAGCCTTTGAAAAACGCAGCCTTTAAAGAAGGCAATGGTGTCAAACGCTAAAATCACCAATAACAACAACGTCAAAAATAACAATGCGCAAGTGGAAAGTGGAAAAACTTACGCGCAAATGCCTCAAATGTGTTCTCAGTAATTCTCGAGAGACTAGAAGAACAGACTAAAATAAATAAGATAATAGTCGAACGGCTTCTTAAGTTCGAAGTCAATGTCTGCAACTAATTATGGCAATGAAGCTCAATATACAATACTTGCGTGGAATGCCAACGGGTTACAGAAAAGGCTTGAAGAACTAAATATTTTCATGCAGGAAAAAGTAATTGACATATGTTTAATTTCTGAAACTCACCTGGCGACAGAATCGCGCGTGGAACTAAAAGGTTACCGCGACTACCACGCTCATCATCCATCGGGAAAGGCAAGAGGCGGGTCACCCCTATTCATAAAAGACTGCATTGAACATACTCAATAATTGAACTTGACAAATTTCAAATGACCGTGGTGCGCGCTAAAAATAAAAATTACTCTTTTAATATATCCTCAATCTATTGCCAATCGCGCTTCAAAATAGAAAAACATGAATTTATTGAACTATTCAACTCTCTTGGACCAATCTTCATTATTGGTGGCGACATTAACGCGAAGCATACCTTTTGGGGCTCAAGATGTATCTCTAAAAAGGCAAAATTCTTTACAGGGCTGGTATGGAATGTGGTTGCTATTTTTACTCAACAGGCAAGCCGACATACTGGCCCTCGGATGTCGCCAAAACACCCGATCTAGTAGACTTCTTTATCGGAAAAGGAGTAAGCGCTAGTTACGTCAAAGTTGAAGAGAGCTTCGATTTTTCCTCCGATCATTCTCCAGTTATCCTCTCACTGTGCGAATCCTTGGTTAAGAAACAAAGACCACCCAGATTAACTAACAGCAAAACTCACTGGGAAGATTTCCGAATAGACGTTGTAGACAATACTGAGTTGAAAGTAGCACTTAGAATGCCGTATCAACTTGAAAAAGTAGTTGAACGTTTCGTTGAAGTCATACAGCAAGCGGCCTGGAAGAACACTCCCCGCGAATCGAACAAAGTTCCCAAAGTCGGCATAAGATACCCACCACAAGATAAAACGTTCTTCAATAGGCTCTGCAACTTGTTGAAAAAATCGATCAAGGACTTTAATAATCAAGGTGTTAATAACTTCCTTGAAAGACTCACAGCGACAAAGGATACCAACTACTCCAATTATTGGCGCCAATAAGAAGAAACCAGGATGACTAGGCGAAAGAAGATAATTAAAAAGCCAATGTTTTCGCCGACCCATCTTGCAGAAACGTTTAAACCATTCGACGGGGAAGTGCTTCCAGAGAATGTCAATACGCTAGACGTGTCGATAAACTTTCCAGTAGAAAAGGCTACACTTAGGGAACTTAGACAAGTTATAGACACGCTTAAGCCCAATAAAGCCCCGGGATATGACTTAATAACGGAAGAGATACTTAAAGCATTGCCGAAAAAAGGTTTGCTAAAGCTGCTCTATCTTATAAATGCTAGCATTAGATTAGAGCATGTACCGCACCAGTGGAAAGTAGCCGAAGTTATTATGGTTCCGAAACCCGGTAAACTGCTGACTGAAGTCAAGTCATATAGACCAATATCGCTTCTCCCGATTACATCGAGGATCTTCGAGAAAATCCTTCTTAATCGTCTTAAACCAATTACCGACACAAATTCCCTCTAGAATGATCATCAATTTGGCTTTAGAAGCCAACACTCTACAGTTGACCATCGGATAATCGATGTAATTGAACGAGCAATCGAGTGAAAGTTAGTCTGTTCAAGCACATTCCTTGACGTTTCGCAAGCCTTTGATAAGATATGGCACGAAGGCCTGAAATATAAACTCCGACAAGCCCTACCCCAGCAATTGTCTTTTATTGTATTTTAGGTTCATACCTGGAAGACCGACTCTTCCGTGTGAGACACGGAAACTAATATTCCACTTTTAAGACATTAAAGACACTGTCCTAGCCATATTTTCTGATGACACTGCCATTTTGGCAACGGCTAAGACAGTCGAAGAAGCAACTGCCAAGTTTCAACGTGCCCTTACACGGATTAACAATTGGACAAAGACTTGGCGAATCGCGCTTAATGAAATTCAACATATAAATTTAATATACACGAAAACCAAGAATAAACTGTATTTATAACAATTTGTAGCCAAACAAACTATCCGTTTCCAACGAATTTCTCACCTTGCATAACCTTGCCATCTTCCTTTCATTCAATTCATCACTAAAAACGAATTGCTACTACTTTTCCTTGAAATAATTAAGTCAACAGTGCAACGTAATATTCTTTGTCGAAGCCCAATTTTATTTAATTTCCCTTTTAGCGAACTGTACGCGTAAGTATTGTGTTTTGCATAATGATCTACACATTTTTGTTTTTTGTTTTTTTTTAAATAAAATATAAACTATTTAAGATGTCGAAAAAAATTTTATTTCCCATTAACTTCATTCATATGGTATGTCCACCACGAGCACGTTTGCAGCGATCGACTTGTTGCAGCCAATTTTTAATAACTCTTCCACACATTTTGGCCTATATTCCGGCAATTTCACGTTCAACATTGGCTTTGAGCAGGTCCAACGTCTCTGGCTTGTTGGCATAGCCAATGATTTAACATAGCCCCGAACAAGAAACAAGACCATGGGTGTTAAATGGCAGGATCCAGGGGTCTAATTGGCCGATTAATTTTTTGAGATAACGCACTCACCAAACTTTGACTTCTATAGCTCGATTATTTGTTCCTCTGTTTGGCAAGTGACGCTATACTGTTGAGACTACATCTCACCAATGTTAAGTGCACTTATGGGTGATAGCAATGTTTTAACAATTTGCGCGTACTACTAAATATCTTTTCTACACAACGTGGAGGCATTAATGCTCAAAGTTTAGGTAATAAACTCGATTAATTCAGAAGTTTGTTCGTTGGTGCCGATATAGATATGATATGTATATCAGAAACCTTTTTTATCGATGGAGTATCTGATAGATTGTATTCTGTAGTTGGGTCCGAGATTTTCCGTGTTATATATAACAAATGCACGTGAACGTCTGAAAGTTCACCCAAAGGAAGGTGTTTTATGTCGACTTTACAAGAATATTGATTTTTTACTATTTCCTTTCTTGTTTTAGAAACAACGTCTGCCTGTTTCTGTAAAACTGTTGTCTGTGGTGATTTCATTTGGAATCTGTTGAATGAAGCTACGAGTATTTCGTCCTCCTTGAAGGAGACTATGAATGCGTTAGATTTGAGCATTTTAAATCCACAAGTTTCTGAACATTTAACTTTCTCAACTAGTACACTTCTGAATGTATTCTTTGGGACTGATATTTTAAAAACAGTTTTTAGCTAAGTGCCTGCTCATGCTTTCTTTAAGCATTACCTACTTTTGGACTCTTTTGAATTCGCAATATCTACAGAACAAAAAAACGTTTTTCTATAAAGATTTAAAAAAAACAAAATCTGATCTCCTGGAACAAGATTTGTGGAATTCTGACTGGTATCCAATATCCTATTGGGTATGTAATTTAATTCGTGCGGTTTTTTTTTTTCAAAATTTGAACGTTTATTTAAGAAAATCATGTACAATAGTATTATTCAAAGTATTTCCCATCTGAAGCTATGACTTTTTCCCCAGGTTTTAGCAGCTCATAATACAGCACACCCATCTGATCCCACGAAATACAGAGCATTACCTTCACGCCATGGATATTCAGCTTTGCTGTTGGCCGGATTTCACATATGATTTTTTGCACTTGGGGTTGTCGTAATGGATCCATTTTGCATCACCAGTAACAATCCGATGCAAAAATGACTTCCTTTTGTGGCGTTCCAGCAGCATTTCGGACATGCAAAATTGCCTTTCGACGTCAATCGGCTTGAGTTCATGTGGAACCCAATTTCCTTGCTTTTGAATATATCCAGCTGCTTTTAACGTTTTGAAATAGCTGCTTGAGTGATTGTTGTGTTTGGCAACAATCTTCATAGAGTAATGCTTCCAGTTCTTCATTTTCAAACTTTTTTGGCTGCACAGGACGTTCATCGCCTTTGAAGCTAAAATCGTAACTTTTAAATCATGCCATCTACTTTTGTGTGCCAGTGCGCTCAGCTAACGCATTTTCACCATAAACTTCCACCAAAATACGATGACTTTCGGAAGCAGTTTTCTTCATATTAAAGTAATGAAGAAGAACTCCCCGCAAAAACACTTTTTCAGGCACAAAGTTCTACATATTTGAGTGAAAAAAAATATATTGTTGTTTACGCTTCAAATGAATGACATATACTGAAATGACGCACAATGGCAGTAGCTTTCCAACGCATATTATAAAGGAATAATACAAGTTACGCCATCTCTTAGCAAACCGCTAAGTTATATAACCAATAAAATAATAAATGTACATCAATCTGCATTTGAGCAGTACTTCAGCAATGTAAGTACCCGTGTCTCAAGTGGTAGTGAAATGGCTTCCAACTCGAGAGGTTCGGTATTCGAAGTTAATGAAAACCAAGTAAGATGAGTAATTTACTAGAAATCAAGAACAATCGAACTTCCACTAAAAGTTTAGTCTCCCCATTAAATATTGGATGCCACCTATGCAGCATCCTGAGTCCTGCGTCTTTGCGAATTTCACTGCAGTTTCTCAAAGCCCCTCGAAGTATGGCGCGAGTTGCATGTACCCCACTACACAGGTTGTGCATTGCACGAAATACACTAAACACCGACAAAACCACATCTCTAACAACATCTAATAGCCCTCATCTCTAACAACATAGGCAATTTCAAAAACTCATGGAGAATAATACCGTCAACCATTGATAAGGTTCAGCACCAAAATCCAAACTTGAGAGATTTGTTGGCACCAGAAAACTACAACCGACACCAGTTAGTTCCCACGAGCGAAAAGCAAGGTTGATTGATGCGGCAGTCAGTAGCGTTGCAACAGTGATGTTATAAAGACTTGAAAGGTATAATAAAAATTGTTGTTGTTAATTTGTTGAAATTTGTTTTTCTTCAAATCCAAATGATAAGTTTATTACTCGTGCGGGGAGCTATGAGTTATGAAGCGAACTTAAAACATTGTTTTGATTAAGGGTTTTATAAAAATTGTTGCAAAATTCCACTAGCTTTGTCCAAGCGCCAACAAAATTTGTTGCATTGTCCGAAGTGAAATCGGAAACGACCTCTAAGTGCACTGCCTTTGAAGCAAACCAGAAATGTAGGTTTTGTAAGACTGTTTCCCACGAATTTTCCATGAAGTTAGGATTGGCCCAGAGAAATCTACCCCGCAAATTGAAAACTGTCGATTGGGAGTTAACCGATCCATACGTAAGTTCCCCATCATTTGTTCTAGTTGCTTCGGCTTATATCTTCTAGAATGGATACAATTATTTACGACCTGCCTTATTAGTTTTCTGCCCCCAATGATCCAGAACCGATCTCACACGAAGTTGAGTAAAGCCTGTTACCCGGCGTGAAAGTTGAAAAGGTACAAATACCGAATATAATTCATGACGAAGGCATCATCTTTGGGTGCAAACATTGGAAACTTCCTACTTCATATTCAATGAATGCATTGACAATTCGACCACCATCTTTTCTTCAATTTGAACTCTCCTCGATGAATGGACGCCAATTGCGAAGCTTTGCATTTGAAGTAGTTTCTCGCGCCTTTCATTCCGAAATCTCCACTGAAGGTGAAAATATTTGTAAGAAATTCTCTTCTACCTTTTTGCATATGAATTCATTTTTTCTCTTCTTCCGTTCCAATAACGGATCTCCAGCGTCGATTTCATCCAGTTGTTGTACCCATTCCCTTTGAAATAAGGCCCCGCAAACCAAGATGAGTGTTGTAAATCCTCGACGTAAATCCTGGAAATAAGATCTGCAGGATTGTTCTCGGACCTAATGTGTCTCCAACAAACACCTGCACTTATGTCGCGACGAAAGTTTCCTAGGCACCTCAAGATGCATCAAGCCAGCACAGAACTATTGTAGAATCTACTCTAAAATAAATTTGATCGAACGTAAATTCAAACATCACTTATATCTTGTTCCAAGGCTTAGCTAACCTATGAGCCGCACATAGCTCTAACCTTAGCAGTGATTGGATTTTGGCAGGTGCAATCTTTGATTTTACAACAAATAGATTGAACGAGACAACGCCGAATTCATCTTCGCACCTTGTGTAGAGGCAGCTTCCGTAGGCCTTGGTCAACGAGTCAGAAAACCAATGGATTTGGAGACTCCTACAATTAGCTTGAAATATAAATCTGGGAACCGATATACAGTTGAGCCTTTGCAAATCCGTGGTATACCCCTTCCAACAGGATTCAAATTTGCTTGGTAAAGGATCGTCCCAATTAAGCTTTTCTATCCACAACGATATCAGAAATATTTTTGGCCTGATAACAACTGGACAAATTAAACCGAGGGGATCAAACAACGTACTGGCAGACGTCAATATGATGCGCTTGGTAAGCTTATACGATGAAAACGAGTCCTTATATGAGTACTGAAAAATAACCTGTTTGGGATTCCACGAGATTCCAGGTGTCTTTGTGGTTTCCAGATCTTCAATTAGTTGATTCGATGGAGAAATTACCGGGTGCATTAGAATGCCATTTATGGAGTTTGAAATTACATTTTTCAAGGATTGCACTAACTCTCGTTGAATCTGACTTAATCCATCAACATTTAATCCAATCCATCCGAACTATCTCCCGTCACTCACCAGATCGTCAACATGAAAATCCTTCAGAGCAACCTTTGCTCCTACTGGAAACTCCTTCTCGCATCTAAGGCTAATCTCCTTGAGACACCTTGTGACGGTATTCAGCCAAAATGTTTGGATCAGTTCTTTCGGATCGTCTCGTCAGAGATTCAACTGAAACCGTCTATCATCAGGGAGTGGCCGAGGTGTAGTAGTATATGCATAGACTCCTCAAGCAATTCTCTGAAAAAGTCTTTTCATAGAATTTGTATGTAGTTATATGAAAATCCAGTCAGCGTCAACTCTGACGTGAAGGCATAACACTGATTTTGGAGTTGGTTGCTGGCTGGTCTAATTGTAACGAACTAACAACTAGCGCGTACTTAAAACCCACTCGTTGAGGATGTACTGGCTCGTCCCATCTAGTTTGACAACCACCTCTGGGAAAAATATCGAAACCTAATACACCTGACTTTCAAACTACTACACCACCCGCCCGCGGCCTGGAGAAAAGCCAGTAAAAGGTATTTATATAACCCGGTGTGCGCATGGGATTATACAAAAAACTTCCATCTGACGGAACATGTTTTTAATGTCCGCAGTTAAGACGTATCTGTGACATTTGAATCGAAGACCAATCATGTTTATTTCTTCCTGAATGGTTGGTCCTACCATCAAAGTGAAGTTAAACGAGAGATTAGTTATAGTCTGACACGATGCGTGGAACCCTACCCTTAGTTTGGTGGACCAACTTTCGGGTCGGAGAACGCACTGATGTGGCATAAAATAGTGGGGCTTTCTGAAATTGAGTTTCACTGCCCTTGACATGTGCCCCAAGTCCAAATACTCTCGAATGAATTTGGAATATTAAATTTTTAGTTCCTCGCTCTTAATTGATCTCCTTTCTAGGGAGAGAAATCTTTTTCTGGTTATTTCCAGAGAGCTCCAAAGTTGAGCCGGGTTATCTTTGAATGGAAGTTTTACCCTAAACTTTCCGTTTTCAACAACCTTGCGTGTCTATAAAATGCTGTTCGCAAATGGTTTGCTTTGGAGTGCGAATAATTTTGTTTTCGATCTTTTCTACTTGCAAAAACTTTTTTAACAATCTCTCTAACCCCGCAGATGTGGATTTTGGCGTAGTCTCCAATAAATTGCACGTTTGCTTATGTGCACTAGTTGCGCAGTAAGCTCACGATATTATCCATCCAAATACTGTTTTTTGAAGAATTGGAATATTTTGACTCAGCTTGATGTGGATCTTTTGCATGAGATTGTAGAATACAACATACGAGTATTAATGTTTTCAGGCTTATGGAATTATGGATCTGCTAAATTAATATCGAGGGAAATTTTCCAATAATTTATCGGTTATCGTTGTTGCGGTTGAAACTCCGGAATTGAGCGCGCTATCCAAAACTCGATATTTTTGGTGAAGCCTTCAAACCTCTACTGTCGGTTTAGTTTTGGAATGAACCTTTGCGTTGATGTCTCCTACCCCACTTATACCGATCGGATTTCTAATTGAATAGAGAAAAAGACTTCTCGTCAGTTACTCAGTCATTAAATTTATTTGAGAACCTGAATCAAGTAAAGCTCTAGCCGAAACGAAGCTTCCTGCCTGATTCCTAACATTCAACACTACTGGACTTATGGATCAGCAAAATTACTGTCAGCGCTACGTAGAGCCGTTCTAGGATTCCTTACTTGCTGCGATATATGTAGATGGTTCATCTGGTTCCTTGGGTGCATTGTACCCATGCAATAATAAATGATGAGCATCTATGCAGACGTCACACCTCTTTGAAGAGCAGTTGCTTACTTTGTGTCCTTTTTCAAACAATTACTGCACAATGACAAGCGTTTAGCATTAAACGGATCATAAACAGTTTAGCAAAAAAATCGGCAATATGTGAGCATATCTTGGATAATACAGATGAAAATTACAAGATCCACTTCGATCAAGCCAAGGTCTTAGCCCACGAGACTGACTGTATCCTTTGACATTGTAGCTTTGTAAACATTGTAGATCTGGATACTATATAATATAATAATAATATATTACCCTTTGAAGAAGCCCTACTGGTTTTCAACTCATTCAATGCTTCAACGATCGAAATAGTGCCTGTGTTGTTTACTCTTTTAACGAACAGCTGTTTGTCGATATAGTCCGGTCAAAATAGACATTAAAATAGTGATTAAATAACAAAAACTCTGCAAGAGCTACATTTTGGTAGAAAATTTGGGTACACCAATAGAAATAAAGTGCCAAAAGTTACCATAGATCCCATGTGTGCTAAAAGGTAAAAGGTCGAAATATTCGTTTTTTTTTTTTTTTTTTTTTTTGGATTTTTCTCGAAAGCGGTAAGTTTTATCAAAAATATATCAAAACAAAAATTGTTCATAATGAAATTGTCTACCAAAATGATCCTCATACTTTTTTCCATCACCATTCCTAAAATATCGCCGTTTTAAAAGTTGAATCATTCTACATGATATCCACACAAATGCCATGTTTATATAGAGTGATTCATCGTGAGGTTTGATTTATAATGTAAAATAAAACACATAAATTTATAAGTGAACTTAAAATTTTCATTCATGGCATTAACTTTTAAAAAATGATGTCATGTAAATGTTTGCCACTACTACGTCTGAGGTGGTTCGCAAGGTCCAATTTTCAGCGACTCTTTCGAGCATAGTGACTGGTATCACGCGGATAACACGAGTAATGTTGGCTTCCAAAGCGTCAATCATCAATATCTTATTTCTGAATACCTGAGACTTCACATATCCCCAAAGAAAATAGTCCAAAGCTGTGATATCTAGGCGCCCAATTTAACGTAGGAAAACCTGAAATTAAGTGCTCAACAAAATGATTTCTCAACAAGTCCATTGTTTCACGCACTGTATGGCTCGTAGCGCCGTCTTGTAGAAATTAGAGCTCACCGAGATAATATGCTAAATTTCAAGAAGCACATAGTCCGTTAACATGGCGGTTAACGGATAAACGGAGTTGAATAAACGGATAAACGGATTTGCCTCATTTTTGAAGAAATATGGACCAATGATTCCACTAGCCCATAAACCACACCATACCGCTGTTTTTAATGGATGTAATGATAGCTCTTCTTACTCTTTGGGTTGCTCATCAGTCAAAATATGGCAATTATGGCCGAGATCCTCACGTAAAATACGCCAAGTTTTCGAATACGCCAATCCAAGCTGCTGAGAACGAGGACGAATCGATTCGTAACGGTCTTCGCGTGCACTCTCAGCTACAGCTGCTATAGTCTCTTCACTACTGGATGTGGCCTAACTGGTCGAGTATCATCCACTAATTTAAACTGGGACTCAAAGCTGCGAATGGTATTGGCAATAGTGGTTTCAGTAGGTCGATTATGCGCACCGTAAGTTCCTCGAATCGCACGAAACACATTTCTTACAGAACGCCGATGATCGTAATACAACTGAACAATTTGGAGACGCTGTTCTGGTGTGAGTATTTCTATGACGATTTGCCAAACGACACTGAACAAAAATGACAAAGCAGTTTGATAGGAGTCACGCGTGATCTGTCAAAACAAGGCTATTGAAAATCAAACCTCATGATGAATGACCCTATACATACATAGTCAGGCACTTAATAATGTAAAAGTAAAAATGCCTATTTGTGTCTCTTTTATCGTTGCTGTTTAAGAAAACCGACCTAACTCAAAAAACCCGAATTTTGAGTTAATAATGGCAATCAAATACAAAAAAATTCTTTCTCTTCCTTTAAAATTGGCATAACGGTAACTCTTCAAAAACCTGCCAGATGGATAATTCGTCATTTTGTCGTTGACTTCTTTTCTGTGTTGGTTTATGTGCAACAAAGGCGTAACTTAGTAGCTGGCAGATATTCAAAGTGGTTTGATCAGTGTTTTGTGCTGAAAAGTGACATATTTTGAGTTGTGCGTGGTGATTTGCTTCAAAATTTGGAGAAAAACTGACTTTTTTTCTTAGATTGTTATTCAAGATAAAGTATGATTTTAAACTTTTTTTTTTCTGCACTAAAACGAATTTTGCCACTTTTCCTGAAATAATCTAAACTTTTGTTTTCTGCAATGACATTTTAATGATTTAAGCCCTTTTCCCTAAAATAGTTTTTCATAATTCTTAGAGAGGTAATTTTTGATAATTTTGAGTTAAGACGATTTTTCATATAAAACTTTGATAGAAACCTATTAAGTCTTATTCGGCTTTTGAATTAGAACATTTTAACACTTCTGTGCACCTACAATTCTATCTTAGAATGATTACGATTTACGATTTACATATAATGTACATATATATATGTATATAATTCGACAATGCAGACATCCAAGGTAAAGAGATTCTGCAGAAAAAATTACTAGAAAAAAATTTGTTAAGAAAAGAAAAAGATGCAGAAAAGGAAACAGTCGCGGATAATATTTTCGTAAGAGTACGAGTATATGACCTTCAAGCCGTTTTGCGTGTTCCAAGTGCGATTGTACGATTTAACCATTTGCAACCTAAAGGACACAAAAAATGATGTGCGGTTAAACTTGTGTTTTGAAAAAAAAAAATAGAGGAATTGGATGAATTATCGGTCAGGTGTGGTAAGCCTATTGACGTTATTATTTTCTATACCGATAACTGTTGTAGGCATAACAAAAACAAATTTATGCTTGCATTGTACCCATATACAGTAAATTAGTGTAGCTTCATAAATAGCATAATGCATAAGTTTTTGGTCAAAGGCCACACTCAAAACAAAGGGGATTCTGTTCACTCTGTAATCTTGGGGCACATAAATCGTTCAATGCGAGGTGGGCCAATATACAAACCAGAACAGTATTACGCACTTATTCGTAGTGCTGAGAAAACAGGACAACAATATAAAGTCACTGAAATGCGATTCAATGACTTTCTTTTCATAAAAAAATTAGGATCAGACACAATTTTTGGTAAACACAGTGTCAAAGTTACTGATATACGAGTATTTGCGGAGAAGAATTTCCTAGAAAGACCTTCTAGAAAAAACAAGAATGTCAACGAAAACCTGACTGGATTTAATACGTCTAAATTGCCAATTGGCAATAAAAAATGAGGGGTTGATGATGCTTCTTAAAAAACATTTGATTTCGCAATACTACAGGCAGTTCTATGAGAATTTGTAGTTTTAAATATGGCTCTAACATGTTGTTTTTTAGTTTCTATTTTAACTTTGAACAAGAAATGTGAATTTTAATTTTTATGGCTAAGAAACGCATTATAATTGTTATAACCTGATTTGTTAACAAAAAATACAACAAATCAAGTACTGTTAACTGTAAAGCTTACTAATAAAATAGTTTTCAAACACTTCCAAAGTTTAAAGAATAAAATCGGAGAGTTTTCCAACTTCGTAATATATTTTTGTAACAATTTTTCTCTGTCCGATCTAAGATGAACTAAATACAATTCAATAACAAAGTTAACTAAATCCCAACCTTTTTTTCGGGAAAACTGACCTAAGTTGGATGGGGTACAAGATCGTTAAAATTTTAATCCCTATTATATATTTTTTCAAATTTTATTTTAAATTTTTATAAGATAAAATATAAAAGTGGCCCAATCAAATGAAGATTTCAAAAAAAGATTTGAAAAAATTAAAATTGTGAAAATTTCTGGAATTCGGAAAATTTAAAAAGCTCTTCTGAAAAATCAAGCTCTTTGAGTTATGCCGATTTTTTTAAACGGCGACGATATGTATAAAATATACAATTCCTTTTTCTTTTCCTTTTCCCGAAATTAACAAAATCGGTGGTAATGACATCAATTGCCATAAAGCTTGTGAAGTTGAAAATGCTTCCATGTCCAAGATGATAGGTCAAAAGGTCAATAATATTAAATTAAAACGCTCTGAAAAATTACTCCCTTACTCCCTGCTGAAGTTGATACTACAAACCCCACTTACATTATCGATGGAGAAAATCTGTTACATCACGTTCGAGGGATCGAGTAGAAACTTTCAACAGGCACTATGGTCATAGTAGAATTTGATGGCTATAGTGACTCGAGAAAAACATTAAAACTGCAGAACAACGTCATCGGATTACAAAAACATCTTCATTGATCAATTTATGACAGTTCCAGCAAACTAACAACATTCATAATAAATTTCGTTTCATTTTCAAGTTAAGTGACAAGCTGACCACTGAAAATATTGCAGAAAAGCTCAAAATGACGCTGATGTCCTCAAAAATGAAACAGCAATTGAACAAATCATTACAACAAATACAACTGTTGTGATTGGTGAAGATGTTTATCTGTTAATAATACTTAGTGCACGGACTCCAATTGATAAAATTATTTACTTTATTAAACCTGGAAAGGCTCAACAGCGAACAGAAATATATTCTTCAAAAAGTTTGTCTGCTTATCCAAAATGCCAAAACCTTGTATTATTTTTACATGCGATAACTGGCTGCGATACTACATCAGCAATGTTCAGAAGGGGTATTGAAGTTATTTGAAAAAAAGATTAAATTGAATGCGTTAAGGTATGTATTTGAAGAAATTGACCATAAATTGACTCTTGTTCTCAAACGATAATCACAAAAGGAATTCGGTTTCTCCTTGCTTTTTAAGGAGCTCCAAAAAAAAAAAAAATAATAAAAAAATGAATTGTATAGTATAGAATGATTCATCGTGAGGTTTTCATTTTCAATAGGCTTTTTTGACAGATCACGCGTGACTCCTATCAAACTGATTTGTCATTTTTGTTCAGTATAGTTTGGCAAGTCATCACAGAAAGACTCACACCACAACAGCGTCTCCAAATTGTTCAGCTGTATTACAAAAATCAGCGTTCTGTGAGAATGTTTTTCGTGCGACCTTCTGAAACCACTATTGCCAATACCATTCGCAAATTGGAGTCCCAGTTTACATTAGTGGATGATACTCGACCGGTTAGACCACATCCAGCATATATGTAGTGAAGAGACAATAGCAGCTGTAGCTGAGAGTGTACGCGTAAACCGTGACGAATCGATTCGTCGTCGTTATCAGCAGCTTGACTTGGCGTATTTTACGTGAGGATCTCGACCTAAAACCGTACAAAAATCAACTTGTACAAGAGTTGCAGCCAGGCGACTGGCTCATATTTTTAGTGAATGGGCTCTGGAAAAACTCAATGAAAATTCGGTGTTTTATCGTGAAATTTTGTTCAGTGATGAAGCCCATTTCTGGCTTAATGGATACGTTAATAAGCAAAATAGCCGTATATGGGCTGATAAACAACCCGATGAGTAACAAGAGCTAAAATTACATCCATTAAAAACAACGGTATGGTGTGGTCTATGGGCTGGTAAAATCATTGGTCTATATTTCTCCAAAAATGAGGCAAATCAGAATTTTACCGTCAATGGTAACTGTTATCGCACCATGTTAACGGACTATGTGCTTCCTGAAATTCAAGCACATGGTCGCGGTGAGCTCTGGTTTCAACAAGACGGCGCTATGAGCCATACAACGCGTGAAACAATGGACTTGTTGAGAAATCATTTTGGTGAGCACCTAATTTCACGTTTTGCTACGGTAAATTGGCTGCCTATATCGTGCGATATCACACCTTTGGACTATTTTCTCTGGGGATATGTAAGGTCTCAGGCCTTCGAGAATAAGCCAGCTACTATTGACGCTTTGGAAGCAAACATTACTCGTGTTAGCCGCGAGATACCAGTCGCCATGCTCGAACGAGTCGCGAAAAATTGGAACTTTCGTAAAAGTAAATGCCATGAACTGTTCTTTTAACCGATAATAAAAAAATTAAGTTCACTTTCAAATTTATGTGTTTTATTTTACATTATATACCAAACCTCAAGATATTTACTTTACTTTTGTAAAAAAAAAAAACGGAACGAGAAACAAATACAACTATCTTGTCTTCCTCCAACATCGGCTTCTGCTCATTGATTGAAACACTCTTCTTCCATTAAAAAATAGTTATCTGCTGTTTTTATTCTCATTCACACACTTTTACAAGTATACAAAAAAATTAGAATATATAGAGATAAACCATACTAATTGTGGGAACGATATGTTATGGCTTTGTCCTACATTTTTAACCTGTGTGCCCATGTGCGTTATCTCAAATTACTTTATCTTCTTTTTGAAGTGGACTGTATTTTTTGCTATTTCGTAATTTAAGATAACACGCAGCTGTACAGATATAACTCAACATGTTTATTTATGAACATCCTGCGGGCGGCCAGAAAGATTTATTCTAATTACATTTTTGGATTTGCATTAGTTGCGAACATAGAACAAAGCAAAATTACAAACGATACTAATATAAATGATAGATGACCGCTATGTTGATGAAAATGTATACCTTTTAGTTGAATAGGATTGTTGCTGATATTGACTATTTACTGTTGCAAGACCTTTATCTCCTTATCGTTGTTTATCAGTCGAACTCCTACTGGCATTATGTTTTCTTCTTGTATTTTATGAATTGTTGTGATTATAGGGTCGATTTCCTTACTTATATCCATTCCTGATTTTAAATGTTGGTATCCTTGTAATGTAAGGTCTTCATACCTTGCTGTACAAACTGCGTCTAATGAAACAATACCTTGCGATGGTATTTCTAAGATCTCTTTTTTCAAGTTTCTTCATTGCAAGTGCATGACGCCTCCCTTAAAGATTTGAAAGACCCATCGGTTCTCTTGATTCAGTTCCATCGAGAAAGGAGTCGGTCTTATTTTTTCGTACTCGCAGTTTTTTTAGTTGCTCTTGATAAGGGTTCAGAGCTTACAAGTTTGATCCAGAGCTGGTTGCCAAGGTGAGTTTTCCTCGCAGATGAAGTGGTATTATCTTGCCTCTTTTTACATCGGTTGAACTATGCTTGCAACATTAAAAAATAAGAATAAAGACAAGGAATTCTTTACATAGCTTGGCTTTAATTGTAGTTTCATTGTGTTGCAATTGAATAGAGATTATCCTGTATACTTCTGTCGAACCGCTTTGTAAAAGAGGTATCTCTGCTTTTATTACCATCATGTTGTCTATAAGTCCTTGTGTTTTCATCAAATTATATACATTACGTAGTTCATTTCTATTTTGGTATCTAGGTAACTTGACTGAAAGTAAATCCTTGATTGACTTTATTTCATTGTTAAGTTGTCCCGGAGTTAAAAGCACAGGATTTATTCGCCCGTGGTTGAGGTCAATTAGCAATTTTATAATGGATTTTTGGATAGACTCACATTCATCCATTAACAATGAAGTTTGTGTTTCTAGCATCTTGGATTGAATCGCCACTTTGTTTTTGTTAACGTCCTTGATTATCTTTGATTTGTATTGATTTATCTGTGGAGACATATTAACGAATTGAGCATTTATTTCATCTGTGGTCTTTTTTATTATATTTTTTGTTGAATTGACTAGGGAAATATGCTCTTTCATTCTGGTTTTAAGGGTTTCCTGATTGCTTAGCAGAATTCTAAAATTACTCTATATCTGGTCCTTGTCATTAGCGTCCATTAGTCCAAATGTTATGTTGTAAAGAGATCCAATAAATTCTAAAGGGGGTCTTTTTTGTCTCTTATTCTGAATAATTAGGTTTTCATTGTTAATAATTTTTTCCAACGTTTTTCGAGTGAGGAAGTTATCCCTCTACATGCACTCTCAAAATCCGTTAGAAGATAACAATATTGCTTGACAAACTTGTTATTTGTAAGATGCTAGGTCGAAGAAAATTATCAGTTTCCAAGTTGATAATACTACGTCCATTTTGGCTATCGTATCGGGATAAATTCTTGTATTCTGAGGCAGCTCGATCACTCTTCCACCTTTGGATTTCGTAGGTATTAACACTGAGTTCCTTGGCATTATCAATAGAAAGAGGATCATTGTACCAAATACCATTTTTGTTGAGTATCTTTTGAGCGTCCTTGTTGTAGTCATGCACGTTTTATGATGTTCTTCTTCTTTTTCATCTTTTGCCTTAGATTACTGTTTTGTAATTTTAAAGACACTACCCGTACTCGACCAACTTTACCTGGATGCATCTGTGCTATTTTTGCAAGAGGCCATCTTGTTGGAGGTTTATTCTCATCTTTCACTATTACAATGTCCCCTTCTGATAAGTTCTTAGCTGGAATCTTCCACTTGTTCCTTTGTTGCAGTGTGTATAGGTATTCATCTTTCCAAAGATTCCAGAAGAATATTTTTTGTATAAATTTCCATTTGTTTAATGTTATTATATTTGTATCAGGATCTTCACTAGGAAGTGATAGCATTGGTCTGCCAATTAAGAAAAGACCTGGCGTTAAGGTATCTTCACAGTTTTCGTCATTTATTGCATATAGAGGCCGTGAATTCAATACAGTTTCATTTCTTTTACTCCGGCTTCCCATATTCCACCAAAATGTGATCCTTCCGGGGGAGAAAAATAATTAGTTATATTTTCATTTGCCAGGACGCATCTATTATTCTTTTTGCGCCTATGAAATTGGTTCCATTATTCGAATATATACGTAGACTTTTCCCTCGTCATGCGAAAAATTTTCTTAATGCAGCTAAGAATTCCTCTGAAGATAAATCACTCATGTCCTTTTGAGCATTTCATCTTAAAGGGACCTGCGTAATCTACTCCAGTGTATGTAAATGGACTCGACTTTTTTACTCGTTGTTCTGGCAAGTCTCCCTGTTGTAGGAAAATTTCGAGGTAATAAAATGAAACAAGCCAATCAATTTAAAATTGGTTTTAATATACATATGTATTTTATTTAAAAACTCGTTTGATGTCTCCTTTTATTTTACTATGTCCGTATGCCACTCCAAATCCACTCAGAAAAGAACGCCTGCGGGAAAACGTCAGTTCATGAAATTTCCTAAAATCTGCCAATTACGGCAAAGGTGCTGCCAGATCTGTCGCAACACTCCCATTAATTGTGTAGCCGTGGTTTGTTTAAATCGTATGTATTTATGGCAGTTTCTAATATATAGAGCTTCCCAATAGGGACATGACAACTTTCAACTTAATTTGTGAACGCACTCTTTCACTAATCATCAAACTGTCACTGTCAATTTATTCAGTAAACTTAACATTTTCATCATGGTAAAGTACACTAACGAGCTGAGTTCTCCGATTGGGCTCTTGAGAAAATGCGCCAAGATCATGAATTTCATCGCAAAATCATCTTCAGTGACGATGTTCATTTCTGGCTTAATGGGTTCGTGAATAAGCAAAACGTGCGTTATTGGTCCGTTGAAAACCCACATGTGCTTCATGAATCAACACTTCATCCACAAAAAATAACTGTTTGGTGCGATTTACATGGCGGCGGCGTTATTGGGCCATATTTTTTTGTCGACGATAACGATCGTCACGTTACTGTGAATAGTCAGCGTTATCGCACCATGATCACCGATTATTTTTTCCCGAATTGGAAGATATGGACTTGGACGACATGTGGTTTCAACAGGATGGTGCCACAAGCCACACGATACAATCGATTTATTGAAGAGTAAGTATGGTGAGCGTGCTATCTCAAGACATGGGCCAGTCGGTTAGCCGCCTCGTACGTGCGATTTAACGCCGCTTGACTGTTTTCTGTGGGGCTACGTTAAGTCATTGGTTTGTGCCAACACGCCGACGACGTTGGAAGAGCTCAGAGCCAACATTGAACGTGAAAAAGCGGCCGTTTCGGCCGAAATGTGTGGATGAGTCGTTGAAAATTGGGTCCAACGAATCGACCGCTGCAAACGTGCCCGCGGTGGCCATATGAACGAAGTCGAGTTCCATTCATAAATGTTTTGATTGTACTTCAAGCCAATAAAAAAGTTTTTGAAATATCTCAAATGGTTTGCCTTTCATTTAAAAAAAAAAAACTTGTCAAGTCGATATTAGAAAACCCTATATTATAGACCTCATTCATGTTGGTTTCAGTTGAAAATATTGTGTTGCTGATGGTTATGTTCTGGTAGTTCGATGTGATCTGCTGACAATGATGTTATATTTTATATACTTGTTGGGAAAAGTGTGCAAATTCGTTTGATATGGTTGCTCATACATTTTTCTGACGAAAAGTTCTTCACAATTATTTCCAATTAATTTTTTTTAGTGTTTGGAACAACTCTCTTTTATTCCTGAAATGTCTGCGCCCAAATCTTAGCTTAAGAATCCCGAAAAGGTTCTCAATTGGGTTTAAGACCGTTGATTGTGTTGGCCAATCAAGAACTTGAACCCCATTGTCATTTAAAACATCCTTTATGAGCTTCGATGTTTGTTTCGGATCGTTGTCGTGCTGAAACGTCCATCGAAGCGGCACATTCCACTCTGCGTAAGGCATCATATGCGTCTCCAAAATATCTTTGTAAACAAAGCGTTCCATAGTGCCTTTAATTTCATAAAAAGAGCCAACGCTGTGAGCTGAAAAGCATGTTCAAATCATAACCCCTTCCCCGCCATGTATTGCCGTTAATTTGCAGTAACGGAAATTTAGACGCTGTCCTTTGGTACGCCTTACTGAAGCCATACCATCTGAGCATACCAAATTGAATTTTGATTCGTCACTGAAGGGAACGGTTTTCCATTTCTCGATAGAGCAACTTTCATATTTTTTTGCAAAATATAACCTAATAATCGAAAAATCTAATAAATAATTAAATATTCGATCAAAACTAAGGCTTTTTAAAAATACCTTCGACGCAAGTGAATTTTTTTTAACATAAGTGATGAACGCTTCCTTAGTCAAGCTACTAATCCATTTATCGGTTTTAATTGTTGTTTTTCGTGGTCGAGCACATAAATGCACCCATCACACACCACACCACACCACACATTACCGTTTGTCTAAATTTTTTTAAAAGCCGACAGACAATAGACTGATGAATTCTGTATTTTTCGCAACTCATTTAAAATGTCTAAAATAACCCGAATTTTAAACTCTTCACCGTATTTATTTCCCGCCATAGTTTTTCACTAAAATAATCTTCTCACCGTTTAGTTATTACCTCAATTGGTTGATCATACAATAAGCTTTAGTTTGTCTAAGCAAAAACTATAGGGAACTAGAGTACCGTTAACTTTTTTTGCTTCTGTTTCGCACAACCTATTTGAGTACCTTTTTTTTTTGTTTTCCCCTTTTTTTATAATTGAATTGTTTTTGTTTTTGTAAACATACCACTATAAAGTAAATTTAATATTTTTTGATGCATATTATCAATTTTTTCCATAAACTTCTACCGAAGAAAATTTACGCATTTAACCGTTAAAGTGATTTTTGCTGCTAATGTTTCGAACAACACTGTATATGCTTGATGCCGTTTATAAACCATGCGCGATCGCCGAACCGCAGCGGAATTCTTACAACTTTGTCCGTTTGTTCACTTTCCTGAAATTTTCACTGTCTATGAAGGAATTAACTATTCACTTTGTCAGTCAACGTTAAATATTTATTGTTTAAAGAATGTTCCTGTCACGGTCGCCATGAAAAAATTATTGTCCCAATTAAATAAATCACAACTTTTCTACTTTATAATAATTATGTTTATGTACTTTATTAAAGACTAGCTGTTGCCCGCGGTTTCACCCGCGTTGAATCTGTACTTGATTTCTCTTCTTTTTGTAAGCCTGTGGCATGTCGTTTTAAAAAAAACGCAAGCACTACGATGTATTTGAACGGTTTAAAGTTTCTTGATGGAACGCTCAATTAAACTTTACATGCGAAATTGACAGATCATAACAAACAGTGACTTCTTTAGATGGCAAGTAAATAAGTTTTTGAGTGGAAGATAACAGATGTAAGAACGGAGAAATAAAATTATTTCGGAACTTTTTTTACTTTTCATTTACAAATTATTTTTCGGAAAAAAAAACAAAAAACAAAATTATACCAGAAATATGCTTTATTTACAAAATTTCCTTATGAACAATGTTGGCTGTTTTTCCTTCTATAGCTAAAATATGTAGACTATACGGGTTAGTAACGCGAGAGTAAGCAACATATAGTTGACCGTGTGAGAAACAACTTGCTCTTAGATCGGCACCGGTAGCTCTTAGTGTTTGCCCCTGCGATTTGTTAATTGTCATAGCAAAGCAAACGCCTACAGGAAACTGTTTTCGTTTAAACTGAAAAGGAAAATAATTTGGTATAAGTGGTTTTCGTGATATAAATACTATTTCTCCTGCGCCACATCCTGTCAAAATTTCTGGTTCAATTAGAGTTTTTTTTGTCATTTAACCAGTTTCAGTCTACAAGTTTACAATTTTGGAGGGATTCATTTTCGAAGGAGCCTAATCGGAACACTAGCTTTAAGAACAATTTGATGTGCAGTGAGAGAATTTAAAAACTCTACCGGATAATTAGTAGCGTCAGCTTGATTGACAACTTTGTTTATTGACGTGCATACTACTTCATTTCCTTCGATTTCGAACAGTATGTTTTTATTATTTTAAGCCGCTTGTTTGTTTTTTGGCGTCACTACAGGTAGTGTTTGTCAAAAATCCCCATTAAAGAGAACTGTCACATTACCCGTTACTCGTAATTGATCATTTCTGTAAATGTCTTACTTGGTACGGCTTATAGTTTCAAATGCTTTCCTATTGGCCATCGAACATTTATCCCATACAATTAGACAGCAATCCTGAAAAACATTTGCTTTTACGTGATACTGCGCACATAGGGGCTTCATTGCTGTCCAAGTCCATAGGGATCTTGAACATTGTGTGCGCTGTTTTGCCACCAGGTAGTGGTGTCGTAGCTATGCCAGAAGATTCTGTTGCTGTTTTCTTTCGTTTTCTTTCGTCCGGGAATTAGATCATTCTCTGCCCAATTTTATCTACGAAGAATATAAGTTTAATTGAATGTCGTTTCAATATAATAAATTATTTCTACACAGAGCAGGCAAAAAAGGCTTTGTCTGTACAAACATGTAACAGCGGCCCACCCAAATACTTTTTCTTTTGTAAGAATATTCATCAGGCATTTCAATTTTAAATTGAATACCCGAGACACCAAGTCATGCCTGTAGTGTGATTGTTGGCCTTCAAGATGCTCACAAGTAATTTCAGACCACTCAGAATTAGTGGTAATGGTAATAAATAAATCAGGTTGCCCAAACTTTCTCACATAGCAAAAGTGTTTTTGATGAGTTCGACTTAATATTAAACGTTCGGTTTCGATTTTAGCGTATTGATCCACAAAAAAATTACTAAAAAGTGCACTATAGCGATACAAGACAAGATATGCAAGACAATATACCTTTTATCACATTCTTGATTGACCAGCGTCACAGCTACCTCATTGTTCGTTCGTGCGTTATATCGCCCCGGATGAATTCCGATCGGTCCCTTGTCAGCGTGAATGTCAAAACTATAGTTATTACTCTCATCATCAGACATATAGTCTAGAGCCATTTTAAAGCTGTTAACATAGCAATTAACGTCATCCAGAATTCTCTGTAACCCATTAATAACACCAGAATCTAAATAAGAGATATGATGCCCCCGAAACGTTAACCTGTTCAACGTAATCGACTATAAAATAAACTTGCAAATATTTAGGCACATCAGTGGGTAGCAAAGAGCCAATAAGGTGGTAGATTTGCTCCTGAATTTTAAAGGTTGGCATATAACCTTCAATAACTTGATTCGCTCCGAATGAATTCATTTGAAAGGCGTTGTTGTGTGCTCTTATATTATTAAGAAAACCTAACGATTTCGGATGATCCCAATTCATCAGTGCTCCAAGTAGATGCGGAATACATCCCTTTTGGTTCTTCTTTCTATTTCCGAGCGTGACAATAATACATTCTTATGTTATGGCGCCAATATGTCCATAATCAGCGTACTTAATGTGTACAGTATAGGTAAAGCCACTTCTGTCTCTATGAGACCATGGAAGTTGTACAACATCGGAGAGAACAGCTGATTGCATTTCGGACCGAGATTCACCTTCTACTTGTCTCCCGATGCTCAAGGACCGAGATAATCTTATTCGCCTAGCAGATTTTGAATGATACGAAAAATTACTTCTCTTTCTCGAAGGCATTTTTTTTTTTTTAATTATCAAAAGAGTAGCCGCTTTTACAAAACTTTTCAATTGATCACAACTAAGTCGTCAAAGCAAATAAAAATGTGCGGCTAGCTCCAACTTTGCCATGAGAAAATTTTGCCCCAACACAACGCATGCGCACTGCGCCGCTTGCTTTTCTTTGCCCCTACAAAATCTTCGCAATTTTTTTTTTCAAAACTTAGAAAATCTATCTTAAATCGGAACATAGAGAAGAAAGTAGAGCAAGGAAAAATACATATGTACATGGATGTCATACATGTACGAAAGTATTAGGTCTATAACTTAATTCGTGCTTTGCTAAGAGATGGCGTAACTTGTATTATTCCATTGGAACATGCGTTGTCGTATGTCGGACTTTGTGCCTGAAAAAGTGTTTTTGCGGGGAGTTCATCATCATGAAGAAAACTGCTGCCGAAAGTCATCGTATTTTGGTGGAAGTTTATGGTGAATATGCGCTAGCTGAGCGAACGTGCCAAAAGTGGTTTGCGGGATTTAAAAGTGGTGATTTTGGCTTGGGAGACGATGAACGTCCTGGGCAGCCAAAAAAGTTGGAAGATGAAGAACTGGAAGCATTACTCTATGAAGATTGTTGCCAAACACAAGAAGAGCTCACAGAACTCAAGCCGAGAGACGTCGAAGGGCGGTTTTGCTTGTCCGAAATGTTGCTGGAACGCCACAAAAGAAAGTCATTTTTGCATCGGATTGTTACTGGTGATAAAAAATGGATCCATTACGACAACCCCAAACGCAAAAAATTCGGCCAACCAGCCAAATCAACGGCAAAGCCGAATATCCATGGCGCCAAGGTAATGCTCTGTATTTGATGGGATCAGATGGGTGTGCTGTACTATGAGCTGCTAAAACCGGGTGAAACCATCAATAGACAACGCTACCGAACACAATTAATCCGTTTGAAGAGAGCAGTAGCCGAAAAACGCCCGGAATATGCGACCAGACACTAGGCAATAATTTTCCATTATGACAACGCTCGGCCCCACGTTGCTTTTCCGGTTAAGAACTATTTGGAAAACAGTGGATGGGAAGTCTTACCCCACCCGCTTTACAGCCCAGACCTTGCCACTTCTGACTACCATTTGTTCCGGTCGATGCAGAACTCCCTCACTGATTTCAGTTCACATCAGAGCAGAATATCAAAAATTGGCTTGATTCATTCTTGGTTGCCAGGCCGGCGCAGTTCTTTTGGGATGGGATCCAAAAATTGCCAGAAAGATAGGAATAAGTCATAGCTTCAGATGGGCAATACTTTGAATAATACTATTGTACATGATTTTCTTAAATAAACGTTCAAATTTTGAAAAAAAAAAATCCGCACGAATTAAATTACATACCCAATAGTTGCAGCAATAGAGCGCTTTTACACCCTAAATCAAATGTCTTGCGAGTTGCGACACACAATTGTTAAAAAAGGGTGGTGAGAAACACAGGGGGTAGTCTGTGAAATTTTTTTTTTTAACATTTTCCTATACCTCGTTCGTACTAACCGTACTAACCATTTCTCTTTAGCTAAAAACTATTTTTTTGCTCCTTTGTTCCCTTTCGATAATTTACCATCAACAAATTGTTGGTTGACCAAATACGCTTACGAAAACCATACTTTTTTAATAGTTTTTAAACTTTATTTTTTTTTGTATTGACTAAAGATATCGTCATGCTTTTTGTTTTATGTTGGGACCAAGTGTGTAAGGAGTAAAACTAAAAAAAAAAAAAAAAAAATTGAAATCCATGCAGGATTTTTTGTGTGATACACGCACAAAGTACTATATGACCAATATCATTTTATTTTTAGAGACGAATGCTTCGTACGCTTTGAAGAAACACAATCAAATAATTCTGGATTGTAAATTCATTTAAATATAAGATTACTTTTGGGTGTGATGAGTTTGGGGTATTTTCACAAAAGTTGGACATCTTTATTATTTGGGACATTAAAATTTTGGCGCTGACCTCTCCGAAGCCTTCGACACAGTAAACTATGAGCTTAATATCACAAAGCTGAGATCTTTATATGCCTCTTCATCTTCTGCAAACCTTGTAAGCTCCTACCTCTCTTGTCCAAAAAATTTTTAGTTTCTGTTTTGTATAACTTTCAACATTTATAATTTAAAGGTGTAGTCAAAACAAACAAAAAAAAAAAAAATTTAATAGTTCTGTGCTTCTAAACTATATTGTACTTGCATTTTAACTGCGCTTATGTACATATGTTAGCCAGACTTCTGATTTAATCGAAAGTTATTTGGCTTCTGTTAACAAAATTCTTAACTTCTTTTGTACATTCGGAGAGTGATGTTCGAGAGTAAATAGCCGCAATTTTTTTTTTGTCTCCTCGGTCAAAAGCTACCTAAGTTTATGTGTTAATTATTTTCTTGAAATAATCTGTGCGGGATAGGATAAAGTGCACTTTCTGATCGGAAGGAAAAAAAAAACACTTTGTTTGCCGCTTTCTATTTACATATACATCAAACACGTATAAGATATCGCTAAATACCAGGTCAACACAATTACGCAGCCAACTATCTTCAACGCCAACTCAACTTAACTCGCCCAACACCAACAAAGATACTAACACCGTTTCTCTCACAGAGGCAATCTTGAAGATGACTGGAAATCCAAGAAGCAAAAACTCAACATTAAAAGCGGAACAACCTCTACCTCTTCCAGGGTGAATTCACCCCACAACCACAAAACCTTTCCAGATCTTTGTCCAGCATCAATTGGAGAGCAACTCAAAATGCACACGAGTATTATCATCGCGTCCTTTAAATGACTTAATGCTATCGAGCAATAATTTTTAAAGCAAGTCCGTAAATTGAATGCCATTCTCTCCAACTTATCTCAGCGTGTTGACAAACTTGAAGCGGATGTAAATAATGCGGTAATAGGGGAAATTACTAACTTGCTAAAGGGTTGTGACACGTTAGAGTGCATTGAGTTCCTCACTGACGTGGTCGCTTTACACTATGTATAAGCAAGAGAAAGCTTGACACTTTATGTCACCCAGCAATTAAAATGGGACAGCCGTCAATAGAATACGTCCAAATGGCTAGAAATCTTTGATTAATCATTAACGCAACCCTAACTTTGACCCAAATTATATCAAATACGGTTGGGAAAGAATACGCCGGGCTTAGGTTACTATGGTCAACGCAGAACTTCATGCCTACAAAAATAATGTTGCTGGTGAAGACTTTACTTCTACCTATTCTTTTATATGCGTATGTAATTTAGATTATAACAACAAGAGGAAACTAAATGTGATATACTCATAACAACTTAGCTAGATATGTTTCTAATATAAGGTTTTATGACCTAATACCAAGTAATTCAAACCATTATAATTTGACAATATTCTGAAATACAGGGCGTTAACACTTCAACGCTTATGAACCCGAATACTTGTATGGCAAACTCAATCTAGGAGAGTCGGTAACGCAAACACATTAACAAATTTACTTTTTGAATACATATTTGGCCAATGATGTTTAATTTTAATAATATATAATTTTAATGATATTGAATTTTAACGATATTTAATTTAAATTAACCAAAATTTAATCTTTTCATTTTTTATTTTGTAAAATTTACATTTTGACTTTTAGGCTGTTTACTTTTGAGTTGTTTAAGCCTTTACATTTTTATAAGATTATTATCTTTATGTGCAAATATTTTGTCAAATAAATATAAAATACAAATACAAATACATTATTCTGTCAAGAAAGGCAGTTAATAAACGATCTTGAAGCGAAGCGGGCATCGTCTTCTTACCTACCTCTCCTACAGAGAATGATTTTAATGTCTAAAATGAATGTTGTTGAATTATATTTATATAAATAAATACTCGTACTAAATACGAGTACTAAATGAACTCCATATAGACTGCGCAAACATGTAGTTAGAGCTCCAATATATGTTTCTCGTTTAGACAAATAAAAAAGGATATAAGCTGCTGAATGTAAACAGACTTGAATCCAATGTTTTTAAGAAATCGCCGAATTAACCGTTTGGAAAGACTGTAGTTTGGTTTTATAGGTCGCAGTAGACCGTTATTAAATTTATACAAAAATTGATGTCAAATATAACAAATATAGACGACAAAAAAGGGGCCGAAACTTTTTTACTGTGCAAAGCAAGAGATTGAGAATTCAGTATAAGCAGCAATTTGAGGGCGTTTATCATTGCGATATGATAGAGTGATAAGATCAGAAGTTATATATTTTGTATTGTACTATCTGGACTTAAGCCTGATCTCTGACGCAGAAACCTCGGTAATTCTTCGTGAACTTATTCCTCTTGTCCATATATTTCAAATTAAATTGTTCGTAAACATTAAATGGCCCTGTGTGTTGAAACTATCAATCGTTGAATTATTTGTACTTTGAAGTGCGTCAGAGCCATAATTTACTGATCTATTGCGTGATTTATTATTTAAAAGTGCATCTTTGTTATTTTTTGTTTCTCACGAATAAATTAAATGTTGTTCTTTCCACTGTAATTTGGCTACCATTAAGAGACGTATTTTTTTTTTTTTTTTTTTTTTGCCCTTTTTAGTTCGATGTAGCAGCAGCAACAACTGATTTCTTGAGAAAATGAGATGAGCTTTAGCAATATCTATTTATCTTTTCTCAAATTTATCTCATATTCCACTCTTACTCGTAATTCTTTTGATATATTGTATACTAAGTGCCCTTTTCTCAAGTTCCCTCTTTATCTTTTTAGTTGTGTAGATCTAACAAGGAACTCGTCTTAAGTTTTTTTTTATGACATAAATACCATATAGTTTCAACTCCAGAAAGAAGAACACTTGAACAGGATAATCAAAATCCATAGACATAATATTTCCTTTACTTGAGGAAGAGCATTACAACGAATAAATTTATTATAGCTATTAATCGCTGTTGCTGTTCGATTTATTAATCAGAGGGGTGCTAATGACCTACAACACTTGAATTATTCGAAAAAAAAAAAAATGACAAAATGTACTGCAGTGATCAGATGATATAGGGCAGTGCTACTCCAGGAACAATTTTTTTGTAGAAGCATCAGCCAAAAATCGTGTCTACCGTATTGAACCACTTGAAAATGATTCGATTGTTACCGATTGTAGGTCGCAAATGATTAAATCACCAACAAATTCGTCAAATTATGAAGAGTATGTCGACTTCGGAAGACAATATGAGTCTCCACCATGTGTCTTCTTTATCATCATATTTGAGGAAATTGTACGAACATGACATCTCTGGCATAACGCAAGCAGCTTTCACTGAGCGTGTGCAAGCTTTGAAGTAGAATACCATAAATAAAAGATCTTATACAGTAGATGTATAATGGTGTCGATTAAAAAAGAAAAATGCGAGTGAATGAAAACCAACGAAAGTTTTGGGCCTTAATTGATTTTGATTGATCTTTGATTTTTTCTTGTAGGAAAAAAATAGTTGAGAAGAACCCGGACTAAGTTGGCTCGCACAATTGCAAGCGTTCTCAATCACCTGAAGTGTGTAACTGAAGCTTGAGAAAAGCCGCATTAACCGCGGTTCGCATTCAGTGGTAAAGGCCCAGCAAGTTGGTATGCTTCAGTATGTATTGTATATATAGGGTTTTCTAATAACGACTTGACAATTTTTTTTTTTAAATAAAAGGCAAACCAATTGAGATATTTCAAAAACTTTTTTATTGGCTTGAAGTACAATCAAAATATTTATGAATGGAACTCGACTTCGTTCATATGGCCACCGCGGGCACGTTTACAGCGGTCGATTCTTTGGATTTTCAACGACTCGACCACACATTTCGGCCGAAGCGGCCGCTATTTCGCGTTCAATGTTGTACCTGAGCTCTTCCAACGTCGTCGGCGTGTTGGCATAAACCAATGACTTAACGTAGCCCCACAGAAAATAGTCAAGCGGCGTTAAGTCGCACGAACGAGGCGGCCAATCGACTGGCCCATGTCTTGAGTAACACGCTCACCATACTTACTCTTCAATAAATCGATTGTATCGTGTGCTGTGTGGCTTGTGGCACCATCCTGTTGGAACCACATATCGTCCAAGTCCATATCTTCCAATTCGGGCCAAAAATAATCGGTGATCATGGCGCGATAACGTTGAACATTCACAGTAACGTGAAGATCGTTATCGTCGACGAAAAAAAATATGGCCCAATAACGCCGCCGGCATGCAAGCTGCACCAAACAGTTATTTTTTGTGGATGAAGTGGTGATTCATGAAGCACATGTGGGTTTTCACCCGATCAATAACGCATATTTTGCTTATTGACGAACCCATTGAGCCAAAGATGAGCTTCGTCACTGAAGATGATTTTGCGATGAAATTCATCATTTTGGCGCATCTTCTCCAGAACCCAATCGGAGAACGTAGCTCGTTAGTGTACTTTACTATGATGAAAGTGTTGAATTTACTTAATAAATTGACAGTGACAGTTTGATGATTAGTGAAAGAGTGCGTTAACAAATAAAATTCAAAGAGTTCAAGTCCCTATTGGAAGACCCTATATTATAAATCCGTACTAATATAGTAATTCTCAATAGATTTAAGTTTGGGTTTCTATATAAACAAATCTTAGTACTTTTTTATTAAATAAAACCTTGCTATAAACAAAAATTTATAATTTTTTTCTGAGAATCTAGATTTTCAAACAAATTCCAAGCCAGATGGTGGGGTAATTTTTATCGTTTTCCAATATCCTCGTTAAAATTTTGCTCAATTAAACCTGCAGCAAAAAGGTTTGTTCCCGCGCATTATACTCATACATACAAGAATACCAGAGGAAAATCTACAAACAGTATGAGAAAAGAATCTGCTCTAGGTGAGTTATATTCCTTCACAAACACGTATGCCTGTGCAGTCATATACTGTTTCACATTGGTTGTGCGAATGTAGTATTTCCATTTCATCTTTCATTTTATCTTGGTGCTTACTCCTTCCTCTATAGAATGTGACTTTCAAAACTAATGATAATAAATTTTCGTCTTATGCTTCCGAATGCAACAAAGATAAGAAGCCAAAGTAATTTATAATACTCGTGTTCTGTGAGAATCTTTGATTCCAACGCTCATTTGGCAGAGGGTTGGTAGCCCAGTAATGGTTTTGCAAAGGACTCACGCCATTTCAACAGAAACGGTAAATTGAAAACGCACACTCTAGATGTTTGAAGCAGTGAAATGGAGCAATCAGCAATATTTGAGGCTACAAATCGAACATGAAAGTACCAGTTGATTATTACTTTTTGTCATCTTATACATTATGTGTACGAGTATCTATAGTATGATATTTACTTTGAAAATTTTCATTTTACGAATATAGTACCTGATGGTTGAAAGATGTAGAGATGGGGTAGGCAGTGAGAGGTCGATGTCTGTCCGGACTCGACTTGCCAAGCGCGAGTGTTGACAAGCAGACAAAAATAGTAGCACTTTAAACGGGATAACGAGTGAATTTCCCAGACGAAATCAGTGGTTAATTAAAAAATAGAACAAATAAGACCTTATACGGGTTACTCCGACATATTTGGAGCTCAAGGCAAGGATTTCCGAGACTAAGTCGGGGTCTTGGAAAAGAGGTGGTGGCTTTCATTCCCGAATGGGTTAATGACTTCGCTCTAACCGATCCCTCGTCCTAAGGATATTTATAATGGAGGGTTGTGCCGCTGGGTTAACTTCCTGGTCATGGAAAAAAACTTAAGTTACGAAGCAACAACAAGCCTCAGTTATGGACTGCAAACGAAATAAGGACAACGAACTTCGGATTTGTAAGTGTAATATTAGGTTCCTTAGTAGCCACGTTTAGCCGAACAACAAGTGGAAGCCCCGGACTGCTGTAAAACAAATGTTACCACTATCCAAGAAATGCGATCGGATGAGCTTGATGAGAGGATGGAAAACTGCGACATTTTCTACGGCGATTGTTATCACCCAAGGCTACGTAAGAATCCGTATTAAGGCAAAATTTGCCAACATTAGCCCTATATGCGCATATGACCCTACAGAAGAGAAAGAAAACGACGCCAAAGATAGCTCTTAGACAAGACTTGCGAGTAGTACACTAGCTATGACATTAAAATTGTTCTCGGCGATTTAACTGCAAAGCTAGGAGGACAGGGTATTTTTGGTAGTACTTTCGGAAAGGAGATTTAGTCTAAACGACTTTGCTGCGCAGTGAGGCGAAAGATTGTTGTATTCATTAGGTGTTTTGGAGATCTCCTTATTAATTAACTTTCAGACAGGTTGACCACACTGCGATCGATGTTGGGCACTCCACCAGTATTACTGATTTTCGACGTTCCGAGAGGCCAACACTGACTCGGGCCATTGCCTTCTTATAGAAAAAGTACTGTTGAGGATATCCCGAACATCGCAGAGACTACAATCGCAAGTAATTTTTTTATTTTATTTATTAATGTATTTATTCATTTATTTATTAATTAAAAATTAAACATGATTATGTTTCCCACTAAGTCGTACTCGCTTTTCTGCAGGAGGTTTCATGAGTTAACGTATCAAAAGCTTTATTGAAGTTCATAAATAAGACCAATACGTGGTGTTTGTTGTTTAAGTTTTTATAGATATTGTTGGCGAATTTACCCAAAAGCTTTCCTGTGCTTTTTTTTTTTTTTAAAACGGTATTGCTTTTCGTGAACTAACGACCTTTTTTCCATGCAGGTAATTAACCTTCTCACTACAATTCCCCCAAGCATTTTTCTACTACTGGCATAAATATTAGTCTGTAGTTGTATATATTTTCTAAAGCCGTGTTTATAAATAGGAGGCATCACAGCGGTCTTAAGCATATGGGGGATCTTCGTTTTCTGTAAACTTAGAATTATGATTCTTGCATTTATTGGAGCAAAGTTATTGGCATGAGTTTGCATGTCACATCCTCTTATGTTATCGATTCCTAAAGACTTAATAATATTAAGATGCTTAGGAATATTATGTACCTCTTCAGCATTCGTTTCTACAATGTAGATTAAATTAAAAATTGAAGTTCTTATATGAAACGAAATATTTTTGTCGCAAAAATTTGACTTGTTTGATCTGCAAAACTATTAGTAAGTTCATTTGTCAAAATATTTAAACATTTGTTCGAGGCAACATTTTTAATAATAACTTGGCCAACAATGGCTTTTTGACTTCCCATTATTTCGTTTACTAGATTCCATGCTTTGTGTGAATCTAATCTTATTTCGGTATATTTGATTTTGTAAAATCTAGATTTCTGTTTTTGTATTTTTTTATTTAGATGGTTTCTAAAGCTTTTATATTTAGCTTCAAATGATTTATTTAGGCGATTGTTCTTCCACCTACGGTAGAGATATTCTCCTTTCTTACATCCTTCGATTAAGTCATTCCTAATCCAGATATTTTGTTTGTATTTCGTTTTGTTCCAGTTAATTTTTGTTGGCATTTTGTAAATATGTTCTAAATGTTCACAAAAGCTCTCATACTATGACTCAATTGACATATTCATTTCCGAGTCTCTCTTATCCACTTTGGTCCTTTGAGGCCAATATCGAAGACCATTGGCAACATTACCAAAAATCCATCAGAGATGCCGCCTTTGATACTCTGGGTTTCACTTCGCCACCACAACGAAACCTCTGATTTGATGATGAGTAACGGCATGCATATACAGCTATGTAAGAGGCATACAAAACGACGCTGCGTAAAAGGACTAGAGCTGCTTACAAGTTCTACGATTAGAAGAGGAGAGACGAACACCGGCTTTTCGCACGGTCGAAAAAATTAAGAGATGTTACTCAAGGAATGAGATTCGGAACACAAACACCGAACCAAAGCCTGTAGGGACGGACTGTGGAGACGAACAAGGGAACAGAGTGGTAGAGTCGCAGTCGATGCTAAGAATTTCGAAAGTGCGTTCCTCTAGATTGAATAATGGCGATGACGAACTAAATAACGATGTCAGGCAGAATGAAAGTTTCAACCTGGACTGTGTAGACTAATAATTCCATCTATCAGACCTGGATGAAGTGAAGATAGCCATATCTAAACTTAAGTGCAACAAAACTTCTGGTGCGGATGGCCTTACTATCGAGCTCTTCAAAGCGGATGGCGGTTAAAGAGTAAGTAAGGAGCGTACACAAACTCATCTTGAAAATATGGTCGGACGAAAGTATGCCCGATGAATGGAAGTTCAGCATTGTTTGTTTAATCTTCTAGAAAGTAGACCCCCTGAACTGTGCCAACTACAAAAACATCATTCTTCTTAACATTATCTACAAGATCCCATCTGCCATATGCATGAATGCCTGAAGTCGTTAGTCAACAATCTGATTAGTCCATATCAGTGTGGCTTATGGTCAGTAAAATCCACGATCGACCAAGTATAGAAACTACGACAGATCTTGGAAAAAACTAATGAGGTCCAAATCAAAAAATACTACTTATTCATCGATTTTAAGGTCGAGTATGACAGCATCTACAGAGATGAGTTATACAGAGCAATGTCTGGTTTTGGTATCCCTGCCAAAGTCCTCAGTTTGTGCAAGATAACGATCTAACGATCTATGCCCATCTATGTGTTTGAAAGCCAATATTTTTGCACTTAGACAGGGAAATGCATTTAATCAGAAGTTTGCTTCAGGCACCAGCGTATACACAGCTGGTCAAAAATAGGTCGCACAGTAGATATATTGGCACCAAGAGTATATTCGTTTTTATTTTATACATTCTAAAAGCTATGTTTTTATGTTTTTGATTTATAACATAACATAACATAACAACATTCAAGCTGTTTTATAAAACAGGAAGTAAAAAACTTTTTTTTTTTTTAAATCCAGCAAATTCTATTATATTTGAAAAAAGAAGTCGTACACATGGCTACACCGAATTATTTTCAATTCTCTAACAGGATAGTTGCAATGCTTTCGTACTTTAGTTTACAGTTTACTTTTTGGCGTTCAAATGTCAATAGCAGTTTAACAATAAAGAGAAAATGGGGCGAAAACGTGGTCAAACATCATGAGATATCCAAAAAATTGTGATCGAGCAAGAAGGTAAATCAGTTCAAGAAATTGGAAAAAACTAAAGTAAAAAGAAGTCACTCAACTATCGGATATTTTATAAAACGACATAATACACAAAATTTATTAAACAAATTACCAAAACCTGGAAGGCCAAGGAAGATCACAGAAGAAGATGAACGATGGATTGCCAGGCAAGTTAAAAAAAATCCCCGTCTAAGTGCTCCCAAGCTAACAGCAGGAGTTAAATATGGTATTGCCTTCATAAAGAGGTAAGTCCTGAAACGATTCGAGTAGTTTTGAGAAAAAAAAAAAAACTATACGGCAGAGTCCCCAGAAAGAAACTGTTTATCAGCACTAGAAATAAAATTAAAAGAAAGAAATTTGCCAGGCATTATGAAGATAAGAACTTCTTGTCCTTAAACCTTTTTTTGGTCTCGGAAGAAAATAAATTTAATTTAATTCGGTCTGGTAAACAGGCTTATATATGTTGAAAACCTAACGAGGGGCTAAAGGAAGAGAAATTGCGCCCGACAATTAAACATGGAGGTGAATTGGTTTTTGTGTGGATTTATATGTCTGCTGCTGGACACGGAACTCTCGTGATCATTAATGGAGACTTGGATCAATACAAATAAGTACGTTGACATACTTAGAAAAAATTTGGCTCAAATTGCGGAACAATAAGGAATAAATGACGATTAGTATATACAAAAAAATCTGTATATCAATATATATTTTATTGGCCGTAGCATCTAATTTGCGTACACTCCCCGTTTTTATTTCTGAATCCAGAGAAATAAAAAAAAGGTTTTTGTAATAACAATTACAATTCGTAGCTTAACCTCGTAAATGTACAAACAATTAGGACTAAATAGTTAATTGAAAGTTTAAAAACGAAAGTATGTAAAAATTTCGTTATTTAAACTAAATATTTTTTATCAAAATATTTAAAATTTTGTAGCTTTACCAGCAAATTATGACAACTTAAAGGAAGCATGAAACATTTTAACGCGAATTATCCAGTCGTTTTCGAATTATCGTATACTCAGATTCAAAAAACCTTGTTTCGAGAAAAACGCGTTTAAAGTTTTTATATATGCATAACTACATAGTATAACAACATAAAACGATATGCATATATAAGTTACATATCACTTCATCACTATCCGCGTTAAACAGTTTTTTTTTTTTTCAAAATCGCAATAGTATTTGCATCTACTTCTATATTTTCTTCACTGTATTGGATTCCATAAAAACATTTTTTTAGTAGCCTACTTGTACGTCGCTACCTTACTCTATCATCTCTTAAATTTATCTTCACGCTATATCTCGGAAAATATTTTAATTAATAATTCTACATAACCTTTAGAACATATTAAAGTAATAAAAAAAATGATTCAAAATTGTTGGTACCCTTAAATACTACATATTTCGGTATACAAAGTTATGCATATATATTTAATCATTGGAACTCGAAATAAATTTAAATAACCACAAGCGTCAAACCAATCTTATGTAGTAGATTCAATTAAAATATTTCGATAGTCTATACCTTTAAAAATAACATGCTAAAATTAGTTTTTGAGTTAAACCCTGCTAAATTGTAGCCGCTCAGCGGTTTTAGCTTTAAACGCATTTTTCCCGAAACTACATTATTCAAATTAGCTGCAGTTGTAACTTAAAAAAAAAAATCGTACGATCGCTTTGATTTTTTTGCTTATTTTGTATATATTTTTCTATGATGGAGGGTAAATTTTTTCGGTTGTATGGAATTTTTCGGCAAAATTCGAATATTTTTTCCAAAACTCTACCGTTTCGTTAAATTTTAACTTTTTTCACAATCGTGGATCATATAATAGGCTTTTTTCTTTTTAAAATTTCATTCCATAGTCATTATTTATTTATAAATATATGCTCCATTTTTAAAACATTTAATGCAGTATTTTTCTTAAAAAAAAAAAAATTACAAAAATGACAATTTTTTGGCGGTCACATTAGGTGTGCCCCTTAAGGCCTAGTATTTAAGAATCCGTATTGAAAGTAAATTCGAAATGCTTTCTCGATTTGATTGACAGATACAAAAATACATTATTAAGTTTGAAGTGATAGCAATAATTTAGCCCAGCACTATCTTTTAAATAAATAGCCAAAATGGGTGCGACCGATGGGTCACGCGAAGAACTTTCTGATAAAGAGAATTTGTAGTATTCTTCAATGGTTTTTGATATTTCAATCTCTAATTTCATATTTTTTAAAATATGTAAAATAGACTGTATGTAAATAGACTTTGACTATTAATGAAAACTTTTCGAAAGAGTCCTTCATTTTAAATTAAAAATTAGTTTCATTTTGTGTATGTTTTGTTTTGAATAACTTAAAGGCTCATCGGCAGATTTTACTCAAAATCTAATGGTGGGGATTTGTTATGAAGAGGCATTGTCTGAAAAAAGTTAATATTTCAATTCGCGAGTTATAGTAGGCCAAAAACGAGCACATATTCTTCGGCTGTAGAACCGGAACGGCAGCATATGTTTATCTCATTAAATTCCGATATTAACAGCATAACAAATTGAGATTTAATGCTTTTAAAACTCATTGCATATTTGAATACCCGGCCCTTACAACGTCAAAACCAACATTACGTTGGAATGACCACATATTCGAGGTCGTCAAAAATGCTGCGAAATGTCTAGGATTTCACAAGCGATGTAAGAAATACTTCACCGCTCCTGATCGGGCCTTAGTATATAAGGCATTTATCTGCCTGAAGTTGGAGTGTAATGCCTACATCTGGTCGGGTGCGCCCAAAACATATCTGCACCTTCAAACCATCAACAGTATCACCCGTCTCGCTATGAATGCTTATCAGTATACTCTCAAGCTCATTTTCGGACATACTCATAAATATTGTGATTCGTTCCAACACCATACAACTTGCTAATGGAATGCACTGCCGAGCTCTCTATTTCTTGTACACTATTTACGGAATACATGACAACAATTTTGAAATGGCAGTTGTTCGTGTAGGTCAAGATGTAACATTCCTTGTTAGGATTTATTTGTCTCTGGTACAGCACCCCATAAGGGTCTGTGTGAACCCTCACACGCCTTTTCTGCCTGCATAGAAAAAATCCGTTCATCGATAGCGACTTTGAGTGGGGACTCAACAACAATAAATAAAATCAACCAAAATAAAACAAACGAAGTTATCGAAGCTGATGGAGTTAACCTCTTTAGATTAAATTCAAGGCGCAGAGTCTATCAGGAGGACAGTCACAAACCGCAGCCAAAAAACAAGATTCCAGGGTCGCAGCGGAGGCATAATCCACCTCCAGCTGATGGAAATAAAAAGGCTCGCAGCAAGTTTAACACGCAAAGCAAAGGATGTAACTGAAGGAAACAGTGGAAAAAAATACTAATTTAAAAAGATAGTTGGTGAAATCCTTGCCAACAATTTGGAGATTCGGCCTCTGAAGGACATCGACGAAGCCACGACGAGGCCACGACGAGGAAGGAGATCTGCAAGTTAGCCAGACAGTAATACCAGTTGAATGAAATAGCCAACTGAGACATAATTAGTGTGAGAAACACCTTTGGACATACCCAAATGGCACGCGTGCTGTGTGGCACGTTTCACCGCCTTGCTGGAACCACAAAAAAAAAAAATCGAAATCATTAAACGATAGCGGGCGCCATTGACAGTAACGTAGCTCTCACGGTCTTCTTTGCGAAAATACGGGAGAATAATTCCACCAGGCCACAAACCTGCCATAAATTGGTAGTCCTTGTATTGCTCATCGGACCAAATACGGCAGTTTTGTTAACTAACATACCCAGTCAACCGGGAATGTGCTTCGTCGTTGATATTTGGCGACGTATGCCCGTGATGCAATAAGGAAGACGTGGTCGTTCAGCGATCGTTCCATACGATGTTGTGGTGTTAGCTTCTCCAAAACGATCTGCAATCGACCACTCCCAATATCTTCCAAATATGATTTGACAAATGAGAATTAAACTAAAATCACAGTGGGTGGCCGTGGCTCAAGTGGTAGTGTATTGGTTTCGTAATCGGAAGATTCAGCATCTTTTTTTCAGGCTACTAAAATCAAATAAGATGAATAGCTGCCTAGAATACAACAAAAAGTCCAATTACACTACAAATTTAGACTCCCCATTAAATGTTGAATGCCAACCATGGATCGAAATAGCCACTGAACCCAAACATCTTTCCTTTTCTTTTTGTCCCATTTTCCAAAAAACTTTACACGTAATCGGTTGCCAAAAACTTGCTAATCAGAAATAGCATATCTCTTGATAGATTTCTTCTGTTGTACTCGAAATTATATGTCAACAACCTCTATAAACCAACTAAGTGTTTTCAGACATATTATATTGAAGAAGTTGCCAGTTGCCTAAAAAAAAACATTCAATCAAAGCAGAGATGATAATTTTTTCTAGGCTCGGGAACGATCGGATTCAAATACAGGATACATTTACGATTTTAATATTTACTGTGGAAAAGAGTCACAAATGCTGGAAGGTACGTTGGGAGAACGGGTTGTATTGAATTTGGCAAAAACTATCGAAAGTTCAAATGTTTGTCTTTCCTTTGACCGTTTTTTTTCTTCAGTTCTTCTTTTTAACACTTTATTATTTCCTGCTATTGGCATCATCATATTGAACCGAAAAAAAGTTCCGTCCTGCCCAAACAAGGTTGACGAGAGGAGGCAGTTTTATTTTTATAAACCAATTTGGAACATCATGCGCTTTTTAGCAAGATACAGAAATGGTAACTGTAATGAGTAACTGCCACGGATGTAAGTTAGGAACTTTTCGACACAAACAAAAGAATGGTGAGAAGGTAGAAACTAACTGTCCAGAGTCTATAATTTTTTACACCAAATTTATGGTGTAAATGGCAAAACTCTATGACATAAATTCAAAGTCTGGTGGAAGAAAGTTTTTTGTAAATAAGTTCAATCAACTTGCGTAAACGCATAGATTACTATATCTCATCACTTACCAAAGCTACCACACATTGATTATGTGTCAACGCTGGCATAGCAAATGATAAATGATGGTCTACAGCAAACTAAAACACCGAAAAAGAAGAAGCGTAGCACTTTACAGTATACAAGAAAGGCGGAAAAATGATAAAAGAACACTATTTATTTGCAATTTTTTTGATGTTACATTGTGCTTTAGTTGTTTCACTCCTTACCATAGTAATTTAGACCAAAAATATAATTGTATACATCTAATTACACATACAAATTATTTTGATTTTTTTGTTCAATTTAATTAATTAATTAATTGATTTATTTCTCCGTTTATAAAAAAAAGTTAACTGCCGCCCGAGCAGGGGCTTCTCTATCAAACCATAAGAACATAGATAGCGGTATTGTGTGAAGTCCTAACCCATGCTAACTAGAATTCGGTTGCGTGAACCGTTTTAAAACACAAATACTTAATTGATTGGCGTGTGTTCGTGCATTGTGACTTTAAATTGTGCATCTATCAAATCAGAGAGCTGAATTCTCATAAGAACAGTGCATAATACCCGTACCCCAGTAAGCTGCTTGCAAGGACAAGGCTAGCACCAAGAAAGGAGTACAACGACTTATTCAGAAGAACACAAATATAAGGACAGTAGTCATCCACCAGATATTAACCTTGCTGCTGTGAGTACGAATTCTTTTTTATACAAAAAAATATTAGAGAAAAAAACCATAAAATCGTTTTTGCAAATCTTAAATAAAGTTCATTGAAAATTGTTTAAACTTACAATATAATTATGCAATGGAGCAATTCAATATCCTTGGGCGGTAAACGCCCAAATGGAAATGCTTAAACAGATAGATCAGCTAGTCCAAAAGCTTGAAAATAAATCTGTGATAAACACAATTTGTTCAAGACTTAAAAGCTCCAGCAATGGAGAAAGACCTGAATAACATCTGTAAGCTCCCAGACTACGTCGAAGAGTAAGAAATTTTTGATGGCACTCCGTGGAAAATGTTAGAGGCGCAGCAAACTCGGACCTCATGTCCTATAATATCTTCGAAGAGGACTGGATGGCAATAAAGAAGGGTCCTTCCTTTAACTACGCTAATAAGAGGGATATACGAAACCTAGAACACCAGCTAAATAACCTACCTCAGGCAAGTGGAATTTACTGACGAGTTTTGCACCAATGTGAATTATCAGTTCTCGTTAGTCATTAAGAAATTGAACACTAAGGATTATTGAACTGAAACATAGAAAGTCTTTGTAGAAACGTATCGTAATAGAGCCTAAGATGTCTTTATACGAGGTCGTAATAGAGGGTTATGTAGAATGCTTATGATACAAAGACTTCAGATACTTCAAAAAGCATACGCTGTGTGTCTAGTAACCCAAAACATGAATTATCGTAAAATGTCAGTTCAAAAAAACAGGTGACAAACGTAATCACAACACCAAATAATCAGATTTATACCTCCAAACGTGATTCACAACCGAGGCCACCACCTTTGACAGCGCAGCAAAAAAATGCAGCCCATAATATTCAGCACCAACAACGAAGGAAAACGGTTCCACTAACCCGAATTATAGCTCAACTCCTCGACCTCGAACAATAGCAGCACAAATAGAAGTAGATCGATTCATTCGAATGAAACGAAGAGTATCAACAAAGATTCAATGGAGGGATTGAAATTAATGATATTTCTTTAGAGCAGATCAAAAAAACAAATTTTATGGCGGATGCCACTCTAGCATCCCTTACTTAAAATATAACACCAAGCACAAATAAGGATTTTGTTAAAAATGAATTAGGATCCTATTCCATACCAACAAAAAAGCCTTTTAAAATTAAATCAGCTACCGGTGAATCGGAAATTAAACGTAAAATAAGTGGGAAGTTCTTTGCTTGTATTAACATCGATTTAGGTATAATTTTTTTCATCCTTATGGGTCTAAAACCATTTGCTGGTATTACATTCGATGATACTCGTAAAGAGTTAGAGGACAAAACAAAAATAACACTTTGGCCATCGACATAACAATCAAAATAAAACTTAAATCAAAGAAATCTATTCAGGTAAATAGTTTGGAAGTAAGAGATGATCATTTAGAAAACAATGATTGAAAACCGAGTGTAATAGCCTAACTGAAAGCACAAATATTGTGAAACAATGAATAGGGCGTATGAGGATAGCTCTAATACCTCATTATAAAGTACCAATAAACGTATTTAGGACTCAAATAATTCTTGGAGAAAGTAAGGTAAACGCTCATGATCAACCACACCCTTATTATATTACATATTACAGGGGACTAGAACGCACAAATGGAATCAACAAGAAATTATAAAAAAAATTAAAGGAAAGGCTTAATTTTAACACTATCAATGGAATCAAGATACCGAAAAAATACCTTAGCTTATTGCAAGCCATTTACAAAGGACCATTCTTCAAAGTTAATATAAAAATAACTCCGCGAATCGCGGAAGACTTCTCAGAAAAATAGAACCAGTAGCATAATAGAGCTCACTATAGCGCTACCGAAAATAAAGACCAGATACTTGAAGGATATTATTTTCCACAAATTACTAAGAAAATTAAGAAATTTATTAAGGAATGTGATGTCTGTAATACCAACAAATATGACAGATAATCATACAAACCAGAACTCTAACTTATAACTTCACCTACTTATCCATCAGACATTTTACACGTCGATATAATGAATATAAAAGACGAAAAGTTTATTACCTGATAAAATTTCCAAATTTATGAAATTTTTCCATATAAAGGACAGGTTAGTTCTCCATCTGAGAGAAAGATAATCAAAGTACTTCACTACTACACAGTACTCAGAATGCTGTAATGGATAATGAAGGTGGCTTTAGCAGCCTTCTTATAAGTAATTATATTAAATCTCTAAGTATCAATATCTACAGAACATCAACAGGTAAGAGTAAAGTAAACGGAACTGTTTGTATATTCGACGATCTTAGAAAATTTATTAAAATTCAAGAACAAACTAAATACCAATCTTATAGTTCAATTTAAACAGCATCAAAACAGGAAAATCCATAGAGAAGAAATAAACCTAAAAATATTGGGATATAATTGATGTTTCGGATAAAAAAAGCCATAATTTTCAATTTTCAAAAAGAAAATAGTTTCTAAATAAATATACGGTTACGGTCACAAAGGCTTCGGGACGTCGAATCCATAAATCAAACATCAAGAATATTTCTGAGAAATAATTTTCTTTTTCAAATCTCTGGTGTGTGTAGGAAGAACAATAATAGACATTTTTGAATATTCTACCCCATCACTACCGTCAAGCAAGGCCAAAGACGAATATTCAACGGATACGAACGGATAAATCATACACGTAATCAGCATTGAAGAATGAAGAGCTAACAAGCAAAATGTCACTAATATTTACGATGAAATCAGCAAAACAAGTATCTTAAAACCCCAGCTAAATTTTTAACTACTACAAACCATCGTCTAAGATAACATGATCAGAGAAATAAGGAAAACAAGATCGATGAATTGGATAGGCCCAGATTTGAAACGTGTGGTGATAAATTCATATGCCACCACCGACTGGGACACCATCCTAAAAAACAAAAAAAATAGAATCATCGAAAATAGCAGCCAACAATCACAATAACAAAATCTTACAGAAACAATCAATCATTTAATAGATGATTACAATAAAATTGATAAGAATTAATATCACAAGGATATGGAGAAATACGAACAAAAGATTTACAATAAAATGAATCTTTTAAAAGAAGAATTAAAAAAAATAATAAGTATAATTAACAACAAATTGTTAGACAAGATAGAAATTAACCAATTTATCTCAAATAGAGAAACACTTCCCTACATTAACAACATTGAGGCTATAGAGTGTGCAGAACCATCAATTCTAGCATCAGAATTAACAATATTATACATGGTAGTTTTATTACCGAAGACCAGTAAGGAAGAGTATAACCACAGCCAAATACGATCGATAATCATGACGAGCAATCAAATACATTTAGTTATCAACAGAATCAGCTGAGGGTAATTGGAGAGTGCAGGTTCTTTCAAAGTGTTATACTTTGCAAGAAACAACCACTACAGGAGCCTCAGGAACCTCAAGCTTATTAAGTTACCTTGTACAAATGCAGAATGCAATTTTCAATACAATAACAATACCATAATAGAGATAATCGGAGAAAACACAATTATCTTGTCAAATTTGGAAGGAAATATTACGTACCATGGAGTCAAAAGACTTCTAAATAAAAATTTTCCAATTCAGCTTTCTAATTGCCCGTTTTTACCAATGTATAATAATATTCGAATAATAAAGTTAGAGCGTAAGAAATAATACCACCTATCCTTCAGGCGAACCTAACTGAGATTGATATAACAATAAATTTAAAGTATTGACACAAATTGCACTTAAAAAATGTTTTAGAAGTTCAAAAAATTAACACCAATCAAATTGTTTTTTTTAGTTACAGATAAATAAACTCATAACAACAATACCAATATTCACAACCACAACATAATTTCCAAAACTACAAGGGTCATTGTACAACTAAAGCCCGATAAAAGTCAATTTTGGAAAACTCTGCGGGACGCACACTCTTTATGAGGTGAGAAGTTAACGATAGCTACAAGGTTGCAAACTTTAACACTCGCCGCACAGTCAGCAGTTATTCGTGGGAACCAATAATTTTATAAAAGTAACTTAAATCAAAAATGAAGCTGTCTACTTTTGTTTTACAATTCAAATTCTTTTAACTTTTTTCCTTCATAAAGTTTATTATATACAGAATCTAAGAAAGAATTTTGATCAGAATTAGCTTTTTGGTGAATAAAGCAACACTGGTTGCAATAAAATTATTTTTGTTTAATTCCCCGTTTATAGAAAAACTTTAACTGCACCTATGATATGAACATATTTAACTGTGATAACAATTATAAGAAAAAGCATAGACCAGCTGCTGTTAAAATTGAATACAATTTTTGTAGCTGGCTTTGAATCGCATACCAAATAGTGAGAGAAACCAAAAATGGGTAAAAATGATATCCTACTCGACGTGAGCCTCAAACGCAGCAGTCTGACTCGCTCCATACTGAATATTATGTTAATGCTATCATACAAATTGGTGCACACTGACTGTGACTTCAAACTTTAGTAACATATGTATATAGATATGTAACTTAGCTGGATAACGCTGCTACTACTGCGGGGATTAAAGAGATGCTAGTAAATATAGTGTTAGCTCTGTAAGCTTAAGCGACAAATGTGTAATAAGAATGAATGTCTTTACTAATATGCCATATATTTATTGACTCTTTTGTTGATCCTCTTAAAAATTTGAACTGCTTAAATGCTTTGCGCCACATTATAGAAAACAAACTTATAAATATCTGCAGCTACCAATGGGCCCACTAGAAGCTAATCATCTATTATTTGATGGAATTATGTAGTCTTGAGGTGAATATGTAGCTACTGCGTTCACCAGGTTCTAATGAATAGCTTGCCTTGACCGCCAAGGTGTTTCACCAATGTTTCACTTTGATAGCTATATCACAAAAACCATTTTGCATTTAAAAGAAGTAGTCTTTGTTTCAGCTCAAACTTGAGCCTCGATTACCTTTTCTTTTTAGCATGATGTTTGACATCATCGATTTACTGCGAAAAAATTACATGGTTCCGGCTAGAATCTGAGCCAGAAATAATTATATCATACATAGTTGTATCTTTATAACTGCACAGCCGAAGCAGAAAATATTATTGCGCTACTTTTTTTATGGATAACGACAACCTTAGACAGTGGCATGTTTCTCTTGGGTGCTTGCCATCGAAAGAATTTTCAGTGATGTCTTCTGCTGAACTCTGCATTCTGTGTTTGACACTTCACTTTATTCAAAAATCAACTACCATTCATTTGATTGCAATTTTTTTGTTAATCACATTTTAATTACAAGATTATTTAGATATTTTACACTTTTCCTTCTACATTAATATTTCACTCGTGCGAGTATTTTCAGCAGCACACCTTTAATATTGCAATATAAGAATAACTGCCGCACACTGTTGCAGATTCCTTATCCATAACAGAATGAGTTAGTATGTACAAGTTTGTTCAAAATAGATATTTTGTTTACGCATTTATATCATATTAAACGCAAAACTTATCGCTTATTTTCAGTCCACTGACTCTTCATTGCCTGCTGTTTGTCCATTTATTCTATCACTATGAACACAAAGCGATTAATTTGTAGTTATAGCTATCGGTCACACATTTATTGTGGCTACGAGAAGCAAGCCATTCGCTGTCATCGTTGGCACACTTTGCACTTGATTATGCATACGCATGTCACTGACTAGGTTTTGCAGACTTTGGATCCCAAAGTTTACTCTATTTTAAAAATTTCAATACACTGAAATGGGTAACATTTACCAATGTACATACCTACGTATAGCGACTTCTGCGTAAAATGAGGGTTAGCTGCCACCTGCCTTCAGAAACAAATTTTATCTCGAACAAGTTGCAAATATGTATTACATATACATACGAGAACCTAATATCAACTTTCGTAAAAAGATAATTCACTCTCTTTAAAAAAAATTACTTACATAATCTTTCTGGTAATCATTTGCGTTTTTCGAAGTCAAAAATTCATAAAATGCATTTGTACAAGTGTGTACATCATTATACTTTTATACTGAAAAAATTCAATTGATACAATTTTACCTTACTGCTTATGTCTAATATTCATTGGTTGGTACTGAATTACCCAAAGTGTCTTTTTACCAGTATTTTGAATCAAATATGATGGCTAGGTCATGTAGAATGTAGACATCCAATCCCTGGAATCACCGAATTTTTCCCACTGGGATTGCGTAGTAAAGGAAGGCTTCACTAAAAAGAAAACTCAACTAACCCAGCATGCTAAACTTGAAGTTCGAAATTGGAAGCTAACTGGATTTAGCGATGATGGTTAAGTAAAATTACATTAAAAACTTGCGTTTCCTATAGGCTCTCTTTAAATCTGAGACTCGCACACAATTCTTTGTTGAAGTCGAGGCTTTAAACAATTTCACTAACATCAATCAACATAACTCTCTTCAAAAGTATTCGTAGAGATATATATAGGGTTTTCCAATAGGGAATAGACAACTTTGAATTTAATTTGTGAACGCACTCTTTTACTAATCATCAAACTGTCACTATCAATTTATTCAGTTTTTTTTATTCAACATTTTCATCATGGTAAAGTACACTAACGAGCAACGTCTGCAAATTATAAAAATTTTCTACAGATATTCGGAGTCGCAAAATCATCTTCAGTGACGAAGCTCATTTTTGGCTCAATGGGTTCGCCAATAAGCAAAATATGCATTATTGGTAGAGTGAAAACCCACATGTGTTTCATGAATCACCACTTCATCCACAAAAAATAACTGTTTGGTGCGGTTTGCATGCCGGCGGTGTTATTGGGCCATATTTTTTCGTCGACGATAACGATTGCCACGTTACTGTGAATGGTCAGCGTTATCGCGCCATGATCACCGATTAATTTTGGCCCAAATTGGAAGATATGGGTTTGGACGACATGTGGTTTCAACAGGATGGTGCCACAAGCCACACAGCACACTACAATCGATTTATTGAAGAGTAAGTGTGGTGAGCGTGTTATCTCAAGACATGGGCCAGTCGATTGGCCGCCTCGTTCGTGGGGCTACGTTAAGTCATTGGTTTATGCCAACACGCTGACGACGTTGGAAGAGCTCAGAGCCAACATTGAACGCGAAATAGTGGCCGTTTCGGCCGAAATGTGTGGCCGAGTCGTTGAAAATTGGGTCCAAAGAATCGACTGCTGCAAACGTGCCTGCGGTGTCCATATGAACGAAGTCGAGTTCAATTCGTAAGTGTTTTGATTGTACTTCAAGCCAATAATAAAGTTTTTGAAATATCTCAAATGGTTTGCCTTTTATTTAAAAAAAAGTTGTCAAGTCGTTATTAGAAAACCCTATAGTAAGAGAAAGTGAATTTAATATGGAATTTAAATTATTATTTCTCTATATTGTTAGATGTGTGGTTACAAAACATCCGTAAAATGTTTTTTCTTTGAAACCTATGTAACTATTTGGAATTTAGATAACAGGAATAAGCTAGTACACCTAAAGCTTATTTTATTTGAAGAGTTGCTTGTACATAGCTTTCGTGCACGGAAACCAATAATATTTACAGAAAAATTGAAGCTAATACTAACGCGCGACAGTATTTACTAAGAGTAAAAGAAAAAGGGGAACCTAAAAAGAAAGGAAACTGAAAATTAACAATTTGAACAATGCAAATCTACTCTCAATGAATGACCAAAAACATCTAAACGCGTAAAATTATATGTATGTATATATCCATAAAACTAAAAAAAAAAAAAAATTGTGCCCAATGTACTTCGTAAGCATGGTGTAAATGTTTCTCATGAAGATGGTTATATATTTATTAACATTCACTTCGCCTTTACTGAGAGCATGTGCTCTCATTTCCTTTTTAAATGCACGATAACTACAGAATTCAGAAGTCTATCAAAAATGGTTAAATTAAACGATATTAAATAGTGGCAGCAATTAATCAGCACGTGATCGATCTAACCATGTTGAAGATATACGAGGACTAGTTTTTATCTATTACTAGCTGAAGCGTCTATCAGAAATCACACTTTTAGGCTTTAAATATCATTTATTCAATTTCGGATGTGTTAAGGATTTTCAGGGTTGTAAAAGAATGCAACCTTTAAGGAATGCACTCTTTAAAATTTATGCAAAGAATTCAACTTAAAGATTGCATATATTGACTTCACTTTGAGACTTAAAAAAAAAACTATGCAATTAGTATTCATTTGACAATTAATAGATTGCAATCATTTTATTTTTATTCATCTCACAGCAGTCCATTGAATACAATCTTTTGGGAATTGCATTATTTGCACTCTTGCATTCTTTTGCATTCTTTTGCATTGTCTAAGATTACATCAAATTCTGTTCCACAAACATTATTTGTTTGGAAATTGAGACAAAAAAAGAAAATTTGTAAATATTTTGTTAGAAAGGGGTTATAAGTAGGTTCATATCATATCATTAGGTTTGATTTAAGTGCTGATGTCAAGAGGAATACAAAACTGCGCGCGGGGCAGAAACAATGGAGCGGTATAGGCCAGCTGTTCTTCTATGTAGGGAATCCGCAATCAAAAGGGTCAATGACCGGGCGAATCAAATCAACCGCATTCATCTGGAAGCAAGAAGGTGTCGTCGAAACACACGGCATATGAAAAATTCAATTCCCTGTTGTAAGAACAGATGAATGCAATGAATATAAAAAAACAAGTTAGAATCTTTTATTGCCTAAGTATAAGGCGTTATAATTGATTGTTATTTGCTTTAGTGTCGATTCTTCTATCAATGTGCTTTTCAACAAAATACGGCGAAAACTAAAAACTTAATTTTTTTTTGCTGGTCACCTTGCGAAACAACATTAATTCTGGACTAAAAGCCTTTGGTCAGTTGTAAGACTCCACCTGAACATGTAACATAGTTTAATTAATAGACTACTGATGTATACCAATATAAAATTTAATGAAAAAAATCTCACAAAGGAATACAATTATTTGAAAATCAAAATCAAAAAAGGGCAATTCTGAGACTTGTTTCAAATTTAAAACGCGAAACACTTAAATAAAGTATTGTTTGATTTCTTAACGTTAACTAAAATTGTAATATATATATATATATATAATATCGTACCTATCATAATATTATTCTTATATGTAATAACATACATACCTCATGTTTTTTTTTACAATTTATGCGTATGTTTCACTGTTTAACGGAATTGTTATCTAAACACAGTAACTCAATTATCCGATTTTTGCCCGAAGTATTGTAACTTTAAACAATTCAAAATTTAAACAATACCTAAACCTTAAATCGTTTAAACAACAAATCAAAATTTTTTTATCAATACCTACAATAAGAGCACTAAGTACTAAATGCATTTATCATTGAGGAAATTATAGGAGATGAATTAAACTGATTACTTGGCCTGAACAAAAATCATTTTAAAGTGATGCTCAACTACTTAGTTGCTTAACTTATTTTACGTCTGCACTGCAAGCTTATTTACAGAGAGTATTGTACATCTCTCCATGTTTTGCAGAGTTTGGCTTGGGATCTAGCAAGACCACCTAGTTTATCAATAGAGAATACTTCTTGCTCTCTTTGAATGAATAAACATTGATTTGGGCTGATATTTTTTGTTTAATAAAAATGTATGTCGACAGCAATTTGTTTCATTTAAGTTTTTCTCCTTACTCATTTATCTGGCAAGGAAATGATATGAACCTACTTATAACACCTCTCTAACAAAATATTTACAAATTTTCTTTTTTTTTTTCTTAATTTCCAAACAAATGTTTGTGGAACAGAATTTGATGTTATTTTAGGCAATGCAAAAGAATGCAAAAGAATGCGAAAGAATGCAAGAGTGCAAAGAATGCAAAGAATGCCAAGAATGCGTGAATTCCCAAAAGATTGCACTGAATGGACTGCCGTGAGTTGAATAAAAGTAAAATGATTGCAATCTATTTATTTTCAAATGAATGATGATTGCAAATTTTTTTTTTTAAAGTCTCAAAGTAAAAGTAAGTAAGTATTTACCAAAGATTGATTTCTTTTACAGGCCTGCGGATTTTCACCAATTCAAACATATAAGGAAATAAAGAAAAACCAGGTAGGATTTCGAAGGGAGTTGAGCAATTATGTCAAAAAAAAAAAAAAAAAAATTAGTTAAAATAGAACCATCACAACAAACGACCTGGCAACTCTTCAGGCAAAACTTAGAGAAAGTGAACTGATCACGGAATACCGAAATATAAACTCGTGCTTCAAAAAAAAACTACTTTTTCTCAGTATTTTAAATAGATATACCATATTAAAATTATGCAAATACGCACCAATATGCACCGCCTGGAAACACATAGACACGTTCCCAGCTGAGTTAGCATATTATTTGCTTGCAGATATTCCTATGGACACAGGTTGGTGTGCATGGAGTGCATGCGAATGTCAAAAGTTACGATTCAGGAGATATCAATGGGACCATTTGGATAGAGTCAAAGCTTTGGAGTTAAATGATAATCATAATAATCATAATCATAACGGGAACGAGGTTTATTGGTTTATTGGTTTAATGGTTTAGATCAATAAAATTTTTTATGATGTGTTCGAAATAATTGTTTACTTTTTGTAAGTTGAACAGTTGTGTTGGCCCTCTGGGCTGACGTTCGTATTTTTTTGGAATCCTTCTAAAGAAATTCCTTAACTTATACTTTACTAAATTAAAAAGAACGTAGAGAACACAAAATTATCATATTAAAAAAGTCGTCCTAATATGGACCACTAAAGGTCTCTATATGGAATATCACAAAGTTTGTAGAAAATTTAATTTCTAGTGCATATAAAATTAGTAGATAATGCAGGCGAGCAATTTACATTGTACCATCTAAGGCAGAGTATGCATTGTATCCACTCTTCCCCACCTTTATCATCGCTAGCCAAAACAATAACCGCACTCTTCCTTGCCGTCAGGATCATGTGTTTGCAATGTAGATATAAAGTCAATTGAGGAATCTGAGTGAAACGAAATCAGACAGATGTTTTTTCGTAGACTTTTTCATCGTCTTCTTCGTTTGAAGGGCGCTTGCGGATGATAGAATAAATTTTTTTACTTCTTTATGAGCTTGCACTCTTTTCTGCTGCATAGATTTAAATATTTTCAGTTCAGTTTTGAATGACGATGCTAGCGAAATATCATCACGTTCTGATGAGAAAACCCAGTCCGGCTGCTGTTTCTTCTTAGACTTTTTCATCGTCTGCTTCTTTTGAAAGCCGCTTTTTGATGATTGTTAAAACATATTTGCCTCTTTCTGCTGTGTAGTTTTAAATAAGAAACCTGATTTCCTTCTCCCATTTGATATTTTTATCTTAAAAGAAGGGTAAGGTGAAATAACATCCGGAATTAAAAAATGGCTTGGGAGCTTTAGGGCCTATGAGAACTTTAGGGGCTTTGGCTGAATCTTGGTGAATCTTCCATCGTTGATGTGTACTCCTGCTTAGTAGTCTGCTTTTCGTTTACAAAATCGGCTTCAGTTAAAATATTCCGGTTAAAAAGAAAGACCCCAGTAGCTTTGAACCCATCAATGACTAGTAGAGCAGATTGAATCTATACGTAGGCTTTTTCAGAGAGTTCTTACAGTTGCTCACAGGCTTTTCGGAATGTAACAGCCACTGTCTTATCTAGAGGTTGCATTTTGTGCGTAGAACGGTGTGTTAAATTCAACATTGTTATATGGTATTGCTTACATGCGCAGAATCTATAGATATATGTAGCTGGATTCGGCTAATGTCAGTCCATCAATCTGTTGTTTTCCTTTGGCTGTAGTAATTTGGGTTTGTTTCGACTGGACTACGTACATTCCGCATTCGTCTACAATATAATATACGTAGTTTCCAAACGCGGGCTAAAAAGTAAAGACTTTTCTGTGTACGTCCACGTCTGTAAATACAAACCAGTTATTTTAGCACTTAGTGAAAGAAGGGTAGATCCACGCTCACACCTCTCAGATCACTCTAGTGCCATTATTCTCATTTCACCGCGATCTCGCCATTTACATGCGTAGTCATGTAGCTTCTTAAACTCCATCACATTTTGATTCGTTTTCTAATCCAGATCCAATCCAATTCGACCTTTACAGCGTTTGATAAGCTGTCTGACTCCATTCAAAGAATTGTATCCCTGTATCCTCATACTGAAATAGTTATTAAGGTCGATTTCAATATACAAAATTCTGGTGGCTTCGATATTGTGGACAGACAACACCCGAAAGACAGTGTGTTGACATCTTCGCTGTGAAATACAACTTGACCCAGCATTTAAATGTTGATAGTCATACCTCCATCACCCTGGACTTGTTTTTAACTTCTCACCCTGATTAAAGGTCAATATTCTATCCTCTCTAGGCTCGTCGACCATTTTGTCATATCAGCTAATTTCTTGTACATCTTCCACACAGTTAGAGAAAATATTCCCAAAAGAACCCGACAATAGGAGAAAGCCAATTAGAGTGGACTTAACAACTTCTTTAGGAATTTTAACAAGTCGTTATATTTCCTCGACAACGACGTGGATGCCGCTGCTAACATGATTACAGACACCATCCTCTTTGGAATGAGATACTTTATCCCTTATTGGATGAAGACTATCAAACCAAAAGAAAAGGCACGGTATGACTCGAGCTGTAAAGAGGCTGTCAGAGTTAGAGAAATGTTTCTTCCGTTCTACAAGCTCAAATCCCAACCCGACAGATAAAAACTGAAAAAAATTCAAATGAACCCGAAATGACTGCAACGTCTGTCTGAAGCATGTTAAATTTCAATACGACCAAAAACTGAGCAAAAAAATCTTCAATATCCCAAAGTTAGTAACAATTTTTGGTCGTTCGTCAATAACATTTACAATGACAGTCCAGCTGTGAACTCTTTTGACAAGGCCAATCTACTCGCTGCACATTTTGTAACCAGCTTAACACTTCCAGATTGTGCCTTGCCTCCGCCTTCACTTAAGTGTAGTAACAAGAGTACTTAAAGATCTTAACACACACAAATCTGCTGGTCCAAATAATATATTTGGCATTTGTCTAGCCCGTCCCTAAAAAAGGCGGATCTTCTTCTCTTTCCTCTTACCGACACATTGCACTTACGTTTTTTTATTCTAAGGTTATGAAAACGCTGATAAATCATCAGCTCATAAAATATCTTGAAACACGAAAATGCCGATTGACGACTCTCTTTTAAGCTATTTGTTGTATTTTAAAAATGGAAGGTTGTTTGAACTAGAATTATGGTATATATGTTTTTTTTTCATGAAAATGGAGGAACAACAGCTAAATTTAATGAAATGAAATGTTACATTTTACTGCATGTGCATCTCATGTGCGTTACTGCACGCAATACGGCGAGCAGTACTGATACACATGTGTTTCAGGCATAAGATTATGTCGTCACCCGCCGAAGCAACAAATGGTGTTTCGCCCAGAATCAGCGTGGGGTGTTTTACATAGCGAAAACAATAGAATTATGTAAGTCGGCCATAGGCAATAATTTTTATATAAAAAGACTTAATTTGAATAGTTACATGATCCACTGCAATACAGTGGAGCGCTATCAGAAAATTTAAAATGTACTGAAGGATACGACGACGGAGTTCTACTTCTACATTCCAAAGGGGGAAAAACTAGAAACAATACTGGCGGGGGGGGGGGGGGGCTAGAACCGTCGACTGACCCGAAGGAGCTCCTTGCACTGCTAAAAGAGAAGGAGTGCGAAGAGCACACATTCGTAAGGATTAAGCTATTTGTCACGACTAGAGCCACAAGAGAAAAAAACGAAAACTACCGTTTATCCTGGTCCAGCTAAGTTAAAACAGTAAGCTGGACGGTTTCTCGAAATATTTCGGTTTATTTAAATAATGTTTCCACTTCGTTTCTATACCACATATCTTCAACAATCACTCAATTAACGTTTTGTATTGCGTATCTCGAATTTTATTACCAACCGTCATTGTTAATGTTTTGCATGTCAACGGCAACTCTCAGCATCTTATTGGACTCAGGCTCACAGGTATCTATAGTTACCGAGTTCTGCGTTAAAAGACTTGAACTCGAACGATGAAATGCCAGTATACCCTTATACGGTTGTAGATCTGTCAGTGCAGGAAAATTCAGACGTTTCGTTCGAGTGGTAATTGATTCACGCAATGAATTATTTAAAATATCGGTCGATACCTACATTTTATCACGCGTTATAGCTAGTTTACTACCCAGTTCGTTTGGGAAATATCGTGAAATCGACGTGAATTCCGATTTGGACCATCAAAGAAGTGAATGCCAAATCGTTCATATCCACGGAACACCGGTAAATAGAGGAACATTCCTAAAAATCATCAACGCGTTTCGTTTGGAAGTTACATTGTCGACTTTTCCTTTAAAACTTCCCCCGATTTTCTGATAGCTTGACAGGGGTTATTTCATGCTTAAAATCGCTGGAAAGGAAGTTTCTTAAAAATTATGAACTCTTCACAAACTGCACTCTTTTCCTCGATAAGTGCTTGGCATCATGCTGCCCTTAAACCTGACATAGCAACAACGAAACTTCGCATCGTGTGCAGTGGGTCCTACCAGGATACAAATGGCAACAGCCTTGACGATTCGTTAATGATAGGCCCTGCAATCCAACGCAATTTCTTCGCGGTTTTCATACAATTACGCAGACACCAATTTATTTTTACCGCAGACATCATAAAGATATTTCGATAAATCTGAATTGCGGAGAAAGACTCCCAATATAAGCGAATAGTTTGGCGGAAATCACCATCGAGCCCTCTAGAGCACTTTCGGTTGCAAACTGTAACAAAAGTCACGTCATGTGCACCCTTGCCGTCGATATGAGTCTTAGAACTGCTCGCGGAAGATTAGAAGAAAGAGTTTCCTATCGCGTTGGACATTTTGCTTAATAACCTTTACGTTATACAGCGTTTACATGGCAGTTGAGTATACCGCACTTAAAATTTTGTGGAGCACTTTTGCTTGCTAGGCTACTCATCACCATCACTCATTATCAAAATAACGTTTACTGATTTTTTCACCTGGTCTGATTCTAAGACAGTCGTATCTATATCAGTATAGAGATTTTTAATATCGTGCCAAGAAGCAGATGGTTTTTGATTTAGTCCTACTCCAACCGGTAGATTGTGCATCATGCGGTATTTCCCCCTTCCAACTCGTCCAGCATCTTATTTGGTGGATGGTTCCGACATGGCTTCGTAAACCTACGAGTACCTCAGGTGCAAGGCTGAAGAAAGGAAGAGTACACTCCAAGTATACACGGTGACCAATTACGAACGCCATTCGAATTCATTCGATTTATCTAGGATCGGTGAATTTATAAAATCGTACCAAAAACGAGGTTTTTTCGACACAAATTCTAATATCACATGCTTATTAAAGAATTTAACATTCGTTTAGACATCCCATTATTATACCAAAAAGACACACCATCAACAAGTTGATCGTTGTAGATAAACACAATCGTTTTCTACACTTTGGAGTTTCAATTTTTTTCGCCTCTAGCGCAGATCAAAGCAATTTTAGACTTTAGTCCCTTGTGCCAACTTGATCAACTTGACCAAAAAAAAAAATTTGGGAAAAAAACACACCAAATACTAGAGTGAACCTACTATTCAATTGGTGGGGTCAGTACATTTTAATGTATAGACTCGGCCTTAAGGCGACCGATAGTCTGTCATTTCCTAGATACGGGTCCTATGTTTATTTCCTGCTGTCAACTCGAATGGAACTAACAGGCACTTACCAACATACTACAAACTGTCTACGCACTTTCGTGTATGGCAGTGATCATTATAGTCTCAGTACCGAAATAACTATTTCTACAGAATTTGGATGAGTTTGTTGAAAGGCATTCTTACAATTATAGTAAGATGCGTTGGACACACTTCTCTAGACCACTTTCGAGAACACTCTCCTCGAATTCGTTCTACCAACCATCCAACAAAAATCTATTAAACGATTGACAAGTATCTAAAATTAATGAACAAACGATAGACAAAACGATAATTCGGTATTAACACACTCAAAACGAAGACTTATTCCGCAATGCAACTATTGACGCACTGTAGCGACATAAACGTAGACTGTTGTCAAGACTAAAAACTTTGTACTGACAGTTTACTGACAGACATAACCCGGAGATCATGACACTGAAGCCGTCAATTAAAAATCTCCACATATTAATCAAATAAAATTAAAGAAAATCTGTAAGTTTGTATAGGAATATTAAAATTCGAGCTGTAAATACCAGTAACCCAAATATATTTCAGCAAATAAACAAAATATTTCGGAGAAATAATCAAAACGATCTTCCATTTCTTAAAATTACCAGAACGACCAGCAACAAACAAATACTTGTTGCAGCAGGCATAGATCTAAATGAGGCGGTTGATGATAACAATTTCGTTGTTATCTAGGATCTGCAGGAGAAGATAGAGGCAATAGGAGCGATTATCCTGGAAGTGTAAAACGCGAATGACACCATTGGCCCAAACCACGACCTGGAAAATCGAGTCCTTGTGCACAATTTTTACCTTCGAAATGAAATAGCGAACAGGCGATTCGAGAGCTCAGATTTCACCCAGTTCAGTGATGATTATGTGGCAAATAATGTCATTGCCGACGATAGGGTACTACCCGTTCATTTCGGAGGAAGAGCTCCAAATGATCTTCGAATCACTTAGAAGTAAGAAATCAGTGTAAACCGATGAAATATCGAACATTGTGCTTCGACATCTCCCACTGGAAACAGTAGATATTTATACCACTTTGTTTAATAATGCAATGAATAATTTCCACTATGCAGTGCATTGAAAAGCTGCGGTGGCACACGAAATCACCTATAGGGATGAAGAAACTTCCTATCCGGCGAATCTCCAGTCGATCAGTCTTCTTCCAAACATCAGTAAGGTGTTCGAGAAGGTGATTTATAGGGTTCTGACAAATATATAGCTCTGAGTAAGCAATTCAGTTTCAAGGCGGGGCATGAAGTCATTCATGCCGCGTCTAAATTGGTTTCTGATATCAACTAGAACAAAGGAAAGAACCAGCGTATTGGTGCCTACCTGATTAACTTCGATACTATGTGGTTAGGGTGGGCATTAGTAAACGTTTATATTAAAAGTAATCTGCAACAAGGTCCGTTAAGTTCACCGATCCTGTTCAACATTTACACAAGTGATCTGAACTGTTCACTTCACGATGCCATAGCGTACGTAGACGACTTAATCGCTTACAGATCAGATCCAAAGATTCATGTCATTAATATACTTGTACAACGTGACTTCGATCAAATTAAACGATATTGCGATGACTGGAAGTTGAAAATCAACTTTCAGAAATCGGTAACCATTCTATTTAGGACACCTTTGTCTGGAGCATCTAGGGGATCTAGGAAAGAATTGGCGGAAGTTTTCCATTGTCGGAAAATACGGACAGACACTCGCTTGTCGAAATGTAGTCAGATTCCTTGGCATCTGGCTAGATCAATATCTATATTTTAACAAAGCTCTGGCCAGAGCAAAAGGTACTTTTGCCTTTACAAAGAGACTGTTTAATAGCAGCCAATTCGATGCGAGGGTGCAGGTGATCTGCTACGTGGCCCTTATTGTAAAAAAAAAAAAATGGATTCAAAGCAATTTGGTGTGTTGATTTATCATTGCTTTTTGATGGGAAAAAATGCAGCCGATGCAAAGAAATGCCTTGATAAGTGTTACCCATTCGCAAGTGGATTGAAATATTTAAAAGTGGTCATACAAGTACCGAAGATGATGCACGCAGTGGACGTCCAAAAGGGGCTGTTTCAGATGTAAACATCAAAAAAGTTAACAAAATGATTACGAATGACCGTAAAGTGATGTTGATCGAGATAGCTGAGGCTCTGAAGATATCAAAAGAGCGTGTTGGATATATCACACACGAATATTTGGACATGCGAAAGCTCTGTTCAAAGTGGGTGTCGCGTTTGCTCACAGTCGACCAAAAACAACAACGTGTTGATGATTCAGAGGAGTGTTTAAAGCTGTTCAACCGCTATAAAGCCGAATTTTTGCGGCGGTATGTGACAATGGATGAAACTTGGCTCCATCACTTCACATCAGAGTCAAGTCGGCAGTCAGCTGAGTGGCGAGCAGGCGACGAACCTCGTCTAAAACAACCAAAAACTTAACAGTCAGCTGGCAAGGTTATGGCATCCGTATTTTGGGATACACATGGAATAATTTTCATCGACTATCTCCAAAAGGGGCAGACTATCAACAGTGACTATTACATTGCGTTGTTGGAGCGTTTAAAGGACGAAATCGCAGAAAAACGGCCTCATTTGAAGAAAACGAAAGTGCTGTTTCATCAAGACAATGCACCGTGTCAGAAGTCGATGAAAACGATGGCAAAATTAAATGAATTCGGTTAAGAATTGCTTCCGCACCGACCGTATTCTCCAGATTTGGCCCCCAGCAACTATTTCCTGTTCGCAGACCTCAAAAGAATACTCGCCGGAAAGAGATTTAAGACCGATGAAGAAGTAATCGCCGAAACAGAGGCCTATTTTGAGGCTTAACCGAAATCGTACTACAAAACTGTAGTACTGTATGTATGGCATGGCTCATTTGTTTGTTTTTTTTTTTTTTTTTTCTGCGATTTTTCAAGTTTGACTTTGTAAGTGAAATTATACAGAAGAAATTATTCTAGAAAAATTATGTTTTAAAGTCAATATTAAAATATGTGCAATAAACTTCTACCACTGTAAACTAGATTTATTTTATACTTTTCATGCAAAAAGCCTATTTTTAAGGCCTCTTAAGTGGCCTAACCCCTTAATAATTATAAAAATATAAACAATTTCTGTAAAAAATTGTCGAAAGTCATAGTATAAGTGTTAGATTTAACTTAAGTGCCCGCAAGTTAGAATAAGATAATTTTAAATTAATTAAGCTAACTTTTAAGCATTTACATCTAGCCTGTTAGAATTAATAAATTAATTAAAATAGAAATGCATACAAAATTAAAAAATAAAATAAAATTTAATGCAGTGATTGACGAGTGGACCAGTTCCAGTCCACAGTAAGAAATCCACGGAATTCCTTTTTTTCATTTTTTAGTATTAAAACTAAAAATAAAAAGTGGTAATAGTGCTGATTAACAATGGATACCGGCCAGCCGTAGGCCCTGTAGGTGAAACCAATATCAAATCGAATGATGACGAGAGCATATGCAATACAGCAACAGCAAACAACAACAACTAAGGCAGCAAAACTACAACAACAGCAACATACTCGTATACCGCAAAATTTGCAAATGTAGGTAAGACCACAATGACAGCAAAAATACGCCGAGAGCGGATTTAGTTTAATAAGCGATCCTTCTGCACCTACTTAAATGGAAAAATTGAATATTTTCAAAAACAATTGAATAAACAACCGGCTCGAATTTACGTTATCTATTTGACCGAAATTGCTACATTGGATGAGGATAATCTGAAGATCCTTGCGTTAAATGTCAATTCACTAATCAGTATCGAGAGAAGGACCAACCTGCGAAATATATTATTAAGTGAACGCCTCTATGATAAGCGAAACTAAGCTTAACTAGAATCACAAAATTGGCTATCGTCTACACTCCTCATGGGGGGGTAGGGTTGGCATCTTATCACGCAAGGGCATGCGGGTTTTGGAAACCTGCATCGTATGTATTCCTCTTCATAGTCGAAGGCAAGTTTATGTGGTGTCGCCTTCCACACTTGAAGCACCTAATTATATTCAACAATAAGTTTAAGTTTATTTGGGTCAGAAATGGTACTGTACTCATAATAAAAACGGAAGGCGAAAAAGCTATTATTATTCGTAATCTTGTGGACTTCTTCCATTTTGATACTTAAAAGTTTTTTTTTTTTTTTTGTTTTTTTTTTGTTTTTTTTTTGCGTTTGTATAATTACTCATCATGTCAAATAATTCAAATTTTGCTCAGAATCCTTAATATTTTGTGAATTTTAGGAACTTAAATGAACTTAATTGTCTCTGTATAGAACTTCCAAACAATAATAGTACAAGCTTTTCAATAATTCATAAGAATATTCGTAGCCTAAGAACTAACTTTGATACATTTTTTACTCGTCTTGCATCTCTTGAACATTTACCTGATCTAATATTTCTTTCTGAAATTTTAATTTTTGAAAAAGAAATCTCGGATTATGCAATTCCAAATTTCACTTTTGTTGCAAACTGTAATAATTCGTATTCAGCTGAAGGAGTTGCAGTATTTCATAGAAATAACTTAAATGACTGTGAGAGTAAATTATGAAAATGAAAAGTACCGATGAACTGAGCTTATTTTGTGAAATCCCTGGTGCACGTTACTGCTTCTTTTGTGTTTATAGACTTCATAAATATTAGTTGGTGTCTTCTTAGAAGAATGTTGTACTGTTGGGTGATTTTAATATAAATATTCTGTCTGATTCAATAGACGTTGATAATTATTTATTAATTATTGCGTCACATGATTTTGATTCTCTATTGAATCAACCTACACGTCTTGATTCTTGTCTAGACCATATATTTATAAGGCTTCACAGATGCAATTTTATTGGTTATCAAGTTATGACTTATGACCTGAGTATAACAGATCATTATTTAACTTGTATTTAGTTCGATCATAAAGAATGCAAGTTTAGAAACTCCTCTTATCAAACTTTAAAAAGAATTGATTTCAATGCTCTCAAAAGAAGGTTTAATATTGAATTTTTGGATGAAATTTACAATTCAAGTGATCCTTCTTATGCTTTTGATAATTTTCGCAAAATATTACAGTTTCATCTATCATGCTACACTAATCGTGTGAATAAAAAATGCTATAAGCTGAAGTGTATTAAACCGTGGATGACTTTTCGCTTACTTAGGAAAATAAAAAAGAAAAAAATGCTGTATTTTCGTGTGGAAAAGCATCCCAATAATAAAAACCTGAAGAAATAATACTATAAAGTGTGCAAGGTATTAAAAAACGAGACAACCATCTGCAGAGATTCTTATTTTACAAGTTAACTATCCAAAAATATCGGGAATACAAAAAAAGAATGGGCAGTAGTAAATGAGATACTGAACAGATCGACGAAGAACGATGAGTTTATTTTAAGACATAATGTTAACGTATTGGACCCTTTCCAAGTTGCCAACTTATTCAATGACTTTTATACAAATTTGTGTTTCTCGCGTGAATTCTTAAATGTAAGTGTCCCTACTTCTCATTGTGCACATCCTTTGAATTCAGAGAATGTGGAACCGCAAACATTTTTATTCTGCGAATTTACAGGTGCTGAGATTCAAAAAATAATTATGTCACTTAAATCATCAAAGTCGTCTTCCTTCCAGCTCTGTTCTTAAGCAGATTTCATTTTTTGATTCCGACGTCCTGTGCTACATTTTTAACGTTTGTGTTTAAAATGGTATTTTTCCAGAAGCACTGAAAACAGCTGTGGTAATACCCCTCCACAAAAAAGGTGATACTCACACCGTAGATATTTATTGGCCTATATCTCTATTATCTGTATTTTCAAAAATTCTGGAAATGAAATCGAGATCTATTTCGTTTTAAAGTAAGACGAATTTTTCGAACAATTGTCAATTTGGCTTTAGAAGTGGTATGTCGACTGAAACGGCCTTGCAGAAACTCATCGGAGAAATTTACAATAGTATTAATTTGTCCAAAAAACGTGCAGCTCTATTTATAAATATAACCAAGGCATTTGACACAGTGGACCACTTTTTATTATTAAATAAACTGTATAATGCGGGCTTTAGAGACTTTATTTTTAACTTGTTTGCTTTTTACCTAGCACACTGAAATATATATATATATATAAATAGAGGTGTTCCACAAGGATCAGTTTTGGGTCGCTTTTTGTTTTTAATATATGTTAACTCTCTGTATAGTTAACCATTCAAAGGAAAAATTTCTGCGTTTGCTGATGATACTTTTCTACTCTCATAGCAATAATTTTAATAGTTTTATAGATGTAAATCACGATCTTGAATTACTGTGATTATGATTCAGTCATCATTGTAATCAGCATGAAAATTAAGTTTATGTTTCTTAATATCAGAAGCATGGATTATCAAGATTTTTCGTTATCTTACCATTGCCCGAATTGTATACGTTTTCCTTCAATCTGTTGTTCGCAGAATTCGATTAGTTTTGATCACAACACTAATTGTTCTTCGATATTGAGTGTGTTCAACAATTTAAATATTTGGGTATTACTTTAGACCATAAACTTGGTTGGAAGGATCATACTAATTATTTGAAACAGTATTTGAATAGAGTAGTAAAACAGTTGTACTAGTTAAGTCAGTATCGTATTGTAATACAACTATCCTAAAGCTAGTTTACAATGGTTTAGTAAAATCTAAATTCCAGTTATCCTGCTGGGGTGGGGCATATTACACCCACATCCAACCCTTGTTAATTAAACAGACACATGCAGTCAGAATTATCTACAAAGTGAATCGTACAACGCATAGCTTATAACTTTTTATTAACCTCGAATTTCTTCCTTTAAGACTCTTATACTGCTATAAAGTTTTAAAAATATTCTTTGAGAAATCTGGTTATTATCAAGTAAGAACATTTGAAAATCAAAACTTGCGTAACATTATTATTTATAGTATAAGTTTGCAATGAAATAAACAAAAGTAATAAAGTAAAAGTAATAATTTATAATTGAGATCGAAATACTTTTTAATTGACTTCAGCTTCAATCAGAAGAGAATTATTATTTTTTGGCGGGAGACCATAACGCCAGACATGAGGCATGGGAAAATAATCCGAAAAACACTAGCGGCAACCAGTTATAACATATTACTGCTGGGGTCAACATATGATAGAGTAAAGACTTGAACTGTGCGTCACGAATATCCCATCTTTCCCATCAGCCGGTTTTTTTAGTAGACAGTAGGCTAGAACTGATCAAAAGCCGCGCCTCTGAGAAGTAACCGGTGATTTATGGTATTGGTTAAATCTCCGTTGTGCGTATGCATGATGTTAACGAAAGACAGGCTCCCGAAGCCGCAATTGGGATGGTGACCACCCGGTATGAGAGGCTACGAGTGCTTACCACTCCGATTATAGATAATCTAGATTAAGTAGCTTAAGTAGATTCAGTAGAATAGAGCCATTACAACTAAAATTTTTATACAAACGTTGAATGAGATTGTTTAGATAACAGAGTTCGGTAAGAGCCAGCAAGTTTTCAAATTATATATAATTATGTTTGTCTAGAATGTAAGTTAATAATGAAATAAAAAATAATTTAAAAGTAAAAGTAAGGTATACATGGCTAAGAGGGAACTTAGTTTCTAATTTGCGAACTTAAATACCTGGCGACTTTAAGTCCTCTTCTAGGGACGCACTTTTTCTCCCTGCTGATAAGGCTGATATTAGAAGCTTGGAAGTGTCAGACACTTTGTACGATGACACAATCAGCAAGTTCTCTAATGAGATACATGTACCATCCATGAGGATGAAAATAGCCGTAGGCTTCGTAGTGTTCCTTACTCTCTTGGTCTCTAAATTGCCAACCCTTCACATTAAGTCTATATGCGATGTGAAGTATACACTCCATGAATCTAATCAAAGAGTGAAGAAGACTTAATCCTAAGGACATTTCGGATGTATGAAGGGATGACCGAGTACGATCAGGTAGTGCATATTTTGGCGTCTATCATTGAATAAAAAAATGGGTTTTACTGGGGTATGGAAGTCGTCATCAACAGTTGATAAAGAGTGAATTCGCTCTTAAACTGATCCTATTTTTCTTTTTATTAACTCTGTTGTTTCTTTGCAAAATTAATATTAATAGTTTGGTAGTATCTTGTGGAAGAGGGGTCTGCATTTTCCAAATTATGGTTTTACTTTTTATGCCTCTGTAAAAATGCATCTAGATGGGCACCATCAAAATAAGTTTTGATCAAAATGAAAAAAAATTTTACTTAAATGACATTTGTAGCGCTCCATCACAAATTCATTTACATAATTAGCAAAGAAAGCTCTTTCAACTTCAGTCTTCAGGTCTTCACCAGAACTTAATACCTCTTTTTGAGCCAAATATTGAGCCAAAAGGACTCAGTCATAGTTTTCTGGAAAGAATAACTTTATTCTTAGCCTCCTTAATTTTATCATAGTAGAACAATAAATAATAAAGACGGAACCGTTTATTCCGTAATTTCACTAATATTTGCAAGCTGATTTTTTTAATTAACACACAATTAACACATTTTTAAAATAACACAATAAAATTGCTTACTAACAAAATTGTAATTGCACATTCTTAGAATGCAAATAAAATTGAGTATACACAAAGTTCCAAGAACAACTTTGGCATATAAAACCTTTACCTTTGTGCGAATTTTAAAAAGTTAATAAAGAACAGTTGTTAATAATCGATCAATCGAAGAAGTTGTGTTTGTTTTTCTGGCTCAACACGACGAGCATTATAACTGGCGCAGTCGGTATTGGAATGGAAACCACATAAAATCGCGAAATTTTAACGCTCTGTGTTTATACTTTAGAACTGTTGAACAGTTTAAAAAAAAAATAATAATACAAAGTGATTGATTGATCCGAAAGCTTATCGGAAAATACAAAAATAGTTCTTGCAAAAACTGACAACATCAATGATATCCGAAATCCGAGAGAATATCGGTAGTGGTGTCAACGATAAATCCGAGTGAATATCGGTAGTAACAAAAAGAAGCAAATAGAATAACGAAACAATAACCAAACATCAAGGCAGCAATGTATCAACTTATTTTTGTACTAATGTAAGTAGATTTTGACATTGTAAATTGTGTAGTGACCTAAAGAAAATTTTGAGCAAACAAATAAAAAAAAATTATTTATAAAGTTAATCAAAGAAGGCAGAAAAAACAAGTTTCTTCCCTATTCAAAACCCTTCTCGATCCTATTCGAAAGAAGCCTTGATACCAACTAATTAAATTTTATTGATGGACATTGTGAAATTTCTTAAAGTATCCGTGAATCAATTTTGTGTCCTAATCTCTCAAAATTAAAATTAAATATGACTGAACCGTCCTTTTCAAACCAAATTCTTAAAAAAATGTCCGAAATTTTAAATTCCCTAAGAATACCAGACGCGGTAAAGGATATTCCCCGTTTCGATGGAAATCGTAATCTTCTATTCGATATCAAACGAAAACGTCGAAAATTTTTTAAACATATTAAGATGTGTTGACGGTACACCATATACTACTATTATTTGGCGAGCAATAACAAACAAAATAGAAGTCAAAGCAAATGAAGTATTAAATATGTACGGTACAACTCTTTTTTGGGACAGTATTAAATTAATCTTGATTTTACACTATTCTGATAAACGAGAAGAGACTTCTTTTATTCGTGGCCTCAACACTTTAAAACAACATTCCGATCTTGAACCCTTTTAAGCAAAATTATAGAAATCCATTCCGCCTTAACAAATAAGTTACAAATTCATGAGACAAGCTAAAGGAAGCTTATATTCCGACATGTGCTTAAACACATTTCTTTCCGGGCTAAAAGAACAACTTGGTTCTAGTATTAGAGCTTCAAGTCGCACTCTCTTATTGCGTTAAAGAACAAAACATCTACTATCTCCAAACAAACAAAAAACAAGTAAACCCAAATAAATACGTGAAACATTCTCCACCAGGATACCCAAATGTTATAAAAAGTTTCCCTAGAATTGATTATTCTTATCGTCAAAATATTCCTAATTTCCCAAAAAAATTGCAATATAATAAACCAAATTATATAGGACAAAATTTCAATTCAACGCAAAACGCCTATCCACGTCAGCAAACTATTCCCCAAAATTCATTTAACAAAAATCCCAACAACGTTTTTAACCCTCAAGAAGTTTCAAAACAACCCCAGTTACTACAATGAACATTGCTTCAGGAACAACGAATTTAAGACAACCCACAGCATACCAGCCCAAACAACCAAATTATCTTTCAACAGTCAGTATGCGAACAAAGTCACTTTATGGAAGAAATACATAACCTTAATCAAATGCAGCGAGGAATCGAACCTCTATATTACCCTGACACTCACATTCCTTAAGGATATAATATTCCCTATTTATAAAATGACCTTAAACCCTTTGCAAGAAACCAACCGGATCCTTTAAGTAACTTTCAAGAACAATTTAGACAAGAAAACAGGACATCGCATATAGTAGACGAAAACGATGTCCAATTTTCTCAAGTTTGCCTCTCCAAACCAACCGGTTACGTGAGCATCTACACTCACGTTAACACACTTCCGTATATTAACATATCCTCACCATTTGGTAGAAATCTTAGATTCCTCATTGACATAGGAGCAACAACCTCTTTCTTAAACCCCGAGCTTATTGATCCCATTAATAAAACTATATGCAATCCTATTACAATTATAATTGTTTTAGATAAACATGAACTAAACAAACAAGTAACTTCACCAACCTTTATCAAGTTCATTGAACCCAGTGATCACAAAAACGATTTTCTTTTATTTAAATTTCATAAGTACCACATTTCGATGAACTACTAGTAGTCAATATCCTAACTAAATTAGAAGCTAAAGTTGATCTGGCAAAAAAAAAAAAACCCCCTAATCCCTAGAAATTCTTTTATCCCTCTAAACTTTAAACTCAACCTTAATTCTGGCATAATTTTAATATCCCCTTACTCTAAGCAAATTGTCAAAATTCCAGTAGACGTTCAAGATGGAGACATATATTGGGTCTATAACTTTCGTGCGGTTTGCTGAGATGGCGAAACTTGTATTTTGTATTGTTATTATTCCATTGGAACATGCGTTGGAAAGCTACTGTCATTGTACGTCATTTCAATACATGTCATTCATTTAAAGCGTTAACAACAATAATTTTTTTTTCACTCAAATATGTCGAACTTTGTGCTTGAAAAAGTGTTTTTGAGGGGAGTTCTTCTTCATTACTTTAATATGAAGAAAACTGCTGCCGAAAGTCAAAATTTTGGTGGAAGTTTATGGTGAACATGTGCTAGCTGAGCGAATGTGCCAAAAGTGGTTTGCACGATTTAAAAGTGGTGATTTTGGCTTGGAAGACGATTAACGTCCTGCAGCCAAAAAAGTTTGAAGATGAAGAACTGGAAGCATTACTCTATGAAGATTGTTGCCAATCACAAGAGCTCCCAGAATCTTTGGGTGTCACTCAAGCAGCCATTTCAAAACGTTTAAAAGCAGCTGGATATATTTAAAAGCAAGGAAATTGGGTTCCACATGAACTCAAGCCGAGAGACGTCAAAAAAGCAAGAGACGTCAAGCGCAAAAAATCATATATGAAACCCGGCCAACCAGCCAAATCAACGACAAAGCCGAATATCCATGGCGCGAAGGTAATGCTCTGTATTTGGTGGGATCAGATAGGTGTGCTGTATTATGAGCTGCTAAAACCGTATGAAACCATCAATGGTCAACGCTACCGAACACAATTAATACGTTTGAAGAGAGCAATAGCCGAAAAACGCCCGGAATATGCGACCAGACACGAAGCAATAATTTTCCATCATAACAACGCCCGACCCCACGTTGCTATTCCGGTTACTATTTGGAAAACAGTGGATGGGAAGTCTAACCCCACCCGCCTTATAGCCCAGACCTTGCCCCTTCTGACTACCAATTTTCCGGGCGATGCAGAATGCCCTCACTGAAATACGGTTCACATCAGAGCAGAATATCAAAAATTGGCTTGATTCATTCTTGGCTACCAAGCCGGCGCAGTTCTTTTGGTATGGGATCCACAAATTGCCAGAAAGATGGGAAAAAGTTATAGCTTCAGATGGGCAATACTTTAAATAATACTATTGTACATGTTTTTCTTAAATAAACGTTCAAATTTTGAAAAAAAAAAAAACCGCACGAATTAAAATATATACCCAATATGTTAGTATTTATTCGGCCAACCTTAATAAGACCAAATATTTTTATATCTGAAGGAACTTACACTTAAAAAAATTCTCGAAATCATCAATTGCAGTGAAGATAACATAATCCTTTTAATAGAACAACCAATTATTGCAGAACAATTTTACTGCCAAAATTTTGTCGAAATAAATAATTTCAGCATTAAATGCAGTAAAACAATTCAAGGAAATAATATAACTGATCTTATACGACCCGAACATCTCAATTTAGAAGAGAAGAAAATGCTATTCAAACTTTGTCGAAAATATGATGACATTTTCTTTAAAAACGGTTCTAAACTCTCATTTTCAAACACAGTAAAACATGAAATCCAAACACAAGATAATTTACCAATTTACACTTAGTCCTACATATACTTCTAAATCCATAAAGCAGAAGTTAAAGTTCAAATAGAAAACATTTTAGAGCAAAACATCATCCGTCCTAGTTATTCTCCCTGGAGCTCCACATTATGGGTAGTTCCCAAAAAATTTAATGCTAGCGGCAAGCAAAAAAGACGCCTAATACATTAATTATCGTATACTTAATGAATTTTAGATAAACTTGGTAAAAGCTTATACTTTTTGCAATAAGACCATTAGATCATCGGATTCCACCAAATCGAAATGGATCGAAAGGACATACCAAAAATAGCATTTACAGTAGAAAACTTTGAATTCTTTGAATTCTTACGAATGTCCTTCGGGTTGAGGAACGCTCCATCTACGTTCCAACGAGTCATGGATAATGTGTTAAAAGAGCTACAAGGTACAATTTGTCTTGTCAACCTAGATGACATTATTGTATTTTCGACCACGCTTCAAGAACACGTAGAAAACCTAACAAACGTTTTCAAAAGACTACGCGAATTTAACTTGAAAGTCTAAATTGATAAGTCTGAATTTTTACATAAAGAAATTTCATTCCCAACAAAATTCAAGTAATCAAAGATTTTCCCACAGCAACCACACAGACACAAATTATAAGTTTACAACCAAAAATTCATAAAAAGATTTCGCACGCCTCATAAAAAGCATGACTGAACTTTTCAAGAAAGGACGAACCGTTGAACTAACCGAACAATATATTAATACTTTCGAACATTGCAAAGGAACAATTGGTTTAGACAGACCAATACGTTGCGCTAGTAGAACATTGACGACAACAGAAACAAATTACTCTACAATTGAGAAAGAATTCTTAGCAATTGTATGTGCAACAATTGTACTAGAATTCTACAATAATGTACTTTAGACCATATTTTTTCGGTAATAAGTTTCAGATAGTAACTGCTCATAAACCACTAACATTGCTTGTGAATCTAAAAGATGCAAATTCTAAATAAGTCAGATGGAGACTAAGACTGGAAGAATATGACTATCAAATAGTCTTCAAGAAAGGTAAATGCAATACGAATTCATACGATTTAAGTAGAATTCGACCAGTAAGTCCGAAAAACTTTCCTTGTCTCGATGTTAATATTTTCGGTAATACCCCTTTCCCTTCAAATCACAATACATCCTTAACCATTAATCATTCTGCAACCAAAAACTTAAATGACGGAATCTATATCTCAGAAAAACCCTTAAAAGACTTGAATATCCAAGTAATTTTAAAAAGATCAGATAAATTAAAAATAAGTTTAGAAGTTCCATTTAGAAATAAACAAAGACGAACCATCCATAGACCATTATAATTGATATTTTTAAGCAATACCTTCCGCCCAACAGACAACGAAATATTCAAAACAGTCCAAACAGTTTATTCAAAATACTTTTCAAAAAAAAAAAAAATAAATAAATAAATAAATTTCAAACTTATTAAATGCACAAAAATATTAACCCATATAACAGGGAACGATCTACAAGACAAATTTATTAAGGATTACCACGAACAGAATAACCACAGAGGAATAGATGAAACACACCTTCATTTAAAAAGAACACACTATTTTCCCCAAATGAAACACAAAATAATAAAAATATATAAATATAATAAAACAATAAACAACTGCGAAAAATGTCACCTCCTGAAATATGATAGAAACCCTTCAAAAATTAAATATAAAAAAACTGAAATTCCCTCAAAACCATTAGATTTAATACATATCAATATCTACACCATACAATTTTAACTATTATTGACAAAGTTTCAAAATTTGCCTCAGCCTTTCTTCTACAAACACATCAAAGTATTTCAATAGTAAAAGCCTTTAGGACTTCATCACTATCCATGGAATTCCTAAAAAAAAATATTTTATGACCAAGGCTCTGAATTCACAGCCAAATATATTGGCTTTGTAAACAGAATAATATTGAAATTCATTTTACAAGTTTTCAACAGACCAATAGTAACTCTCCTGTAGAGAGATTACATTAACTTTAACCGAATTTTTTAGAATAATAACATCCAAATATAAAGAACTTAACCTAGCAATAGATTACGAAGATATCCTTTTCGAAACTCTTATAACCTACAACAACGCAATCCACTCATCCACTAAATACACTCCTTACGAATTATAGTATTCATTGCTAGAATTTTTAGTTTCAATCATGACACAAATTTTAATGACGAACATGACTTTATAAATAAAATTAATGAATTTAGAGAAAAACTTTACCGAGATATAAAAGATAAGGCAAACAAATTTTTAAATAGTAGAATAGATAAAATATTTAAGAACAGAAATGAACCCGAAGATAAAGAAAACGATGGAATAGTTTTTAGGAAGATATGTAGACGGAATAAATTAACTAAGCGATTCTCCAAACATATGACAAAACAATAAAGTTACAGTTATAAAAAAAGAAGATATGAAAATAGAAAAGTTAGATTAAAAAAGAAACATAAAATTAAATTACCAACTTGAAACTTATTAACCTTATATTTCATAGGAAGGAACTAGGAAGTGCACGAACAATACTTTCTTACAACAAACTCATACGTATTGTAGACTTAGAAGCATACAAATCCCAAATTCAAGTAATCTCCCATTCTTTATATACTTTCGAAAAACAAAACATTCTGAACAACCTGACAAAAACGACTAGACTCAAACTTAGAGAACTAACAAACAAACTTTCAGTACTAATGCCAAAGACTAGAAATAAAAGATGACTAATTAATTAACGGACTAAATTCATTACTGTAAACATGGACGCTAATGACGCTTTTGACATTAACAACGAAATAAAACATCTCAAGAGTACAGAAAACGACTTAACTCACAGTATCTCAAACCAAATACATCTCAATACACAAATGATCAATAGATTTACAAATTTAAAGTCAAACATTAATAAAGAGTAGGCATTTATTCAGAAATATTTAAAACATAATAAAGAATCAGCAAATAATATTTTATGATCACAAGAAATGAAGATTTTATTCATTCAATAGCAATACTCCAGTCAAATAAATTATAATATCGATGTTCTTAGTGACCATATAATGAACGTAGCAGAAGCTATTTTCTTAGGAAAATTGAACATTATTTCAAAACTAATCCTCAATCCGGAAGAATTGGACGAAATGTTATTTCAGGCGAACATATTTATGAACTTCTTCGTCTCTATGCTTACTATACCATAATCATTCCAATATTATTTTTAATGTCCAAATTCCCATACTTTCCCAAGAAATGCTTTCCTTGCCTCATATCATACCATTTCCAATTTACAAAACAAAAGAAATTATTTCAACCCCATATATAATTATAATGATAATGATACTCAGTACTTCAAAAGTATTTGTCCAAATGTAGAAGGTACATTTTACTGCCCAACATCAAATGATCCAGAAACGCTGACAAATTCACTATGCATAGGAGCAATACTTAAAGACCAACCAGCTCAATGTACAATAATTGATGATGATCTCACCATTAAAATATCACTCCAAACCACTCAGAACCAAACCAATTGCTTTTCCTACAATAAATGTACCATTAACCAAAATTCATTCCACTTGAAGTAATTTAAATTATTCAATACAAGAAACCTATCTTATTAGATACCAAAACTGCAGCAAACAGATCAACAACATTGTCCATACGGATGACAACAAGATGTACATAGACGAAATGCATATCATATCTACACCAGTCAAAACAATTCATCCAAATACAACCATAGAATGCAACTTTAATAACTTGGACACCATAACTAATCTTCAAATGCTAACCAAACGAAATATCATATTCACATTATCGCATATTCATCTTCAATGCTTTTTCTTATCCTGGTCATATTCGTCATCATCAAAAGAAATAAATTAGGAACATTAGAACCTGCAACTTCTTCATCCTATTACATCGCTACAGCCCCATCAAATTCGTTGTGGCCTTCACTCAAGAGGGGGAGAATTACATCCGGTACATTTCCCAACGCACCAGATCACATTACCCAGACATCTGCCACATGCCAACAAAACTTATTAACAAAATTGTAATAGCCCAAGTAATTCTTAGAATGCAAATAAAATTGAGTATACACAAAGTTCCAGGAATTACTTTGGCAAATAAGACCTTTACCTTTGTAGGAATTTTAAAAAGTAAATAAAGAACAGTTGTTAATAATCGATCGATCGACAAAGTTGTGTTTGTTTTTCTGGCTAAACACGAAGAGCATTATAACTCGCGCGCTCAAAGTTAGTATAGGGTTTTCCAATAGGGACTTGACAACTTTGAATTTATTTTGTGAACGCACTGTTTTACTAATCATCAAGCTGTCACTGTCAATTTATTCAGTAAACTCAACATTTTCATCATGGTAAAGTACACTAACGAGAAACGTCTGCAAATTGTAAAAATTTTCTACAGATATTCGGAGTCGCAAAATAATCTACATTGACGAAGCTCATTTTTGGCTCAATGGGTTCGTCAATAAGCAAAATATGCGTTATTGGTCGGGTGAGAACCCACATCTGCTTCATGAATCACCACTTCATCCACAAAAAATAACTGTTTGGTGCGGGTTGCATGCCGGCGGAGTTATTGGGCCATATTTTTTCGCCGACGATAACGATCGTCATGTTACTGTAAATGGTCAGCGTTATCGCGCCATGATCACCGATTATTTTTGGCCCGAATTGGAAGATATGGACTTAGACGACATGTGGTTTAAACAGGATGTTGCCACAATCCACACAGCGCACGCTACAATCGATTTATTGAAGAGTAAGTATGGTGAGCGTGTTATCTCAAGACATGGGCCAGTCGATTGGCCGTCTCGTCTCGTTCGTGCGATTTAACGCCGCTTGACTATTTTCTGTGGGGCTACGTTAAGTCATTGATTTATGCCAACACGCCGACGACGTTGGAAAAGCTCAGAGCTAACATTGAACGCGAAATAGCGGCCGTTTCGGCCGAAATGTGTCGCCGAGTAGTTGAAAATTGGGTCCAACGAATCGAGCACTGCAAATTTGCTCGCGGTGGCCAAGTTCAATTCATAAATGTTTTGATTGTACTTCAAGCCAATAATAAAGTTTTTGAAAAATCTCAAATGTTTTGCCTTTTATTAAAAAAAAAAAGTTGTTAAGTCGTTATTAGAAAACATTATATATCCTTAAAATGTTTGCACATATTGCGCGCGAAGGAAACTTAAGAAGAAAGAAAAGCGAGGTAACGATGTACGTTGGTCTTAAACGTTTGCAAGTTATCATGACTGGGAAACAAAGAGCTCGGCAGCGCATTTCATAAGAAAGTTGTACGGCGCGGCGTAGGAACTAATCACTATATTTTAGAGTACGACCGAAAGTGAGCTTGTACTGACGTGCATTAATGGGCATTGTACTCCAATTTTGGGCGGAGAAATACCTTATATATTGAGGCACGATCAAAGGGATAGAGTAATTCCTACAGCGCTTGAGGGCATTTCCTCGACATTTCGCAACTTTTTTGGCGATATCGGATATGTGGTCATTCAAGCATAAGTTGTCATTGATAGACATACAATACCAAAAATGAAAAGTTTTTTGGTTTTGGTGATGTAAGTGAAATTCATGAATAATGGCTGGGTATTTGAGTTTCATTTTACCGACAGCAGACAGCATTATGTTTTGGAAGCTTTAAATTCCAATCTGTTGTGGTTCGGCAATTGGTTATGCTTTTAATATCAGAATTTAATGAGTTTAATATATGATGACGTTCCCATTTTGTAGTCGAAGAGACGGAACGTGAGTCTCGGAACGAATATGAAAAGCAGAGAGAACTATCGAGGTCTTCCGATGACTTCGACTTTTGAAGCTGTCTCTTAGCCACTTCCGCTTCGTTAAAAACATTACAAATTTTGCTGCATCGCCCATCCCAACGCTCATTGACAAGTGTAGTATGTTTTCAGCACACTTTGCGGCAAGTTCAATACTTCCAGATTGTGCTTTGTCCCCGCTTATACTTGACTGCATCGAATCTTTAATTTAACGAATCCATTTTTTTTACTCGTGTACTCCAAAAGTACTTGGTGATCTTAACATATACAAATCCACTGGTCTAAATGGTATATCTTCCATTCTTCTAAAGAGGTTTCTTCTGTGTTGGCAAAAGTAATGCATAGGCTTTTCGTTAATCCTACTTCTAAGGAACCTTTTTGAGTACATGGAAAATAGCATTTGCCGAGATTGTTCCTAAAAAAATGCGAAACTTCTTATCTCTCTTCCTACAGACTCATTGCACTTATGTTCCTTCTTTCCAAGGTGGTGAGAAAGCTCATAATCTCGAAATTCGAAAATTCTCAATGTTGATTTTTGTAGCAACGGGATGGCTGTTTCACCAAAAAATTGAACCATTTTCTACATCAATCTGACGAAAACAAGATAGTTGCACTTAAAATTTCTAAAGCATTTAACAGAGTTTGGTATTTCTTTTTAAAGGAATTTGAAATTACCTTTTGGAACGTCCAATTCAGATTGTTTTCTTTTCAAGTCTGATATCTACAAAATAAATGCTGCTGTGCCGCAGCGCTCTGTTCTGTCTCCGACACTATTTTTAATCTTCGTCAATGTTCTCTTGTCTGCTACGTCAGTCCAATATATTCCTTTGCTGACGATAGTACTTTCTGCTTTTCATATTCGTTCCCGGATTCCTCTCCCTGCTCTGGTCTTAGAATATGTTCAAGGCCAAAATTGGAGTGTAAAGCCCACATCTGATCAAGCGCGCCTAAAACATCTCTGCACCTGCATTACAGGATTCAAAACAATATGGTAAAACGCAGAGGTGATGTTTATATCACACAGACAATGGATGCCCTCGAACACCCACGTTATGTCTCGTTTCTCACATTGTTCTATCGCTATTTTCTTCACAAGTGCTCCATTGAAATTGCTTGTAGCATTCTGTCAAAATTTTAACCTTAACGCCCGTTTTGCTATGAATCATCAAAATTATCAAACCCACTTTCGAACTTACTCTAAAATAATGTGATTCGTTCCTGGGCCGTAAAACTCGCTTGTCGAATGCCTTGCCAACCTTTCTACTTCCTAGTCCTTAAACTTGCAAAACATTTAAAACCAGAGTAGATCTGTACCTTCCTTTTTTGCCCTATGTTTCCTTCGCCCGCGCTGTGTGCAAATATTTGGAGGGTACTGCGCTATATATAGGGTTTTCCAATAGGGACTTGACAACTTTGAATTTAATTTGTGTACGCAGTCTTTCATCATCATCTAATCATCACACTGTCACTGTCAATTTATTCAGTAAACTTAACATTTTTATCATGATTAAAGTACACTAACGAGCATCGTCTGCAAATTATAAAAAATTTCTACAGATATTCGGAGTCGGTGACTGCAACTTTCAGAGCGTTAACTCCAATTTTCGATCGTAATTCTCGCCCTAGTAGACAGGCAATAACAAGTTTAGTGCAAAAATTTAGGTCTACATATTCGTTGTGTGATGTTGCCGTATCAGTGAGATAACGGGTTAGTCGAAGTGTAGAGAATATCGCTGCCGTTCAGACGTCCGTAGCAAACGATCCAAATCAGTCAATTCCACGGCGTTCTCAAGAATTGGGCATCGCTCAGACCACAGTATGGCGTATTTCGCGTAAGGATCCTGGTTTACACCCATACGAGATCAAGCTGACTCAAGAATTGAGGCCTATGGACCATTTAAAGCGACGTACGTTCTCCGATTGGGTTCTGGAGAAGATGCGTTAATATGATGAATTTCATCGCAAAATCATCTTCAGTGACGAAGATCATTTTTGGCTCAATGGGTTCGTCAAAAAGCAAAATATGTGTTATTGGTCAGGTGAAAATACACATGTGCTTCATGAATCACCACTTCATCTACAAAAAAATAACTGTTTGGTGCGGTTTGCATGCCGGCGGCTTTATTGGGCCATATTTCTTCGTCTACCATAACGATCGTCACGTTACTGTGAATGGTCAGTGTTATCGCGTCATGATCACCGATTATTTTTGGCCCGAATTACAAGATATGGACTTGGACGACATGTGGTTTCACAAGCCACAGAGCACACGGTACAATCGATTTATTGAAAAGTAAGTATGGTGAGCGTTTTATCTCAAGACATGGGCCAGTCGATTGGCCGCCTCGTTCGTCCGATTTAACGCCGCTTGACTATTTTCTGTGGGACTACGTTAAGTCATTGGTTTATGCCAACACGCCAACGATGTTGGAAGAGCTCAGAGCCAATATTGAACGCGAAATAGCGGCCGTTTCGGCCAAAATGTGTGGCCGAGTCGTTGAAAATTGAGTCCAACGAATCGAGCGCTGCAAACGTGCACGCGGTGGCCATATGAACGAAGTCGAGTTCCATTCATAAATGTTTTGATTGTACTTCAAGCCAATAATAAAGTTTTTGAAATATCTCAAATGGTTGTCAAGTCGTTATTAGAAAACCCAATATAAAAAAAAAAAAATGTTTTTCCCTTGCTCAGGTCTAGGAGTTTTTGCCCAACGCAAAACTTTGTATAAGCTGGCTGTCTATCCTCATTTTTGGCTTCAGATCCGTTATTCTGGGTTGGTTTCGATGATTCGTTTAGTCTAATCAGGACCCTCGACAAGTTGAGGAAAAGTTTGCATCCTTGGCTTAAGATGTAAACTTTAGACATCCCATCCAATTCAAATTTAACTGTTTGCTTCCGTTCCTCTACTTAGTGAACATGAGGGCTCGCCAGCATTTTGTAGATATGCCGGTATTTTGTTTAGCGGTCCGGGCTAGGAAAACTTCCTTGGCAAGGTTTTCTGCTTGTGCAAATTAATAACTTGGGAACTTCGAGACCCTGAATTATATGTAAATTTGCGTTTTTCTATAGTTTCACTCTGCTTACCGCAGACATGTGCCAGTTTTTGGTTACTGTGTCATGACAGGTGAACACGACGATCCGTCTCTAGCTAAGGTGGCTACAAATCTTAGGATAAGTGGATGATAGCAACCTCATATTAGGCTTTGAAGGTCACCGGACCTTTCACATAAGCCTCCTTTTATTTTATCTCCCCTTGAGTTATTGACCGCTTCTGAGTGAGAATTTCGGAGCTGACTCTTGTACGACACTTTTTTTTGCGTCTGGTCTTAGCTTCTTTTTCGTTTCTGGGGTAGGGTAGATATATATGAACGTGCAATGTATGCCGGATCTGAGTCCACTTTGTTCTTTTTTTTTTTTTCTCTCTGCGTTCATTGGAGATGCGCCTCTTCTGTGTCTGTCTCAGATATTGCTGAACGGAGTAGAGTTTCCTTATCTGACTGCGTTAACATTTTGGTTATTAATTTTGTTTTGTTGTTGTTGTTTTTATTGTTATTCATGTACGTCCCACGAGTAAGGCGGCGCTCCAAAGCATGTGTAAGTAAGGCTGGTTAGTATGAGAGGTGGCCCCGTCTCTCATAGGAACAGTAGGTTTGCGATGCATAGTTTCCTGCGCTATTCAGCCCTCGAAACATATTCCAAAGCACCTTGTCTGGCTCTGTCTTCAATTATCACTTTACTGATCCATTGCTGGCGATAAACAGTATAGTATTATGGTCACTTTCGTATAATGATCACTTACTCGTTAGTGATGTTAATGTTGGAATCAGATCTTGCAGTGCTAAACGTGTTTTCAGATCCAATTCTATCTAAAACAATATACAGACAAGGATGTCTTTAACAGAAATGTGCAGAAAGGATAAGTGAACATTTGAGTCACTATCTTCCAAAAGTCTGTGCAACTACCAGCGTATGCCGATAATATCGACATAATTGTTAGAACTCAGATGGTCACCGGTGCCATCGTTAGTATTGAAACGGATGCTGTCAACTAGAAACGGATAGTTTCGACGAATTGGATAGAACGTCAATATCGAATGTTATAATTTCGAGGTAAATTCAACGACGACCTATACGAGTTGTACAGCGACATTGACTCAGTCAGAAAACTACGCATCAGCCGCCTAAGATGGCTAGATGGACAGAGCGAATGGACACCAACGGAGGGATAACGTAGTTGAGGAAGACTTCACCTTAGTTTGTGCGTACAAGTATTGTAGAAGGGGACCTCAGCAGACTATAAGTGCTCAACTGGGGGTAATTTTACTTCAAACTGAAGGCGATCATACAGATTTTTAAATTCCATAAAATTTAATTCTTTATAATTTAAGAGACGATAGCTTATAAGACCAACGCGCCGAGAGAAATATACACACACAAATGCTTACATTTTGAAGACTACAGTTATCCAACTTAGAACAAAGGCAAATAGATTCATGCAATATGCATCCAGGGAAATTGTAGATAACACCATACTGATTACTGAACATGGCATTTGAATAGTACCACAAGCATCATGTTAAAGCCATTCTCTTGGATGGAATTCTCTTGGAAAGCGGGCAGTTTTGGTAACGCAGTTAGAAAGAAAAATCTACACGACAAAAACCTCAATAATTTATTAAGGTCAGTGGTCTTTCCAGCGAGCAGAAGTGTTATCGTTTCCAGGCTAAAGTTTCATATCACCATAATGAAAGCATCTCTTTGGTGGTATTGTGGTGTGATGCATAGAAACGACTAGAATATTCACAATATAATGTCCATAAGATGAGATGAATATTAGCTCGTCAGCAAATCAAAATTCAAACAGCAACACATACTCAAAAAGAAGTTCTATTTAAAGGAAAATAAATCATTATCAGCGCTGAAAGCATGGAAAAACAAATTCTGTGGTTTGTAAATGACGACAACTATCCCTGTTACGAGGAATGAATCATTCAATAGCTTTAATGATGATGGTTAATATTTTTAACCATATTACCTCACAATATAAGGATGTTGATATTTTAGTTCAAGTCGAAAATAAATATCTACTGATTCTAAATTGAAGAAAGTATCCTTTGCAAAATCGTATAAGAAAAAAGGAAACTCAATCAATGGAAACATTGCAAGGTTTGCTGAATTTTAAATGCAGTTATTCCAAAGAACATAATTGACAATCACAACTTACGGGTAGTTTGAGACTTGTTGCATGTTTCAGCTTTCAGGTTGAGATCAATACCAACGTTGAATAGCTCACTTTAGATATCAAAACAATTACCACTAACGATCTTAAGATAGAATATTTTAATTGTTGACTCTGAGCTCTTAAAAAACGTGGTTTCATATTTTATGGTCATTCACTAAATACATACGTAATTATCGCCACTCAAAAAAACATTTCAAATAACCTGGGGTATGGTTGCGGAAAGGGTAATGTACTTTATTGCGTTATGGACAAATGTAGAAGCGCGCTTTACAGCATTCATCGTTTCGGGCAATTCATTTTGCCAACAATAGCTATTAAAATTTAAAGTGATTTGTATATACATATGTATGCATATGAATTCGACTCTTACAACAAGAAACCGTAACACAACACAAGGTAAGGCATAAAACTATTATAAAAATAGCACGTTTATTCCCACCACAGTGCAATAGAAACTCAAAGGCTTTCTTGTCGTCGGGAATTGTATTATTTCCGCGGGAGGGATTACTCGTTGATGTTTCTACATGCATATTTTCATGACTATACTCGGAACACAATAACGACATTTACCTTAGAAAAAGTTTACGAGACTGCTGTATGTACTCGTATTTGTATCACAGTGCCTACGTTTCATGGATGTCGTGAATTCTTTTTTTTTTGCTTGTCATTGACATGGGTGGCCACTTGAAGTTTACGGATGTGTGGCAACAAGTGCAAGAACTGTTTCGTATGCGCCACTCAAACTCCATTGGCAACAATGCAAATAGAAAAGTGGAAAGTGTTTGAAATGGCATCAGTTGAAAACGAAATTCACACGAAACCGAAACGGCTGAAAGGATTAAAACTTACGATGAATTGTATGTTATTGCGGCTTAAATAGTTTACCCTGCGCTGCTTCAATTTTACTTATGTGGGAATAAATTAATGAAAGGCCAGTTATCCCCCATTTGAATTTGCGGCGGCTATTGAATAGGATATGCAATTATTAATAACGCCACTCAAGGGACATTCCTCTGCCTTTCAACACATTTATATTCTTTCAGGAAGTGACTAATTAAATATTTACGGAGCTAAAAAGTAATTTGGGTTAATTAAAATGAAAGTGGAGTGCCAGTGTAATTTATATGTCAACCGAAGAGCTCAACAATTACGAAATTTACATAAGAGGTTAAGGTTGGAAGCCCGGAGAGTTTCAACAAAAATGTATTATAAAATGATTATGCTCTTTGTGTACTGCGGATTATGTACTCAATTTTATTTTATTTTCCAATCCATATTGTTAAAGATAAAATGGATATACCATATTATCAAATATTTTATATTCTATGATATCCAGAAAGTGATTATGTTTATATGTGAGCGATCTATGTATATTTGGGGGTTCTACATATGTAACTGACATATTGCCCCTACGTAGCTTGGCTGATAAGCTATATCAGTTCCCACCGAGATGTGATTCAACTTCTGGTGACTTTGCGTTGAATGCGCAAATAAATAAACAGTAAAGAGTACAAGAATGCGAAAAGTGACCACGTTCCTGTTATCCGCGCCCATTGGGGGCTTAAAACATGCACAAGTCTTTTCCGATGTGAAGGAATACTAAAATCTGCTCTACTCCTGCCTCAACTTCGAGAAAGTTAAGTAGTTTATCTATTTCTGTGTAAATATATTGGTTCTATAACTGCGGTTTGCTAGAGATGGTGTATCTTGTATTATTCCAATGTTATTATTGCATTGGAACATGCGTTGGAAAGCTACTGCCATTGTACGCCATTCCAGTATATATCATTCATTTGAAGCGTAAACAACAATAATTTCTTTTCACTCAAGTATGTCGAAATTTGTGCCTGAAAAAGTGTTTTTGCGGGGAGTTCTTCTTCATTACTTTAATATGAAGAAAACTGCTGCCGAAAGCCATCGTATTTTTTTGGAAGTTTATGGTGAACATGCGCTAGCTGAGCGAATGTGCCAAAAGTGGCTTGCACGATTTAAAAGTGGCGATTTTGGCTTGGAAAACAATGAATGTACTGGGCAGCCGAAAAAGTTTGAAGATGAAAAACTGGAAGCATTACTCTATAAAGATTGTTACAAAACACTAGAAGAGCTCGCAGAATCTTTGGGTGTCACTCAAGCAGCCATCTCAAAACAATTAAAAGCAGCTGGATATATTCAAAAGCAAGGAAATTTAGTTCCACATGAACTCAACCACAAACCACCAACTCATTACGACAACCCCAAGCGCAAAAATTCATATGTGAAACTCGGTCAACCAGCCAAATCAACGGCAAAGCCGAATATCCATGGCGCAAAGGTAATGCTCTGTATTTGGTGGGATCAGATAAGTGTGCTGTATTATGAGTTGCTAAAACCGGGTGAAACCATCAATGGACAACGCTACCAAACACAATTAATCCGTTTGAAGAGAGCAGTAGCCGAAAAACGCCCGGAATATGCGACCAGACACGTGGCAATAATTTTTTATCATTACAACGCTCGGCCCCACGTTGCTATTCCGGTTAAGAACTATTTGGAAAACAGTGGATGGGAAGTCTTACCCCACCCGCCTTATAGCCCAGACCTTGCCCCTTCTGACTACCATTTGTTCCGGTCGATGCAGAACGCCCTTACTGAAATACGGTTCACATCAGAGCAGAATATCAAATCTTGGCTGCCAAGCCGGCGCAGTTCCTTTAGGATGGGATCCACAAATTGCCAGAAAGATGGGAAAAAGTCATAGCTTCAGATGGGCATTACTTTGAATAATACTATTGTACATGTTCTTCTTAAATAAAAGTTCAAATTTTGAAAAAAAAAATCGCACGAATTAAAATATATACCCAATAAATGACGTGAACTGGGCGGTTTTGATTTACACCCATCTGCTATAAAAACAAAGAAAGAAACTCTAGTTCAAAAATAAGACAACCACTAGTGCCAGACAATTTGGTCCCAGGGACATAAAGCATGGAAGAAGGCTCTAAGTAAGGCCGCAAGTTTGAAGTCAATCCTAAGCTAACTGAGGATTACTAATGTTTTACATTTACCCCTTTTACATATATCATATTTTACATTATCATATATTTTATTACATTAAATTAATTAATCAAATTGTAATCTCGAACAGGTTCACTTTTGTTGCTCAAGAGAGGACTTAGCTAGCCAATTCCCTTTTTAGCCCTAAGAAGCAACTATTGACAAGAGTTATTATTTGTTTGATCTCAGCGCTGTTGTTATTTGAACTGATAGCGGAGCCTAGATAGAAAAAAATCCTTAACTACGTAATATCAATATCATAGGTGTATGTGAGTTATTGGATGGACTTTTGAAAGTTTGTGCCTCTTGTGTTGGCAAACTTTCTACTATTATTTTAAGGCCGGTGTTAATCAATCAATGTTACCAATCGTATGAAAGCGCGTCACCTTGTCTAATTGCTTTTATTACATCAGAGTCTCGGTGATTTATTTACTGACTTTAATGGTGTAGTGTTCATTCGGAATGCATTTAATTTTCATCCTGCACAAACGGACAAGTTTGGCAGGGATGCCAAAACTAGACATTGCTCTATGTAGCTCATCTCTATAGATGCTGCTATACTCGGCCTAAAAATCTATAAATCTATCTATGTTATTTGGAGCTCATGGGTTTTTTCCAAGATTTTCCGTAGTATGAATGTTTGGTTGATGGTGGAATTTCCTGGCTCAAAGCCACACTGATACGGAATGATCAGGTTGTTAACGAACCGCTTTAGGGCAACACAATATGGCAAGTAATATCTTGTAGGCGATGTTAATAAGACTGATGCTTTTGCAGTTGGCGTAGTTCAGAGGGTCTCCTTCCTGAGACATTTTTATTAAATTTGTTCATTGATACTTACAAGCTATACAAAAAAATGCTTAAAAATTAGCTTAAATAACTTAAAAAACTATCTTGTTCTAACTTACTGGCCCAATGCGGACACTCTAAGTTAAGCTTAACAATTAAATTTTGTCTTTCGACGCTCCGTACAGATATTTATTTCTTACATTAAATATAATTAAAATTAAGAAATTTTTTTTTTTAATTTAACAACTTAGTAAATTAACGTTTTTATTATATGTAATATAAAACTTAAGACTAAGAAATTTAAACTAACTAAAATAATTCTTAATCTACAATACTTAACCTACCTAAACTATCTTATTACATATTGTACAGGTATTATTTCTTTTTTTTAGATAATGTTACCCACTTCTGTTTTTTTTTTTTTTTTGTATTCTTAATTTTTTATTATTTTTTTTTTGGTTTTTTTCATTTTTTGTGCTTAAAAGCTACCTTAAACCTACCTAATGCTACATAAGCCTGCTATGGCTAAAAAATTAGGCTGAACAACTCTGCTGCTGCACTAGAGGAATTCGACGACGTAGATTCCTCTCCTTCAACAAGCCACCAAAATTGTTTGTGCAGGCGAGTAACATCCCTCAGGTCACGATTATTTCTGGTATCCGCAGAGGCCCCAGACAAAGGCTTTCTTTGACAGATCACGCGTGATTTCTATCAAACTGCTTTGTTACTTTTGTTCAGTATCGTTTGGTTAGTCATCATAGAAAGACTCACACCACAACAGTGTTTACAGATTGTATGTATTACGAAAATCAGCATTCTGTGAGAAATGTTTTTCGTGCGACCTACTGAAACCACTATTACCAATACCATTCGCAAATTGGAGTCCCAGTTTACATTAGTGGATGATACTCGACCGGTTAGATCACATCCAGCACGTAATGAAGAGACTAAGCAGCTGAAGCTGAGAGTGTACGCGAAGACCTTGACGAATCGATTCGTCGTCGTTCTCAGCAGCTTGGCTTGGCGTATTCGACAACTTGGCGTATTTTACGTGAGGATCTCAGCCTAAGAGCGTACAAAATTCAACTTGTGCAAGAATTGAAGCCAGGCGACTTGAATTTGCGTCATATTTTTAGTGAATGGGCTCTGGAAAAACTCAATGAAAATCCGGTGTCTTATCGTGAAATTTTGTTCAGTGATGAAGCCCATTTCTGGATCAATGGATACGTTAATAAACAAAATTTCCGTACTGGGCTGACGAGCAACCCGAAGAGTACCAAAAGCTACCATTACATCTATTAAAAATAACGGTATAGTGTGTTTTTTATGGGATGGTGGAATCATTGGTCAATATGTGGCAGAATGAGGCAAATCAGAATGTTATCGTCAATGGTAATCGTTATCGTGTCATGTTAACGGACTATGTGCTTCCTGAAATCGAAGCACATGGTCTCGGTGAGCTCTGGTTTCAACAGGACGGCGCTACGAGCCATACAGCTCGTGAAACAAGTGAACCAACTTAATTTCACGTTTTGCTACGGTAAATTGGGTACCTATATCGTGCCATATCACACATTTAGCCTATTTTCTCTGGATATATGTAAAGTCTCAGGTCTTCAGGAATAAGCCAGCTATGATTGACGATTTGCAATCCAACATTACTCGTGTTATTCTAAATTAGACCTTCCAAATGGACCGCCTCAGACGTAGTCGATATCAATTTTGAAAAGTAAATGCCATGAATTGTTCCTTTAATCGATGATAAAAGTTTTAAGTGCACTTTCAAATTTATGTATTTTATTTTACATTATAAATCAAACTATACGATGAATCACACTATACAGCACTAGTTTTCTAATGCCCACTCTGTTCAGCTTATAGAAGAGTCCCTCTCACCATACGGTATCGAAGGCCTTCTCCAAGTCGATCAGGCAGGCACCCGTGCGCTGTTTCTTTGTTTTGTTCCATTGGATATCAGAAACCAGTTTCGACGCAGTACGAATAACATCGTGCGACGCCTTAAAACCGAATTGATTATCCGGAACTATATTTCTGTCCTCAACCAACTTGATTACCTTTTCGAAAACCTTACTGATGTTTGGAAGGAGACTGATGGACCGGAGATTCGCCGGATTGGAGGTGTCTTTATCCCTATTGGGGATTGGATGTACCACCGCAGTTTTAAAATTCGCTGGATAATGTGCATTATTTATTGGATTGTTATACAGGGTCCACCGCTTCTAGTGCGCGATGTCGAAGAACAATGTTCGGTATTCCATCGGTTCCCACTGATTTCTTACTTCTTATTGTGTCGAAGATAGTTTAAAGCTCTTCCTTCGAAATAAACGGGGGTTGTTCCCATTCACTGGCGATGACATAATTTGCCATATTCTCGTCACTGAATTGGGTGAAACCCGAGTTTTCGATTCGCCAGTTCACTATTTCATTTCGAAGGTAGGAATTGTGCACAAGGACTTGATTTTCCAGGTCGTGGTTCGGACCAATGGTGTCAATCGTGTTGTACACTTCCTGAAAAGTCACTCCCATAGCCTCGACCTTCTCCTGCTAGGTCCTCGATCACAAAGAAGTTGTCATCATCAAAAAAGTTGAAGTAACACTTACAATAATACGACAAAGCAGTGTCATTTTACCCATGAAAGTTTGACTGAAAAGAGAATATACAAAATCCAAAAAGAGAATCTGATCCAAAACAGAGCCTTGTGGATCTCCAATACTTTAATATTTAAACTCAAACAATTTCGAATTAATATTCTCTGACACTGATTAGTTTAATAAGAAGTAAATTAGTCATAAATAAAGCCTCGAAAACCAGTGCTATGAAGTTTTTGAAGCAATATATTATGATCCAACATATCAAAGGCTTTAGTGATGTCAATAAATAAAGTAGTAGGGATATCAGAAATATTTAGACTGTTATATATCTCACCGCACAGCTTTAACAATGCATCTTCAGTGGATTTTCCACTTCGAAAGCCCAACTGCGATTCACTGAAGAACTTCCTTCTCGAAAACTTTTGAAAAACTGATAAAAGAGATATTGGGCGGTAGTTATTTAAAGACATAATGTACCACCTTTTTTATGCAATGGTATACCAACAGCCGTTTTTAGTGGTACCGGAAAAATACCCTTTTCAATACTTAAATTAAATATATGACATAAGACATCTGAATGAAGGAAAGATATTCTTTTCAAAATACTACTTGAAATTTGATCACAAGAAGTTGAATTAGATGGCTTAAGCAATTAAATGTAAGAATATACTTCATATGGTGAAAATAAATTGAAGAAAAAACTTTGTCTTTATACAGGGTCGTTAGTCCTGCTGTCATAAGGACAATTAGCATTATTACTTACTTCGTAATCTCGAATAGTACTTCCTATATTAGAAAATATTCATTAATGGCTGTGGCGACTTTTAAGGTTTAGATATTGTCACATTATTTGAAGTGACTACGAAATTTTCCCTAGATTTGTTTTCGTTCAAAATTTCATTGATAACTTGCCATTCTTTTTTGGAATTACCAGTATTGCGAGCTAGCTTATTTCTATGAAAAGTATCTCCTTGAAGAGGTATTTCAATTTTCATCTCTTGACAAGCCTTATGATAATATCGCCTTAGCCTAGAGTTGTAAGGATGTTTTTTCACACGCTAACAAAGTCTGATTTTGTTTAACAAAGAACTTGTAATCCACAGGGATTTAGATTTATTGCTTTTATTAATCTTTAAGCTTGAGCGAAACAAGTGCAATTGTAATATATTCAGAAACAAATCAAAAGTAGTAGATGGATCTAGTTCTCTATAAACTTCATCCCAAAACTCAAAAGTTAAAGCAGACTTTGTAGACTTGTAAGTGTGTGATTTTTAAACCGTTTTGATCTAGAAATTCTCAGATCAAGTTGAATAGTGGTAAGGCTGTGATCACTTATTTCAAGGTCATAAGAAGCCGTCTTAAAATTAGAATAATTGTTTCTATGCAACATAATAAATATGTGGTCCAAACATGTGCCTGCAACCATACGGGGAGGATAGCATAGCAAATTGCCGAGACCAAATAAGGACATAACCAAAAAAAAGTTGTCAACTTTAGTTGAGCTAGACTGAAGATCGATGTTAAAATTACTCAATATTACTCGTATGAGCTTTTTACACATAATCCTATCAAGAAAGCCAGAAAATTCAAAAAGCCACTAACTGGACAATAATCAAACCTATAAACACCGACAAAGCAGTATCGAGCACAAGACAACTCACATTTTAAAGAAATCAAATTAACATTGAAATTTAAAGTTTAATACCAGCGTTAGACGATAAGTCGTTTCTGTAGAATACTGCGACACCACCAGTAGAATAAGAGTTATTACATTCTGCTTTAAGATTCTTCATTAAAGATCTATATTTCAGAAAGAGAGATAATATCCGGTAAGTGATCTAAGGAAGCAAAGTAAGTTTAGAGCGTATCAAAGTTTTTTCTAAGGCTACGGATGTTTTAGTGAATTTCCAAAAGACCAGAATAAGATACTTTGTTTGTATGATCTAAACAACAACAATTAAAATTATCAGAACTTGAAAGAGAAAAACTTAATTCACAGGGGTGGCCGTGGTGTAGTGGTATATGCATAGACTCCTCAAGAAGAGGGTTGCGGGTTGGAATCCCGTGCCAGGCAATTTTGTGAAAAAGTCTTTTCATAGAATTTGTATGTAGTTATATGAAAATCCCGTCGGCGTCAACTCTGACATGAAGGCATAACACTGATGTTGGAGTGGTTGCTGGCTGGGCTAAATGTAACGAACTAACAACTAGCACGTACTTAAGACCCACTGGTTGAGGAGGATGTATTAGCTCGTCCCGTCCAGTTTGACAACCACCTATAGGAAAAATATCAAAACCCAATACACCTGAGTTTCAAACTCAAAAACTCAATACCAAAAATATAATATTAATTTTCAAGTTTAATAAAGTCCTTAAAATTTTTAACTTTAATTACCTTGTCACCTTCTTTTTTCCTAATGAGCACAGATGAATTCCTTATTAAAACATACTGGCATTTTTTGTCTTACCTCAACTAATTCGCCTTATCAACAAGAGATTTTGTGTGCATAGTGAGACAACCATTGATGAATATCTTCACGCCATAAGCTTAATTTTTTCCGCACGCATTTTTTTCATAACCTTCTCCTTCGATTGAAGAGATGAGAAACGTATGCACACTATATTCCCCGTTGAGTGCTTTTTTTTCGACTTCTTTGCATGCTTAACGTAGACAGAGTCAATCTCCTCCGGCACAATTTGCACAGCAACACCAGTCAAGAGCTCCATTACGTTCTCGTGTGCATTTTCATTATAATACTAAAGGCGACCGTGTGATTACCTACCTCATCGGGAGATAAGATAAAACTTTAATTAGTCGATAGTGTTCGTAAAAACATTTGTAAAAACACTGGTCGGGCAAACTTTTTCAGGGAAGTTTGGGTGGAAAACGATCACTTCCGGTCCCGTTTGCAGAGTAACTACCTCATCGGTTGAACGAAAATCTTTATACAGGGTATAAAGGGTATTATCTCTAGTTTTGAAAACTTTTGGTCGGGTAAAAGAAATCAGGGAATAAATGCTTCCCCGGCCAACTCATATAACGGGTTTTTTGATGAAAACCTACCTCATCGGGAAATGAATGATATTGGTACCAAAAGAAAGGTGAGGCAGTCATCTTTTCAAATCCAGTGGTCAGGGAAATTTTTTTTAAGGAAATCACCAATTATAGAAAAAGTTAACAAAAGCAATTTTCTTTTCTTTTTTAACTTTAAAAGTTTAACAAATTATTGGGAATGCATAGTATTGCTATACCATAGAACAAAGGAAGAACAGTCTATTTATTAAATCCAGTGACTGTTTAAGTTCTCCTCTCCCCCTCTCTTCTTCAATCAATTATGTATAGGAAAATTCTCTTTTTTTTATATTCTACTTCAAAAGTCAACAAACAAATTTTCTTGATCCATAAGATATTATGCTGCCAAATGCAGCCTCGTTCCGCGGAGTGTGGTTTAGGTAGGGACGGAGCATCCATTAGGACGCAGCTCTTGTGCGTGTTATGTGGGAACGTGGGACACACCGCAAATTATCGGGGTTGTCCTAAGTGCGAGAAGGTGGAGTCAAACCTTAACCTGCTGGGTTTCAAACACCGTCACGTTCATCATTTCCTACCCCAAAATGGCGTCAAGTAAGGGGCCACCGGAACAGCAAGCGACTGTTGCTTCTCCGGCCCCAATGCCGAGAGCGAAGGAAGCTGCATTTAACATGCTGGCCATCTTGTTCGCAATCTAAGGACAAATGCCTCCTAACGCAGCACATGTCGTAATGGGTACGCACATAGTGGAGCAAACTTTGAAGGTCCTTGAGGCGAATTTTAATTCACTGATTAGGATCGAACGAAGAACCGCGATGTTTAAATTGCTACAAGACCAAACTCCCGGTGTGCTTTTCGCTAGCGAAAGCAAGCTAACCGATAAGCACAAACTGGAGTACAATAATTATGTTGTTAGAAGAAGAAACCGGCCCAAATCCTTACGTGGAGGTGTCTGGATCTTCATTAAACAAGATATAAAACTTTACGGAGTGTACAAGAGAGTGTTGCAGTCGTCATTTACATCCCACTCCGCAGTGGAAAGCTGTTGTACTTAGCTCGACACGCTTTTTCGACTTCTGAGGCTGGAATTGGGGGAGAATTGTCTTATAATCGGCGGAGATTTCAACGCTAAACACAGAGATTGGGGAAACAATTTACCAAATACTAGAGGGAACTGACTACTCAATTGGTGGGGTCAGCACGATGTCATTTACAGGCTCGGTCTTAAAGCGACGGATAACCCGTCGTTTCCCAGAGGCGGGTCTTATTTAGATCTACTGCTATACGATGAACGTATTTGAGTGACAGGTATGAATCTACAAACGCTAAGCTATATGCGCACATTCGTGTATGATAGCGACCATAGCGGATTTAGCACCAAAATTACAGTTTCCAACGAAATTGCTGAATTGAAGGAGTTTGTCCAAAGATATTCTTATAACTACAGTAAGACTCTTCAAGGCGTTTTACCCACCGTCCAATAAGAATTTCTCAAACGAGGAGGTCGACAAGTACCTAACACGAATGGACAAGACAATTAAACAACAATGGCCACTAAAACACCGCAGTATCAACGTAAGAAAAACGAAGACCTGTTCTGCAATCCTACTATTGACGCACTGCATCGACAGAAAAGTAGACTTCTGTCAAGACTCAAAAACTTGTACAGACAGACAAGACCCGGAGATTAGGTCACAACAAACAACAAGATTCGAGCTGTAAGCACCGGCAACCCGAATATGTTCCCGCAAATACAGCAAATAAACTATTTCGGAGAAAAAATCAAAATGACCTTCAGTGTCTTAAAATAGCCCGGACAACAGACAACGAACGGTCACTGACAATAGCAGGTATTGATGCCACTGATACCATTGGCCCTAATTATGACCTAGACAATCACATCTTGGTGCACGACTTCAACTTTCGAAATGAAGTAGAGAATTGGTGATCCAAGGGCTCTGGTTTCACTCACTTCAGCGACGAAAATATGCCAAATAATGGCATTGCCAGAGAGGGTTACCTATTCCCGTTCATTTTGAAGGAAAAACTTCATGAGATCTTTAACACAATCAGCGCTATGAAATCAGTAGGGACCTATGGTATTCCTAACATTGTGCTTCGACACCTTCCTCTAGAAGCGGTGGATAATAACACCACCCTGTTTAGTAATGCAATGAATAATGCATATTATCCAGCGCGTTGGAAAACTGCGGTGGTTCAACCTATCTCCAAAAAGAGAAAGGATATATCCAATCCGGCAAATCTACGGTCAATAAGTCTTCTTCCGAATATCAGTGAGGTATTTGAAAAGGTAATCAAGAGAGCTCTGACTAACATATTGTATATTTAGTTCCGGATAATCAATTCGGTTTTAAGGCGGGACATGATATCTCACATGCCGCGTCTAAACTGGTGTCCGATATCCAATGGAATAAAGGCAAAAACCAATGTACAGTTGCCTGCCTTGTTGACTTTGAGAAAGCCTTCGACACCGTATGGTTAGAAGGTCTTTTCTATGAGCTGACTAGGCTGGGGATCAGTAAACCACTCTTGTACATTCTTTATAATATGCCAACCAACAGACAGTTCATCGTGAAAAATGGTGATGTGACTTCTGTTGGCATGTTTCAAATTAAAAATGGTGTTCAGCAAGGCGCGGTCAATTCGCCGATCTATTCAACATTTATATAAGCGACCTGATAAGTTCAATTCCCCATACTATTGCGTACGCACACGATTTGGTAGCGTACAGAACAGGTCCAAGAATAGAGATCATTAATACTCTCGTGCAGCGTGACTTCGATGAGATAAGACAAGTTGAAAATCAACTTTCAGAAGCCGGAAACCATTCTCTCTAGGACGCCGTTGTCTGGAGCTTCCAGAGATACCAGAAAAAATTGGCGAAAGTAATCAGATACCTTGGGATCTGGATAGATCAGTTTCTATATTTTGACAAAAATGTAAATGCTGCTCTAGGCAGAGCTAAAGGCGCTTTTGCCCTTACAAAAAGACTGTTTTATAGCAGGCAACTCGATGCAAGGGTGGAGGTAATCTGATACATGGCCCTTATCAGGCCCATGCTGGTATTTGGGTGTCCCGTGTGGTTCAATGTACGGGCAAGCTTAATGAAAAAGATTCGGGTGTTTGAGATGGTTTGCGTTAGGGCTTGCCTTCGCTTGTACAGAACACCAGAGTCGGAGTATAAAAACTTTTATTCTAATGACGTCCTTTACAAGAGAGCGAACCTAATACGAGTGGGCAACTTCATAATTAAGTTAACTCGAAGGCACATTGCAAGAGCAATGACTTAGACGAATAACCTAATATCTGGGGCTTACTACCCCAATTACCTTTACTTCGAGGGTGTGCGCTCTGGCGGCTTCATTCCGCAGGAAGTATTCCTCTACTTAGATCAGATAATCCAGGATAGATCAGCGGCCCGTTAATCTTCCATATCGCTCGGACAGCCGAGGACAGTCGACTCAAATACAACAGAGACGTCGTACACGGCAGTGCGGACCGTCTCAGGTTCAGTAGGGCGTTGGAGAATTGCGATAAGAGGGATGTCATTCTGCATCATCAGCATCTCTGGTGGTTGAATGACTGAAAAGATGTTTCGTCGTCGTTTCCGTCAATTACGGACCAGCCTCATTAATGAGGCAGAGCTGACCAATCAATAAACCTAAATTAGTCGTTTTAGGTTAGCATTTAAAAAAAAATATATATATATATATTGATATATACAAAGGTTTATAATAATATATGTACATTTATAATTTTGTATAATATCTAGGTGTGTGTATGTGTGTTTTGTGTATGTAGGTTAGATAGACTAAGGTTTATTTTAAAATAGATATTAAGTTTTTATAAAAAATAAAAAATTATATCCATATGCTAAGTTTTTGTTACCAATTTTTTTTCTTAGCTTTACGTACAGAAAATAAACATTTATAAATAAAATGTAAACAAAGTCGAAAGACATATGGTAGATATAAGAATTTAGAGTAGCTTAGAGTGCCTGTGTGGGGCCAGTAAGTTAGTATAAAATTAATAAGTAATTTTAAGGTTGTATTAAAGCCTTTTTTGTTGGTATGTAAGAATACTTACTGGTATTTAAAACAAACAACACTATTAATTGGCACACCATGCATCCAGAAAAACAAAACGAAAATGCCTTCAGCAGAATCTTTGAGTGGATGAATGCAAAGATTTAAATTGTTAATAATATAATAATGCAGTTAATGTAGATTTAAGTAATACAAATTTTATTATTATGAGGCTCAACCATCCAGTTCAAGTATGATGTTAGTGTCAAACATTTTCAAATTTCCGTGAAGGATTTCTTATTTAGGCTCAAATATATATATCACTTACGTATTTAGACTCACATTAATAGAGAGAAGTCAATGTTCTCACAGGTTCGCATACTATGAAGTAAATAAAATTATTTTCATTCGAAATTACGGATTTTATTAATTGCTTGCTTGTTTTAGCCTTGACCGAGTACCTCGGTTGATGTATTATATGAAAGTGAAATTCAATCACTACCGATTTGTCTGCCTACGATTGAATCTCCAGGATAGATTTAAGAAATGTATTTTTTGTAATCAAGTCATCAAAAAGCAAGGATTTCAAAATAAAATTATTAAAACTACAAAGAAAATATGTAGTTTGTAAAAATTTTCCATACCATCCAATATGTAGAAATAACATTAAACATTATAAAAGCTGAAAAACAAAAGTTTGCATAAAGAAGGTAATTGACACAAGCTCAGCGCTTTTCATAAAAATGCATTTGAAGCGCTATCGGTCTTTATTTATGAAGAGATTGTTCAAAATGAAAATATGTTTTATTTAATTTTGTGCTTTAAGATACAAAGCATAATTGCTAGAAATCAGTGATAGGTATTTAGCGAATTTCGATTTTGATAGCTTTAAGCTACAACATTTACAAAATAAAATACGTTAGAAAGTGTCCACGGTATTCTTGTTACAATTGGGTTTTATGACACATATAATAAAAAATAATTATTTCTGATTTATTTCAATGAAATCGTAGTAAAAAAGTATTCACAATACTCAATAAATATGGATATTCTGTGGGATACACCATTGCTGGGGAGCTTGAAACAGAAATGACCTATACAACCTTTGAGGAAAGTAGACTGATACCTACTGGAATAGAAACCGATAAAAATGTAAGTACCCATGTAGCATTTGATAATTTTGACCGATATGTCGAGACTATTTAATCGAAAAGATACTCTTCATGACACAGTTTACAACTAAAACACATTTACCGCATGTAAGTAGTTCTGTAGAAGTCCCGAACAACTATAACGAACGCAGTGGGTCCTCTTATAGAAAAAGAAGACGATTTGAGGAAATACCACGTTGATATTCAACGGTATATGAAAAGAGTTACTTCTAACACACCTTTGCTTCGTTTAGAAGATATCATAAATGCTACAACCGATTCAACTCGATTAACAAAGGAAAATGCAATTAATAAAGATTTAATTTGGTCTATATCGAAACACCAATGTGGGTAGTGTTGAAACCTACAATAGATAAAAAAATAAAAGCAAAACTCAGATTATATTGGGTATGTAATTTAATTCGTGCGGTTTTTTGTTTTCAAAATTTGAACGTTTATTTAAGAAAAACATCTACAATAGTATTATTCAAAGTATTGCCCATCTGAAGCTATGACTTTTTCCCATCTTTCTGGCAATTTGTGGATCCCTTCCCAAAAGAACTGCGCCGGCTTGGCAGCCAAGAATGAATCAACCCAATTTTTTGATATTCGGCTCTGATGTGAACCGTATTTCAGTGAGGGCGTTCTGCATCGACCGGAACAAATGGTAGTCAGAAGGGACAAGGTCTGGGCTATAAGGCGGGTGGGGTAAGACTTCCCATCTACTGTTTTCCAAATAGTTCTTAACCGGAATAGCAACGTGGGGCCGAGCGTTGTCATGATGGAAAATTAATGCCTCGTGTCTGGTCGCATATTCCGGACATTTTTCGGCTACTGCTCCCTTCAAACGGATTAATTGTGTTCGGTAGCGTTGTCCATTGATGGTTTCACCCGGTTTTAGAAGCTCATAATACAGCACAACCATCTGATCCCACCAAATAAAGTAATGCTTCTAGTTCTTCTTCTTGAAACTTTTTTGGCTGCCCAGGACGTTCATGGTCTTCCAAGCCAAAATCACCACTTTTAAATCGTGCAAACCACTTTTGGCACGTTCGATCACATGTTCACCATAAGCTTCCACCAAAATACGATGACTTTCAGCAGCAGTTTTCTTCATATTAAAGTAATGAAGAAGAACTCCCCTCAAAAACACTTTTTCAGGCACAAAGTTCGACATATTTGAGTGAAAAAAAATTATTGTTGCCTACGCTTCAAATGAATGAAATATACTGAAATGACGTACAATGACAGTAGCTTTCCAGCGCATGTTCCAATGGAATAATAACAATGAAACAGTACAAGTTACGCCATCTCTTAGCAAACGAATTAAGTTATAGACCCAATAGATGCAAGATTTGCAACAATTTTGTTTGGAAAATGAGGTTGATATTGTAGAAGATTTAAATCGCATACACGATAATCCATTATAACCAAATGAAGTCTTTGTAATTAATCCATTGTTAGACGATGTCATAAATAAATATAGGTAATATTGTAATGTTACTCTAAAAGGAGATCATGGAAAAACTCTACCACTTTCCCGATGACTTAACACTCGAACAGGCAATAAATGCTGATGCCGCGAAAACTTTACCTGGTTTTTTTCATTTTACCAATTCGATTTCGGCAAGGCAGCGTTGCGCCCTCAGCTATAACATACGTACAAAAATAGTTTATAAAATGTTCACTGAAATCAATTTTGATCAAAAGGATGACATAAACCATGAACTTGCACAAAATCGCATCGAAAAAAAACAGAAAGGGGTTATTTGAAATAATTGATTCTTTTAAACAAAATATTAATCCATTTGAACCAAGTGTGAAAAAGATAATTTATTTCATAAAACAACAGGAAGAGCAGCATCCCAAGAAATTGCAGATTTTCTTTTAAGTGCTTTTCAAACCGGAAACAGTAAAAAAATTGCCTTTATTGAGGAGTGTTCCGAAAATTGTGACCTTTTCGTTAAACCCTTAAGTCGGGATAATATTCGGAATTTCTCATCTCAGTGTATGAAAATGTTTCAAAAAAGTAGAACTGCTGAAAAACAAAGCTCTGATTAAAATGGGGAGAGATGTATTTGGGCTACATGTAGCTATAGCTATCTAAAAGAAAATTAATAGATAAGTGTGTTTATCATATCCACTTGCACCTGCGCTACCTTCCCCTTGTTACAACCGAATTCCTTTATCTGGACCAATTTGTCCAATTATTAAAATTATAGATGATTTTCACTTTTTTTATCTTTTGGGACCTTCAGTTCCTCAAACATTCGAAAAAATTTCCGAGATGATTTTGAAAAGACTATGCTGCACAAACGCTTCGGAAATGCATTCAGTTTTTGATAGATATTCAATCCAAAATTCAAAAAAGCTCTGGTAAAATTTTTAGAACAACATAGGGAAAACGACTCTATGGTTCCGATTCACGGAAATAAGAAAGTTTTTTTTTGACCTTAGATGACAAATGCTTCTCCTATACAGTTCAAAATCAATCAATTTTTAAATTTGAAGAAATTGAATTTAATTGTAGCCATGAAGAAGCGCGAATCATTTACCTTATAAGTAAGGCAAAATCTCACTCAAAAATATTAGTTAAGGCATCTGATACCGATGTGTTAATATTCTTACTGGGCAATATGCACTAGCTCAAAACTTTAGAGATTTAGTTAGGTGGCGGAAACACTAAATCTCGAGACATCAATTGCATCAATTGCACTCAGCTAGCTACCGCATAAGGAAGTAGTTTATTCGTTTCTTTGTCAGCGTTTCACGCATTTACAGTTTGCGATTATTCGGCATGTTTTTTTAGAAAAGGGAAAGCAAAACCTCTGAGTCTTTTAGAAAAAAATGAACGTTTTCAAACAGCGTTCGCAGCGTTGAGTAGAAGCCAGAATGAAAATCTAGATGATTTTGACACTAAAACGATTCAACATTTTACGTTGCAAATATATGGTGTTAAGAATTGTAGCAACGTAAATTTAGCGAGGATTCAAATGTTTCAAAGCCTTAATGCTAGGAAAAATAAAAAAAAAATTGTTGGGAATTTTTCGAAAATAATTTCGCCTTGCTTCAAATCTCTTGAACAAAAAATCAAAAGAACAATTTTTGTAAGTTCGTGTGGGCAAATACAACGGAATTAAATTGTGTAAAAATTAAATCCGACAATTTTGTCTGCATTTTAAAATTTAAAAAGTTTTTGCCTCTTTGGTTTGAAGGGGTACCAACACCACTAAATGTTGAAGATATTGTCTTGAATAAAATCGACGAAGAGACAGATTCCTTCTTTGAACAAGTCTCCGGTGACGACACCATTTAAAAAAGATAATAACGAATATTTGAATATATAAATATTTTGTGAAATAATGAAATTTAAATTTTGTTTGCTGATTGTTATTGTTATATACATACATCTATTTATTTTGAATAGGAAATATATTTTTTAATATAATGTTATATTGTAAGAAAAGAACTGAAACTTTAAATAGATATAAATGGACATTTTTTGAATTAAAAGCTTTTTGCAATTTATTTTGTTCTGATTTAAATAATTGAAAAGTTCTAAGGCTGGATAAAGAGTGAATCTCTTTGGTTGATTGTTAAGAACTTAGAAGTGTTTTAACTATGTGCAATAAAAAATTTTAAAGCACTAAAAAATGAAAAATAAATACTATGAATACTAAATTGTTCGAAGTTATTAATTTTCTTTTCAGAATAATCAAAATAAAGGTAAAGCAAATAGTTTTGAAGAGAAACTCTTATAAGTTGTTAGTTTTTCTTTGTTAATGGGATAAATGTTGGTTATCTTTGTATTGTAAAATAATATCTATTTGATCAAGAAAGTTGGTTTTTTGACGTTTAAAGTGGAATATAAAATAAAATTTTTCCTTTACATAATTGATTGAAAAAGTGATCGGCGGGGAGGGGGGGGGGTGGAGTACTAAAACATTCACTGGATTTGATAAATAGATTAATCTGGATTTGTTCAAAACCAATATTATGCTTTCCCAATAATTTTTTAGACTTTTAAAGTTAAAAAATAAAAGAAAATTGTTTTTGTTAACTTTTTCTATAATTAGTCGAGGCAGGGTTATTCCCTTAAGAAGTTTGCCCGACCACTGGATTTGAAAAGAAGGCTATTTCATCTTTTTTTTGGTACCAATATCATTAATTTCCCCGTGAGATAGGTTTTTATTAAAAAAAAACCTTTATTTGGGTTGGTCGGGGAAGCATTTATTCCCTGATTTTTTTGCCCAACCAAAAGTTTTCAAAACTAGAGATAATACCCTTTCTACCCTGTAAAAAGATTTTCGTTCTCCCGGTAAGTTAGTAACTCTTCAAAAACCGGTACATTAAGTTTGCCCGACCAGTGTTTTTACAAATGTTTTTACAAACACTATCGACTAATTATAGTTTTATCCTATCTCCCGATGAGGTAGGTAATCAGACGGTCGCCTAACGGACTATTACTGCTTGTCTCTTTGCTCGAGAAATTTACCTTCACCTCCAGGTCAACAACCCGTTTGTTGTGAATTCATTTTTTTCCTCCAGAGCTTTGATTTTTAAAAGCGCGTCGGCATTAAGTTGTTGCAATTTAATTATTTCGGTGAACAGCATTTCCAGCGTTATTTATTCCTTAGATGACACCGACGATGAAGGTGAACTGATTTTTTTTTTTTTTACTCATAACACTGCAAACAGCCGAATGACTGGTGAATCCTTTGGTGCAGTGACGAGCTTGAGGGATTTTATTAGAGCATCATCACGCATTATAGATCTCCTTCGCAAACTAACCCAGTTATTACATCTGTAACCTTGATCACTTTTTCTATAGAAATCCATTTAATTTTTTCCCAATTTGGCATACTTGGCGTGGGGGAATTCCTCACAAGAAGAGCACTTAATTTTCAGAACGGTTCTATCGAGCTTAAGAACGCATATGCGACACTTTATCTCTTTAAATTTATTTTAAAATTGTTATATAATTATAGTAGACTTTACTTTGTCTTACTTTTAGTAGTTTTTAAAAAATAAGAATTAAAAAAAAAAAAACTCCGTACTTGTACAATACTCCGTATTAGTAAGTTCCATTTGTGAATTCTTTTTTAGTGTACTAGGTGGGATGAAAAGTAACCTCCTTGGGAATGAAAAAAAAATTTTTTTTAAATATTTTTTTATTTAATTCAATATAGTCTTCTTTTAGTTTGATACACTTATTCCAGCGATTTTCCAACTTCTTGCTCCCGTCCGAAAAGTAATTTTCCGGGAGATCTGCAAAATACTCCTCCGTAGCGTCGATGATTTCCTCGCGTAAGCTGAATTTTTTTATTGATGAGCCATCTTTTGAGGTTTGGGAAGAGATAATAGTCCGAAGGAGCCAAATCGGGCGAATACAGTGGATGCGACAGCAATTGTGACCCGTAAGTCATTGATTTTAGCCATGGTTGCGATGCTTTGTGCGAAAATGCATTGTCTTGCAAAAACAACTTTTTTTTTTCGCTTTATGTGAGGCCGTTTTGCAGCGATTTCGGTCTTCAATCGCTCTAATAATGCACAGTAATATTCGTTGTTGATGGTTTTTCCTTTTTAGAGGTAGTCCACGAAGAGTATGCCATGACAATCCCCGAAAACCGACGCCATAACCTTTCCGACCCATCGAGCCTCCCTTGGCCGCTTCGGAGCACTCGTCCGGCTTTAGTCCATTGCAGGACACTCATTCTGTTCTCTGGTGTTGAACAGTTATCAATCGACGCCAAAAGTCAACCTGATTCCACATCAGCAAGTCCCATCACTCTTTAAAAGTGCTCTCGCGTTCGTGTTTTTGGTCAGGAGTGAGTAAGCGCGGCATCCAGATTCAGGATAAGTTTTTCATATGCATAATATTGCCCAAAATATGGCGTATGCGCTCAGTACTAATCTTTGCTCGCGCACCTTCACTTTCCGTTCAGCCAACACCATTTCATGTATTTTTTTGACATTTTCCTCTGTAACCGCATCGGAGGGCCTGCCGCTGCGGACTTGATCGGCAGTGGAGTTGCGGCCACTTCCTGACGGGGTAATCTGACGGAGCATTAGTCCCATAATATTTATCCAACTTTTCTTTTGTTTCCTTTGCCGTTTTGCCTCTCAAAAATAATGTTTTATAAGAGAACGAAAATCTTTTTGTCCATACTCAACATGATGCCAAACACGTCAACAACAATCAGCTGTCAAAACAAAACTAAAGACAGTAACGCACTGAAATTTGGCATGTCTGCCTAAATATGAACGAACTTTAAGGCACCATAATCTTTTTTGCAGCAGCAGCGCATTCCGGCGGTCAAGGAGGTTAGTTTTCACTCCACCTAGTAGTGTAGTGTAGTGTAGTTAGTTAAAATAGGTTTTTTTTGCAATGGTGGCTTAAATATCAACGAAAGTGATGTGTGGACTGGCGGACCAACCGCCCTTCTATGGCACCGACTTTGACGGTATGCGACGCACCAAAACAGAAAATGACTTAATTGACTTCTGCTAATTTTTTTTTTTTTTTTACCGGGAGGGATTTCGCTATAGGGGCTATAGATCTGGCCAGAATGGCAGCAATTGGTTTGGCTATGCTCAGCCAATAACACTCGGCTTGTTTCAGGTCGTAACGAGATGTCATCGCTGTGTGAACATGGGAGGTTTTATTCGGTGTAGGATACTTAGGGTTAGGTTAGTTTTAACTTTAGTTTTAATTCGAGATTTAAGTTTCGGTTGTAGAAATTACGGTAGAGCAGGATTAGTTTTTTTTTAAGCGCGTAAGTCTCTTGTTTGCACAGTGGTGATGGCACAGATGTGATCTTCCTGTTTCCTTTTTTTTTTCTATTTTCTTTCTCTCTTCCTGCCTTTTAAGTCCGTTCTTATAGTAACATGGCTTTCGTCAGATCTATCCTTGTTTTCTTATTTTTATTTTATTTTATTTATTTATTTATTTATTTTTTTTTTTTTTTGATATTTTGCAACGAAACAAAAAAGGTAACTGGGTTGAGATGTAGGAGGTAGTGGCAAGAACCAACTCAATCCTATGAATAGATTTACCTCCATGCACAGAAATTAGAGATGTGTCCATCCACTTATAATTCCCCAGAAACAATTTGGGAAATTGTGCGAAAACCTTAAACCATTTAACGATCTCGTTGGCTTTTATGCCCGGTAAGTCTACGATTGGGAAAATATTCAGAAAAAGATCTTGGAGAAAATCAGCGAAGACTATATAGAAACTTATCATTTTTAATTGACATTTAGAACTAATAAAGACTAGCTATATAGAATCACGACATGATTTTACCCACAACTTTACAGAAAAAGTTACTACATATATAAAAGCAGAAAAGTTTGGTCCAAGGAAGTAGATCATAGAAGACTCTTTGTAAGACCCTTATAACCGTGGCCGTGGCTCAAGTAGTAGTGTATTGGCTTCTCAATAGGACGGTTCAGTGTTCAATCCCAACCGCGCAATGCATTCTGTTTTCAGGCAACTAAAATCATGTAAGACGAATGGTAACAAGTCAAGTTACACTTATAACATTGCGTTTTTTTTATATAACATAAGCAAAATAAGGTAAATAATGTTATGGATACGGGAACTAATATTAAATTATACAAAATTAGAACTGACCAAACGTTTATTGGCATTGAAACTTAGAAATTTAAAAATTTAAACTTATTTATGGTAATTCATTCTAAAACATAAATATGTATTTGTAATTATTATTTATCATAAAACATACATTCTATGATTTAGCTTTAACGTTTATGACTTGTTGAATCTCCTCGCATTAAAAACCAACAGTAATCCCTTAACATGGCTGCATCCCACCGACATCGATAAAGTTCTTCGATCTTCTTTATATCCTGGTGAAAGCATTCTCATTGTTCCTCCCTCTCCGCTAATGTATTTATTTTTGATGACCAAGCTGCTATTTAATTTGTATTTAGTTTAAGGTCAAAATTAACATCGTTCATAAGTTTTCGTATATTCGGTCTAACAAATATGTTATACTTTCTTTAAGTTCGGTATCACTTAATTTTGGGGATATAGATTTTAAATGTAAGAAGCCTTCACCAGTTTTATTTTATTACAAAATTTTTCATTAAACCCAGCTTTATGTGTAGAGGTGGGAGAAGAACATTTCGTGGCTCAATCAGAGGTGAATATTTGACATTTGATTGCCCAGCAATAAATTTGGATCTTATCGACCAATCTTTAACCAAGTAGTCTTTCCTTGGTAAAGATATCTTGGTTTCTGGTGATAACAGATTCCTTTCTTTTAGTTTAAAACAGAGAATTTAAGACTGTCTGATAGATAAATTTAAGTCACAAAAAAAACCATTCAACTCTTGCTGCTGAATCATTTGTGGTTCTTTCAATTCTACGTGTTATATATTCAGATATTTCCTTCTCTAGCTCATAATTTTATTCACGATCATCATCATCATCACTTGACTTTGCACATGGTTCTTGTTTTGTTGGCGTAGGCACATGAAATTCACTATTAGGTATTGGCATGGACACAGAAGCTTTAGGGGATCCTATTTTTTTTTTTTTTTTAATTTTTAATTTTAAATTACAATAAAATATAATTTTTTTTGAAAACCCTTTGAATTGAGTTAAATAAATGAAAAAAAAAATCGACTTCTTTTTCACATTTAATTATTTGATAAGTGTAACATGACACGAGCCACAAAACAATTTCTGAAGCCATTCTTTATCTTGTTTTATAGAACGATTAAGTTAAAGTTGATGGGCCTGCTTTAGTTTTTCAGTCACAGTCCTTCCTTGGGCCTTTACAATATACTGCTCCATATTTATTTTTCACTTAAAACTTAAAACTATCTCAACATAACATAAATCAGTTTTTTAAAATATTCCGATTGCCAACCGACTGAAGCAGATAACTAAATCTAGTTATTGGTGTTTCGATTATTATTTAAAGTAACTGAAAGAAACAGTTACACATATCATCACCGATGTTACCAAAACCTTGTCATGTTGTGTAATTTAATCTTCCCATAAACGTTGGATGCCACCAATGGAGCAAAATAGCAACTGAGTCCAAATATACACTTGCGGTCATAAAAACCGCACCATATCAAAATGATTTAAAAATTGTTAATAACTACGATGTAGTTAATTTTTATAATGAAATGAAATTTTTGTTGAGTACTCCGCAGTAGTTTATAAGTATTTCTATCCAATTTCCATCTGTTTATTGAATATTTGAAAAAATATATTAACAAAGAAAGAAAAACCAGTTAATTTTCTTATTTTTTTAAAATATTTTAATACAGTCATTGGTTAACAAAATCAAATGATACATTTTTTATGTATGTGTATATAAGATGTTTTGATATGCCACTTTTACCAAAAAGTTATCAATACCGAGTTGCTCCTCCTTTGGCGGTTATAACCGCTTTTATTCTAGAAGGCATAGAGTTTACTAGAAGTTCAATAATATCCCTTAAAATTTCAGTATTCCATACATGTTCCAGAACTTCATTTAGCTTGTTTTTACTCTCTGATTTATGTTCAGCCACCTTACGTTTCATTACATGCCACAAGTGTTCGATTGGGTTTAAATCGGGTGAATTAGCTGGCCAGTCTAGTCTGGTAATTCCAAGGTCATCAAACGTTGTCTTGAGCTGAAAATTATTGAAAGACTCTGTTCAATTGCTGGAACCAAAAACTCCCTTAATACTTCTTAAAACTTCATAGTTTCATTAACAAAGTGCAAAGGGCTCAAAACGTAAAAAGAAAAATATCCCCAAACCATCTGGCTTTGCGGAAACTTCACTGTTTTGACTATGCACTCGTCTTTGAACCTTTCACCTGCTGACCGTCGTACGTATGGCAAATTGTTGGCACACAACAAATTAAATTTACTTTCATCGGACCAAATCACGCATCGCCAATCATCCTGCGTCGAATCTTCGTACTTTTTTGCCCAAGTCAAGCGAGCTTTTTTCATTTTTGTGGTTAGGGGAGGTTTTTTCGCTGGTCGTCTTCCATATAAACCTATCTCCCGTAGCCGTCGGGGTATGGTTTCGGCGCTTAGATCAACTTGATGAAATTCACTCAGCTCTGCTCTTATACGTACAGCACTTTTAAAGTGATCTTTCATGCTAATTCGTTGTAATACATTGTCCGTCTTCTGGGTTGTTTTACGTTTTCGTCCCGAGCCTTTTTTCCTTTCCAGTGGATCCAAATTTTCTTTTTTCTTTATCATTCTTCAACTATCAACGTTAGTTGAATGACAGCATTCTATTTTAACCGCAATCTCACTATAGCCAAGCCCTTCTTCGACTAAAGTCAATGTTTGAGTCATTTTATGATATTTAATAGACATTTCACTTTTTTTACTTGTCACCGTCACAACTCAATTCAAACTGATTTTTTTTGCACTGAATACGAAGCCGAACTCCGCTATGGAGAATACCCTTCATTAGTATGGCAAAAACCCTTACGATCTGATGTAATTAGGCATTTTTTGAGAACTCATTAGGTGATGCGGTTTTTATGGCTGCAAGTGTATCTCTTTCGCTTTGTCTCTCATTTTCCAAAAAAACTTAACAAATGCTTTGGCATTATGAGTGTAGTTAGTCGTACCAACTTGAGTGTTAGATTCTGTAAAAAAAAAAACTACATGGTCTGTTGCGCAAAAATATTGACGTTAGCAAAAGCAAATGAAAATAGCCTTTATTATCTTGAACACAAGATTTTTCCAGTAATTGCTGGAATAAGGAGAGAAGATTTTATAGCAAAGTGCACGAACTGTAAACAGAACTGAAAAATAGGCATCGGTCGTCTAAATGACTAAGCCATATAAAGCGAATGAAAATTGGCTGGCATATTCGAGAAGGGGCTAGACAAGGGCAATGTAAAGTGACCATGACAAATAAGGGTTGCCAAATTCTTTAGACCATCGTTTGATAAAAACAAAAGATAAGTTGGCTAAAAGGATTATTTCATCAATGTGCGAACGGAAGTTTAACTTTCAAACGTATAATATTCCAAGGTCGCGAAGGGATTGAACTAGGGGTACAGGAAGGCATTGCAGAAAATAAAGTCAAGAGACAAAGTCATAGATTGACATTTGGAGACATTTAATTTTAAGAATTTTTTGAGACACCAAGTGGAAAACCTATCGATGTCTTGGGAGAATAGAGAATAGAGAATAGAGTCTTGGGGTGAAGAAATATTTTTGAGAAACTGACTGTCATCGGCGTAAATGTATAGGGGTAATGTTTAATAATCCTCTCAAGATCGTTTATAGTTAAAATGAGAAAGAGGGATCTAGAAAACTGCTTTTTGGAACACCAAAAGGGAAAAAAATATGAGGTTGAGAAGGCTATTTTAAAATGAACACTGTTATAACGGTTCTTCATATATTTATTTTGATAATATGGGGTCAAAATCGAGGGAAACCAACTTAAAAACAACTGATGTGGTATTTTATCGAAGCTCTTAGCAAAATCTGTAGCAATAACATAGATTTCGTGGCTATTTTCTAGGGCTGAAGGCGCAAAGGCTATTGTAATGGAGAAATTGGGAATGTATCTGAAATATATGGTTAGATACAAAGAAGTTTCCTGCAAATGGTTATTTAAACAAGTTTGCAAAGCAGTTGCCAATATTATGTGGGTCGGTCAATGATATATTATGTAACAAGAGAGAGGAAGGATAACCCTCTGATTTTATTATGTAGTTGATGAATTGATTAAGTGACTAAGGGTAGTTGATAATGTTGGTCTCCGCTGTGTCGATAGTTAGGGCAGTCAGAATGGTGATTTTGTATCGTGTCCCATGTGTTTCTTATTTGTTTCAAAAAGAATGGGATCAATGTTTCGTAGTGGTACGATTTTTGCTTCAGCCAAATTGAGATATGAATCTGCGGCCGGTCCGCAATGGCAAAAATGCCATTCAATTGAATACATCCAGAATCGGGTTCCAGCTAGAAAATCATGTCTGCGAAAGCGATAAACAGATCTGTGATTTCGCTCTTTGTTGAATTGAATGTGAAGGTGACGAATAGATCTGAATGCCTATACTATCGAGCATACGTCTTGACATCTCATGCTTATTACTATTTGTTCAATGTAAGTAGCGTCAGCACTTCTATCATTAGCAACTGCATCGCGCAAGTGAACGTATTCTTCAACGATCAACTTGTTTTGATTTAATAGAATGAAGAGAAAATATATTTAAAAGCAAGGAAACTGGGTTCCACATGAAGTCAAGCCGAGAGACGTCGAAAGGCAGTCTTGCATGTCCGAAATGCTGCTGGAACGCCACAAAAGGAAGTCATTTTTGCATCGGATTGTTACTGGTGGTGAAAAATGGATCCATTACGATAACCCAAAGCGCAAAAAATCATATGTGAAACCCGGCCAACCAGCCTAATCAACGGCAAAGCCGAATATCTAAGGCGCGAAGGTAATGCTCTGTATTTGGTGGGATCAGATGGGTTTGCTGTATTATGAGTTGCTAAAACCGGGTGAAACCATCAATGGACAACGCTACCGAACACAATTAATCCGTTTGAAGAGAACAGTAGCCGAAAAACGCCCGGAATATGCGACCAGACACGAGGCAATAATTTTCCATCATGACAACGCTCGGCCCCACGTTGCTATTCCGGTTAAGAATTATTTGGAAAACAGTGGATGGGAAGTCTTACCCCACCCGCCTTATAGCCCAGACCTTGCTCCTTCCGAACCACTGAAATACGGTTCACATCAGAGCAGAATATCAAAAATTGGTTTGAATCATTCTTGGCTTCTTTTGGGATGGGATCCACAAATTGCCAGAAAGATGGGAAAAAGTCATAGCTTCAGATGGGCAATACTTTGAATACTACTATTGTACATGTTTTTTTTATAAATAAACGTTCATATTTTGAAAAAAACCGCACTTAATTAATTATTACCCAATACTAAGGTCAGCCTTCTGCTGAACCAGCTCTTTCACTCGTGTGGGAATAGCCAGACTTCTGCTGAACAAGCAAATTATATATAATAACGTTCTGACCGATTAGAGATTGGAAACTACACTCGTGCAGTAAAGTTAACCTTCTGCTGAATCATCTATTCACACTCGTCTGAATAGCCAGCCTTCTGCCTCAGAAAGTAAGTCGTACTAGATACCAGTTTTCATAGATATAATACAATATATACATATCAACATGTAAAAATATTGTTTTAAAGAAAAATTAATAAAAATTGTAACAAAAAAAAAATAAATAAATAAATGGGAGCGACTATGGGCAAACAACAATCTAAAAATGGCATAGAAAATCACTTTAAAAAAACATACTCACATACATTCAAGAGCTACGAATGATTACGAATGACCGTAAAGTGAAGTTGATTGAGATAGCTGAGGCTCTGAAGATATCAAAAGAGCGTGTTGGATATATCGTACACGAATATTTAGGCATGCGAAAGGTCTGTTCAAAGTGGGTGCTGCGTTTGCTCACAGTCGACCAAAAACAACAACGTGTTGATGATTCAGAGGAGTGTTTAAAACTGTTTAACCGCAATAAAGCCAAATGAAATGAATGAGTGAATGAAACTTGGCTCCATCACTTTACACCTGAGTCAAGTCGGCAGTCAGCTGAGTGACGAGCAGGCGACGAACCTCGTCAAAAACGACCAAAAACTTAACAGTCGGCTGGCAAGGTTATGGCATCCGTATTTTGGGATACACATGGAATAATTTTCATCAATTATTTCCAAAAGGGGCAGACTATCAACAGCGACTATTACATTGCGTTGTTGGAGCGTTTGAAGGACGAAATCGCAGAAAAATGGCCGCATTTGAAGAAAAAGAAAGTGCTGTTTCATCAAGACAATGCACCGTGTCACAAACGATGGCAAAATTGAATGAATTCGGCTACAAATTGCTTCCCCAACCACCGTATTCCCCAGATTTGGCCCTCGGCGACTATTTCCTGTTCGCAGACCTCAAAAGAATGCTCGCCGGAAAGAAATTTAAGACCGATGAAGAAGTAATCGCCGAAACAGAGGCCTATTTTGAGGCTAAACCGAAATCGTACTACAAAACTGGTATCGAAAGATTGAAAAAACGTTTCAATTAGTGTATCGCTCTTGAAGGCAACTATATTAATAAATAAAGTTGAATTTTGCAAAAATTTTGTGTTTTACTATAAAACGGCACTGACTTTTCAGCCCGTGTGTTAAATACAACAAATGAAAATGTACTGATACATAATCTTATATTAAGAACGGAAAGATTAAATGACTATGAAGTACAAACTATCAACACAAAAGCCAATCCAAAGACATAAAATTACAGAACTGTCCAAAATTTTCACAGACTTCTTAAAGTCTAATTTACACAAACTTCGCTCGGAGTACATTGATATATTTGCACTCGAAACAGATAAAATAACTGTTAATAATTTTTATAAACAAAAACTTCGCTTAAGAACCAACGAGCCAACATATATTAAAAATTCTAGAATATCGCACACACATAAACATGAGATTAGAAAACAAGTTGACAAATTATTACGAGACGTTATAGTCGAACCATTTGCATCATAGTATAACAGTCCAATACTTTTCGTACCTAAAAAACCTTAACCAGACAGTAATCAAAAACGATGGAGATTAGTGGTCGATTATAGAGGTATAAACAAAAAAATAATTGCAGATTAAGTTCCCCAATTTAGATCCATCACAATCATTCCTATTTATGGATGATTTAGTTGTATTGGGCCCTTCTGAAAGTCACATTTTAAAAAAATTAACAGATGTATTCGAAACGTATCGAAAAAAAAAATCTAAAATTACATCCTGACAAGTGCTCATTCTTTAGTCATCCTAGCAAATACGCCTGCGGAACTATGATTAGCCAAGAGCTCAACGGATACCACCTTACAGTGGCGTACTTGTACAACTTGTTGCTATTCATTGGGCAATTAAGCAATACAGAACTTATATATATGGCACTAAGTTCTTAGTCAGAAGTAATCACAGACCACTATTGTATCTATTTGCAATGGAAAACCCGTCTTCAAGATTGACATGAATGAGACTAGATCTCGAAGAATATGATTTTACTGTAGAGTAATTGCGGGGAAAAGAAAATCATGCTACAGACGCATTGTCGCGCATTGATTTGAAAGGAATACAAAAATAAAAGATTCAACCAACAAAATATTAAAAATAACAACCAGGCTCCAATCTAAGAAAAATAAAGTAAAACTGAAAACCGAAAACACAGAAAAGTCATCAGATAAAATAAAAATATACGAAGCGTTTAGTAGCAGAAATAAGAAAAACACCGCCAGGCTAGCAATTAATGGCGAATATTTAGAAATAATAAAGAATAAAAATGTGACCACTAAAGAAATAAATTACCTCATCACTAATGTAAAAATTGACTTGTATCGATTATTTCCACTGCTTGAAAAAAAAAGTGATAATGGATTAATAAAGCCGCGGCAGTCACTAGGTATTTAAAAAGATCCGGATAAATGAATATAAAAAAAAGTAACAGAGTCCTGAAAAACATAAGAATTGCACTGACATCAGTAATAATAATAAAAATTAGAAATGATGACGAAAGAACACAGATTATACAGAAGTACCATGAGGATCCAATCTGGGGTGGCCACTCAGGGATTACACGTACATTAAAAAAGATACGACAGAAATATCATTGGAAAAACATAGAAAGAGATGTTATAAAATACATTAAAAGATGTGACAAATGTCGAAGAAACAAATCACTGAAAGACATAAAAGAAGCAATGATAATAACTGCTGATACACCAGCAACTGCAATTAACGTGGTGCTAATATATACCATTGGGCCATTACCAAGAACAGAAAATGGCAATGCGTACACAGTCACAATAATATGTGATTTAAAAAAAAAAAAATATAGTGTATCAATACCAATAAACTAATAAACCTGCAAAAACAATTGCGAAATCAATCTTTGACCATTTCATACTAATTTACGGTCCCATGAAAAAAATTATCACTGATATGGGCACCGAGTATAAAAACGAACTTTTTGACGAAATCTGTAAACTGTTGAAAATATACCTCAACGGCATATCATTATTAAACATTAAGGACTGTTAAAAGAAACCACAGAACATTCAATGAATGCGTTCGATCATACCTTTCAGTAAAAAAAACCGACTGGGACGAGTGGCTAATATACTTAACGTATTGCTACAATACAAAGCCATCAATGGCGCATGACTATTGCCCATTCGAATGAGTGTTTGGTACATCACCAAGTACTCACGACTTTCTCTTTAATGCACAAATAGATCCCATTTACAATGTCGATGCGTACTAAAGTCAAGTTTAAATTACAATCGGCTCATAAAAGAGCTATGGATATAATAAAAAGGAAGGAGGATAAGGGAAAAGCCTTATACGATAGACATTGTAAAAGCTTAGACATAGAAATAGCAGATTTAGTTTTAATAAAACAGGTAGGACATAAATTAGATAATATCTATAAGGGACCATTTAAGGTAGTAAACATAGAAATTTGGAAAAACTTACTTTTAAAGGACGATAATGACAAGACCACAATTGTGCACAAAGACTGACTAAGGCGCTACGACACCGAATAAAAATATAAAAACATGAAAAAAAATTAAACTAAACTAGTTAATATATTATTATCATTAAATGTTAAAAAATGTTATTTCACCATTATTAAATATGAAAAATAAAATACAAAATTTCAAAAAATTAAGAATATCTGCTGAACCAGCTATTCACACTCGTGTGGTCAGCTAGCGACACTGTGGCATATGAAAGATAACCAGAGTAATAAAAAAACTTTAGAGAAAACTAGTCGAATTTTAATCAATACAATAAAACATTACAGTAGCCTTATTCTCCAAGCGGGAACCGAATTTGATATTGAAGTGTGTCATGTGTTTCCGAAACGCGTTGAATGATTATGTTACGTCTATCTAATTTGATACAAACCATTACAACTGTTACATCACCTATCACCAGTGTATGGAATAAACTTTCGCGTTTACCAGAAAGCGTGTTATCTGCTCTTATTACAACAGTATATTCATCTGGTGCATTTTGATCTATGACAGTTTTGGATAGGCGACTACTAGAAGTTTGAAATGAATTCGCCTCATCACTAACTGCGCAACGCTGTTCGACTTATATATGTTCGTTGTAAGTAGAAAATATTTGCAAAAACTTTACCTCTTGATCTTTTACAGGAAACAACGAACCAACAACAACAAATATTTTGCAAGAAATGTTTTGAAATTGAAGAGGTACCAGTAAGATCATTTACATGCGGTGGCAAAACAAGTTTACTTTTCGAAAAACACATTTAAAGATATTCAGCAGCTCTAGAGTTTGAAGCTCTATTGCGGTTTTGTTAAAGTCCAGATTCATGTTTTTCCTCTACTTCAACAGCTCCCTTTTCCCCTACTTCTTTTGATGATTTTCTTCCAACTGATGTTTTTTGGTGATATATTATAACCTGAAAACATATTTATTGATGACGAAATTCTGCCAATCATTTATAGTTTAATTAATCCTCGTTTGTTTAATTTGCCGCCTTAGCTACGATATGCTCTAACTTTCTGTTACTTTTCATGTCAAGAATTTAATAGTTTTTAAACTCTTCGGACTATGCGAACCGTTTTACAAAAAATCGTAAGTCAGTCCATTAATATTTTAGTCCATACGAAACATACAAATATATAATAATTCAGCTTTTATATAAATAGATGTAGAAATAAGGGTGTTACCAATGTACAATGTACGCAGTTCTGGACTACAACAGCGCCGTAGCGCAACAAACATACAACAATAAAGTTAGTTCATAATCGAACGTTATCTAACATATACGTCGTATTATAATTCCTACATATTTTGGGGGCTCAACTGAGGCTTTAAAGTAGATAAATTCGAAACAAGTGGAAAAAATTGATTTAAGAAAAATTAAAAACAGTAAATAAAAATAAGTTGATTAAAGTCGAAAATTTGCAGCAAAAACTCGTTAAAATGCAAACACAATTAGCGGCATTGAAACAACAACAACAGCGAACGCTTGCGCACACAATCAAGCAGCCAGCGACATCATCATTCTCATTTCGTGACATCGAACTGGTGCTAAATTCCTTCACAGGCGTTGGCAGTTATCGAATTGAAACGTAGATCGAAGAGTTTGAAGGTTTTGCGGACATGTTCAAGTGTTCATGTAATTACGCCGAACGGGTAATGAAAGATTCGGCTTAATAATTTTTACGATCTGTGCAAGTTTAATCATACGAAGAATTGAAGAGAGAACTGAAAGAAGAATTTGGAAGAAGACACAAAGAAAATACGGCAAATTGGCGTCAATAACCGAATCAAAGAAAAATCCGTTATTCAATACATCATCGACGACATCGACGGCATCGACGGCATCGACGGCATCGACGGCATCGACGGCATCGACGGCATCGACGGCATCGACGGCAATTTGAACAATTGAAAGTCGAGAAGAAATTCGAAAACACAGCAAAAAATTTCAGTGGAGCAGGCGGTTTAAATTTTAAAGCCGTTAATTATTTTGACGGTGATCTTATAATCGACGACCACAAGTTTACGTCCAGAATTTACATCATAAAAAACTACGAAATACCAACAGATTTACTGATCGGAAATGAATTGCTGTTCGAAGTGAATTTAACAGTGGAAAAACGCAATATTTCGTTAAAAGGCGTCGAAAGTTAAGCAGAAAAAGAAGTAAAACAAAAGGTGAAAGCAGTGATTTGCCAGTCGAAATAAGAAACATGATCGAAAATTACAAGCCGAAGAAACCAAAAGTTGATCCAAGCGTGGAAATGAAAGAACAGTTGACAGATGAATATCCGGTGTATCAGCCATTACGAGGTTTACCGTATGCATACCTCATGTGGAAAAACATATACAGGAATGGATTAGAGACGGCATTGTGAAACCGAGAACATCACCATACGGATGCAATGTTTTAGTGACAATGAAAAAAGGTGTGTATCGACTACCGCCCAGTAAATAAAAAACATTCGTGATCGATACCCAGCACCAAACATTGAAGATATTTTGGAATCATTGAAAGACACAAAAGTGTTGAGTAAAATCTATTTGAAAAACGCATATTTTCACATTCTAATCGAAGAAGAAAAATTTAGAAATCAATTGGAAAAAGTGCAAATTTTTGAAAAAAATCTATCAAAGTTCTCGGCCATATCATTGAAAACGGGTGTATCAAACCATCACCGAATAAAATTGAAACAGTTCAAAAATTCAAAAAACCAAAATAGTTGAAGCAGATCCAGTAATTTTTTGGACTAACAGCTGCTTTGTGAAAGTTTATCAAAGGCTATTCGATCATCACAAAGCCATAGACTGATATAACATCAAAATACGTTGAATTCAAGTTTGGAAAAGATCAGAAAGCAGCATTCCAGATGTTGAAAAATTCGCACGCCGAAGATCCAGTGTTGAAAATTTACGACGAAAAAGCTGAAACTCAAATAGTCACTGACGCATGCAAAACGAGACTAGAAGCAATTTTGATGCAGCCGAACGACGTCAACGAGTTTCATCCAGTTTACTACAATACATGTCAGAGAAAACCCGTTGAGTTGAAGAAAAATATGTCAGCTATACGAGGGCGGTCCCAGAAGTACCCGGCCCGACTAAGACATGGAGGTGGTTCTTTGAAAATAGCACTGTATTGGAAAGTACGCAGTCTATAAAGCATATGTTTCAAGTTTGAAAGCGCCACGTTATTTAGTATTTGTTTAGCAGCCATCAAAAGTGAACGTTGTCAGTGAATTTGTGAAAATGGAGAAAATTGGTCATCGTTATGTGATACGATACTTTTATTTAAAGGCTTCAGAAAAACCAATATAAAAGCTGAACTGGATTCTACTCTGGGTGAGTATGCTCCTTCGTTTACAACAGTAAAATTTTGGGTTGCAGAGTTTAGACGAGGCCGTACAAGCTGCCAAGACGAGCATCGCAGTAGTTGACCAAATGAGGTGACGACTCCAGAAATGGTGAAGAAAATCCACAAAGCGGTACTGGATGATCGTCAATTGAAAGTGCGTGAGCTAGCAGACATTGTAGGCATTTCAAAAAGTGCGGTACATCACAAATTATTTGAAAATTTGGGCACGAGAAAGCTGTATGCAAAATGGGTGCCGCCTTTGCTTACACTCGAGCAAAAACAGTGTCGTGAAGATGTTTCAATTGAGTGTTTAGCAAAGTTTCACAACGAAAAGGTAGAATTTATGCGCAATTTCATAACAAGGGATGAAACTTGAAACACCACTTTACACCCGAAACAAAAGAAGAGTCAAAACAAGGGATTCAAAAGGGAGAACCGACTCCGAAGAAGTCGAAGACCGTTTCAAAGTTTGGATTGCTACCTAATGCACCCTATTCGCCAGATTTAGCCCCCTTGGATTATTTTCTGTTCCCAAACTTAAAAAAATGGCTCAGTGGTCAAAGATTTTCCAACGATGAAGAAGTGATGTCGGCAGTTAATGGCTATTTTGAGGAGCAAGACAGTTCTTTTTGTAAAAAGGGTATCGAACTTTCTGAACATCGCTGGGAAAAGTGTACAGAGCTGAAAGGCGATTATGTTGAAAAATAAATAAATTTTTTTCCAAAATTTTTGTGTTTTCTTTGTTGGACCGCCATCGTACGCTAGAAGTCTTGGCAGTAATAAAAGTCATTTAAAAGTTTCACTTGTATTTGATCGACAATAGTTTTATATTGTAATTGTCACCGATTGCGAAGCCGAAGAAAAGTACATATAAAAATGATAATGACAATTGTATCGAATGAAGATAATTTGTGCAGCAAAATCAAAGAGTTACAGAAAAAGAACGAAGAACTGAAGAAATTAGCAGCGATTTTGTAAAATCAACAACAGTTAAACGATTATTTCATTTGCAATGGAATCATCTACAAGTTTTCAAGCGGCCGTGATCGACGGAAATGAAAGTGATCAAAAACGCTCATGAAAATAGTCACTTCGCATCAAAGAATGTGTAAGAAAGCATCAAGCAGCAGTATTTAATCGAAAAGCGAAAGAAATAATACAAAAGCTGATTGACAACTGTATCCCATGAAGGTTTTTTGCACCCAATCAACAAAGGCGACAAGCCATTAGACGCATATCATGTCGATCGTATCGATCCGATAATAGTGTAAAATACATAAGCATCTCCTGGTGGTTACCGACGATTTTACAAAGACAATGCAAAAGAAGCACTCGACAAATTACAATAGACTTTTGGCAACCCGAGAAGAGTGATTACAGACAAAAGATCGGGACTCAAATCTGATGATGAAGCACAATCCCAATTTTGACAAAGTTGTCATTCGAGGATCCGACCAAATGGTACAAGCACAAACCAACTCTACACCAATCGTTGAAACAAAGAAGCATTGGAACAACACCATTCAAGTTGTTCAGGTTGATCAGCAATTACTCGAAGCGATCGAAGAAATTTTTATCCAACAATTCGAGGGCTTTTGACAAAAAGGTTAGATCGCATTTCGGTCCAAATGTAACATCAACAAGCACCAAATACATGAAGCGTTGGACAACAATCAACGATGAAAGCAATCAGAATTAATTTAATTTATTGTTAAGTGATTTTTTTCTCTTCTCATTTACTCAAGAAGTAATATTAAGTTTGTTTAGTTTTGCCGATTGTTAAGTCAAGTTTTAGGTTAACGTAGAGCAAATATTTCAATATCGTCATTCTCATTTTAGATTTTGAATATTTTTTTTTTTTTTTTGCACGTTGGACATACATTTTCATTTTACCATTTAAAGTTGAGTCATTGAAACCAAATGTAAGTCGAAATGAAAGTAGGGACTTACAGTAAGCATAAAAGTTGATGAACTTCTTTTTTTTAAGTTTTTAAAAATTTGAGATATTAGCTTACATTTTTTATTTTTTGGAAGAAAAGTAAAATCGATTCAGTTAAGGCTAGGCGCGTAATCATAGCCGCTGTAGTGAATGGCAATAAGGGCACTAGTTACAATAAAAGTCGCTATTTATTAATCGTAAAAAATAAAGCACAGGGCTTTTAATGCATGCGCCTGCACTTGCAACTTATCAATCGCCGCGATTGAATTAAGCGAAAATTCAGGCGATTTCTTAGTCGCAGATGTAACTGGAAGACATAGAAAATCATAAAACTTCGCGCACTGGTGATTATTGAGTCGCGGTTCTTTATGTTATATGTTTGCACGTATTGTTGTTTACTGAGCATTTGAATTAAATTTGAAAAAAAAAATAACAACTCAATTTTTTGAAATGAACATCTGTCAAATAACTGTATATTAGATACGTAGGTTTTGATAGTAGAACTAGAAAAGCATCCAATCATTTTTGATAGGAAGTCCAAAAGATATTTTAAAAAAAAAAATGTTTTAAGAAGTTTGTGCTGCAATACTCACCAATTGAACACAACTTTCAGCCAAAGAGAAAATCGTAAAAGGTAAGTAATAAATACGAGTACATAATGTGGAAGCACATTTTTTATATACAGTGCACCTTTAGTTAAGGTTTTTATAATTAAGATGTTATTGTATTGCCAAGGTAAAATAACCTGTGGATTTACGAAGTAGTTAGTTAAATAATCCTTTGTATAAAGGCCACATTTATTAGGTCGGGTTCCCATTGACTGTGTGCAGACAAAGTGTGCATTCGTTAGATTCATCTTCAAACGCCATCTTTTTTCCTAAAAAAATTGTGAAAAACACAGGATGCTTTGACTATTTCGTTGGCAAAGTCTAAATGAATGTCGAGCGGTCTATGAAAAATTCTCCATTTGTTAGCCATAATTCCAAATATACACTTGACCATGTGACGAGCACTTGTAAGTCTATAGTTAAACACTCTTTGCTTTACAGATAGATTCCTTCTCGGGTATTTTTTGTAAAAGGCGTGTGTGGACTGTAGTAAAAAGTTTTATTTTATGGATGTTATATGTAAATTAATTCAATGTTTAAATGAATGTCTGCTACTTATCCTTCCTCTTATCCTTTTGCCACGTGCTGACAAAAGCGTTGAGTGAATGTGTATTTTTGTGTTTGATTGCGACGATGAGGATGAATGTTTGTATGTTTAATTGCGATGTATAAATAGGCAAGAACTTATTACTCTTTAACACGCTACAAATTTATTTCAATAAAAAAATAATTTGGTTTATACAATGACTTTGCCGGACCAACCGATCTCGTTGGCAATTTGAGAACGCATGCCAATAAAAAAGAGTTTACAAATTCTGCTCAGATATTAAACGATTATTGGTATATTCATAAGAGAAACACAATAGAAATGAACAAAGAGTGGAAATAACAACAATATACAATTCTATAGTACATTGAGTGGATTTTAAAATGAACAAAAATCGATTTATATCAAAAACATTTCTTAACATTAGGTAAAGGTGCAACCTTTGTTACTGGTCGAGTGTAATCTCCAATGCTAGTGCGGACCTTCACAACTCTACATAAATTGTTTGCTCCTGGATGCAATTCGATAGTTCGCCCCAAAATTCATTTGGCTGGTGGAAGGTTTGGCTCCTTTAAACGTACAACGTCGTCGATCATAAAAGCAACAATACGAACCGGTTTAAGCCAACCTAAATGGTTGAGTAAAACAGTTTCAAATACATTTATTGACGTAATGTTTGAAATAATTGCGTTGGATTTTGATATTATTCTTTCTTCAAGTTGAATAGACTCTATTTTCTCCTAATCATACGTTGATCGTTTCCATAGATCGTTCTTTTCTCACAGCCAATGTGGGAAATATGAGTATCTGCTAGTGTAGATGGCAGCATTTCGTACGTAGCTGCATCCGCAGGATTTGACGCCGATCGAACATGATTCCAGTGATTCACTGGAATTGAGCTGAGGATCTCTGATATCGTGTTTCCAATAAAGACAGACCATTTCTTGGGCGAAGCTGAAAGCCAATGAAGCACTATAGAAGAGTCCGTCCACGCAAAAATTTTAACGTCTGATTCTTGCAACGATGTTCTTATTTTGTTCTTACTGTCCCATTCCTGGCCATTCCTTCACGCACACAAAATTTTTTAAAACTGTTTCCTCTCTCCATGACTCTGTCTTTCTTCAAGAAGACTTTGATCGGTTTTCAATCTGGTGCCTCAAAAACTGCACAGGACTTAATATAGCCAAATGTCAATTTATAACCTTCTCACGTAAACTCAACCCGTCTCCTCCTCGACTTTATTTTCTCCATGGTCAATCAATTACACTTGTTCAGTTTTTTCAAGACCTTGGCATATTATTCGACTGTGAGCTTAATTTCCGTTCGCATATCGAAAAAATGATCCTCAAAGCCAATTCATTACTTGGCTTTATTTAACGGTGGTCCAAGGAATTTTCCAACCCGGATGTAACCAAATCTCTCTATATTACCTTTGTAATGAAAGTCAAGCTCGGTCCCCTTTTCACCGGGTTAATTTTTCCCAAATCGAGGGTATTCAACGTCGATTCTTCCGATTTGCTCTCCATGGTCTGCAGCGGAACGACCCTTTAATCTTGCCTCCCTATCAGGACCGCCTCAAACTTCTAAATATTAATTCTTTAGAAGAACGTAGGAATACTGCTCACATTCTTTTCATCCATCGACTTCTCTCAGGTTCCATCGACTGTGCATCCATTTTGAACTCCATTTCCTTCAATATCAATGCACACAATCTACTTTGTCCTCGTCTCTTCTATCTACCGGTCCACCGCACCTCTCATGGCTCCAACGAACCAATCTTCCCAATGTTCCGAAAGGTCAACTCAAACCTCTCCCTTTTTGATTTCCACCTGAGCACTCTTCATCCCAAACAAGATCTCCTCCATCACACCTTGGTCCCTAGCTCTTAAGTCTTTCTGTTAGTTTTTAAGTTAGATTAAGCTTGTATTAAGCCAATAAATTGGGGCCTCAGCCCCCACCAAAATTAAAAATTAAATTAACATTTCTGGTTTGTATTTGATAAAATTTACATGAGCCAGTGCCAAGCCAACAAAATGACTAGTTTTGAAATATAGGACGATCAATCCCAAGATCTAATCGTTCGGGTTTTAAGAACTTATAGAAATATTTGGTACCTATTATGTTAGGTACCAAATTCATGATATCAGGAACATTGAAGTACGGATCATTGAATTATGGATCTTCAAATAACACAGAATTGTTGGGAATGTCGAACTGTTTGATATCTACTTTGCATTATGAGACCTAACTAGTTACGTGGTAAATTGCGTGAAATTTGATATCATTACTGAATGTTAATGTACGAGAGTGAACAAATATGTCAAATTTCTTTGTAACAGACTGTGAAAACTGACCAATTCCTTACATCGAGAATGAATCAATAGTAGGTAATCCTAATTTCGGGATAAGTGATTTTGTTACAAAGTTAGATTAAGAAGCAGAGTCCAATAAGGCACGATGAGGATGTGGTGAACTTTGATTATCGTATAGTACAACCGGAGTAATTAGAAATACCATACGTGAGCTCATGAAAGTGTACTACTAGTAGATAGTGTACTACTTACCATTATTGGGTCGAAGTTATTCTCGTTCACAGCATTCGCATGAGAGCTGGTCGAATCAATTCCGTTAATAATATATGTATGATGTTGCGAGAAACACAAAACACACAAAATTGTGTTTTTCCGCTGCTGTACTTGCAATTTTGTAATCTACACACGGTTATGGTATGCGACTCCCTGACATAATTAAGGCATTTATTGAATTTTGCGTATTTTATGCGTTCTTCGATCATCGAGGACAGAAACTTTGAGCAATGAAATATGCAATGCGATTCCGGGCAGCCCATTTTGCATTTGTTTGGTTGTTTAACAAATTTTTTGAAACAAATGGTTTTTTTACTATGCACAGTCTTGCGAGGTAGATGCTTTGAAAGAATGATATCTTTCAGTATTAAGGTAATGGCAGAATTCTCAAGTGTAAGAAATGCAGAACAAAAAAACAAAAGTGCATAAGTAAAAACATTAATACGAAGATGTTTCTTTAGCCCACGCTTTATTGCAACTGTCCTAACATATCATTTGAGACTTACTGTATACCTATTCTTTAGATAGAAACAGTGATATCGTTCGATAAATGGCTATTTGCATAAGATATTCGGTTATCGTATTAAATAAGTGAAAATGCAGGTGCACGAATCTAGGGTGTAAATCGGTTTATTTTATATTCGAATGATCGCATAGTAGATTACCTACACAAGTTAAACAATATTTTTCCAAAACGAGAAGAAAGATTGCATTATTAGTTGTAATCATTGTATCCGTTTTCGTGCGCACATAGCCCATTGTTTTTGCAATGCTATGATAACCAACCACGGATCGCGTGTTTCTGTTTTCAATAATTTTGAACTCATTACCACTTTATCCGACGAATTGCAATTGCGTTTTAATTAGGTTTTGTTGGGGTGTGTAGGGTAAAAATAATAGGGATCGAAAAATGCGGTTTCAAATAAAATACGTCCTTTCGGCTTGAAGTTACAGAAAAAAGAAATAATTTATTCTATCGGAAATAACATCCAGTTTTAGCTTTAAAGTATCATACAATACATATACATTTAGGTTAAGGTTTAAGCTTAGTTTCAATAAATATTAATTATCTAAACTTAAATGATATTGTATATCCGAACAGGTTTCTTGATATACGGTTGATCTAACAATCGTTATATTTCATTTAATACTACGTAGATTTTTTTCCGATGGCGCTGTTTCAATTCATTAGACGTTTCATGGAAATTTGCATCTGATACCGATGTGTGTTTCAACAATCCTTCGGTCTTCTCTTTTACGAGTGTCTTCATATATTCAAACTTTTCGATCTTTAATAAGCTATCGTTTTCTTTTACTAAACTGACGTTAAACCATGAAAGCAAATCAAATCTTCGGGTTCTCTAAACGAGCATAGAATATGTAACGCGGGTAATTTATGATATGCAAGGCCGAGTCATTAAACTGTTTGAGAATTCTATTTTGTTGTTCTAGGATCCGAGAAAACTGATTGTTTGATTCCGGGATTGTACTTTAGAAGTCAGTTTCTTGCTGAAGATGACGTGAAATGTGCAGGGTTAAGTACTTTTAATCGCGTTAACAGATACGTTTCCAATTCAAAAAGTTTATTTATTTATCAAGGGAACGATACAAATTAATTTGTAGGGTCCGGGATTTAACGCCGGGGTACTATGCCAATGTGGTTCGTTTTGTCAACAGCACACGGAGTAACGAGTTCCCACGTGGTTCCCCACCTACGTACTTACCTACCGTTTAGAATCTAAATTTTCTTCGTGGGAAAAATCATCTGTAACCGTAGGGTTTTCTTCTGTGCTAACTATTTGTAATTGGATGTCGTTGTATTTTTTCTTACTGTTCGCAATTTCAAGGACGTTTGGCGGGGTGAAAGCTGAGTGTAAAGCGTCTGGGACCTACATATTTGTAATCAGGAAGACGTGTACAATATTTTGTTGTGACCAACATATGGTTATATTGGAAAACAAAACAGGATATTTCAAGGATGTCTGGTGGGGTGAAAGCTGAAAGTAAAGCGTCTGGGACCTACATATTTGTAATCAGGGTATTTTTTCTGATTTTTTGGTGTATCACTCATGTGGTTATAATTTAAAATTGATTTTATGCATCTTTTAGGGCCGTCTGGCGGGGTGAAAGTTGAAAGCAAAACGTCTGGGACCTAGATATTCGTAATCAAAAAAATTTTCTGATTTTTTAACGTAGCGCTTGTGTGGTTATACCTCTGACACCAAAAGTGATTTTTTCCGTCTTTGAGGGGTGTTTGGTAAGGGGAAAGCTGAAAGCAAAACGTCTGTGACCTAGGTATTCGAAATCAGTGCATTATTCTCTACTTTTTATATATTGATTCAAGTGGTTATACTCCCGACACAAAAATCGAAAAAGGTTCCCACTAGATCAACGAAATCAAGCAGCGTTGGGGGCGGTAAGTACGTAGGTGGGTGACCACATGGGAACTCAGCACTCCGCGTGCTGCTGACAAAACGCGCCACATGGGCATAGTACCCCGGCGCCAAATCCCGGACCCTACAAATTAATTTGTATCGTTCCCGTGATAATAATAATAATAAAAATCGAAAAAATTACAATTTTTAACCCCTCACCCTCAGCCACGGCTGAAAAAAAAACTGCCAGACGGTGGAATTAGATATCACTGCGCTAATACCTACACATGCATGTACATATATTTTGGTTATACCTCCACTCCAAAATTTGCTGTCGGCTCTTGGTCTATATTAAATATTTGTTTCAAACTACTATTTTGTAGTGTATATTTAAATATAATAAAATTAAACATTACGTTGGTTAAAGAAACAAACAAAAAAATCGGTGCGATATTATCTCTTTTTTTTCCTTGCACCGTTAACACGGCAGCTCTTCTAGAACCGTCGGAAGTTGCGTTTTCACTTGGTGTTGTTTGTTCTTCTTCTTTTTTTTTTATATTTTAATAAAACAAAGCAGGCCAAAATTACTTTTGGTGCATTTTGTGCGGAAATTCATTATAAAGAGTCATTATAAAAGGAGTAATCGCATAACCCTCATCAACAATGAGGACAAACGTAAGATTATTAAGAAGTAGCCGGAAAATATCCGAATTTTTAAATATTCTGGAGTAATGGACAGAGCCGGGCCATGAGGCATCAACGCTGGTAAACTTGTCAGCCCCATTGCATGTCGCTTGCACGTTAATTGAATGAATACCTAGAAGTAGATCACAACATGATTTTGTAAACAAACATTCACACTTTGTATGAGTCTCTCACTTTACACTTACCATTTCGGTTTGTATACTCTCCACGTGCGTACAGTCTATTGCTCCCATACATGACGGAAATTTGTTTTTAAGCTGCCATAAGTACTTTTCAGAGTCATTGTTCTCCGCACTCATAGGAAATTTGATCAAGTATTGGCTGACTATTTTTACAGCAAATTCACTAACTATTCTGGAAACGCTGGATTGGCTTATTATAAATATTATATAAATTATTTATTTTCCCTCCCCGAAAATCCTGATTATCTTGGAGTAAGAGTACTGTTGTTCAATTTACTTAGACCGAATTAAATCTATAAAAACTTTGGAAGTCGTGATTTCGCGCAGAGACACAGAGAACACTTAAGTATGCAGACATTTCACAAAATGTGAAATTTCTAGTCTTGACTTCTTATGAGCTTAACCGCTTTATTCTGAGACATTGCTATGTTTTCTGCATACAAGAGATCAAAGCATGAGAACTGTCTCAACCGTTTAGATAAATCTCAGTTTCTGAGATGTGTCTCATTTTCTTTTTTCATACGAACCCAAGCAAAAGCTCCGAAAAGTGAGACTTGAGTCTGAGCGAATATGTAACATACTAATTTACTTTTTATAGAGAAATCATTTGTTTATATAGACGATAACAATATATTTATCTCTGACACCCTTATATTTGAAGGACACTTCTATTAATTTCTAATGTTTGATGCAATTTAACCTGTTAACACATGGTTGATCCTATTTTTAATCTTGTTAATTATTAACAGACTCATTTTGTCTTACACTTGCTTCGAGAATATCACCGCCAAATACCAGGGACGACATTACCCACTGCATTGTCTTCATTTGTACGAGTATGATAGCAACGCTAACACACTTTTTAAGAAACCGCAATAATTGCCGCATTGATAATTGAGTTATCTGTGTAGAAGTGTATCTGCATGTATCCATGAAAAATGACCAAAAATTTAACCGCACCAAGGAACCGCTCGTTTCTCAAATGGTTAATTCAGTAAATAAAAGAGAACAACTAATTTTAAACTAAAGAAATTCCATTTATTCATTCTACTTACATATGTAAATTACAAGTGGTTTCGTAAAAATCGTGTGGGTTGACTGTCCTGTATCGTCCTAGGTAGTGAATAGGTATGGAGTAAGGTTGCAAGAATGTGGCAGGGCAGCCGCCTGAACACTTACTATACCCTGTTCAACAAAAATTATGGCAGAGCTTTTTTCGAACAATAATGTCTATCGCTCAGTTTTCGTGTCAAAATACTACAAATTACCAATGAAGTGTCACTAGTTTACATTGAAATTGTTGTTGCAACTCCTTTCACAATCCAGTACAATCGCAGTGCGATAAGTCTTTCCCGAAGTCGGAGACAGAATCATAAATCGCATGTGCATTTGATATCCCCTGGATTTTCTAATAAGACCAGAGTTACCAGTTACGAGTTACAGTTTTTAATCGAAAAGAGCAATTTTGTCAAATTGTTTTATGTGGATGTTAAAATGGATTATATATTAATAAGCAAACACAAATCTTAAAATAATTATATAACTATTATACAGAATGGACTTCCATAAGGATATAAGTTAACGACTCTTATATGGTATGAAATATTCAAATAAAAATTTCCCACGAACACACTTCTTCAAATTTGCACATGTCATCCCTTCTGCAAATTCAGCATTTCAAAAAACAAACAAAAGTGCAGTATTTCACTTGACATCAGCTATCTGAAAAGCATTAGGTAATGCAATAGGTTTAAGCATAGGTTAGATAGTAAGTGCATATTTTGTAATAATCTAGTCTTAATTCAAATTCAGAGAACAGTAAATAAATAATTTTTTTATTGGCGCCCGAGCAGGGACTTACAGGAGTAAATAAAAAATAGTAGCACATGCTTAACAGGCTGTTAAAATATTGAAAAAAAAAAAAAAAAACAATTGTGGTGGCCGTCGAGTGTGTAGTGAAATAAAAGTCATCGAGGGCCCCTTAGTAGCGGGTAGCAGCTAATCACTCGCCTGCCGTAGGAAAATCAATCGTTGAACGTTAGTAGTTCCACGATTTCTCAAAAATTTTAAACCAATTTGAAGCGAAATTTAATAAAATAAGAGCAATAAATTAAATAAAAATAAACTAATCAATTTAAACCATATTTCATTAACATATTATACAACATTTATACTAAAAACATATAATATATTTAATACTTATAAGTGCAAAATTAATAACATAATATTATTATACAATCAAATACAAAAAATACTAACCTATTATATTTATAAAAAGTGCAAGACTGGAAGTGCTAAAATAAGTAATCAAATTTATAACACCCTCAACTCTCGTAATTCTAAATTCCTTTTGTTTGGAATTGACATACCCCAACAATATAATCAGACTCCCTGTCCTAAATGATCCTAAACCGAATCCCATGCCGCAAGAGCAACTCCACACAATATTAATTTCGTTTTTACTAATAAGGCTTTAGAAGCCTTAATTACAATCGTAGTAACTCGCGTTTTTCAGAACAAAGAACGACAAGAAATTCAATCACTCATGAACCTCTAGTCCGACCATTTCATGGTGTAGACCAATCTATCAATCCCGAATTTTAGTAAGACATCAATGAACTGGACAAAATACCCAATGTGGTACGTTGTTTGAAAGATTTCACTGGCCAACCAGGAGGATTCAACTCCTGGAAGAAAAGTGTTAATAGAATCCTACAACACCCAAGTACTATGGGATTCTCAATGTTATTCGAAATAAAAAAGACCAGGCCGATGTGGTATTAGAGTCATAACACATAGATCAAAAAATCGGAAACCTTGATCAGAATTCTTTCATAAAATTATAAATACAAGTTTATTCATCTAAATCCTTATTATCCCCCTTTAAGATAAACCCTATCGACTGCAACACACTTATGCCAGCGCTTGATCCAATCCTCCAAACATTTTTTATATACGGTTTTCGGTATGTTCATGTATGTATGTTCTCCCGATTTTTACATTACTTCCTCTCGGTTGCTGAAACGCGTTCCCCGTAGTGATTTTTTAACTCGATTTAACAGAAAGAAATCACAGAGAGCCAAATCAGGTGAATTCGGTGGCAGTTGAATGGTATTTGTTGCAATTTTCGTCAAAAAATTACAAATAATGATGGCACTGTGCGACGGTGCGTTACCATGGTGCAAAATCCAGGAGTTTTCTGCCCTCAATTCTGGTATCTTTTGGCGAATTGCTTCACGCAAACGTCTCATAACGCCTAAGTAATACTCTTCGTTTACCGTCTGGCCTTCCGGTAAAAATTCATGATGCACCCCACCGTTGTAATCCATGAAAACCGTGAGTATTGCCTTCTTTTTTGATTGAAAACGACGTGGTTTGATGAATGTGGGATCGGACTCAACCTCGAAAATCATCTCTTTTGCGACGTCAACACGGTCTCTTTTTTGCATGAAATTGAGGTCTTTTGGCACCAACTGTACTGCTATACGACGGAAACTCAAATCATTAACCAAAATGTCTACCATAGTGTCGAAATGACACTACCAACCTAACAAAAAAAAAAAAAAAAAAAAAAAAAAAAAACAGAACTCAAATCGGAACAATGGGAGCGTCACAAGGTGGTTATAGTACCCCGTTGGACTGGGAATACATAGCTCGTTATATTACGATGCATTATGCTGATAAGCTCGACTTATCTACCTTTGAATACCAGATGACACACCTTACGATCCAAGAATTCTATCATGCAGTATACGTACATAGGTTGTATGAAAATTAGTAACAAGTCACTCAATATTCTCACACAAACTTACAGAGACAAAGCTTTAGACATCATAATCAAAAGTATAAGGGGCGATCTGCCAAAACTTCTTGGCATAAGAGAGCCAACCGATTTGCCTCAAGAATTACACCTGTGTTTAAATCTTGAAAATCAAAACTATAGGACATAATATGCCATCTCACATTCTAATCAAGTTATAACTCCACTTCCTCAACGAAAAAACACACACAAAGGTCCTCTTGAAAATAAACCAAATTATCAAAATAATCAGGCTCAACAGCGTATGCCACCACGGCCTATGGCAACCAAACCTCAACAAAGACCAGTTCCAAGGGACATCAGTGTGCTAACAAGAGCTGTAGATTATATGAATAGGCACAACAAGCGCAAACGCCAGCTATACACCAGAGGAATTTCCATATAGAACCACAGGAAGCTCAGCCAAACCACCAAGGGAAACAAACTGAAGACCAGGTTCAACAAACACAAGATCGATACCAATTAATGCAATATCAAGAGGAACAGAGAAATTGTAGAACTAAATAATAATGATGCCGCTAATTATCAACATATCCTAGATTGTAAGGAAAACAAATACGACCAGTCCCTTTCACAACATATTGAATTAATTGGTAATCCAAATGAAAATGACATCTAACAAGAACCCATCGATTTCACAGATATTCATTCAAGAACTAAATTCAGTCGGGTTTAGTTTTAAGACCCATACCCAATACACAACCTTTATGCAGAATCTCTATAGACTGTAACATTAAAATAAGTCTCCATACTGTCGTTAATTTGTTCGGTCTCAAAGACACGAATATCAAATTCTTTCTATCAACTGCTCTAAAGTTCTTCCATAATATCCTGGGAAACGATATTTTGAAAGAACTTCCCTCAATAATTCACACTAATCGTGAGTACATGATCATAAAAAATAAAGTAAAGATCAGAATAAAACACCGCACCTTAACATAATAGAGTTAAAAAAATAGATTTGAAAACAGATCACATGAACTTCCAGCAAAAAAAAAAAACAAATCAATTAGTAGGTTCAAGAATTTCCAAACCTTTTTACAGAACCCGATGAGAGGCTACCTTTCACTACCACCGTGAAAGGTGTAATTCGTTCCTCTGCGGAAATACCAATATACCCAAAGTTCTATTCATATCCCATGGCCTTGAGAGAAGAAGTACAAAACAAAATTAGCGGGGAGAATTGAATTGATAACGGTATATTGTAGAGGGGTTTAAAACTAGTCGTCTATCTCGCCCCGTTTAGGAGTTAGCCGCAATTTTAGAAAAAAATGACTTAAAATGGGATAGAAATTATTAAAAAAAAAAACGGCAACATTTACAATAAAGTACTATACAGGATTTGAAAGCCTAAAATTTGCTCTTTAATATAAAATTTACATCAAATTATTCGTGTGAACAGTTTTTGAATAATTACATTTTTGGTAAAAAATCAAAAAATTTTTTTTTTTAAATCAATATTATTCAAAATTGTGAGTTGATGTGACCAATTTTTTGTATTAATGCGCATATCAATTCTGAATCGAACACAAAAAACCGGATGGCTTTATATCTTCTAGTTTTTGAGAAAATTGAAAATTACTAAAACCATTTTTTATAAGACTTTTTTTTTGGTATTTATGGTGATCTCACTTTGAGGATTAATATTGATGATAGAGTCATATTTATAAGTAAAGTATAGCAAATTATTTAATGTGACCCAGAATGCACCATGGGGAGGTAGATTTGCATTGCATTCCGCGTCCCAGTCAGTCAGTTTGTGAGTAAGTTAGGTGTTAGTTAAGAGCAGCTAATTAAATGTTCAATGTACGAGTACATATTAAAAAGGTATGTAAGTTTCGTCAATGAAGTCATCGTCCGTACTGGTGTCAATGTCCAGTTCGTTGAGTTCGTCGATGATGGTGAAGAGCCGAGGTTGTTTTGGTGGTAAAATACCTTCTAATTGCTCATTGTGAACGGTCGGAGGGTCGAAGTCCTTCAGTTGCAAACCCACACTTTCTTTACCTTTGACAAAACCAGGGTACCATTTTTTTACGTCACTTAAAAATTCTGTGACTTGGGAGTCCATGTCGTCCTTATAATTTTTTTCAAGACAGTATTTCCGTTAAAAGAAAAGTGCCATATATTGGTAAAGGTAAAGGTGTTGCGTTGTATTGCGACATAAAATTTTTTCAGAAGCTTGTTGTGATTCTCAAGATCATTTATAGTATTGGTTGCATCGGTCTTGTCAAAATATTCGCCTTTGCTATGGTTTATAATTTCATGAGTCGTAGAAGTAGGGAACTTTTCTCAATACCTATGTATTGGCGTGCGCTGTCGGTACAAATACGATTGCTGTTGGGGTTAACGTTTTTATATAAGGCCACAAGTCTTCTTTACTTTTGGAGTTCACTTTAAAGAAGCGCGACCATATCTTCTTTACAAAATAACCCCAACACTACGATTTCCATTTGTTCGGTTACACGGCCTCTGTGGCATTTCCTTTTTGTAAGAAAGTTTTTCTCGCCGCCAATGTTAACATCGACATGAGATGTTATTATTTCGACTATTTCACGACAAAAGTTATAGTAATCTATTATAGTAGTTTACTAAGCTCACTTTTATTGTCGTGATGGCGCCAAGCGATCATATGCTAATTTTAAAATAATATGTAATGTAATGATATTTTTAAAAAATCCTTAGGTTATAGCTTAAGGTTTAATTAATTTATTGTCCCTGAAAAACCGTGTTCACAGGCGTTTTGATAACAAAAGCGATAATTATTGCAAGCACCTCCAAGCGAATCTCTAGCCGACATTGAGGTCCATTGAAAAATGTACCGATAGATGGGCTGATTGTATTTCTACAATTTTTGTCACCTTTTTTTTAAAGACTTTCTTTGAACATCGCCACATCCAACCGAACTTTACATATCTACACTTTTCTACCTTCATAGGTAAGTTGCAACACAGTGGGGGAATGGATGTTTTAGTGGGAATTAAACCAGGTTCTTCTAAAAATTCAATGCTTCTTTCGTTGGTCGACACCAAATCTCCGAACGAACAAAACACTGAGAAGTTATTTAGTTTAGAATGGATTAGAGGATGCTTAGCCGTCATTGCTTATTCACAAAAAATATCACTTGATTCGCGCTACGGTTGAACACAGAGTGATCTTTGTGATCAATAACTACACGCCTTATCACAAAAATAAATAACGGTATAAAAGCCAAACGTTTGTTCGGTTATATTTTTGCATCATTATCAAGTGCATTACATATTACATACGTACAAACATAGATATTTCGCAGTGTAAATAATTTGCTGCAACATTGGAACATGTGAATTTTCTATAATGCGAATTACTGAAACTTTGTTTTCAATGGGAACTTTGTAATTTTGTGATGAGTACTGTCGATGAAGAGTATTGATGACATAGGCGCCTGCCTGACGAAAAGCACATACCCCGAGCAGAGCAACGAGGTTGCGTGAGCGGGACCTGCCACCTGCGGAAAGAGAGTTGAAATCCCTAAATCCCGTGAAGCGGGTCACCCGTGTACTCTTAATTAATTAGTTTAAATAATACTCATTAACTTATTCAAAGGAAGACTACGTACATAAATTCCAAAAAACAAAACTAAAGTAGTAATTTCAATTTCAATTTCAATTTGCTCAAAAACTAGAGGACATAAAGCCATGTGGGTTTTTGTGTTCTATTCAAAATTAATACGCGCATTGAATGCAAAAAACCAATTTGGCACATTATTTCACAATTTTGAGTAATATTGTTAAAAAAAAAAAATTTGAGTTTGAATGTGAATTATTCAAAAACTCTTCGGTTTCGGGCTTTCATATCCTGTATAGTACTTTGTTGTAAGTGCTACCGTTGTTTTTAAATAATTTTTTTTCCATCTTAAGTCCCATCTTCCCATAGTAAAAAATGATAGTTTTTAACTCCTATATAAAATACCGTTATCAATTCTTGGCGCCAAAGTTATCGTACTCGTGCCAAATTAGCCAACTTCTAAGAGACGGCACTATAAGACCTTCACCATATGGATAGTGCCGAAGAAACTTGACTCATCCGGTGAAAAGAAGTAAAGAATGGTCGTTGATTATCGCAATTTGAAGACCATCACAATTTCAGTGATCCCAACCACTGAAACACTCATAAATGGCTTTAAAAATCAGTTTATAATAACAACAGGCACCACTAGCGGCTATCAGTTTAGCATCTCTTTTCCCACTTATCATAGACACACATTTATATAGCCAGAGTACATCAAATATGACCTGATTTCCCTATTCAAGAGATACCTCAATCCAAGCGTAATTAACGGATTACACACAACAGAGATAATAAGTGGGAAAATCCAACAATTATATCCCACGCATTTTAAAAATTACAAAATTCGGTTTATTCAAGCGAGGGTTGAAGATCTTCCCAACGAAGGTACACAAAATGAGGAAATCATTAAAGAACACAGAACAGCTCACCGTAATGAACAGGAAAATATAATTCAGTTGCTAGAAAACTTATATTTTCCAAAAAAGAATGACAAAATAAACAATTTAGTTAGACAGTGTACTAAATGTAAAGAACAGAAGTATGATAGACATCCCAACAAACCCGAACTTAAAGAGACTCCAATCCTTCAATATCACGGTGAGATTTTACATATAAGTATGTAGACATTTACTCACGGAGAGAGTGATCAGAGTGTTGTGGGGTGAACACACACAGAGAATTTATTGGAGAATTGTGAGCCTTTACCTGCCGTAAATCCACTTATTTTTTAATAAATTAAATAAGCAAAGTTGTAATCATTTTTTGAATCATAAGATAAAAAATCTATTAACAATTGTAAAATACCTTGTTTATGTGGTTCTAAAGTCGATCGCGCTGATGCAAAAATCCAATGTGGCTCATGTAAAGTTCTATATCACTTAAAATGTGAAAATCTGAAGCAAAGTGATTGCTATTTTATGAAAAAAAGAAATGTACCGCATATCTGTGCATCATGTACAAAGCGCAGGCGAAACTCTCTGCGCTCTCCACCAACTTTCATAATGTGGTTTCATCAGATTTTAGAAGCAACAACGCAATGCTGAATAGATTATTCTGCATCGCTCTTGCATACCACCGACATCGGTAACAACAGTCAACATAGAAGTAAGCAGCACCCCTCCTGCAGTCATCACACTTGGTTTGCTTTACAAAGAAATCAATGCTCTGAAGCTCATGAACTCCAAATCTTTGACGCTCTTTAGCACTCTACAAGATAAAAAAGAAACGCTCTTGAGATAGGTGAATACTTTACAACACATAGTACTGATATTGTTGGCATACCAACTGTCGACAAGCATAATGAATTGAATACTGTGGTAAAAGCTATTATTACTATTACTATTATTACACATGATGACATCAAATCCTGCTATACTAGAAGAATAACTACAAAGAAGCAAACACAAAACGTAAACAATAGATCTGGATCAACATCTCCACCAGCGAGAACGATGAACATTATATCTTATGTTCATTCAATAATTCGGAATGCAAGAAAAAAATACTTGTTAACAACCGCAAAAAGAAGCTGTCAACGAATTTTCTTGGTGCTGAATTTGGCAATAAGCCTGTATTCATAAATGAAAGTTTATCAACATACCTATAATAGATTATTGTTTAACAAAGCTAAGCAGATTAAGGTAGACAAACATTTTCCGTTCTTATGGGTCAGAAATGGGGTTATTTTATTAAGAAAAAGGGAAGGGGAAAATTCAAGAAGAATTTAATCTTTTGAGAATCTAGAAAAATTATCTTAAATTATGGTTAATATACAAATGAATAAAATTGAAGTTCCTTTAAATTGTAATTTAACCTTCTACCAATATGACAAAAATTTTTTTGATGTGACGCTAATGTATTGTGTAAGCAAACAACTGATTCATTATACATTAAAATATTTGAAGCATGCGCAAAAATTTTGATTTATTTTTAACACATTTGGATTTGGATTCGGATTTAATTTTAATATATCTGGATACAAATTTTACCCTAAATGTAACAATTCATATGCACCAGGTGTACTAAGGTTTTTGTATTAAATAGTTTCAATGAGAATTGTGAGATCTGTAGCCCTGATCTGATAGGGTCTGATATGATAAAAGTTTCGTGCTTTAGAGACGATAAAAAATTTGTTTTTATGTGTTTTTATAGACTTAACGAAATAATTAAGGATGTTTTTGTTGATGAGTTATCTTCCCTTCTGTCTGACGAACGCTCAAGAAATTTGTTCATTATAGGTGATATGAATATAGACATTTTACAAGAATTTGTAGTAGTGAAAAGATATCTTACGTTAATGTCTGTGACTAGGTTGGAGTCTTGTATCAATGAACCAACAAGGACTTCTGGTAGTACTCAAATTTGTATTGACCATGTTTTTGCTAGGTTGGATCTAAATACCAATTTCTCCTTAATAAATACAATATCAGACTATACAATTACTGATCAAACGTACAAAAAATGTATGTAGTGTCTGATTTTTCAACTCGAAAAACCAACTTTAATTGTCTTAATGCACGCTTGCTAAAGGAAAACTGGTTTGGTGTATACAGGGAAAGAAATCCTTCTGTTGCATTCGATATATAGAGTGATTCATTGTAAGGTTTGATTTTCAATAGGCCTTTTTTGACAGATCACGCGCGACTCTTATCAAACCGCTTTATTCCTTTTGTTCGGTATCATTTGGCAAACCATCATCGAAAGACTTATACCACAACAGCTTCGTAGTGAAGAGACTATAGCAGCTGTAGCTGAGAGAGTAGGCGAAGACCGTGACGAAACGATTCGTCGTCGTTCTCAGCACCTTGGCTTGGCATATTCGACAACTTGGCATATTTTACTTGAGGATCTCGGCCTAAAAGCGTACTTGAATTTGCTTCATATTTTCAGTGAATAGGTTCTGGAAAAACTCAATGAAAATCCAGTGTTTTATTGTGAAATTTTGTTCAGTGATGAAGCCCATTACTGGCTCAATGGATACGGGAATAAACAAAATTGCCATAGTTGGGCTGATGAACACCCCAAAGAGTATCAAGAACTACTATTACATTCATTAAAAATAACGGTATAGAATGGTTTTGGTCCATATTTCTTCAAAAATGAGGCAAATCAGAATGTTACCGTCAATGGTAGCCGTTATCGCGTCATGTTAACAGACTATGTGCTTCCTGAAATTCAAGCACATGGTCTCGGTAAGTTCCGTTTTCAACAGGACAGCACTACGTGCCATACAGCGCGTGAAACAATGGATTTTTTGAGAAATCATTTTGGTAAGTAATTAATTTCACGTTTTGCTACGGTAAAATGGCTGTCTAGACCGTGCGATATCACACCTTTGGAATTTTTTTCTCTGGAGATATGTAAAATCTCAGGTCTTCAGGAATAAGACAGCTACGATTGACGCTTTGGAAACCAACATTACTCGTGTTATCCGCGAGATACCAGTCACTATGCTCGAACGAATCGCCCAAAATTGGACCTTTCGAATGGACCACCTCAGAGGTAGTCGTGGCCAACTTTTACACGATATCGTTTTGTTCTACAGTATCAAAAAAGAGAAGAGATAAACAAGAAAGACTAAAGCCTTGGATGTCTGATTATTTATTACAGCGAATTGCAGAGAAAAATAAACAAGGGGTAAAATGCAAAAAACAACCCAGAGACACACATCTGACGAAAATATTGTCAATAATCTAATTTGTAAAGAGATAGCTTCTGAAGAAAGAAATAAGAAATCGTCAATAACTTGTTCAATAAAAATGTTAATTTTTGTTGGACCTTCTAAAATAAAGTTCTGTAGAAATGGCTAATGTCTTCAATGACTTTTTTTATTAGCGTTCCGATCATTACTCTTTCTGATGCTGGTTATGATATAGCGTCTCCTATTTTGTGTTCGGAAGATTGTCATAATAGAAAGAGTAGTCAACAAAATTGTTTTTTCTATGAACCAATCTATTCTTTTGAGTTATATAAGAGTACAATCTGTTTTAATGTTGTTGATGTCTTAGCACACATTTTCAACAAAACGGTATATTGTTCCGGATAGATTGAAGATAGCTGATATCATTCCTATAGGACAAAGTCAGGTAACTACAGGCCGATCTCTCTTCTTACGCTCTTCTCAAAATTTTTTGAGAAATTAATAAAGAGCAAAGTTGTCGCATTTCTTGAAAAATAATTACTCTTTAGCACTAACCAATACGGCTGTAGAGCAGACAAGTCAACAGAAGATGCACTTCTTAAATTCTGTTGTCAGGTGCACAATAGTTTAAATTGCAAAATAAAAACTGCTGCTCTTTTTATAGATATCACGAAAGCCGTTGATACTATTAACCACGATCTCCTATTGGTTAAATTGGAAAAATCTGGTCTCAGGGGCTTTATTCTTAATTGGTTTGCTTCATATCTCAAAGATAAGAAACAAATTGAGACGATTGGAAATTCTTTCAGTGAAATTCGAGATGTTCGGATCGGAATTCCACAGGGCTCCGTTCTTGATCTTCTATTATTTATAATCATTATTAATTCTATCTTTAACTAACAATTAAAGTGTAATCAGACTGCTTTTGCAGATGATATTGGCTGCGTATACACTTGTGGTCATAAAAACCGCACCATATCAAAATGATTGAAAAATTGTTAATAACTATGATAATAATTTTTATAATGAAATTAAATTTTTGTTGAGTACTCCGCAGTAGTATATAAGTATTTCTATCTGATTTCCATCTGTTTATTGAATGTTTGAAAAAAGATATTAACAATGAAAGAAAAACCAGTTAATTTTCTTACTTTTTTAAAATATTTTAATACAGTCATTGGTTAACAAAATCAAACGATACATTTTTTATGTATGTGTATATAAGATGTTTAGATATGCCAAAAAAATTATCAATACCGAGTTGCTCCTCCTTTGACGGTTATAACCGCTTTTATTCTAGAAGGCATCGAGTTTACTAGAAGTTCAGTAATATACCTTGAAATTTCAGTATTCCATACATGTTCCAGAACTTCATTAAGCTTTTTTTTACTCTCTGGCTTATGTTCAGCAACCTTACGTTTCATTACATGCCGCAAGTGTTCGCAAGTCTTGTCTGATAATTCCGAGGTCATCAAACGTTTATTTATTATTTTATTATTTATTTTATTATTAGTTTACTATTTAGAAAGTAGACATCTAGAAGTTGATCTATAACAATTTACTTACGGATTTGGCACGGTGGCAAGGTGCAGAGTCATCTTGAAAATCGAAAGAGGGCCCAAAATGTAAAAAGAAAAACATCCCCAAACCATCTGGCTTTGCGGAAACTTCACTGTTTTGACTATGCACTCGTCTTTGAACCTTTCACCTGCTGACCGTCATACGTACGGCAAATTGTCGGCACACAACAAATTAAATTTACTTTCATCGGACCATATCACATATCGCCAATCATCCTGCGTCCAATCTGCGTCTTTTTTTGCCCACGTCAAGCGAGCTTTTTTCATTTAGGACAGGTTTTTTCGTTGGTCGTCTTCCATATAAACATATCTCCCGTAGCCGTCGGCGTATGGTTTCGGCGCTTGGATCAACTTGATGAAATTCACTCAGCTCTGCTCTTATACGTACTGCACTTTTAAAGTGATCTTTCATGCTAATTCGTTGTAATACAATATATTGTCCGTCTTCTGGGTTGTTTTACGTTTTTGTCCCATTGTTTCCTTTCCAATGGATCCAAATATTCTTTTTTCTTCATTAGTCGTACGATAGTTGAATGACAGCATCCTATTTTAACCGCAATATCACGATAGCCTTCTTCGACTAAAGTCAATATTTGAACTTTTTCGTCCCGAGTCAGCTGATGATATTTACCAGACAATTCACTTTTTTTTACTTGTCACAGGCACAACTCAATTTAAACTGATTTTTTTGCACTGAATACGAGGCCGAACCGAAAAACCCTTACGATCTGATGTAATTAGGCATTTTTTAAGAACTCATTAGGTGGTGAGCGCAAGTGTATATTTAAATGTGTCTATACTGGATTTGATTGTTGATATTAACCATAATTTAGAAATACTAAGACATTGGTTAGGTATGCACAAGCTAGTTATTAGTGATAAAACTAAAATCATGTTTTTTAACTTACCATCACTAGACAGGCACTCTCCTAATCGTATCTTTCATTGTAGTTTTGATTGTAAGAAAATGTGTTTTAATATTAGTAGTTATGTTGCTAATTACAGTTGAATAAACTCAAATTCGAAAAGTCTGATCTGCTCTTCAAAATGTTTTTCTATTGAAAATGTTAATGCTTTTAAATATCTGAGTTTAACTATTGACAACAATATGAACTGGGGTATACACACTTCCTTACTAAAAAAATAAATTCTAAAAGCATCATATATTATGTATCACCTAAATAAACTACATATACTTCCAGAAACTTTTAGAAACAATTTATTATAGTTTGGTACAAGCTAAGTTGCAATATGTTCTCGTATGTTGGGGTGGTACTAACAGAATATCTCGGAATAATATGGAAAAAACAAATCAAAGATACTTCCGCTAAAACATCTTTATTTTTACAAAGTCTTAAAAATATTTTACTTAAGAAGTAGAAACTTATTAAATCAAAATTTAACTACAGAACGATGTCTTGCTAATTTTCCATTTCACATTACTTATCGCTTTTTACAGTTCTACACTTCAGTAGTACCCAGACTTCGAACTTCGAAGCATAAAAAAAATCTTTTCATTCAACAAAGAAATTAAAAAGTGGCTATTTAGGTTTGACTTCAATAAAATAAACAACTTAATAAAAGTAATTATGTAGCGTAGCTTTTACTTAAGAAAAATTATTTTTTTTTATCTTATGCACTAAATTTAAAAACTTAAGGTTATCAGCTCATATAATCTTAATCACCCCACAACAATTGTATTTTATCTTAAGTTATAAATTTCTTTAAATTGAGTTAAAGAAGTTTTTTTTTTTTAACTAAAGGATGTATCATATATTCCTCAATGTAAATTGATGTAATATCTATTAAGTTTATTAATATATTTTCTAATTGTGTGCTCATTGCATAAATAAATAAATGAATGAATGAATAAAAAAAAGATAAGTTCTCTAAGTATGCATAAGCAAAAATGCTTAAATCGAAGGCGGTTGAGGATTTCAAACAATCCCTACGAGAACTACTAATTTGGCATTCCCAAAATTATAGTGATAGACAATGAAAAATCTCTCAATTCTTCCTCAATTGATTTTATGGTCAATGACCAGCTCAATATAATTAATAATTTAATATAAAGTGACATTTGCCATTAGATATGTTATTTAATATAGAATGTCACTTATTATTCTCCTATTGTTAGCTGCAATATATTTTATTTTGAAATTGTTTGTAAAATGTAAAACAAGGATATTGATAAAATAAATAAACAAAATAAAATTTCCACATCTTTAAAACTCCGCCCTACGCTAGTTCAGTTAATGGGCAAGTGGAACGTTACCAATCCACATTAACAGAAATAATTCGTTATCTTTAGACCGATGACATTCAAAGAACTCTTCCCGGACTCTTAGACAAAGCAGTCTATGAGTAAAATTTTTCAGTACATTCAACTACGGGTAATCGAGGTATTTTTTGTTCGAAATGTGAGCTTAAACCCCGAAACCTACGAACAAGCTATTCAAGAACCTCTAAGTTGCAAATTAGAACCCTCAAACTAATCCACGTAATCGATTAGGAATCATATGAAAAAACTCTTCAGGATCTAGAAGTATCAATCCAACGCGATGTAGAAACCAATCATCCCATGCTCCCATTCCTTTCACTTGAAATTGATAAAATCTGATCCCACCCAGACAAGAGTTGAGAGGTCACTAAATTTTCTTGGAAGCGCATGGTTCTAGATCTAGTAGTTCTAAGATCTAAAATAAACAGCGTTTTAAAAAATGAAAATACAAAAATAATTATAAATAAATCATCTTTTGAAAGAATTAACCAAATATCGAATGTTACAAACAATATTTTAAAAATTCTAAGTCAAATGAAGTTGAAAAAAAAATGCAATTGTTACAATTATTAAGGAAGAAATAATAAACGTCGAATATGCCTTGCATTGGGCTAAGGCTGGAGTATTGCCGAAAAGCGAAATAAATGCAATAAAAGAGATCTTTGAAAAAAACCAAGTACCAAACCAAAAACCAAACCAAATAATAATTATCCCAGACTTAATGTCAGAAATTTTTAAAACAATGTGAAAAAATGATATTCGGAATAAATGAAATGTAAATGTAAATTAAATGAAATATAAATCTGTTAATAAGTAAACCAAATGTATTAGGAAACAAATTGTAGACATTAGGCTCGTTGCATCGCTTTGCTTCTTAGAAGACGGCCATCAAATTGCAGGGACATCAACAATCAGCACGACCACGGAAGAAATCTTCTCAGGAACATTATTGTTCCTAACAGTGAATCTAACAGGCACATTTCTTATTCAATACAGTAATTCAACAATTGTTGTTGTTTAACCTGGTTCTACTCTTGAGACTTATGAGGAAATTTTAAACTTGCAATCAATAAAGGAACTTCATTTCAACAACACCGAACGTATAAGGCTAATTGAAGAAGAAAACCAGACAGGTTACCTAACCAATTTTGGGGGCTAACAGATTTCTTGATACTCATCCTGGCAGTGCTTACTTGAAATAAGCTGTTAAAATGCTACAAGCGAAACACAATAAGTATTACTAGACGATAGAAGCTAAAGGAAATTCATCACCAGCCGTATTAAAGCTAAAATCCTTCATCCTAAAGTAAGTCCACCACAAGCAGACACCAGCAGGATTAACAAGATTCCGTTTTTCTGAGAATGAGAACATCCTCACTTATGGAGGGAGAAGTTAACGACACTTATGTGAAATATTCAAATAAAACTTTCCCACTCACACGCTTCTTCAAGTTTGCACACGTTGTCCGTTCTGCAAATTCAGCATTTCAACAAACAAAAAAAAGTGCAGTGTTTCACCTGACATCTGTTATCTGGGAAATATTAGGGGATGCAATAGCTCCAAGCAGAGGTTAGATAACAAATTCATATTTTGTAATAATTTAGTATTAATTCAGATTCAGTGAAATAAAGTTTTTTTTTTTTATAAAAAATAAATAAATATTTTTTTCAATAATTTCAAAAGTATTTATTTCGTATGCTCGAGATCCGCGAGTTATAACAGGAAATGTTTGGGGAAAGTGTCCTGGAAATAACATAGTTACACCTCCATATGGCGAATCCATTGATCTTAAATCCTTAATGTCCCTTAATGTTTTGCAGCTTCTAGCGACATTTTTGGAGCCATAGTATCATATATTTATTCCAGACGATTAAGGAAGTTTCCTGTAACAACTTCGCCAAATTATTAATTGCCAAAGACTCAACAGTGCGTAAATATTGCATGAAACCAAAATGACAGTAAAAAGATGCCATAATGATATTGGTGATCTAGAGACAGATGCATCAGATAGGCATTCATGTAAATGTAAATGGGGGCATTCCACTCTTTTACCACTCAATGCTGTACATATAACATATACATTTTCCAAAAATATTTTATTTTGTTATACGGTAAATACGCTTCACTCTCGCAATGATGTCATGCCGACCTGGAAGGAAATTGTTTGTTATTACCGGCCATTTAGTGTTGCATACCTACTATATGTTATTGCATCCTGTATGTTTTCATGTATATATTGCAGACTACCGGCGAGGAAATGTACAGCTTATCAATATTTGAAACATAAATATTAGCCGCTCTGTTTAAATTTTGACGTCAACTGGCCAAATTGATGGAGTGAATTGAACTTATCATGACTTGTCATCATACAAAAAGCATAAAAATTCATATAGGAAACAGTTTTTCCCACTTCAGGTTGTTTTGATATTCTGAGTAACGTTATATTGATGTTATTCTGATGTTATATTTCTTGTAACTCAGATACAATTCGCTTAAATATCTCCGCTATCGTTCACATCATATAGCTGCTTGATTGTTCATGTCAGATATAAAATAAATTTGAAGGAATTTATAGGCATTGTCTACGGGAATAAGATTTCCAGTAAAAGTAACGATAAACCCTTGCTCCACAATTTGCGTAGCACCAAATGACGTCATTAGAAACACGTAATTATACGATCGTATAGACTGATTGAATTGCTTGGATGAAGGATTTTCCATAAATATTAAAGAAAAAAGTTTCTAAGGTAGGCTAGCAACTTCTCCCAACCTAACTTTTCCGCTTAAACAAAACGTAAGGATGGACTTATGTTTGCATTTGAGTACTTTGCAATATTGGCAAACTCACCCTAGTGAGTCCGGAATTCGTGCAATGGTGGAGCGTTCGCTATCGGGTCAAACTCCATATCAGCATGTACGGCAAGCCAAAATATTACCACTGCGAGCGAAAATGTCGTAACAAAAGTCAGAATTATGCTGATTATGGGTTGGCGACATCATTGGCTCGTATTTTTTCGAAGATGAAGCTGGAGAAACAGATACGGTGAATGGAGAACATTACCGCAACATATTGACCGGCTATTTTTTTCCAAAGTTGAATGAATTGGGTCTGAACGACCTCTGATTTTAACAGGATGGTGATACCGCCAAGCATCAATCATTTGAAGAATTTGAAACCTTCAGACTTCTTTCTGTGGAGTTATCTTAAGAGTAAGGTCAATGCCCAAACATAACATCCAGATTGAAATTGCGGCCATTGACCTATTTATTCTACAAAAAGTCATCGATAATTTTGACCACACAAGCCGTTGGCTCACCCTTTAGTAGATCCTGCACAATATCTAAAAATTATTAAATGTGAGTAATTAAGTACCAGGTGTGTTCAAAAAGTAAGGTCACTGGATATTTTTATAAAAAAATATTTATTTGTTATTATAATTTATTTATTTTATTATTATTATTATTTTACTATAAATAATCATCAATATTAATATTGTCCCCTTCAAAGTAATCCGCCTCAGATAATATACAATCCTCGAAGTACTTCTAATAAGCAATTTTTGGTATAGCCTTGATCTCTTCCAGTGATGCAGTTTTTTCGGTCTTGACTCTATTGGGTGCTTCCATTGGGATAATTGGGCTTTGGTTCCGACGTCATAACCATATACCCATGATGTGTCAACAGTTATGACCCTTTTGAGCAAGTTAGGATCATTAATGACGTAATTCAAGAGCTCCTGAGTGATGCTCATGCGACAGTTCTTCTGATCAAAATTAAAAAGTTTCGTAACAAACGAGAAACGAAACAACACGAGGCGACCAATATCCCAATGACCTCAGCAACTTCTCTTACGGTAATTCGACGATTTTTCATAACAATTTTTTTTCACAGCTTCGACGTTACCATCCTTTGTTTATGTGCTAAGGCGTCCGGAGCGAGGTTCGTTATTAGCGTCTTCTCGGCCATCTTGGAAAAGCTTGTACCACTTTTAAACATTTTCTTTACTTTGAGCAGACTTACTGTATACCACTGTCAACATTTCAAGTATTTAAGAGCACTTCATTCCATTTTTTAAACAAAATTTGATGCAAATTCTTTGCTCCATTTTTCAAAATAATTGAAAGTCACCGAGCACATCAAAACACCTAACCTTTCTATGAAAAATAAACTAAGTATGCTTGAAACTGTGAATATATGTTCGGGACATGTGTACTTATACAGCAAAAAAAATCGATAATCGAATGTATTATACGTTGACCGCGAAATGACACCTTCACCTTACTTTTTGAACATACCTCGTACTTAAACGAGAGGCTTGGTTTGGCAGTGGAAACTTAATTGATTCATCCCCAATGGCTAATGACTATACTTAACTGACTGCTTAGTTTATTTGGCACACTGGCATTACAAAATAAACAGCTCGCTATGCCCAAAGTCTGATGTTTAACAACTATGATTTGCATCAAAAACTACATTAAATACTTATTCGGCGAGTTTAAAAAATGTTACTAATTTAGAACATTGGTATACACTCACATATCTTAGGTATTCGACTACGTAATCGTTCGATAATGCAAAATGTTGATTTATACTGATTGCTACTAAGTAATTCACTTTGAAAGATCACTTAATTATGAGAAGAGATCACTTTATTCAATAAACTGCATGTGCTTACTGCGAAAACGTCAAAAATTAAAATCAGTTCCAAGTCCTGCATATCAGAAAAATTGCATCCAAATTTATATAGTGACAAGATCGAGCAGTAACAATATAAGCACGAAGCAATCATGGTACCTCACGCATGAGTTATACTGTTTATAATATGCATACTCTCTCTCTCTCCCCACTGATCGTTATAGCGAAAGTTCCTATACAAACAACATTTTATGTAATTACTTTTCTCACAGAAAATTTACAAAGATATTTTTATATTGTACGTTAAGAGCGAGGTAAATGCAGAAAATCTCCACAAATATTTTTCTTTTTTTTTATTTAGAAGTCTTTTGTTAAATTGTGTTGATGTTTCTTTTTTTTTTTATTTTATAGATTTAGTCCCTCCAAATTCGATTGCAAAAAACTGTATTACTTCACTTCACTTCACCCGTTGTTGGCTTTTAACCTGAATTTACTTGATAATTTTTTGCAGGATGGCTAGTTTGATTTGCTGGTTTCAACTTGGTCACTAAATACTTAACTAATGGAGGATTGATACACTTATCAAATTAAGTCCTGTCATGCCAATTTAGTGTTGGAAAATTAAACATCAGGAAATAAAAACTTTACAAACCACTTTATTTTATCAAAGGACAACTTAAAGAAAACAAAATTTACTATGTAATTTAAAAAATTTACTAACTAATGGAAGACTACTCTTGCAAAAATATACATAAAACAGCAATGCTTATAAAAAATGATTTTACAGCAAAATCAGGTGTGGGAAAACAATTTGTGTAACTATTTACGCAAAACGTACGATTACAATTGCGCATGCTGCAGTATACCATAAAATTTGTTAGTTTCCGAACTATTTATGTCCCCGTAGTCGATACCGACTTGGAGCAAAAAAAGTACCGTAAACTGAATTACAAGAAATACGAAGTCTGCAGAATTTAGCTTGAATTAAATACTAATTTCACACTTTCAAAATAAGAAAAAACAAATGTTGAACATATGGTGAAAACATTTCAAAGAACAATTCAAGAACTTCATTACCATAAAAGTAATAGCTATAGGTCCGTCCTTGTTAACCCTATTGGCAAAGAACAGGCGACGCTCCATTTAAATGCTTGTACCGATCCCTTTAAATAAAAAAGCTTTTTTTTTTTTTCAAAAGTAAAGTAAGCTAATCCAAGCTTACGTCATAGACCTCAAGCACCACGGTTCCCAGAGGAAGCTCGAAATTGAAACTGGTAAGAGTGCTTTGTTTTTGCAATGGCTGACTTCCTCTTCCGGCATCCAACGCTCTTTCTTTTTCGCAAGCAACCGTAGAGAGTGACCGATGAACAGGTGTGTGCACAAAATTTTATCGTTTAAAATCAAAAATTAAGAAAACTGAAGAGATTATAAAAACGAAAAATAAATTAAAAAATTAAAGATATTTGTTTCGGAATTTGGGTGTTACCAACCCGTGCATGTGAAAGTTTTCTATCCTAGGACATTCATCCGTTTGGATGCACAAAACCCAACCTTAAGACCTTATTTTGGGGAAGGTCTTCGTAAGAGTCTTGCACAGCTTGTCCAGCTCACATGCCTCCGGAATAAAGTCACCAAAAACTCGGATTGCTCAGCTACAGCCGTCGCAAAGAAGTTCTAGACCAATTGCTGCCGCAAACTTTATTGCCCGCTCCACGTGGAGCTCAACTCTAGCGAATTTTCTGATAATGAACAGAACATCAAAACAATTACCAAAAAAAAAAAAAAAAATATATATATAATAATAAAAAAATTTAAACTGCATACCATCCTTAAATGTACAATAAAACTTTAATTTTGCCTTAATCTACTTAATTTTGTCTAACCTAACTTAACCTAACCCACAGTAAAACGTGCCAAGTCCTAAAAAAATAAAAAAATACATACGTAGGTATATACCAAATTTTTTTTAAAAAAACAAAATCAACAGCAATCCTAGTGCATTCCTGATTTGCGGTTGATCGAGGTAAGCCAAACATTTTTTTTATTGTCAATGTGCAAATCCATCCCTGCTTACCATCCTATCATATTTCGTGTGTGTAGGTGTAATAATTAGTATGATAATTATCTTGTTCTATATCTACCTTGTTTTTTTTTTTTTTTTTTTTTGAATACTTTTGACTAAATTTTAAGTTATCTTTTCTCAGATTTAAGTCAAATTATATCATAACAAACTAAAAAGAAATATTTATATATATATCCTATATATATATCTAACTATAGATGGCGAAAGGGATGACCGTGGTGTATTGGTATATGCATAGACTCCTCAAGCAGAGGGTCGCGGGTTCGAATCCCGTGCGAGGCAATTCTCTGAAAAAGTCTTTTCTTAGAATTTGTATGTAGTAATATGAAAATCCCGTTGGCGTCAAATCTGCCATGAAGGCATAACACTGATGTTGGAGTAGTTACTGGCTGGTTTAAATGTAACGAACTAACAACTAGCACGTACTAAGAGACCCACTGGTGAAGGATGCACTGCCTCCAGTTTGACAACCACCTCTGGAGAAATACAGAAACCTAATACACCTGAGTTTCAAACTACTACACCACCCGCCCGCGCCCTTGAGAAAAGCCAGTAAAATGGTATTCATATCCCCTTGGTGCGCGCGCGGGATTATAAAAAAAAAAGGTTTTGGTTATGTTTCGGGATTAACTTTAAATTAAATTTCCAGTAGTTAAAGTCATAATGAATTTTGTCTCTTGTAATCGATTTTAAAACAATGCATTTTTAATTTTATTCGCTATATTGTGACGTGGTAAAAAAGTTGATATATGGTAGGTAAGTACCATAAAAGTGTGTCACAATAAAGGGGGCTGCTGTCAAAATTCACAGGCAAAGCAAAGTGAACCGTAATCGGCGCACTTAAGGGTGGGTAAGACCTATTGCGAAGTCATTTTCTTCGTCTGTTAAACATCCGGCAGTACGGTCTTATAAGTTAAATAACTTTTTAGTTATTTGGGTTAAAAAAAAAAAAAACTTTATTTTGTTCATTACAAGATCAAACAAAAGACTACTGATTAAAGACTGACAATACAATTATTCTTACACTAGCTTAAATACTATTCCACTTGCTCCAAACAATCATCCAGCGATGAAGTGTTCTCGTGTCATCAAGTTACCGTTGCAGCGCGTGATGGAATGCGCATATTTGCATTGGTGTCATATGATCCAGACGCTCGTGTCAGCAGTCGGATGTTGAAGTACGGTAGAATGTTATTTGAGAATGATGAGAAACTTCTGTTGATGGTAGTTGAATTTTTTGTATGTTAACTCCTCCACCCTTAATTTCGAACGCCCTCGTTCGAGGTTCGAGCTATCGTTAAATGTTGTTTTTGATTTTGAGCAAGCCTATTTGTTGAGTGCCATTGAGTTGTAGCTGCTTCAGCATCTCAAGGGATAATACTTCTTTCATGGTTTCACGTTTAGGTGTTGGTTGTAATATTGCTGGTAGCGGTTGGTATTTGGTAACTTCTTCTTCTCTAAACAGATCTTCGATAACTCGGACAGTGGTGTTGAAGTGCTTGATGATGAATGTGCCTTCTAACTTCAGAGTATCGTTGTTTACTTCGACTGTTCTATTAAATTGGTTTAAGAATAGTATGCCTGGTAAAATTTCTTTGACTGATGGGATATGCTGGTTGTTGGTAATGATGCAGGTTGGAACTTTGCTTCTTAAAAGGTTTAGAATGCATGTGGAATTGCTTATGTATATTATGTTATTTCTATTACAGATAACATGTTTATTGAACACCATACAATTATTTTTAATTCCGAACAATTTATTCTTACATTTTAATATTTTTGAAAATGGTATTTTATTAATTTTTGTGCCGAACTTGACAGCTTTTGTTAAAAAGATACTACAAATGTCAACGCTAACCGTTGGTAAACTTATTATTGTATATAATAAGTTGCTATTTTTGCATCGGCGAATTCTAAAGCTTCGTCTATATTGATAAAAGGAAACAACATTGTTTCCTGTTTCGAATAATTGTTCTACAGAATTAGTTTCCGTATTACATAATATAGGAATTAACAATATTGGCTTTCGCCCAATGAATTGAATAAGCAGCATTAATTACTTCTTCTTTAATTAATTTTAATTTATACATTGTTTCCTTATTATTTTCTTTTACAATTTTTACGATTTTATTAGTTATATCAGTAATTTCGTTTATTCTCTGTATAGTGAATTGATTTATTTATTGCATGTTTATTATTACTCTTTAAGACATTGTTCATATTTTCTGTTATAGTTTCGTGGTCATGACTTTTAATCTGGAGAATTTCGTGGGATAGGATGGGAAACAGAGGATGACTTTTACTGGAACTTGAATTGAGTGCTTCTTCTATATTGTTGACTAAATTGTGATAAGCTTGTAGATCGATTTCGCAGTTCCTATATCAATCTTAACTAGTTGCGAATTTGAGTAATCGAGGATTTGGGTGCTAGCAGCGCAGGCTGCAATGAAGGATCTAAAAAAGGGGATTAATTTTTTATATGAGATTTGTGGACGACTTTGCCTGACTGTGTTAGAACTGTTCTGGACCTATTTTCAATCACTATTTCTTTTTTATAACGAGGTGTTAATTTTGAACCTTTTCTTCTGTTTTGCCTAACATATATTTCTTGACCGGAAGTATATTCTTCTATTGGTTGATGATTTTTGTTATGATATTCGAGATCGGCTGATTGCTTATGTTGAATCTTCTGTATGTTTTCTTTTCGTGCTTTTCTCTAATAATTGAGGATCAGAGCTTACTCTTCTTGAGAAGAATGCCTCTATAGGTTTCATATCTGTAGTGGAATGAACAGAGCAATTATATTCGTAGACGGCACGTTCGAGAAGTTCCGTAAAGGATCGATGGAGATTTTCCGTTTTCAAACATCTCATAATTTCGATGAGTGTCGAATGGAAACGCTCAATTTGTCTGTTGACCGTGATAGAATAGGGGGGGAATTGTGAAGACCTTAATCTTCAATTCATCTTCTAGCATGAAATTTATAGATGCAGAATTAAATGATTTCTCATTGTCAATTACCACTATTTCTGGTAGACCAAATGAAAACAGGATTTCTTTTTGTAAGCTTGTCCATGGAAGTTATGAGCAGCTTGTTTTAAGAGGAGAAGATATCCAAATGCACGATATGTCCTGGATATTGTGGTATTGGAGTAGGTTTAATTTCTGGCTTACTTGGGTGACGGTCGTATTTATTTTCATTACACACTGCACATCCCTTAATTATTTTTTTGATTTTAGTGGTCATTGCTGGAAAGTAAAATTGTTCTAAAATTTGCGCTTTGTTTTCGCGATCGTTCCGATGAGCTCGTCAGTGCGTGTTGATTATTATTTCTTCCTGCTCTGATTCGTTTGTTATGCCACGTACCTGTAATTGTGTGAATCTTACCTTTTATTGTAGTTACCGAAATGGGAAGGGTAAATTTCTTGATTCATACCCATGGTATGTTCATCAGTTTTCATAGCATTTATGACACTGGGACTAAGTATTTTCTTTAAGATTACTTTTATTTTTTCTTTGTTATATTTAGGTTCAATAATTTTATTTGTATTTGTATTTCGTGATTAGGGGTTGGACCAATTTGGAAAAGAATTTGGTTTTTAAAAGCGTTAATGGGCACATCCACGCTTATTATGAGATTCTGGGATGAACTTTCGTCGCTATGTTCTGTGGAAGTAAGAGAATTTGTTTGTGTTCGAGAAAATCGGGCTTATACTGTAATTCATAATTGTGTTGCTTTAGGATTGCTTTCCACAGCTTCATCTTACTATTATTATTCTTGCTACTAAGAGCGTAAGTGAGGGGCTGGTGGTCAGTATAATTTTTAACGCGTGCTGAGCCGTATAAGTAGTTACGCAATGACCCTAAGGCCCATATGATTGCCAGCATCTCTTTCTCGTTGGTTGCGTAATTTTCTTCAGTTGAACTAAGTGTTCGAGAAATATACGTTATCGGCTTTCCCTCTTGGGATAAAACAGCGCCAATAGCGTAGTTAGACGCATCGGTTGTTAGCTCAAAAGGTTTGCTAAAATTGGGATATGTAAGAATAAGATCTTTGGAAACGAGAGAATTTTTTATTTTTTTAAAGGAATCTATTGCAGTTGGGTAAAGAGAAATTTGTTTTTTAAAGGATTGGGTTTTGGATACGTCCTTCCTCCTCCCTTAAAAGGGCTATTAGGGGCTTCGCAAGCTTTGCGTAGTCTTTCACAAAGCGGCGGTAGTAGCCTGATAGGCCAAGAAATGATCGTAAATGTTTCAGTGTTTTAGGCATGGAGAAATTTAAAATTGTTTCGACCTTTGCAGGTTAGTTTTTACGGGTAATATTTACTATAGACGGGTGAATCAGTGGTGGTTCTAACTTCGCCAACAACTTTTGTGTGTTAACTTATATCTGATCGTGTGCTCGCTTCTTATCTTAAGCACTATAATGATTTTATGAGTAGGAACGTGAAAGCAAGATCATCTCCCAATCCGACGTGCGTTTCGTAAAAGTTTCTATACATAAAAATAAGAAAATTTTCCTAGGATAAAAATTTCAGAAAATTTATTAAGTTAAACTTTGAAGAAACAATGCATTTAAAGCAAAAAAAAAATGGATCCGCAAATTTTCATAAGTTTGACTTTAACGAGACATAATTTTTTAATTGCTGCACAGATGTACTCAAAGCATTTAGACCCATATGAACTACTAAATTATTTTTTCGAAATGTCTAAAACTATTTTTGTACCTGAACTAGTTTAGAAGTTATAGTGTTTAAAGTGGTAAGAGATCACCCACTTTGAAAAGTTTCAGTCTATACTAAGCGCATTTGTGTTGATGAGCAAATGTGTGCAACAACAATGAGCCACAGAAATGGGGTATGAAACTTTTTTCCGATTCAGAGGGATTTGCATAAGTTTTCGGTGTATATTGCGACGCTGAAGATAATTTTTGTACCTACCACCAAATGCAACAGATTTAAGAGATTTAGGAGTCATCAAAGGTTGTGTTTCGATTGAGCCAAATAGTACCAAACCTTAAAAACCATATTATGTATTTTGATAATATGTATTTGCCGCTTCTTGTTTACCTTCGAACTTGTGGAATGCATTCCTTGGGAATCATTCGATCTAATTGAATTCCAAACTTCAAGCTACACGTGGATTCTGTAGTAAGAGGGATTGTGGTTCGCCGTGGCTCAAGTGGCATTGTATTGACTTCATAATCGGATGGTTAGAGGTTAAATATCAGCCATGACCGAAACACTTCTCCCTATTAAATATTGGATGCTACCCATTGAGCGAAAAAACCACTGCCCCCAAAAATCTTTCTTTCTCTCTCTGACCCATTTTCCAAAAAACTTAACTTATGCTGAGGCATTATATGTGTATTTATACCCATTTGAGTGTTAAGTTCTTTAAAAGAAAAAAGAAAACAGAAAAAAAATGAAAACGCGGGTTGGTTCTGCTTAGATATCGATATGAGCACTATATTATGGAAAGATAACAAAGAAGTTCGCCTGATTTCAAGACATATAGGTTTACAGCCTGAACATTCTAAACTGTTTCGTGGTTCTTTCGTTCGGAGAAACGGCCTCATTGGTTGATATCTTAATGTCGTCATAATGTCGTCAAAATTTACAAACAAACTGTTTCATCATCTATTTGATGTTATCATAAAATCCACAGGTAAAATTCCGAAAATTTTACATAAACCTATATTCAACACCACAAAGAGACTGTTTCTCTTAATTTTCATCATAGGTAATATCTGTACTGATTATAATTCTTATATTGTTTTTGCTTCAAGAATAATTTTTTTTTTTTAATGCTACAATCAAAAATATGAATTCTATAGAAACGTTTAATAGTTTTTATTGTAGCATTTGTGCCCAGTATTGCCTTTTATCGGCCTGGATGATTTCGTCTAAAAAACAATTCCTTAATTTTTTTTTTTGTTTTTAGTTTTAAATTTCAATTTTTTCACAATTTTAAAATTATTTTCCTATATGGGTAAGACATTTCAGATTTTTCTAATAAAATATCTTGTATTCTAGTTATTAATTTAAAAACCGCTGGCTCTGGTGGTACGAGTATATCTGCCCTTTTGAAGAGGTGATCTTCACGCTAGCAAAACCACCACGTAAGTTTTATCATCAATCTAATTCTTAGGACTCTCTCCGAGAAGATGGTACTCTCTCCTCCTACAGGCCCATTGTACTAACCAAGCTCATGGAAATGTTAATAAACCATCAGCTCATAAAATATCTCGAAATACGAAAACTTCTCAATGAACGGCACTACGGTTTTAGTAGCGACTGGTGATTTGATAGCATGTTTCACCGAAAAGTGGAAGCAAAGCGTACATCGAAAATGCGTACATTTGAAATTTACGAATCTGTTCTCCAATAGATTAGAAATTACATTTCGGATGTAGTTTAGAATGGAGTTTAATTCTTTCAAAACACAATGCTGTCACAATGCCATGAATGGCACTTGCATCGTCGAAACCGAGAAACATACCATTCCCGGCATATGTGTCAATGACAATCTACGTTGGAACGACAGAATATTAGATGTCGTCAAAAATACTGCGAACTGTTTAGGTTTCCTCAAGCGATGATTGCCCAGGCTGTGTGTAACCATTTTAAGGGTATTTAAAATGCTGCTAATGTCACGCTATCAATTGCCACCCTTAAACTTCAAAGTAATGTCTCATACCTTACATTGTTCTATAGCAATTATTAGCACCATTAAAACTGACAGTAGCATACCGCCCCTTCAAACTTTTAACCTAACAGGCATTTCGTTATGAATGCTTATGAATTTACCCGCAAGCCCATTTTCGGAGATATTCTGAAATACCGTGATTCCTTCCTATGCCTCACAACTTGCTTATGGAATGTCCTGCCGAGTTCTCTTTTTCTACTTTTCTTTCTTTCCTGCCTAATCTATTCACCCGTGCTGTGTGCATACTCAATACCCTTGCGCGCTCAGAATATATATTAAATAGTGATAATTTCCAATTCGAACGGCATTGTTGTGATGATGGAAAACTAAAAGCTCTTCACATAGGTGTTTACAATTTTTTTAATTAAAAAATCATTAGTTATATCCTAGTTTTAAATTATTATTTATAAGTTATTTTACAATACATATGGAAAGTTAAAGCCACGTTAGTAACAGCCCTATGTTTTCCTTTAACAGATTGAAAGAGAAACTAAGCCATGGGTATGTGTTAAAAAATATGCATGTCTTTTTTATAATATGAAACCGGGCAGCTCTTTCTTTAACTTTCCGTAAATAAAGTGAATCTCAAGAACTTTGGTATCAGTGTGCGTTCTTCCGTTTCTTCAATCCAAATAGGAATTCAAAATTCTTAAATTCCCTACCCCATCCCTATTAGACTTGGTGCAGATGATATTAACTTATATATTAAATCTCTGAAGAATGATTTCCTAATCCCTGCCATATTCTAAAGCTGGGATGTTTAAAAATAATTTATTCTTCCACCATTCCAACTAAGTATTCTTCCTGATTTTGTGTTCATCCTTTTTCAGCAGGCGAACTCCTCGTAAGCGTGGGGTACATTGCAATGAATTTTCCAGCCGTCTGTTGCCTCATGTTTTGGAGGGCTTCTGCAAAGTCCATGACTAAAAAGAAAAAAAGGAAAAAAGGACGTTTTTCAAGATTTCGCACAACTGACATTCGAAGAAAGAAAATATTCTTCATCCGTTCTATTTCAATAAATTGAAGATTTCAGAAAATTCTTCATAGATGATGGGCGCAAGAGAGAACGGCTTTCGTTAAGCTACTACTTCAAAGAAATTCCCAATTTGTTGATCTTTTGGGGCGACAATCTGATTCAATTTTAAATCGAATTCAAAAGGGGTTGGTGCCATTGTCATATGCATAATGCACATATTACAATAGCATTTGATTCCTATTCCTATCTATAAATCGAATGAATGCATATCCATTTGGGTGTAAGTTGTGCATAAGTTTTAAGACAAAAGTCAAAAACTTTTTGTTTCAGTTTTGTACTGAATTCGTATTCAACATCTTGCTTAATCGATATAAAAATTGAAAAGTAAGCTGTCGGATGATATCAACGCGAAGAGGTGTGTTAATTAACTTTATACATATAGTACTTTTAAGAACTCAGTTAGATAAGTTAACTAAGTTAAATAAGTTAAATATATCAGGCCAAATTTGTTTGACTGTTATTGGGTTGTTGAATAAGTTCTGCGGGTTTTTTAGAGTTAAAGTTAAACACATATTTTTGGTATGAGCTTATATTTAATCCATCAGATATTATTCATCATGGTCTATTACTTTCCTCAAACGTTTTGCAAGTAAACAGACTTATGGGTAAAACAGTTTTCCAGTAAAGTTTTGATCTCATCTTCGGAATTAAATTGCCTCCTGTCCAAATTGTTTTGGATAGTTTGATCGTTTTTCTTCCACTGCCAGCTTCAAATTATCAATATTAAACGGTAAGAAAAAGATACTTTACCAGTCCCACAAAGTACCTAACATAACCTTTTTAAGACGTAAATTTTGTTTATGGTACAACCTATTGCGGTGTTCCACCAGGAGCGCACCTTGAACTTTTACGCCGAATGTTGTTGTAAACCATTTTTCGTCTGCCGTAATCACTCTTTTCAAGAAAGCCTTAAGCGAGTTCCATTTTAACAAAAACTCACAGACCATTTTTTCTTTTTTTTTTTTCAATTCAATTGAAATTTTTCAATTTTAATTTAAATATTCACATTACGATTAAATCATTAAATAATTAATAAGGAATATAAAAAAGATTATTATGTGTTTTCATGGATATACATACCCTATAGAAAGAAGAAATTCATAGATGCATTCTGTTGTTAAGTGACAAGTGTAGAATGTATCTTAAGTGGTACTTAATAAGATATAAATGATGTTGTGGGGTTGGATGTCGAAAAAAAAAAAAAAGATTTAAATATAGATGAGGACAAATTACACAGGAGAACGTTTTATTATCAAGCAAGATTTAAGTCAGTAATCTGATTATGTTATAGATTTTATCAAAGTCGACGTTCAAAGTCCCTTTTTTTATTTTTCTGTCGAATGAATAAGTTGAGCGAGTTAATCGAATATCAACGGCTAAAGTATTAAATAGCCTAGGTGTTAGGTGGTGAGTATTGTGGGATGGAATGAATGCAAGACATCTCTCACTACTACGAAATGTGTACGCAGAAGTATTTCGATTCAAACAATATTTACTTCTTAAAAAAAAGATTTTTAATACTTTATAAAAGTAAAGATATTTTAACGGTAGTATGGTATAATAGAGCCGCGAAATAAGGCTGTGTTCAAATCGTTTTTTTTTTTTTCTCCATATAGTTCTTAAGAAATGCTTTTAAGATACTATCAAGGGTTGCAAATAGTTTTTAAAAGTTCCACGTACCACCCCAACATACAATGCCATATTGTAGTTTCGATTGAACCAACCCATGATATATAATTTCAATAAGTTTTCTGCAGCAAAGTCTTTTTCTCCATATAGTTTTTAAGATGCGATCAAGGGTTGCAAATAGTTTTTAAAAGTACCACCCCAACATACAATGCCATATTTTAGTTTAGATTGAACCAACCTATGATATATAGTTTTAAGAAGTTTTCTGCAACAAAGCCTTCTTAAATGAAATATTACATAAATGGCTGATAGCAAATATTTCTAAATTGCTTAAGGGTGTACTTGCCAGTTCATTCTACTATCAATAGTCAAGCCCAGATACTTAAATTCAGTAATACGTTCTATAGAAAAATATTTAGGTAAACAAGCAGTACGGCTCAGAGATGAATTTTTGCAGTCAATGCTATGTTGAATGGGATGTGGAGGGTTGTGATCAAGTGCAGATATATTTAAAAAACATAACTTTAGTTTTCTCACTTTTGACAAGTTTTTGATTTCAAACCAATGTCTTAATAATTCTGAATCATTGTTTATATCAGCAGCCAAGTCTAAAATTGATGAACTAGAAAATGAACAGGCTATATCCACAGCAAATCCAGTTCCTTTTCTTTTTAAATATAGACTGAAGATTGAGCTTAGATAAATAAGGAACAAAGTCGGACCAAGTCTAAGTCGGACTAAACCTCCAATATTTATGTCAAGGATATCGCTTAAGATATCACCTAATTTTATCCTTTGCCTTCTACCTACAAAAAAAGAATTAAACTAAGCAAGAATAAAACCCCTAAAGCCAGCTTTCTCTAATTTTCTTAAGCATGGTCCACGCGATCAAAAGCCTTCGTGATATCAATACAGGGCAGCAGTATATTTTCTAGAAAAGGTATAATTCTGCTTTCAACAGCTTTCTCGAAAACTTTAAAAAAAACAATATTAATTTTTTGCATTAAATATAATTAAAACTAGGAAAATATTTTTTTTTAAATTTAAAAACTTAGTAAACTAAAATTTTTTTATTATAATATTAAACTTAAGACTAAAAATTAAAACTACCTAAAATAAATCTTAATCTTAGCCTACTTAAACTATCTTATTGTATAGGTATTATTCTTTTTTTTGTGTGTTATAACTTTTTAGTATTTTGTTATTATTCTTGGTATTATTCTTTTTTTGTATGTTATCACTTTTTTAGAGAAGAGAAAGTTACCCACCCATGTTTTTTATTATTTCTTTTGTATTTTTTTGTACCTTTTATTTTTTATTATTTTTTTTTGTATTTTTTTTTTATTTTATATATATAATCTTTTTGTTTTATATACCTAAAGCTATGTAAACCAGCCATGGCTGAAAAATTAGACTGACCAACACTGGTCCCTAATGGAGCTATCCTGCACTAGAGGAATTTGACGATGTAGACTTCTCTAGTCCAACAAGTCACCAAAATTGTTGGTGGTGCCGAGCAACATGCCTCATGTCGCAGCTCCCTACCGCCCTACTGAACCGGAGACGCTCCGCACTGCCATGTGCGACGTCTCTGACGTAGTTAAGTCGTGGAAGATTAACGGCACCGCTAATCTACCCTGGATCAGACCTTTTTTGCTTAGATAGAGGAACGATTCAGGAGGAATAAAGCCGTCAAAGCGTACTCTCTCGTGATCCATATAATTGGGGTAGTAAGCCCCGGAGATCAGGTTATTCGACGAATTGTCCACTCTTATTAGGTTCGCCCTATTGTACAAGACCTCGTTAGGATAGAATTTTATGTACTCAGACTCTGGTGTTCTGTATAGGCGAAAACAAACAATCTCAAACACCCGAATATTTTCCAATGAATAACATCATGCCCCGCCTTAAAACCGAATTGATTATCCGGAACTATATTTCTGTCCTCTACCAACTTAGTTAGAACTCAATTGATTACTTTTTCGAAAACCTTTCGGATGTTTCGAAGGAGATTGATCGACCGGAGATTCGCCCGATTAGAGGTGTTTTTATCCCTTTTAGTGATGCGATGTACCACCGCAGTTTTCCAATGCGTTAGATAATGTGCATTATTCATTGCATTGTTAAACAGGGTAGTTTAAATGTCCACCGCTTCTAGTGGGAGATGTCGAAGCACAATGTTCGATATTCCATCGGTTCCACTGATTTCGTACTTCTATTTCTGTCGGAGATCGTTTGAAGCTCTTCCTTCGAAATAAACGTGGGTTGTTGTCTTTCATTGGCAATGACATTATAGTATTTGCCATATTTTCGTCATTGAACTGGATGAAACCCGAGTTCTCGATTCGCCAGTACACTATTTCATTTCGAAGGTAGAAATTGTGCACAAGGACTCGACTTTCCAGGTCGTTGTTTTATAACAATGGTGTCTTTCGTCTTGTACACTTCCTAGAAAGTCGCTCCTATTGCCTCGACCTTCTCCTGCGGATCCTAGATCACAAAGAAGTTGTCATCATCAACAGCCTCATTTGGATCTATGCCTGCTGTTGAAAGTATGCGTTCATTGTCTGTCGTTCGGGCGATTTTAACACATGAAAGGTCGTTTTGATCTTTCCCCCGAAATATTTTATTTATTTGCGGGAATATATCCGGATTGCTGCTGTTTACAGCCCGAATTTTATTGTTCCAATTCAAACTTACAGAAGCTTTGTAATTATCTTTTATTGATGTTTGGAGGGTTTTAGTCGACGACTTTAATGTCATGACCTCCGAGTTATGTCTGTCAGTAAACTGTCTCTACAAGGTTCTTAGTCTTTACAACAGTCTACTTTTATGTTGGTGCAGTGCGTTTATAGTTGAATTGCGGAAAAAGTCTTTATTGTCACGAAACGACGGACTATATGTCGCCTTAAGGCCGAGTCGGTACATCACAGGGCTTGCTCCACCATGTACGTACCTATTACGACTGGAGGTGCGTTAGTCCCGGGAGCAGTGCGTAGATTTGATCCACGCGCGTAGCTTGTTCAGTTATCTGACGTTGAAGCTGAGCCATCTGCCCCTGGATAGAGAGCAAGATAGCTAGCATGTCAGTTCCAGCTTCCGGTGCTTAAGACGCTGAGGTCTGAGAAGCAACCTTCGCTTGCTATGCCGTGTTCCCCCTACCTGCCGCCATTTGGGCGTAGGTGACTTGGTGTTTGAATTTGAACCGGTGGACGCTTAACTTCGACCTTTTGTTGCCGAGCCAGATTTACTCTTTTCATGTACTGGAATTTGGGACAGTCCCGATAGCTTGTGGTGTGTCCTGTATACTTACATAAAACGCAAGAGAGTTGGCTTTTTTCTGACGTTCCGTCCTCACCTAGAGCGCATTCCTCGGACTTGTGGTTCTTTCCGCACTTGACGGATCGTGACTGCATTTCATAGTTTCTCCCAGTGTACAATCTGGTAGTCTAGGACTTTGATACTCCTTAGACCATCCAGTTTGCTATCGGGAGTTAGCTGAACCAGGAAGAACGGTAGTTTTCGTTTCTCTCTTCTGGTTCTGGCTGTGGTGAACGGCTTGACTTCTACGAGTTTGAGTCCGTCGCACTCTTTCTCTTTGAGCAGCTTTAAGAGCTCCTCCGGATCAGTAGACGGTTCTTACCCCCTCAGCAGCATTGTTTGCAGTGTTCTGAACCAGCTGCTGCCATTTTTGAAGTTGTCGGTGAATTTTCCTTTTCTCTACCAGGTAGCTTTTCGGTAGAAGTAAAAAGTGAAGGGCGCTTTATGAGGCTTGGAGTTGGCCTTAGCTTTCTCCTCATTTTTATTGTAGCTGCTGCTGTTGTTGTCGACGACGTACTTATATTAGGGCCTGGTTTTGTCATCGTCCGATGACAACATCCTACCTTTTGATCCCGTTATAGGAATAGCGGACCACTACCACTCATGTTCCGAAAATAAAAAGTTTCGTGTTATATGTCTATTTAATTTTTTTTTTTGATTATTTTAAATAAATCATTACACTTTCTTGCCCGGTTCTCTACAACCCTGGCAATTGAACTCTCCAAAAAAATTTTTTGCACACTTATTACTTTTTTACTCTTGTAAAATCGAAACACGAAAAACTTTTTATCTACACGGAGGTCTGTGAACGACTGAGAGAGAGGTCTGTAGTTATTGATGCATTTTTTGTTACCTTTTTTAAATATAGGAATAACCTCCGCTATTTTCAAACTAATCGGAAATTTTTCAAGAAAGATACTTTGTGCTAAAGATATAAACTAAATTATTAATAAAGTTGTAAGAGAAATTATTTATTGTGTGGGGATTAGAGTTGTCCAATATCATAATAATTTTATAGATCTCAAAAGATGTGATTGGTTCAAATTGAAAATTTAAGCAGCTCTGTGGGCAGAAGTTTGAGGTATCGTTTATACCTGATTATGAAGAGAATTCACTGCTATATTTGTGAAATACTCATTGAAAATTCTACCTAGTTCAGAATTTTCAGTATAATTGCGGTTGCCGCACGTCAAACTTACAGGAACTGCGGTTTTATTGTACAGATAATTTACTATACCCCATTCTTTTCCTAAGTATGCTTTAGCTTTGTGGAATTGATTAATATAGTAGTTTTCCTTGCAAATGGGAACTTTGATTCTAGTCCCTTTATATAAAAGTTCGTAGTTTTTACGATAAAGAACTGTGCTTTTTGCACTTTAGCCTCAAAGTATTTTTTTATCTATTTTATTTAACAAGAGGTAGTCACTCACGGCTTGAGTTTGATGAGTTTAGCTTTTCTTAATACAGATGCTCCTGAGCTTTGCTCAACATAGTCATTCAATATTTTAAGAAAGTTGTCAAAAGCAAGACAGGGATCAGATTCAGTATGAACTCTTGACCAATTTTCCTGAATCAAATTTAAATTCAAAAGTTCAAAATTTGTTCTATACGTTGTCTTGGAAGAGAGTCGCTTGCCGATATTACTTATTCAAAATTATAAAAGAGACAGGTCATACAATGGTCTGAAATCCTTAGATCAGAAATTGAACTTATTTGAGATAGATTTGGCTTAAGAGCCAACCTGGTTCTCTCTCTCTCTCTCTCTCTCTCTCTCTCTCTCTGTTTTGTCGTGGGGTTCTCAAAAAAGCTTTATATTTAAGTTTTTTATTATTATTATTATCAAGGGAACGATACAAATTAATTTGTAGGGTCCGGTATTTAACGCCAGGGTACTATGCCCATATGAAGCGTTTTGTCAACAGCACGCAGAGGACTGAATTCCCATGTGGTCACCTACCTACGTACTTACCGCGCCCAACGCTGCTTGATTTCGGTGATCTAGTGGGAACCGATGCTTTCAGTGTGGCGAGGCCGGTTTTTTTTTTTTATTAAAATCTTTTATAAAATGGATTGCATCGTGTGTAAACAAAAAATTGATCGGAATTGCTCGACCAAAATAAATTGCAGAATGAATATGCATTTTTTTCATTATTCATGTGTCAACATCACAGAAGTAGACGCAGATTATTTTAAATTAAGTGGTAAATTATTCCGATGTGATAAATGTGTGGTGCTGAGACGCCGCTCTCTGCACAATCCCATACCGGCTTCACCTATGCAAGACAACAACAATGCACTGGGTTCTAGTAACGCTAACAAAAATCTAGCGGGAAGTAAATTTGCACCTTCAAAAGCCACTATGACTTCTATGCACAAGCAAACCGTAGACAGTGAAGGTGAATGTGCTCTTCAAATGAGTTATGTAAAGCTTTCTAATCTTGAGGAAACAAACAATCGGTTTTTACAAGAACTAAAGGAAAACTCTAATTTAAAATCAAAAATGGAATTTCTTTAGAGCAAACTTAATTGGCAGCAACAACATCTTCTCGAAAATTGCATAGAAATTGTTGGAGTATCAAACGTCGACGACACAAACACTACACGCAAGGTCAAGCAAATTTTCCACGAACCTTTGTCCATTGATGTCCCCGATTATAAAATTGAAAATTGCTGTGAAGAAAATTCACACCAAAGCTGCTATCAATGGTGCGCTCTCCTCTTCTCCCATATCAATAATCTGTGTAAGGTTCTCTGATCTACCTATGAAGCGGCGAATAATGATCGCGTAGAAGAAAAACAAAAAAATTTTAACACGCACGCGAATGTAATCGATGTTGTGGACGACTTTTTTTTTAAATAAAAGGCAAACTATTTGAGAAATTTCAAAACATTTATTATTGGCTTGAAATACAATCAAAACATTTATGAATGGAACTCGACTTCGTTCATATGGCCACAGCGGGCACATTTGCAGCGGTCGAATCATTGGACCCAATTTTCAACGATTTGGCCACACATTTCGGCCGAAACGGCCGCTATATCGCGTTCAATGCTGGTTTTGAGGTCTTCCAACGTCCTTGGCGTGTTGGCATAAACCAATGACTTAACGTAGCCTCACAGAAAATAGTTAAGCGGCGTTAAATCGCACGAACGAGGCGGCCAATCGACTGGCCCATGTCTTGAGATAACACACTCACTATACTTACTCTTCAATAAATCGATTGTATCGTATGCTGTGTGGCTTGTGGCACCATCCTGTTGAAGCCACATGTCGTCCAAGTCAATATCTTCCAATTCGGGCCAAAAATAATCGATGACCATGGCGCGATAACGCTGACCATTCACAGTAACGTGACGATCGTTATCGTCGACTTATTACAGTTATTTTTTGTGGATGAAGTGGTGATTCATGAAGCACATGTGGGTTTTCACCCGACGCATATTTTGCTTATTGACGAACCCATTGAGCCGAAATTGAGCTTTGTCACTGAAGATGATTTTGCGACTCCGAATATCTGTAGAAAATTTTTATAATTTGTAGACGTTGCTCGTTAGTGTACTTTACCATAATGAAAATGTTGAGTTTACTGAATAAATTGACAGTGACAGTTTGATGATTAGTGAAAGTGTGCGTTCACAAATTAAATTCAAAATTGTCAAGTCCGTATTGGAAAACCCTATATATACATCAACAATTCTCTCACGAGATATACGCAGGCCCTTTTTATGAAGGCAAAAGAGACAGCTAAGCGGAATGGTGTCAAATATGTATGGTACAATAATAATAAAATTCTTATGAGAAATGTTGAGGGTGGAAAAGTATTTTCAATTAGATCTTTTAATGATCTTGTACTAATTTAAATTACTTTTCTATAATGAATAATGACATTGAAATAGATGATGAATTTTTAACTTTTGATCTCAATAATTCTAGTCTTAATAAAGCTTTTTAAAGCAGTTCCTTTTGCAATAACAAAATTTTCATTGTCCACCAGAATATTAGAAGTTAAAGAGAAAATTTTGCTGCACTTGTCACGCACCTTGATTCTTTTGCATGTATTCCTGATATTATTTTTGTGTCTGAAATTTGATTGGCTTTGAAATAAGGGTTCACGTACTGCCGGGTTCAGTTTTTTTGCTAATCCGAATGAAAATTACGCTGCAGGTGGTGTTGGGTGTTTTGTGAAAGATGAATTCAAGATTCTCAAAGTCTTGAATGTTGATTTCGTGAGGGCTGATATGTTTTTGTATGTGCACATATGTTGGCATTATTAGCTTCACACGTTTTAGCGTGTTTTATTAACGAGCCTACTAGGTTTGAATCGGGTACTTGCTTAGATCACATTTATGGACGCTTCATAAACGTTTAACTGAGAATCTGCGAGAAGGGTGTTCTTGATTGTATGATTACTGTTGATGATATGACGATGCTCTTAGTAAACATGTTCAAAAGCAAAAGTAAAATTAATCATACTATAAATCATGAAACAAGGTGATAAAAATTGATTTCTTGATTTCGGATTCTCAGAAACAATCTATTTTGTGCGTTTTGGGAAGATGTCTATTCCTGTAGTGATGCCTCAACTTCCTATTCTATTTTAATTGATTTCCTTAATAAACATATTCTTAGCTGCTCCTCACAACTGCCCTCGAAAAATTTGGTAACAGGACTAAAACCGTGGATCTCTAATGATTTGTTGAACAAAGTTAAAGGTAAAAACAAACTAAGAACTAAATACAAGAAGTACCCTAACGTTCTGAGTTTATTTTACAAATATAAAAAATTGTGCGCTGAACTTAAAAAGGAGATTCCGATTTGTCGAGATACCTTTTACCGTACTCAATTTAATTCTGCTAAGGGAAAAGTAAAAAATGAATGGCAAGTATTGTAGTAAACAGTTTGGTCAATAAAACTTTCCTTTTGAAAAAACCCACTGCAATACAGGTTTCTGACAAACTTGACATCGCTAAATTTTTTAACTCGTATTTCTCGAATATAGCTATCAGTTCATCAGCAAGTTCAGTCCTACCGTTCTGCAATGTTTGTTCGTCCATATATAGTTGCTCTGAACCGTTGCAAAGCTTTGTGTTTCAGCCCATAACATCTCTTCAGTTATTAGAAGCTATTAGTCCGTTAAAGAATTTGAAATCGTGTGAAGCTGATGGAATTTCTAATGTTTTCGTGAAAAAAATTGCATATTTCGTAGTGGATGTCTTGGCAGTTATTTTTAATCATTGCGTGTTTGCTGGGGCCTTTCCAAATGCCCTTAAATGTGCAGATATTGTGCCTCTGTTCGAAAAAGGTTAGGCTGTTTAAATGTGTAACTACAGGCCCATCTCCCAGTTTTCAGTAAAATATTTGAAAAAGTTATGAGAAATAGAATAGTGAGTTACTTAAATAAAACGGAGTTTTTTAGCCCAATTCAATCTGGCTTTCAGAAAGGTAAATCAACTGTAGATGAACTACTACAGTTTTGTTCCCAGGTAATGTCCCACCTAGATGGTGGAATACAGCTGGTTTATTTATCGATGTAACCATAGCTTTCGATATGGTCAACCACAGCATATTGCTGAGAAAACTGGAAAAAGCTGGTTTTCGTGGATTCATGCTTGATTGGTTCAGGTCGTACCTTGGAAATAGGTCACAAAGGGTGAAGTTGGATGATATTAGAAGCGAAATTATGTTCTTTAATTTGAGTGTGCCCCAAAGCTCTGTTTTGGGACCAATTTTGTTTTTAATTTACATTAACTCACTGTTCTCATTAAATTTAAAAGGTGCACCTACTGCTTTTGCTGATGATATAGGACTTACATATGGGTTGAATAGTCCTCTGGATCTAGTCTCTAATATTAATTGGGCCCTTAACTTGTTGAGAAATTGGTTTGGTGAACAAAATTCGGTTTAAATTGGTTAGACTTTCTTTAATAAATATTGATTTTTTACCATCTTCACCGATGACAATTTCTTCTTTCGCTGATTAGAGAGTATAGCTTCCTTGTTTTTAAATTTCACGTAAACGATGTCCATGGGTTTAGCATTTGAAGATAAAGATACCCAATTGATTTTGTTGTTTTAGCAGTATTTGATATCATAACGGTACCCTTCAGTTAATAACGTAACTAAAGGGTTCAATGTACTGTGTTTGTTGGCGTCAGGTCTACCCACAATGTCATCACAATCACAATGATTTTTATTGAAAAAAATTCACTCTATCTATGCAGATAGTCAGCTTTGGTCAGCAACGAGCAATTTTCCTCTTGAAGAGTGTTTATAAGAGACAGCGCATTGCGGTTCATCTCCTTCAAAGAAATTAACTTTTTGTTTAGAGACAAGATCTCTCTATACACCTATTCAAGAGCGAACCATTGGGGAATTTTGCTGCTGCTATCATTGATGGGCACATCGGCTGCTTGCGGTGGTGGTTTTTGTATAGAGTGATTAATCGTTAGGTTTGATTTATAATGTAATATAAAGCACATAATTTTGAAAGTGAACTTAAAATTTTTATCATGGGTTATCGTGTTATCATGGCATTTACTTTTTAAAAATGACATTGTTTAAATATTGGCCACGACTATGTCTGAGGTGGTCCATTCGAAAGGTCAAATTTTTAGCGAATCGTATAGTGACTGGTATCTGGCAGATAACATGATCAATCTTGGCTTCCAAAGCATCAATCGTAGCTAACTTATTCCTGAAGACCTAAGACTTTACATATCTTCAGAGAAAATAGTCGAAAGGTGTGATATCGCACAATCTAGGCGGCCAATTTACCGTAAAAAAACGTGAAATTAAGTGCTTACCAAAATGTATGGCTCGTAGTGCCGTCTTGTTGCAACCAGGGCTCACCAAGACCATGTGCTTAAATTTCAGGAAGCACATAGTCCTTTAACATGGCGCGATAATGGTTACCATTGACGGTAACATTCTGATTTGCCTTATCTTTGAAGAAATTTGAACAAATGATTCCTCCAGTCCATTAACCACACCATACCGTCGTTTTAAGGGTAGCTCTTGATACTCTTTGATACAAATACGGCAATTTTGTTTATTAACGTATACATTGAGCCAGAAATAGGCTTCATCACTGAACAAAATTTCACGATAAAACACCGGATTTTCATTGGGTTTTTCCAGAGCCCATTCCTGGTTTCAATTCTTACACAAGTTGAATTTTGTACGCTTTTAGGCCGGAATTCTCACGTAAATTACTCCAAGTTGTCGAATACGCCGCTGAGAACGACGACGAATCGATTCGTTACAGTCTTCGCGTACACTCTCAGCTACAGCTGCTATAGTCTGTTCAATACGTGCTGGATGTGGTCTAACCGGTCAAATATCATCCACTGATGTAAACTGGGACACAAAATTATGAATGGTATTGGTAAAAGCGGTTTCAGTAGGTCGATTATGCGCACCGTAAGTTCCTCGAATCGCACGAAAAACATTTCTCACAGAACGCTGATTTTCGTAATGCAGCTGAACAATTTGGAGACGCTATTGTAGTGTCAGTCTTTCCATGATAACTTGCCAATCGATACTAAAGAAAAATAATAAAGCAGTTTTGTAAGAGTCATGCGTGATCTGTCAAAAAAAACCTATTGAAAATCAAACCTCATGATGAATCACCCTATAGTATGGTTGAATGTAGTAGGGGGGCGGAGAAGATTGCACATGCTGCGGTTGTTGTTGGCTTGGAGCATTTAGTGCGGGTGTGGTAAGTGGCTGTGACTTGGACTGAGTAGTTTCCTTATGAGTCCGTTGCTGCTTGCTATGAGAGCTTAAAGCTAAATGCGCTGAGGTCGGTGAGCAACGAAGCGATTCTCACCTATATTTACTGCACACAGAGCAACGACGAATTATATGATTCTTTTTCATGTAATCCTGGCAGAGTGAGTTAGCATCATTGCGCTTTACTTTAAGACCAGTTATTCAAGACATTTCTTAACTTATTTAACGCAACCTTTAAACAAAAAAAAAAGAAGAAGCTAATTCTCGACACGAGTTAATCCCACAACGTCACGTCAATAATGTGATTATGCGATCCATAATGTTTCTTTCATTGAGTTTCACCTTTTTCGATTTTCAGTCTCTGCGAAATGGTTGTATGGACGATGTTAAACCGCTGAGTGTCGTCTGTGGTGGGTGGACGTCCAGAGCGAGCAGCATCAGCAAGGTTTATATTTATTGACCGAAAGCTTGCAAACCAATGCTGACAAGTGTCATTCAGCTTATAGCCGAATCTCCACAGACGCTGCAAATCTCAGTCGCCTTGACACCTTTTTTGTAAGAAAAATATATGCTAAAAATGCACTTTCTTATCCTTCATTTAAAAAAAAAAAAATATTGAGCACTTAAAACACGTCCGATCAAAACAGATTCACGTAACAATGTGAAGGATAACCCTCTCTATTGGAATAAACAACAAAAATTTCATAGCGGTATACACAGGGATTTTCTGAAACGATAAACACCACTTCCAAGAAAAAAGCCGAATAACTCATTGATTAATCCAATAAATAAAAGTGAAATTAAAAAATAAAGTAGAAAAAGCTTAGAGATAGAGAAAAGATAGAAAACGGTATATAAGAGTATTAATGGGAGAATTTATATTCTATTAGTAAATTTGTGTAGAGTGTTTGAAAACTTCTTTAGTAAAAGTAGTTGTGTTATTGTCCAAAGATGATTCGCATGCATATAAAAATGTCGGTTTGTAGTTAAATACCTACTAATGAGTAAAAAAGAAAGAAAAGTTGCACGATAAAATTAGAAATATGGAGAACGTTAACCAAGGAAACCACGCTGCTATGATGACAGACCTTATGCGAAGAACGCAACAGTTGGAACAAATGCGTGAAGCTCATCGAGCTATTCAGGCACGAAACCGAAGAGACGAACAGAACAAAGTGCCTAAGGAAGTTCGCTACATGTCCATATTCACAGGACAATGAGATGTTACGATTAACTCTTTTTAAAGTAGTGCAGTGTACTACCTGCCCTAAGCTAATAATGAACAAGCAAAGAAAGCAATTACTCGAACATTATTTTATGAAAAAATCCAAGGAGAAGCCAACTATGCTGTAATAAACCTATCACATCCAGATGATTGGGGCATAATTAAAATAATACTGAAACTGGGATATAAGCCAGACGTGGAGCCGCATTAAATTAAAAAAAAATCACTAGTCTTAGAATTAAATCGGTGAGTGCATTAGCGATAAAATAATAAAATATCAGAAAACAAAACTAACGGATTAAATGTGTACTACAAGGGCGACAACTGGATGTAAGCAATATAGAAACAATACTAGTGACTACCGCAAAAGAAATAACACAAGGTACTTTATTTGATAGAATAAATGAGGAAAAAACATTAGGACAAATATTTATGACAATGAAAAAAAGAAAATACGAGGATTCTTGAATTAAACCAGAATTTAAGAAACATAAAGCAAAAACATATTCATCCTCAAGAATTAGGAAAAACAACAATACAAATAAACAATATCAATACTAGCAAAAAACCTAATAATCCAAGTCAGTTTAAGAATAGCCAGAGTCAACAAAAAAGTTAATAGTTCAATTCAGAATAGCCACAAAAACAACACAAATAATTTAGGTCAATTTCAGCAAAGAGAACGTAATTCAGGTCAATAATTTAGGTCAAAATCAACAGTTAGATCATATGTCAGTTTACGACGTAGAAGATACGACAAATAACAAACAAATGAACAATTCGGAAGGACCAGGCCATATATCAGAAAACCTCGGTTCATTTTCTGGCAAAAATCGTCACAAACAGAACCAAGCAAAGAGAGATGATAGTTCACGAAAACGTTAACAACCATGTTCACGAAAACAGCGTTTATTGTGAAGTAGCCTCGGACGATCTACTTCAGATTGAGGTAACGATTTGTTCTAAGATTTGTATAGCCTTAATAGATACAGTGTCACCTTTCGGTATAATTGATGAAAGACTCTCTGAATTTGAAAAAAATACAACATAAAATAATAACAACAACCAATCAACAAGTAAATGCTAAACTTTACAGGTATCTTCTTCGACACGGAAAAGAAGTTCTTCGTCATATTAAAGAAATGAAAAAACCAGGGAATAATAAGAGAGAGTAATTCAAAGTACTCCAGTCCACTTATAAGTATCCCTAAGAAGAAGAATGCTTCAGGACAAAGTAAATTTAAGATAGTAGTCGACCACAGAAAATTAAATGAAGTCACAATAGATGATAAATTTTCATTACCCAGGATAGATTCCATTTTAGACAAACTTAGAAAGACGCAGTACTTCATTACTTTGGAATTTGTAAAAGGGTATCACCAAACCTTGATAAAGGAAGAAAACAGAAGAAAAACTGCTTTCGTCAACCCAAATGGACTATATGAATTCAATAGAATACCATTCGGTCTCAAAAATGCATCAAAGGAAATTGAAACCCATTTTGTAAGTTTATGAAGAGAAAAAGTGAACGTATAGCGTCAAAACCGGCCACAAAATTTTCAAATAACGAGCCTATTTCTGAAATCGAAATGCCTGAAAACACGCCAAATACATCACGAACAGCAAGTTCTGTTGCCTAGCAGCACGACCGGCACTATCGGAAGAACAAACACAATGAATAATGACCGCTGTTCACGTAAGAGAAAACCACTTTTATTAGAAGGTTTTGCAGCAACTTGGTGACAACAGAGAACAAATGAAATAATGGATCAATTCGTGTGCAGGAAACGATTATTGCTTTCACAATTATCAGATGAGGTATCTGCATCTAAATAATAGTTAATGGACAAGTCCTTTCTAAAATAAGAGAAAAAGTCCCAAGAAATTCGATCACCTCTTTCCAGGACTTATTGAAACAAGCCACAGAAGTTGAAATGTTCAATGCGGAGAGCAAAAATCCTGTGAACACGGAGAGGATCAATGAGAGGAAACGTTGCACATTCTGTAGGAAGAAGAAACCGTATGTCCTGGCTGGATCATGTTTTAAAAAAGCTAAAGGCGCAGAACATGTCAATTTGGTATCGGAAAAAAGAAGTCAACTTTAAACTGCTATGGTTGTGGAGCTTCTGGTTTCTATCAAACAAATTGTCCTACCTGTTGCAACAAAAATGTGAATAATATTTGACTTTAAATTGGTCAATAGTAACGTTTTGAAACCAATTGAAAAGGAGGAAAATATTTACTACCGACCAAATACCGGGAAAGGATACCGAAATGCTGGTACCGTTTCTAAGAGAGGGCACCACTTGAATTAAATCCACATCATTTTCAGTTAGTACCAACCTTCAAAAGATACGTGTATAAATTTGACAGCTGTCGGACGATTAGTTCTCGAGATAAAGTTGTGAGTGAAGCAACTTTTACTATTGTGAAAAAAATGGATTCAAAGCAATTTCGTGTGTTGATTTATCATTGCTTTTTGATGGAATAAAATGCAGCAGATGCAAAGAAATGGCTTGTTAAGTGTTTCCCGGACGAACGAACCATTCGCAAGTGGATTGAAAAATTTAAAAGTGGTCATACAAGCACCGAAGATGATGCACGCAGTGGACATCCAAAAGAGGCTGTTTCAGATGAAAACAACAACGTGTTGATGATTCAGAGGAGTGTTTCAAGCTGTTCAACCGCAATAGAGCTGAATTTTTGCGTCGGTATGTGACAATGGATGAAACTTGGCTCCATTACTTCACACCAGAGTCAAGTCGGCAGTCAGCTGAGTGGCGAGCAGGCGAGGTTTAAAGAGGTTTAAGACCGATGAAGAAGTAATCGCCGAAACAGAGACCTATTTTGAGGCTAAACCGAAATCGTACTACAAAATTGGTATCGAAAGACTGAAAAATCGTTTCAATCAGTGTGTCGCCCTCGAAGGCAACTATATTGATAAATAAAGTTAAATTTTGCAAAAATTTTGTGTTTTACTATAAATAAATTAATTTACTATAATGACACATGACAGATAATTTTGTTATTTATAAGCTTTTTAAGCGATTTGCGTCTCAGTTGTGTTGAAAATTTTTTTATCCGCCATGGAATTCAAACGTCATAGTGTGATTGCTTTATATTTGGCTGGAAAGCCACAAGTAGCTATCGTTAGAGCCCTCCAGCACCTCAACGTGAATAAATCATTTGTGCCTCAAACCATAGCTCGTTACCGTGATACTGGCAGCGTTGCAAAACGCCATGGAAGTGGTCATAAAAAAACAGGAACATCGGCAGAAATGGTTCAGAAAGTGAAGGCTCGAATTGAGCGATATCCACGTCGAAGTGGAAGAAAAATGGCTTGTGAGCTCAACATATCATTGGAACGCATGCAACGCATACTGAAAAATGAGCTTGGGCTCAAGCCATTGAAGTTCCACAAAACACACGATCTTACACCGCAACAGAAAAAATTTAGAGTCGAAAGAGCGAAGGAGTTACTACGCTTGCACGAAAGTGGTGAGTTGCCGAATTTGGTTCCGATGAGTCGCTATTTGTTATAGAGCAATATATCAACAAATAAAATGACCGAGTTCACTTTCCAGAGAGGTCTTTCGAAAATTTACACCTTCGGACGGCCACCAGAAAGCAGGCAGCACCGACGGTGATGATTAGGGCCGCCATAATCACCGATGGTCGCTCTCCGCTCGTATTTTTGGACCGTGGCGTCAAAATTAATGCGATCGTATACCGTGAAACTGTCTTAGAGACAGTATTGAAGCCTTGGGCAAACAATCATTTCGGTCGGAGACCATGGACATTTCAACAAGACTCATTTCAACACAAAGCGCGCGTCAACCAAGATTGCTTGATAAACAATGTTCCACACTTCATTTCTTCTACACAATGGATTGCAAATTCTCCGGATGCAAATCCGTTAGATTTCTCTGTCTGGAGTATTTTGAAGGCGAAGTTTAGCACTAAAAAATACCAAAGTTTGGCCCAGCAAGCACTTCGCCGGGAATGGGCCAAAATACCGTAGAGCCACTTGCGTGCAGCGTGCGATGCTTTCTTCGGCCGTCTCAATGCTATTATTCGCGCCAAAGGTGGACTTCTGATACAATTTAAAAATTGATGCATTTTCCAACATTTTTTTCTTTGGTACAATAAAATTTATCAAACATTAAAAAGTTGCAGTTTGAGTCAGTCACCCTGTAGTAAACCAAACGATTACTCCCCACATGGTGTACAATCCACATTTCCTTACTCGGTACCCGAAGACATGCGAACTCCGGATAAACCTAGTGATTTATTTAATGGACAGCAGATAAAGCCTTGAAATATCAGTGCATGGCTTAAGTTTAACAGCCTTGACATTGAACCGCGGCCCGAAAAAGCTGAACACTTGGAATCAAAGGAAAAGGGAGCACTAGAAAAACTTTTGGTAGACCAGAAAGATATACCCTATTTAGGGAAATATAGACACCTATTCCGGATGTCGAACGTCGTATTTAAACTGAAACCGCAAATCCCATTGCTTTTTGTCCATACAGGATCTCGCCGGTTAGGAAAATGCAGTTAAAAGCGGAAATATATAGAATGATACAGAAGGGCATAATCGAAGAAAAGGCATTTCCTTGGGCTTTCTCTGTCGTTTTAGTTTCCAAGAATGATGCAGGTATACGATTCTGCGTCGATTATAGAGCACTTAATGCAGTGAATGCACTTAATGCAGTGAAGCTGTATCGATGACCTATTTCATCAAGCTAAAAATTCAGCGTATATGTCAACATTAGATTTACGTTCAAGATACTGGCAGATAATGGTAACGGACGAAGACGAGCAAAAAACCTCTTTCACTACATCATTTGGTATGTACATTGCGGAATGCGCCAGCAACTTTTTGGCGAGTAATCGACAAATTTCGAAGAAGTCTAGCTGATATTCTGTTACTAGCATTTATTGATGACTTTATCATATCCTCAGAAGATTTTCAAAAGCATTTAAAATATCTTAGAAGAGTCTTCAACCGTTGGAATAATTTGGATTTCGCCTCAACCAAGATAAGTGCAGATTTTGCTGTTCCGAGGTCAAATATCTAGGTCACGTTTTGACAGCTGATGGAATAAAGGTAGACCCCAGCAAATGGAAACCATATTAAAGAGAGCCAGATCAAAGAATTCGAAACAAGTTTTATCATTTTTGCAACTCTGCTCATAGTATAGGAGATTCATTCCTAATCTTGCAAAGATTTCGAAGCCACATTTTAACCTCACAAAGAAGAATGTATCTTGGAAAGTAACTTTTAACCACCGCACCTGTATTGCAGCAAGTCAAAGAAGAGATTCAATTTATATTAAAGACTGACGTCAGTAGTTATGCTATTAATGCTGTATTACTCCAGGGGCAGAAGGAAATGGAACATCCTGTTGAACATGTAAGCCGGTTCTTATTGCCAGCAGAACGCAATTACTCAACTAGGCAAAGAAAAGCACAACTTTCAAGACTATTTTGTCCTGACGAGAGGCATGCAGAAATAAGGCTCAAATATAATTAGAAAGGAGCAATTGCTTGAATTAGAGGTTATCATGAAGTCATTCGAACAAAATGGCAATAATTTACTACGATGGACTAACCGTGGCTATATCTTGATCGATGGTGTCTTGTATCGATACTGCTCTGAAGAGGACTCTGAAAATGAGCAACTCGTCATACCCAAAACTATGAGGTCCCTAGTGCTGCAAAATACCACGATAATCCTACAGCCGGTCATTATGGCTTTGAATTATGGATGAATTACCTAAGCCAGTAATATCTATCAACAAGATAAAAAAAGCAGTGAAGACTGCTGAAGAAATCACATCTTCCACGGTTTCACAGAAGATGAAAAGATTTCACCTGTTCCTGCCAATCTATTAATTTTCATTTATCGTTCATTCATATAAATCCATTAAATTTCATTTCATTGTAAAGAACATTTTTCTACGCAAAGACTTACATGTACCACACATAAAATCATCCCGTTGTAACACGAAGTTTTTACATATACAGAATTGAACGACAGAGTATGAATAAAGGAATAAAGAATTGAAAAGGTCGACCGTTACAATTCTGGGTATATAAGGGCGGCGTGGTTTGAAAAAAATTGCAGTCTATTGAATAGAGCCTTGGTAAGCACACAACCTTAGTTGGAGCCACCAAAAGCAGATTTCATTGACTGAGTAGAGTGTTCAGTTGACAGTTTGAACAAGTAATTGATCACCTGGCTCTACGTTTTTGCTTTTTAAAAACGTACATTTTATATACCAACAAGATCGACGAGAAATAAAAAATTTTAAAGTAAAAGAAGAAGAAGAAGAAGAAGAAGAATTTTTTCAAAAATTATCCCTACTGATTGCTTCAGTGCAGTGAAGACGAAATAAAATATAGTACACAGTGCGGGTACCCCACCTCGTCCGCTCCTGGTCATAAGTACTGTCGCTTTCACTCGGTGCCTTCCGTTGTTGTATTTATCAGTGCAGTGATTGAGTTGTATGTCACAACTGATGGATAGCGGATTGTAAGTGTGAATTTTGTTATTACACTGTTTCCTATTGCCGTAAGGGCATAACACCTGCAACAATTTGGTTCGAGAATTTAGAGTACACATAACAAATATCCGCGGGTTAAGTTGTAATAATTTCTCTGCGTACATCTACGTCTGTAAATACAGCTGTTTTGGCACTTACTGAAATATAGATAGTTCTACGCCCTGACCAAATCACTCTGATATGAAGTCACTTGGCTACGAACTAGTGTCACTATTCTTCTCTCACCGCGTTTTCGCGATATACGTGCGTAATGATATAGCTTACCAAACTCAACCGCAGTGTAACACCTGTTCCAATGTGGAATTTAATTTCATGTGGTTAGAATTCCATCTCCGTAAACAAGTTATCACCTATCTACTGCTTTATTTACAGAAACCTCAAACTGGACAATAATCCGACATCTAACGAATAAGATGCGCTTTCTGACTAAATTTAAGGAATTGTATCCCTGTGTCTTCATACTGAAATCGGATTAAGAGTATTAGTCCAAAACAAAAGGCATGGTACGACTCGAGCTGTAAGGATGCTCTAAGATATAGAAATATTTTTTAGGTCCTTCAAGAACAACCCGACAGACGAAAACCGAAAAAAGCTCAAACGAGCGTCGAATCTTCATTGGCACGAATCCACTTTCGCACTCATATAGTAGCAAAAGCACTTAATGATCTTAACATTCACAAATCTGCTGGTCCACTTCTTCTGAAGATGTGTTCTTCCACGCTGGCAAAACCACTGCGAAAGCTCGATCCTGTTTTTTCTGAAAATTTGAAAACAAGATTTGTTAAGCTCGTCCCTAAAAAAGGTGAATATTCTTTTATTTCCTCCTACAGATCTATTGTACTTACGACTGTCACTACGACCGACTGATAAACCGTCAGCTCATGAAAAATTTCGAAACAATAAAGTTTTTCAACGACCAGCAGTACGGTTTTCGTAGCAATAGGTTCACTGGTGATTTGATGGCATGTCCGCCGAAAAGTGGAACCAAAGCGTAGATCAATCTGGCAAAAGCAAGATAGTTGTGCTTGATATTTCTAAGGCATTTTACAAAGTTTGGCATGAGGCTCTCTGATTTCCGATAAAAAACAGCATCACCAATTGGGGAAATATTAACAGAGTAAAATTTAATATTGTACTTCCAAGACACAATGCTGTCTGCTGTCGTTAAAGCGAAATCCAAACACTCAGCCTTTATCCTTGTATGGCGCTTGCATAATTGAAACCGAAAACTTTCCATTTTTGACATGTGTGTCAATGACAACCTACGTTGGATTGACTACATATTTGATGTCGCCCAAAATGCTACAAAATGTCTAGGTTTCCCTAAATGATGTATGAAATACTTTTCCCCTTTGATCAGGCCTCAATTTATAAGGCTCTCATGGCTCAAAATTGGAGAACAATGACCATATATTTGCACATGCTAGTTAGGATTCAAAACCTTGCGATAAGGCTCATATGTGATACTAATATCACGGAATCAATTGACAACCTGGAACACCGACAAAAAGTCTCCTGTCTCACATTGCTCTATTGCTGCGTTCAGCAGTAGTGCTCCATTAAAATTTCCAGTAGCATTTCTTCCTTCGAACCTTTAACCGTAACACCCGTCATTGGAATATGCGTTGGAAATCTACTGTCATTGTACGTCATTTCAGTATATGTCATTCATTTGAAGCGTAAACAACAATAATTTTTTTTTCTCTCAAATATGTCGAACTTTGTGCCTGAAAAAGTGTTTTTGCGGGGAGTTCTTCTTCATAACTTTAATATGAAGAAAACTGCTGCCGAAAGTCATCGTATTTTGGTGGAAGTTTATGGTGAATATGCGCTAGCTAAGCGAACGTGCCAAAAGTGGTTTGCACGATTTAAAAGTGGTGATTTTGGCTTGGAAAACGATGAACGTCCTGGGCAGCCAAAAAAGTTTGAAGATAAAGAACTGGAACCATTACTCTATGAAGATTGTTGCCAAACACAAGAAGGGCTCGCAGAATATTTGGGTGTCACTCAAGCAGCCATTTCAAAACGTTTAAAAGCAGCTGGATATATTCAAAAGCAAGAAAATTGGGTTCCACATGAACTCAAGCCGAGAGACGTCGAAAGGCTGTTTTGCATGCCCGAAATGCTGCTGGAAAGCCACAAAAGGAAGTCAGTTTTGCGTCGAATTGTTACTGGTGATGAAAATTGAATCCATTACGACAACCCCAAGCGCAAAAAATCATGTGTGAAACCCGGCCAACCAGCCAAATCAACGGGAAAGTCGAATATCCATGGCACGAAGGTAATGCTCTGTATTTGGTGGGATCAGATGGGTGTGCTGTATTATGAGCTGCTAAAACCGAGTGAAACTATCAATGGACAACGCTACCGAACACAATTAATCTGTTTGAAGAGAGCAGTAGCCGAAAAACGCCCGGAATATGCGACCAGACACGAGGCAATAATTTTCCATCATGACGACGCTCGGCTTCAGGTTGCTATTCCGGTTAAGAACTATTTGGAAAAAATGTTTACAAGTGGTACACGCTCCTCCAAAATAGCCGAGAAAATGCCAATGTCGAACCTCGCTCTGGACATCACATCAACAAAATATGATAACGTCAAGGCTGCGAAGAAAACTGTTTTGGAAAATCGTCGAATTAACATAAGAATTACTATACTGAGGATGTTGGCATATCGGTGGCTCGTGTCATGTAATTTTTTGGAATGTTTTGTTTGTTCCGAAATTTTCTTAATTTTGATCAGAAGAACCGTCCCTAGAGCATCGCTCATTAGCTCTTGTACGACGTTAATAATGATCCTGACTTGCTCAAAAGGGTCATAATTGGTGACAAATTATGGGTGTATGGTTATGACGTCGAAACCAAAGCCCAATCGTACCAATGAAACCATCCAGGAGAGTCAAGACCGAAAAAGCACGCCAAATTCGATCAAATGTCAAAATTTTGATCACTGTATTTTTCGATGACCATGGCGAACTGCGTCAGGAGTTTTTGCCTTAAGGTCGTACGGTCAATATTGAATAAAGCACCTTCAGGTTATCCGTCATTTACGAGAAGCAATATGAAAAAAACGAACGGAAGTGTGGATGGCTTTTGCATTACAATAATGCTCCTGGTCATTCATTATTGCTTGTAAGAGATTTGTTGTTGAAGTATGTACTTTTCCATGATCCAATTGTAGATAATTGGGAACACAAATATATGTAACATCTATCAAAAGATGGTTTTGAATGAGGCGCATCTAAAAAGTAAACTTTGAATTACGTTTACATATTTGTTTCTTTTTGTTAAAGAAACAATACAAACAAATAAGAAGTAACAACATACTGTATTTTTATAGAAACTAATTGAAGAACAAAACTGAAAAATTCGTTTCTCCTTATCTACGCACTCATATTTATTTTTTAATGACGATCGCTGTCAATTCCTTCCTCAAAATTTGATAGGTTTATGGAATTGAAATTCCATTCCACTCAAATAGACAGCCCTTAAGTAAAATAAATGTTTTCAATGTTTAACCAATACGTTTTGAAAGAGATAAAAATCAAGAATTTTATAATATAAAATTTTTAATTTGAAAGATACTATCATATATACGTCAATTAATACAGGAACAAGTTCCTAAAGAATTTCTCATGTAATACACATTCCGTAACCCCATCAACGTTCAACTCTATTTCAAATACTAAATACTTTTCACATGTTTTCGTAACACTTTGGTAGACAAGCGTCACAGTAATATATGTATACACATAAATATAAAGAAATTGCTGAACCGTATAAAAATATTCAACATTTAGTCTGGAGAACTTACTGAGAATATAACATAAATTATCACGCTTGTTTGGGTAAAACAACTCTCTCTTTTTATTCATATGTGTAACGAAATAAATAGGTTGGATTTTGCTGGAAGCCTTTACAAAATTAGACCTAAACTTGAGTTAATACTTAAATAAAAGGGAGCATTTTTTGCTTTCGGAGCGTAATAACTCCCCAGGTAGTTACATTTCCATAAGCATCCTTAGCGCCAGGCCAAACAGTGTAATTAAAAATACATTTTAATCTCCCAGCAAAATAGGATAATTCCGAGAAATTTATTACCAACTGTCAGAAATTTAAAGGGTTTTCAAGAGCCCTAAAGTTGGGCGTTTCTTTTTGACGCTTTTATGTTCGTAGTGTATCATGTGGGTGCAATAAAAGACAGTTTTCATATGTTGTTTCGGGGTACACGGCCCCCACAGTGGACAAAGATGACGACACCAAATATGGCTTCCGCAAGTTTTTGGATAAGACTTACAAGCAGTGCTCTAGCTACATATAACATTAAAATCGTCCTCGGCAACTTTAATGCAAAGCTAGGAAGAGAGGCTATCTTTGGTAATATTACCGAAAAACATAGAATGCACGACACCACCTCCGATAACGGATTCAGGCTAACCAACTTTGCGGCGTAGCATGGCTCGATTTTCACAAGGGAATGATGCTACTCCAAGAACGATATTCGGAAGTTTTACCAAGAGGAAAAAAATATGCCACGGGCACAGATCCCAAACCGAAGCCTATGGAGAAGAACAAGGGAGTCGCAGTCGACTGCTGCTGGAGCGGACAGACTGACTGCTGAGCTCTTTAGGGCGGCAATCGAACAGAAGGTATTAGGAGCACACCCCAACTCAACTTGTAAAATACGGTCGGACAAAAAAATGTCCGATAAATGGAACCTCATAAAGGAGACACTTTGAACTGCGCCAACTACAGAGGCATCAGCCTTCTTAACATCGGCCACAAGATCCTATCTGCAGTATTATGTGAACGCCTAAAGCCTATAATCAACAACCTGATTGGTCCATATTAGTGTGGCTTTAGGTCAATAAAGTCCACCAGCGACCACTACAGCAGATGTTGAAACACTAGCTATTCTTAAATTTTTAGGCCGCATATGATAATATCTATTGATATGAGCTTTACAGAATAATGTCTAGTTTTGGCATCATTGCGATGGAGAATGCACACTGCTCCATCAAGATAGGTAAAAAACTCACCGAAACCTTTGTTGTCGAAAAAAGATCTAGACAAGACGATTAGTTTTCATATGATTTTTTTTTAATGTTATTCTTAAAAGAATAGTGCAAACGAAGCACGGTCTTTCAAAAATCCGTTCAATTACTCGAATACGACGATGATATTGACATTATCGGATGAAAGCTGCGTAATGTCAGTAGCGCTTTCACGAGTATTGAGATGGAAGCGGCGAAAATAGGCAAGACCAAGTATATACTGTCAACAAGAAAGAAACCCAACATCAACATCTCCGACAGAAAATTCCCCTTAACAGATATAACTTTGAGTTAGTTAATGACTTTGTCTATCTAGGCTCCGCTATCAATTCAGAAAACCATACAAGCAGCGTTGAGATGAAACGATGAATTGCTTTTCCCAGTCACTTCTTCTTTGAGCTAAGAAGGCAATTGACTAGCAAAATCCTTTCTCGAACAACAAAAGTCCTGTCCTATAGCGCAGAGGCATGGACTTTATCAAAAATGGATTAGTGTTCTTGGCTGTAAGTTAGTAACTACTTATGTACATATATATAATCTATTAAATAATATTGTATATTACAGTGTCAATGCCTACAAAGCTCACTGCGTTTTGCTAATGCTTTCACTACCATCAGAGTATGCAAAAACTAGTATCTAGTTGTGCAGGTTTTTACAAAATTGTAGAATCAGTCATTAAATTCCGGTTTTATAGAATTTTGTTGATATGAATTAAAGAAGTCAGAAGACAAGTTGCTTTCTATTTATGGTATGTATACGGAATAGCAAATGTTTTCCACTGTCAATCTAACGAGTTCGACAAGCACGCCAAAACCAGACATGGCTCGATATAGCTCCAGTCTGTAGATTGTGTCATACATGGCCTGATATTGAACAATGAGGTGACAAGTGTCCATCTTCCTGGATTTTCTCAATGTATATTGACAAATTCCAGAAGAATTCTGTACAACGGAAAGCAGCGGAGTTGATACTTTAATACAAAAGAGCAGCAGATATAAGGGGGACATTAACCATTTAAAAAGCTATAAACTGCCAAAATTGAATAAGAAGCAAGATAACTGATTAAGGCTATCATAGTAGATAGCGGATAGTGGATAATTTAAACTAATATCTTCAAGAAAATATCTTATATATTTTCATATTGTTTCAAGAACGAATAGTAGCGAAGTTAAGTTTAGAAGAAATAAACATTTGTCCTTAAATATAGTAACTAACATGCGACATAAAGCCGCTAGACAAAAAAATTATTTTGAGCATTTAAAGACCTAATAAATACAAGTTTAAAGACGACACGTTCAATAGAATGCTAAACAGGACAAGAGAGGAATCTATTTCTGCTTGCAATTCACTGGCAAATTAACGACAGGAGGAAGCTTGTTATTTGATACAATACCTTCAATCCCAAATAGTGACTAGATATTTATAGCATATATTAACTTAAAACCGGTGCCGACATTTAAAGGCCTTTTAACATATTATTTTAACAGAAATAATCTTATCACATGAAGAGAAGCGAACAATTCGTTAGAAACTAATATGTTTTTAAAATCTTTTAAATTCTTAAGATATTTTAAACATCTTTTGTCTTAGATTGAGTTTTATGGAGCAAAAAATAATTGTATTACTAACATATAAGTATGATCAGGAATAACTGCTGTAATTGGAGTAGATTCCCGTCTTACCACCATCTACCAGCGGCGCTTATCAAGCAGCTAATGGCAAACTAGGTTAATAACACAAACACCCCACTTCTATTGGTATCTTGTCTGGTAACATATGTACATTGAATCTGTTCGCCTTTTATACCAGAATACTCCATCCTGTTCCAAGGAATAATTGAATGGCAATCCAAGCGTCGCGTTTATGACTCTGCAGTGAACATTGACGCGGTAATGGATAAATACAACCGGAGTCATCTCTACTTCTATGTATGTGTATTTATATATGTTCCATCCGTTAAAGGAGTGGATTACAGCTCTAATTATGGGAGCGTTGCCACGCCATACCGGATATACCCGTACATACATATGTATCCAAATGTATCCTCCTGCTGAGTTTTCTTATCCATATAAAAGAATGAATAAACAGTACAAAGATACAAGTACTTATGAACATGTATGACTGTAAGTGGATTGTGTGTGGATAAAGCAAAGAAATTTTTGCGCTTTTAATGGGATAAGTTATGTCAACGTCACCCTACATTCCTTTTTTTATGAGTATCGACAATAACACTGCTCTACCGAACCGAACCGTGCGTTTTAGTCAGCCTCGTTAATTTCAATTGCTCCTGATAATGTGGATGAGACTATTTACCTATGAGCCAAGCATTGCTGGACAAATTGCATTGAGACGAACGTGTGAACGGGTACAATTATTTTAAATTATTTATTAATGACTGATTCCGAGTGCAGATAGTCAAAGTAATTAAGTGAAGTGGCGATAATTATAGCAGTTAAGGTATACAATGTACCAACATAGAGGTAAATATGTATACATACGAGTATATTGTACATGTGTATGGTAAGTAGTTTCAAAGCACTATTAGGACTGTATAATTGCTGCTTTCATTAGGAGCAGTATAGCAAATTTGACTAAAATTACTATTATATGGGCTTCCCACGATCATATAGTAATCGTACAAGACCAATTCATTTTAACTGACATTCCAAAGTTCTAAACTTAAAATAAATTACTTTTGATTGATTTTAGCGAGAGTTAATTGAATGTTATGTGTATTATTATTTCCAAAGCTAACCACAAAATAGCAGAACAAGTGACGTACCTTCGAAAAGCTAATAGACTTATGAAAATAGTTTATATACATACATACGGAACCATTTGGCAGTCTTCGAAGGAGATAAAATAAAGCTTAAAATACCTTAAAGTTATTCGTACATCGTATTCGTAAATCATAACTCAACACAACCTAATACCCTTTCGATGTTAGAATTTACTACTTTTTCAAAACCGGAGTAACGGGGTTTAATGAAAAAATCTTCTATTATTGTTTGAATAGATTCAAGGAAGATCTTCATCGGAACTTAGTTAATATTGGCAACATTAACAGCATACTTACATCTTTCCAATCCAGTTCCAGGGCAAACAAAAGCTGCTCTACTCTCTTACTTACTTTGGTGGCGATACAGGTCAGGGTGAATATGGGCCTCAATTAACAAGTCTTTCCAGTTAACTCGGTCTTTAGCTAACTCCCTCCAGTTGAGCACTTCAAGTGGGGGTGGCCTTGGTGTAGTGGTATATGCATACACTCCTCAAGCAGAGGGTCGCGGGTTCGAATCCCGTGCGAGGCAATTCTCTGAAAAAGTCTTTTCGTAGAATTTGCATGTAGTTATATGAGAATCCCGTCGGCGTCAACTCTGACATGAAGGCATAACATTGATGTTGGAGTAGTTGCTGGCTAGGCTAAATGTAACAAACAACAACTAGCACGTACTGAGACCCACTGGTTGAGGATGCACTTGCTCGTCCTGTCCAGTTTGACAACCACCTCTGGGAAAAATATCGAAACCTATTACACCTGAGTTTCAAACTACTACACCACCCGCCCGCGCCCTGGAGAAAACCAGTAAAAGGGTATTCAAATCCCCTTGGTGAGCACGCGGGATTATAAAAAAAAAGTCGGTTAAGGTTCCAACTTCGAAACCTAATTGATGGCTTACTATACGTGTCAAATTTAAGTTCACTAATGCTCTTCATCTTTATGAATGACTATTATCTATATTGGCTTCGTTCTGCGCGACTAAATCTTAATCCAGTTCAAGTACAGGGATGTACAGTGCATTTAAATATAATCTTGTTAATCACATATCTTACCTTTGAGCCTGGAATTCGATCATTGATCGCTGGTGAAGCAACATATCTAAGTAAACGATGCATGTACACGCCAAATCATCACCACGATAAATTAAAGTATTTCAAATAAGTCAAGCACCTCGATTAATCGCCGAAGTCATGAATTGGGCATCTTACGCACAATTTTGACTGTTGACACAAGGATTGGATCGCACACGACGTTGCCTTTCTACTCAATGGATGCAGAAATGAAAAGATAATTGCTCATCAAAAGAGAGATCTTTTCTGATGATTAATTTTGCATAGCCCGAAAATCCGTTATGTAACTCACTAAAAACTAATCCATCCTAAAAAAATTACTATGTAAGTGATCCATAAAGGAATTTGCACAAACTGGTTCCCCTTGATTTTCAATTTGTGTTATGGAGAACGAATAAAATAAATCAAGTTGCTCTGATTTCCAAACACCAAATTAAGTACAGCAGGGATTGAAAATGGCAGTAATGAGGAAGACATCATGCGAGTCTCAGCCGCATAACCTTTCGATATTTACAAATTCAACCGAGTAGTGGGATCCAACGGCTTTAGGTTTTATAGCCGTCATAAAAGAAAAGTATGAACACTTTAAAAGAACCTAGATCATTTTTTTAGACTCTGAAAATAAAAAGATTCGAAAGTTTCTATCAAAAAGATATACCACTAATTTAACATACTAAACTGAAAACTCTATGGGAGAAGAACTTTTAAAGAATATCTTTGTGCGATGCATACGTTCGGAAGCTCACGCCATTATAACGCCTTTAAGAACGATGATGTCAAAAAGCTCGTTGAAGTTGTTGATACCATTCGTATTATGGAAACCATTTCACATGATCACGCTTTATCCAAAGATGAAGAAGTTTTGATGCAAACAATTTAAGCTCTAATATTAAATTTTTTTTTATTGACCTCCGCTGATCTTCAAAACCCCGTCGAGACTCGACTCATTGTAGAAATACAAACCCCGTTAAGCGCATTAATATTTGCTGATATCAATGCAAATAGGTTTGCCATAATGTATGGTCCTATCGGAAAGTACCATAGATTTTACAAATAGCATCAAATATCAATTTGGTTTTGACATTTGAGAAGCAAACATAATTTGTGTGAATAAGCAATGGAACGCAATCCTCCTGAAGAACGTGAGATAATCATCGCGATGTTTTGATGAACAATTCGTAAGTGGTTTTAGTGCAACTTGCATTTCATGTCCGTTCTCCTGGCGATCAGGCCTTGTAAGGCCTAGTATCTCTTGTTTGGACAAGAATATTTCTGCGTGGCGGAAGATATCTTAGAGCCTCGTCGATATCGACAAACGACGAGCCATGCAGTTGGCCATTCTACGCACGTTTCTGCACCGTATTTTGAAGAAATGTTCGCACTTGAAGGTTTTTCCCTACAAAGTGTAAAATATCCATCAGCTGATGGGTGTTACCCGTAAATCGCGCCTAACCTTCGCTCATGCGCTTTTAAATCTTAACAACGAAATGGACAATTTTTCGTCAAAAATATTCATTATGACAAGGCTTATTTTGATCTACATATGTGACCACACAAAATTGGAGTGTATGGTGTGCTATTTACGCTGGCGGAGTCATTGGAACATTTTTTTTAAGAACGGCGCGGGCCCAAAGATCAACTTATCATGCTATTTACGTGAACTCAGCAAACGTGCGGGTTCCTACATTCACTGAGTGTGCTGGGTTGTATAATATGCGCTAGCATTTGGGTAAGTAAATCGGCTAACGCTTTAATCTATCATCTTTTGGTTTTCCCATGCCCGGCCTTCTGCTGCGTAAAATTTAATGTTTTATATTTCTATACTTTTGCTAATTATGTAATTTTAGGTAATAAATAGAACCATAAATTAAAATTGTAACTAGAATTTAGTTGGACACTATAAGGAGACATTCGTCTCCAGAAATAATATTTTTTTGTAAATTTCCATAAAAATCTGTTTACTGACGCCCAACGTGGGGCTGGAGTGTAATGGTAATTAGTTGAAATATTAATGAAGAAAAACCATACGAAGCAGCTAAAAAGAAGAAATACGGACCTTTCAGCAAGAACCAAGTCACCACGAATCTGAAATAAAGCAGTAAACAGAAATCTTGCAGCCGTACTCAACTAAAAAATTCCAACATCCAGAACTACAAGATGATGCTAACAATCATCTTAATATTGTAAGTTCCTTTTTTTTTATTAATTTAATGAGAAAAAATTTGTAAAAGAAAAATAATATATGTGAAGTAAACACAAAATATTTTCAAAAAATATAATAAAAATAAATTACTTTTGATTGATTTTAGCGAGAGTTAATTGAATGTTATGTGTATTATTATTTCCAAAGCTAACCACAAAATAGCAGAACAAGTGACGTACCTTCGAAAAGCTAATAGACTTATGAAAATAGTTTATATACATACATACGGAACCATTTGGCAGTCTTCGAAGGAGATAAAATAAAGCTTAAAATACCTTAAAGTTATTCGTACATCGTATTCGTAAATCATAACTCAACACAACCTAATACCCTTTCGATGTTAGAATTTACTACTTTTTCAAAACCGGAGTAACGGGGTTTAATGAAAAAATCTTCTATTATTGTTTGAATAGATTCAAGGAAGATCTTCATCGGAACTTAGTTAATATTGGCAACATTAACAGCATACTTACATCTTTCCAATCCAGTTCCAGGGCAAACAAAAGCTGCTCTACTCTCTTACTTACTTTGGTGGCGATACAGGTCAGGGTGAATATGGGCCTCAATTAACAAGTCTTTCCAGTTAACTCGGTCTTTAGCTAACTCCCTCCAGTTGAGCACTTCAAGTGGGGGTGGCCTTGGTGTAGTGGTATATGCATACACTCCTCAAGCAGAGGGTCGCGGGTTCGAATCCCGTGCGAGGCAATTCTCTGAAAAAGTCTTTTCGTAGAATTTGCATGTAGTTATATGAGAATCCCGTCGGCGTCAACTCTGACATGAAGGCATAACATTGATGTTGGAGTAGTTGCTGGCTAGGCTAAATGTAACAAACAACAACTAGCACGTACTGAGACCCACTGGTTGAGGATGCACTTGCTCGTCCTGTCCAGTTTGACAACCACCTCTGGGAAAAATATCGAAACCTATTACACCTGAGTTTCAAACTACTACACCACCCGCCCGCGCCCTGGAGAAAACCAGTAAAAGGGTATTCAAATCCCCTTGGTGAGCACGCGGGATTATAAAAAAAAAGTCGGTTAAGGTTCCAACTTCGAAACCTAATTGATGGCTTACTATACGTGTCAAATTTAAGTTCACTAATGCTCTTCATCTTTATGAATGACTATTATCTATATTGGCTTCGTTCTGCGCGACTAAATCTTAATCCAGTTCAAGTACAGGGATGTACAGTGCATTTAAATATAATCTTGTTAATCACATATCTTACCTTTGAGCCTGGAATTCGATCATTGATCGCTGGTGAAGCAACATATCTAAGTAAACGATGCATGTACACGCCAAATCATCACCACGATAAATTAAAGTATTTCAAATAAGTCAAGCACCTCGATTGATCGCCGAAGTCATGAATTGGGCATCTTACGCACAATTTTGACTGTTGACACAAGGATTGGATCGCACACGACGTTGCCTTTCTACTCAATGGATGCAGAAATGAAAAGATAATTGCTCATCAAAAGAGAGATCTTTTCTGATGATTAATTTTGCATAGCCCGAAAATCCGTTATGTAACTCACTAAAAACTAATCCATCCTAAAAAAATTACTATGTAAGTGATCCATAAAGGAATTTGCACAAACTGGTTCCCCTTGATTTTCAATTTGTGTTATGGAGAACGAATAAAATAAATCAAGTTGCTCTGATTTCCAAACACCAAATTAAGTACAGCAGGGATTGAAAATGGCAGTAATGAGGAAGACATCATGCGAGTCTCAGCCGCATAACCTTTCGATATTTACAAATTCAACCGAGTAGTGGGATCCAACGGCTTTAGGTTTTATAGCCGTCATAAAAGAAAAGTATGAACACTTTAAAAGAACCTAGATCATTTTTTTAGACTCTGAAAATAAAAAGATTCGAAAGTTTCTATCAAAAAGATATACCACTAATTTAACATACTAAAAGGCTTAGCTGAAAACTCTATGGGAGAAGAACTTTTAAAGAATATCTTTGTGCGATGCATACGTTCGGAAGCTCACGCCATTATAACGCCTTTAAGAACGATGATGTCAAAAAGCTCGTTGAAGTTGTTGATACCATTCGTATTATGGAAACCATTTCACATGATCACGCTTTATCCAAAGATGAAGAAGTTTTGATGCAAACAATTTAAGCTCTAATATTAAATTTTTTTTTATTGACCTCCGCTGATCTTCAAAACCCCGTCGAGACTCGACTCATTGTAGAAATACAAACCCCGTTAAGCGCATTAATATTTGCTGATATCAATGCAAATAGGTTTGCCATAATGTATGGTCCTATCGGAAAGTACCATAGATTTTACAAATAGCATCAAATATCAATTTGGTTTTGACATTTGAGAAGCAAACATAATTTGTGTGAATAAGCAATGGAACGCAATCCTCCTGAAGAACGTGAGATAATCATCGCGATGTTTTGATGAACAATTCGTAAGTGGTTTTAGTGCAACTTGCATTTCATGTCCGTTCTCCTGGCGATCAGGCCTTGTAAGGCCTAGTATCTCTTGTTTGGACAAGAATATTTCTGCGTGGCGGAAGATATCTTAGAGCCTCGTCGATATCGACAAACGACGAGCCATGCAGTTGGCCATTCTACGCACGTTTCTGCACCGTATTTTGAAGAAATGTTCGCACTTGAAGGTTTTTCCCTACAAAGTGTAAAATATCCATCAGCTGATGGGTGTTACCCGTAAATCGCGCCTAACCTTCGCTCATGCGCTTTTAAATCTTAACAACGAAATGGACAATTTTTCGTCAAAAATATTCATTATGACAAGGCTTATTTTGATCTACATATGTGACCACACAAAATTGGAGTGTATGGTGTGCTATTTACGCTGGCGGAGTCATTGGAACATTTTTTTTAAGAACGGCGCGGGCCCAAAGATCAACTTATCATGCTATTTACGTGAACTCAGCAAACGTGCGGGTTCCTACATTCACTGAGTGTGCTGGGTTGTATAATATGCGCTAGCATTTGGGTAAGTAAATCGGCTAACGCTTTAATCTATCATCTTTTGGTTTTCCCATGCCCGGCCTTCTGCTGCGTAAAATTTAATGTTTTATATTTCTATACTTTTGCTAATTATGTAATTTTAGGTAATAAATAGAACCATAAATTAAAATTGTAACTAGAATTTAGTTGGACACTATAAGGAGACATTCGTCTCCAGAAATAATATTTTTTTGTAAATTTCCATAAAAATCTGTTTACTGACGCCCAACGTGGGGCTGGAGTGTAATGGTAATTAGTTGAAATATTAATGAAGAAAAACCATACGAAGCAGCTAAAAAGAAGAAATACGGACCTTTCAGCAAGAACCAAGTCACCACGAATCTGAAATAAAGCAGTAAACAGAAATCTTGCAGCCGTACTCAACTAAAAAATTCCAACATCCAGAACTACAAGATGATGCTAACAATCATCTTAATATTGTAAGTTCCTTTTTTTTTATTAATTTAATGAGAAAAAATTTGTAAAAGAAAAATAATATATGTGAAGTAAACACAAAATATTTTCAAAAAATATAATAAAAATAAATTACTTTTGATTGATTTTAGCGAGAGTTAATTGAATGTTATGTGTATTATTATTTCCAAAGCTAACCACAAAATAGCAGAACAAGTGACGTACCTTCGAAAAGCTAATAGACTTATGAAAATAGTTTATATACATACATACGGAACCATTTGGCAGTCTTCGAAGGAGATAAAATAAAGCTTAAAATACCTTAAAGTTATTCGTACATCGTATTCGTAAATCATAACTCAACACAACCTAATACCCTTTCGATGTTAGAATTTACTACTTTTTCAAAACCGGAGTAACGGGGTTTAATGAAAAAATCTTCTATTATTGTTTGAATAGATTCAAGGAAGATCTTCATCGGAACTTAGTTAATATTGGCAACATTAACAGCATACTTACATCTTTCCAATCCAGTTCCAGGGCAAACAAAAGCTGCTCTACTCTCTTACTTACTTTGGTGGCGATACAGGTCAGGGTGAATATGGGCCTCAATTAACAAGTCTTTCCAGTTAACTCGGTCTTTAGCTAACTCCCTCCAGTTGAGCACTTCAAGTGGGGGTGGCCTTGGTGTAGTGGTATATGCATACACTCCTCAAGCAGAGGGTCGCGGGTTCGAATCCCGTGCGAGGCAATTCTCTGAAAAAGTCTTTTCGTAGAATTTGCATGTAGTTATATGAGAATCCCGTCGGCGTCAACTCTGACATGAAGGCATAACATTGATGTTGGAGTAGTTGCTGGCTAGGCTAAATGTAACAAACAACAACTAGCACGTACTGAGACCCACTGGTTGAGGATGCACTTGCTCGTCCTGTCCAGTTTGACAACCACCTCTGGGAAAAATATCGAAACCTATTACACCTGAGTTTCAAACTACTACACCACCCGCCCGCGCCCTGGAGAAAACCAGTAAAAGGGTATTCAAATCCCCTTGGTGAGCACGCGGGATTATAAAAAAAAAGTCGGTTAAGGTTCCAACTTCGAAACCTAATTGATGGCTTACTATACGTGTCAAATTTAAGTTCACTAATGCTCTTCATCTTTATGAATGACTATTATCTATATTGGCTTCGTTCTGCGCGACTAAATCTTAATCCAGTTCAAGTACAGGGATGTACAGTGCATTTAAATATAATCTTGTTAATCACATATCTTACCTTTGAGCCTGGAATTCGATCATTGATCGCTGGTGAAGCAACATATCTAAGTAAACGATGCATGTACACGCCAAATCATCACCACGATAAATTAAAGTATTTCAAATAAGTCAAGCACCTCGATTGATCGCCGAAGTCATGAATTGGGCATCTTACGCACAATTTTGACTGTTGACACAAGGATTGGATCGCACACGACGTTGCCTTTCTACTCAATGGATGCAGAAATGAAAAGATAATTGCTCATCAAAAGAGAGATCTTTTCTGATGATTAATTTTGCATAGCCCGAAAATCCGTTATGTAACTCACTAAAAACTAATCCATCCTAAAAAAATTACTATGTAAGTGATCCATAAAGGAATTTGCACAAACTGGTTCCCCTTGATTTTCAATTTGTGTTATGGAGAACGAATAAAATAAATCAAGTTGCTCTGATTTCCAAACACCAAATTAAGTACAGCAGGGATTGAAAATGGCAGTAATGAGGAAGACATCATGCGAGTCTCAGCCGCATAACCTTTCGATATTTACAAATTCAACCGAGTAGTGGGATCCAACGGCTTTAGGTTTTATAGCCGTCATAAAAGAAAAGTATGAACACTTTAAAAGAACCTAGATCATTTTTTTAGACTCTGAAAATAAAAAGATTCGAAAGTTTCTATCAAAAAGATATACCACTAATTTAACATACTAAAAGGCTTAGCTGAAAACTCTATGGGAGAAGAACTTTTAAAGAATATCTTTGTGCGATGCATACGTTCGGAAGCTCACGCCATTATAACGCCTTTAAGAACGATGATGTCAAAAAGCTTTATGAAGTTGTTGATACCATTCGTATTATGGAAACCATTTCACATGATCACGCTTTATCCAAAGATGAAGAAGTTTTGATGCAAACAATTTAAGCTCTAATATTAAATTTTTTTTTATTGACCTCCGCTGATCTTCAAAACCCCGTCGAGACTCGACTCATTGTAGAAATACAAACCCCGTTAAGCGCATTAATATTTGCTGATATCAATGCAAATAGGTTTGCCATAATGTATGGTCCTATCGGAAAGTACCATAGATTTTACAAATAGCATCAAATATCAATTTGGTTTTGACATTTGAGAAGCAAACATAATTTGTGTGAATAAGCAATGGAACGCAATCCTCCTGAAGAACGTGAGATAATCATCGCGATGTTTTGATGAACAATTCGTAAGTGGTTTTAGTGCAACTTGCATTTCATGTCCGTTCTCCTGGCGATCAGGCCTTGTAAGGCCTAGTATCTCTTGTTTGGACAAGAATATTTCTGCGTGGCGGAAGATATCTTAGAGCCTCGTCGATATCGACAAACGACGAGCCATGCAGTTGGCCATTCTACGCACGTTTCTGCACCGTATTTTGAAGAAATGTTCGCACTTGAAGGTTTTTCCCTACAAAGTGTAAAATATCCATCAGCTGATGGGTGTTACCCGTAAATCGCGCCTAACCTTCGCTCATGCGCTTTTAAATCTTAACAACGAAATGGACAATTTTTCGTCAAAAATATTCATTATGACAAGGCTTATTTTGATCTACATATGTGACCACACAAAATTGGAGTGTATGGTGTGCTATTTACGCTGGCGGAGTCATTGGAACATTTTTTTTAAGAACGGCGCGGGCCCAAAGATCAACTTATCATGCTATTTACGTGAACTCAGCAAACGTGCGGGTTCCTACATTCACTGAGTGTGCTGGGTTGTATAATATGCGCTAGCATTTGGGTAAGTAAATCGGCTAACGCTTTAATCTATCATCTTTTGGTTTTCCCATGCCCGGCCTTCTGCTGCGTAAAATTTAATGTTTTATATTTCTATACTTTTGCTAATTATGTAATTTTAGGTAATAAATAGAACCATAAATTAAAATTGTAACTAGAATTTAGTTGGACACTATAAGGAGACATTCGTCTCCAGAAATAATATTTTTTTGTAAATTTCCATAAAAATCTGTTTACTGACGCCCAACGTGGGGCTGGAGTGTAATGGTAATTAGTTGAAATATTAATGAAGAAAAACCATACGAAGCAGCTAAAAAGAAGAAATACGGACCTTTCAGCAAGAACCAAGTCACCACGAATCTGAAATAAAGCAGTAAACAGAAATCTTGCAGCCGTACTCAACTAAAAAATTCCAACATCCAGAACTACAAGATGATGCTAACAATCATCTTAATATTGTAAGTTCCTTTTTTTTATTAATTTAATGAGAAAAAATTTGTAAAAGAAAAATAATATATGTGAAGTAAACACAAAATATTTTCAAAAAATATAATAAAAATAAATTACTTTTGATTGATTTTAGCGAGAGTTAATTGAATGTTATGTGTATTATTATTTCCAAAGCTAACCACAAAATAGCAGAACAAGTGACGTACCTTCGAAAAGCTAATAGACTTATGAAAATAGTTTATATACATACATACGGAACCATTTGGCAGTCTTCGAAGGAGATAAAATAAAGCTTAAAATACCTTAAAGTTATTCGTACATCGTATTCGTAAATCATAACTCAACACAACCTAATACCCTTTCGATGTTAGAATTTACTACTTTTTCAAAACCGGAGTAACGGGGTTTAATGAAAAAATCTTCTATTATTGTTTGAATAGATTCAAGGAAGATCTTCATCGGAACTTAGTTAATATTGGCAACATTAACAGCATACTTACATCTTTCCAATCCAGTTCCAGGGCAAACAAAAGCTGCTCTACTCTCTTACTTACTTTGGTGGCGATACAGGTCAGGGTGAATATGGGCCTCAATTAACAAGTCTTTCCAGTTAACTCGGTCTTTAGCTAACTCCCTCCAGTTGAGCACCTTAAGTGGGGGTGGCCTTGGTGTAGTGGTATATGCATACACTCCTCAAGCAGAGGGTCGCGGGTTCGAATCCCGTGCGAGGCAATTCTCTGAAAAAGTCTTTTCGTAGAATTTGCATGTAGTTATATGAGAATCCCGTCGGCGTCAACTCTGACATGAAGGCATAACATTGATGTTGGAGTAGTTGCTGGCTAGGCTAAATGTAACAAACAACAACTAGCACGTACTGAGACCCACTGGTTGAGGATGCACTTGCTCGTCCTGTCCAGTTTGACAACCACCTCTGGGAAAAATATTGAAACCTATTACACCTGAGTTTCAAACTACTACACCACCCGCCCGCGCCCTGGAGAAAACCAGTAAAAGGGTATTCAAATCCCCTTGGTGAGCACGCGGGATTATAAAAAAAAAGTCGGTTGAGGTTCCAACTTCGAAACCAAATTGATGGCTTACTATACGTGTCAAATTTAAGTTCACTAATGCTCTTCATCTTTATGAATGACTATTATCTATATTAGCTTCGTTCTGCGCGACTAAATCTTAATCCAGTTCAAGTACAGGGATGTACAGTGCATTTAAATATAATCTTGTTAATCACATATCTTACCTTTGAGCCTGGAATTCGATCATTGATCGCTGGTGAAGCAAAATATCTAAGTACACGATGCATGTACACGCCAAATCATCACCACGATAAATTAAAGTATTTCAAATAAGTCAAGCACCTCGATTGATTGCCGAAGTCATCAATTGGGCATCTTGACTGTTGACACAACTATTGGATCGCACACGACGTTGCCTTTCTACTCAATGGATGCAGAAATGAAAAGATAATTGCTCATCAAAAGAGAGATCTTTTCTGATGATTAATTTTGCATAGCCCGAAAATCCGTTATGTAACTCACTAAAAACTAATCCATCCTAAAAAAATTACTATGTAAGTGATCCATAAAGGAATTTGCACAAACTGGTTCCCCTTGATTTTCAATTTGTGTTATGGAGAACGAATAAAATAAATCAAGTTGCTCTGATTTCCAAACACCAAATTAAGTACAGCAGGGATTGAAAATGGCAGTAATGAGGAAGACATCATGCGAGTCTCAGCCGCATAACCTTTCGATATTTACAAATTCAACCGAGTAGTGGGATCCAACGGCTTTAGGTTTTATAGCCGTCATAAAAGAAAAGTATGAACACTTTAAAAGAACCTAGATCATTTTTTTAGACTCTGAAAATAAAAAGATTCGAAAGTTTCTATCAAAAAGATATACCACTAATTTAACATACTAAAAGGCTTAGCTGAAAACTCTATGGGAGAAGAACTTTTAAAGAATATCTTTGTGCGATGCATACGTTCGGAAGCTCACGCCATTATAACGCCTTTAAGAACGATGATGTCAAAAAGCTCGTTGAAGTTGTTGATACCATTCGTATTATGGAAACCATTTCACATGATCACGCTTTATCCAAAGATGAAGAAGTTTTGATGCAAACAATTTAAGCTCTAATATTAAATTTTTTTTTATTGACCTCCGCTGATCTTCAAAACCCCGTCGAGACTCGACTCATTGTAGAAATACAAACCCCGTTAAGCGCATTAATATTTGCTGATATCAATGCAAATAGGTTTGCCATAATGTATGGTCCTATCGGAAAGTACCATAGATTTTACAAATAGCATCAAATATCAATTTGGTTTTGACATTTGAGAAGCAAACATAATTTGTGTGAATAAGCAATGGAACGCAATCCTCCTGAAGAACGTGAGATAATCATCGCGATGTTTTGATGAACAATTCGTAAGTGGTTTTAGTGCAACTTGCATTTCATGTCCGTTCTCCTGGCGATCAGGCCTTGTAAGGCCTAGTATCTCTTGTTTGGACAAGAATATTTCTGCGTGGCGGAAGATATCTTAGAGCCTCGTCGATATCGACAAACGACGAGCCATGCAGTTGGCCATTCTACGCACGTTTCTGCACCGTATTTTGAAGAAATGTTCGCACTTGAAGGTTTTTCCCTACAAAGTGTAAAATATCCATCAGCTGATGGGTGTTACCCGTAAATCGCGCCTAACCTTCGCTCATGCGCTTTTAAATCTTAACAACGAAATGGACAATTTTTCGTCAAAAATATTCATTATGACAAGGCTTATTTTGATCTACATATGTGACCACACAAAATTGGAGTGTATGGTGTGCTATTTACGCTGGCGGAGTCATTGGAACATTTTTTTTAAGAACGGCGCGGGCCCAAAGATCAACTTATCATGCTATTTACGTGAACTCAGCAAACGTGCGGGTTCCTACATTCACTGAGTGTGCTGGGTTGTATAATATGCGCTAGCATTTGGGTAAGTAAATCGGCTAACGCTTTAATCTATCATCTTTTGGTTTTCCCATGCCCGGCCTTCTGCTGCGTAAAATTTAATGTTTTATATTTCTATACTTTTGCTAATTATGTAATTTTAGGTAATAAATAGAACCATAAATTAAAATTGTAACTAGAATTTAGTTGGACACTATAAGGAGACATTCGTCTCCAGAAATAATATTTTTTTGTAAATTTCCATAAAAATCTGTTTACTGACGCCCAACGTGGGGCTGGAGTGTAATGGTAATTAGTTGAAATATTAATGAAGAAAAACCATACGAAGCAGCTAAAAAGAAGAAATACGGACCTTTCAGCAAGAACCAAGTCACCACGAATCTGAAATAAAGCAGTAAACAGAAATCTTGCAGCCGTACTCAACTAAAAAATTCCAACATCCAGAACTACAAGATGATGCTAACAATCATCTTAATATTGTAAGTTCCTTTTTTTTTATTAATTTAATGAGAAAAAATTTGTAAAAGAAAAATAATATATGTGAAGTAAACACAAAATATTTTCAAAAAATATAATAAAAATAAATTACTTTTGATTGATTTTAGCGAGAGTTAATTGAATGTTATGTGTATTATTATTTCCAAAGCTAACCACAAAATAGCAGAACAAGTGACGTACCTTCGAAAAGCTAATAGACTTATGAAAATAGTTTATATACATACATACGGAACCATTTGGCAGTCTTCGAAGGAGATAAAATAAAGCTTAAAATACCTTAAAGTTATTCGTACATCGTATTCGTAAATCATAACTCAACACAACCTAATACCCTTTCGATGTTAGAATTTACTACTTTTTCAAAACCGGAGTAACGGGGTTTAATGAAAAAATCTTCTATTATTGTTTGAATAGATTCAAGGAAGATCTTCATCGGAACTTAGTTAATATTGGCAACATTAACAGCATACTTACATCTTTCCAATCCAGTTCCAGGGCAAACAAAAGCTGCTCTACTCTCTTACTTACTTTGGTGGCGATACAGGTCAGGGTGAATATGGGCCTCAATTAACAAGTCTTTCCAGTTAACTCGGTCTTTAGCTAACTCCCTCCAGTTGAGCACTTCAAGTGGGGGTGGCCTTGGTGTAGTGGTATATGCATACACTCCTCAAGCAGAGGGTCGCGGGTTCGAATCCCGTGCGAGGCAATTCTCTGAAAAAGTCTTTTCGTAGAATTTGCATGTAGTTATATGAGAATCCCGTCGGCGTCAACTCTGACATGAAGGCATAACATTGATGTTGGAGTAGTTGCTGGCTAGGCTAAATGTAACAAACAACAACTAGCACGTACTGAGACCCACTGGTTGAGGATGCACTTGCTCGTCCTGTCCAGTTTGACAACCACCTCTGGGAAAAATATTGAAACCTATTACACCTGAGTTTCAAACTACTACACCACCCGCCCGCGCCCTGGAGAAAACCAGTAAAAGGGTATTCAAATCCCCTTGGTGAGCACGCGGGATTATAAAAAAAAAGTCGGTTGAGGTTCCAACTTCGAAACCAAATTGATGGCTTACTATACGTGTCAAATTTAAGTTCACTAATGCTCTTCATCTTTATGAATGACTATTATCTATATTAGCTTCGTTCTGCGCGACTAAATCTTAATCCAGTTCAAGTACAGGGATGTACAGTGCATTTAAATATAATCTTGTTAATCACATATCTTACCTTTGAGCCTGGAATTCGATCATTGATCGCTGGTGAAGCAAAATATCTAAGTACACGATGCATGTACACGCCAAATCATCACCACGATAAATTAAAGTATTTCAAATAAGTCAAGCACCTCGATTGATTGCCGAAGTCATCAATTGGGCATCTTGACTGTTGACACAACTATTGGATCGCACACGACGTTGCCTTTCTACTCAATGGATGCAGAAATGAAAAGATAATTGCTCATCAAAAGAGAGATCTTTTTTGATGATTAATTTTGCATAGCCCGAAAATCCGTTATGTAACTCACTAAAAACTAATCCATCCTAAAAAAATTACTATGTAAGTGATCCATAAAGGAATTTGCACAAACTGGTTCCCCTTGATTTTCAATTTGTGTTATGGAAAACGAATAAAATAAATCAAGTTGCTCTGATTTCCAAACACCAAATTAAGTACAGCAGGGATTGAAAATGGCAGTAATGAGGAAGACATCATGCGAGTCTCAGCCGCATAACCTTTCGATATTTACAAATTCAACCGAGTAGTGGGATCCAACGGCTTTAGGTTTTATAGCCGTCATAAAAGAAAAGTATGAACACTTTAAAAGAACCTAGATCATTTTTTTAGACTCTGAAAATAAAAAGATTCGAAAGTTTCTATCAAAAAGATATACCACTAATTTAACATACTAAAAGGCTTAGCTGAAAACTCTATGGGAGAAGAACTTTTAAAGAATATCTTTGTGCGATGCATACGTTCGGAAGCTCACGCCATTATAACGCCTTTAAGAACGATGATGTCAAAAAGCTCGTTGAAGTTGTTGATACCATTCGTATTATGGAAACCATTTCACATGATCACGCTTTATCCAAAGATGAAGAAGTTTTGATGCAAACAATTTAAGCTCTAATATTAAATTTTTTTTTATTGACCTCCGCTGATCTTCAAAACCCCGTCGAGACTCGACTCATTGTAGAAATACAAACCCCGTTAAGCGCATTAATATTTGCTGATATCAATGCAAATAGGTTTGCCATAATGTATGGTCCTATCGGAAAGTACCATAGATTTTACAAATAGCATCAAATATCAATTTGGTTTTGACATTTGAGAAGCAAACATAATTTGTGTGAATAAGCAATGGAACGCAATCCTCCTGAAGAACGTGAGATAATCATCGCGATGTTTTGATGAACAATTCGTAAGTGGTTTTAGTGCAACTTGCATTTCATGTCCGTTCTCCTGGCGATCAGGCCTTGTAAGGCCTAGTATCTCTTGTTTGGACAAGAATATTTCTGCGTGGCGGAAGATATCTTAGAGCCTCGTCGATATCGACAAACGACGAGCCATGCAGTTGGCCATTCTACGCACGTTTCTGCACCGTATTTTGAAGAAATGTTCGCACTTGAAGGTTTTTCCCTACAAAGTGTAAAATATCCATCAGCTGATGGGTGTTACCCGTAAATCGCGCCTAACCTTCGCTCATGCGCTTTTAAATCTTAACAACGAAATGGACAATTTTTCGTCAAAAATATTCATTATGACAAGGCTTATTTTGATCTACATATGTGACCACACAAAATTGGAGTGTATGGTGTGCTATTTACGCTGGCGGAGTCATTGGAACATTTTTTTTAAGAACGGCGCGGGCCCAAAGATCAACTTATCATGCTATTTACGTGAACTCAGCAAACGTGCGGGTTCCTACATTCACTGAGTGTGCTGGGTTGTATAATATGCGCTAGCATTTGGGTAAGTAAATCGGCTAACGCTTTAATCTATCATCTTTTGGTTTTCCCATGCCCGGCCTTCTGCTGCGTAAAATTTAATGTTTTATATTTCTATACTTTTGCTAATTATGTAATTTTAGGTAATAAATAGAACCATAAATTAAAATTGTAACTAGAATTTAGTTGGACACTATAAGGAGACATTCGTCTCCAGAAATAATATTTTTTTGTAAATTTCCATAAAAATCTGTTTACTGACGCCCAACGTGGGGCTGGAGTGTAATGGTAATTAGTTGAAATATTAATGAAGAAAAACCATACGAAGCAGCTAAAAAGAAGAAATACGGACCTTTCAGCAAGAACCAAGTCACCACGAATCTGAAATAAAGCAGTAAACAGAAATCTTACAGCCGTACTCAACTAAAAAATTCCAACATCCAGAACTACAAGATGATGCTAACAATCATCTTAATATTGTAAGTTCCTTTTTTTTTATTAATTTAATGAGAAAAAATTTGTAAAAGAAAAATAATATATGTGAAGTAAACACAAAATATTTTCAAAAAATATAATAAAAATAAATTACTTTTGATTGATTTTAGCGAGAGTTAATTGAATGTTATGTGTATTATTATTTCCAAAGCTAACCACAAAATAGCAGAACAAGTGACGTACCTTCGAAAAGCTAATAGACTTATGAAAATAGTTTATATACATACATACGGAACCATTTGGCAGTCTTCGAAGGAGATAAAATAAAGCTTAAAATACCTTAAAGTTATTCGTACATCGTATTCGTAAATCATAACTCAACACAACCTAATACCCTTTCGATGTTAGAATTTACTACTTTTTCAAAACCGGAGTAACGGGGTTTAATGAAAAAATCTTCTATTATTGTTTGAATAGATTCAAGGAAGATCTTCATCGGAACTTAGTTAATATTGGCAACATTAACAGCATACTTACATCTTTCCAATCCAGTTCCAGGGCAAACAAAAGCTGCTCTACTCTCTTACTTACTTTGGTGGCGATACAGGTCAGGGTGAATATGGGCCTCAATTAACAAGTCTTTCCAGTTAACTCGGTCTTTAGCTAACTCCCTCCAGTTGAGCACTTCAAGTGGGGGTGGCCTTGGTGTAGTGGTATATGCATACACTCCTCAAGCAGAGGGTCGCGGGTTCGAATCCCGTGCGAGGCAATTCTCTGAAAAAGTCTTTTCGTAGAATTTGCATGTAGTTATATGAGAATCCCGTCGGCGTCAACTCTGACATGAAGGCATAACATTGATGTTGGAGTAGTTGCTGGCTAGGCTAAATGTAACAAACAACAACTAGCACGTACTGAGACCCACTGGTTGAGGATGCACTTGCTCGTCCTGTCCAGTTTGACAACCACCTCTGGGAAAAATATTGAAACCTATTACACCTGAGTTTCAAACTACTACACCACCCGCCCGCGCCCTGGAGAAAACCAGTAAAAGGGTATTCAAATCCCCTTGGTGAGCACGCGGGATTATAAAAAAAAAGTCGGTTGAGGTTCCAACTTCGAAACCAAATTGATGGCTTACTATACGTGTCAAATTTAAGTTCACTAATGCTCTTCATCTTTATGAATGACTATTATCTATATTAGCTTCGTTCTGCGCGACTAAATCTTAATCCAGTTCAAGTACAGGGATGTACAGTGCATTTAAATATAATCTTGTTAATCACATATCTTACCTTTGAGCCTGGAATTCGATCATTGATCGCTGGTGAAGCAAAATATCTAAGTACACGATGCATGTACACGCCAAATCATCACCACGATAAATTAAAGTATTTCAAATAAGTCAAGCACCTCGATTGATTGCCGAAGTCATCAATTGGGCATCTTGACTGTTGACACAACTATTGGATCGCACACGACGTTGCCTTTCTACTCAATGGATGCAGAAATGAAAAGATAATTGCTCATCAAAAGAGAGATCTTTTCTGATGATTAATTTTGCATAGCCTGAAAATCCGTTATGTAACTCACTAAAAACTAATCCATCCTAAAAAAATTACTATGTAAGTGATCCATAAAGGAATTTGCACAAACTGTTTCCCCTTGATTTTCAATTTGTGTTATGGAGAACGAATAAAATAAATCAAGTTGCTCTGATTTCCAAACACCAAATTAAGTACAGCAGGGATTGAAAATGGCAGTAATGAGGAAGACATCATGCGAGTCTCAGCCGCATAACCTTTCGATATTTACAAATTCAACCGAGTAGTGGGATCCAACGGCTTTAGGTTTTATAGCCGTCATAAAAGAAAAGTATGAACACTTTAAAAGAACCTAGATAATTTTTTTAGACTCTGAAAATAAAAAGATTCGAAAGTTTCTATCAAAAAGATATACCACTAATTTAACATACTTAAAGGCTTAGCTGAAAACTCTATGGGAGAAGAACTTTTAAAGAATATCTTTGTGCGATGCATACGTTCGGAAGCTCACGCCATTATAACGCCTTTAAGAACGATGATGTCAAAAAGCTCGTTGAAGTTGTTGATACTATTCGTATTATGGAAACCATTTCACATGATCACGCTTTATCCAAAGATGAAGAAGTTTTGATGCAAACAATTTAAGCTCTAATATTAAATTTTTTTTTATTGACCTCCGCTGATCTTCAAAACCCCGTCGAGACTCGACTCATTGTAGAAATACAAACCCCGTTAAGCGCATTAATATTTGCTGATATCAATGCAAATAGGTTTGCCATAATGTATGGTCCTATCGGAAAGTACCATAGATTTTACAAATAGCATCAAATATCAATTTGGTTTTGACATTTGAGAAGCAAACATAATTTGTGTGAATAAGCAATGGAACGCAATACTCCTGAAGAACGTGAGATAATCATCGCGATGTTTTGATGAACAATTCGTAAGTGTATTTAGTGCAACTTGCATTTCATGTCCGTTCTCCTGGCGATCAGGCCTTGTAAGGCCTAGTATCTCTTGTTTGGACAAGAATATTTCTGCGTGGCGGAAGATATCTTAGAGCCTCGTCGATATCGACAAACGACGAGCCATGCAGTTGGCCATTCTACGCACGTTTCTGCACCGTATTTTGAAGAAATGTTCGCACTTGAAGGTTTTTCCCTACAAAGTGTAAAATATCCATCAGCTGATGGGTGTTACCCGTAAATCGCGCCTAACCTTCGCTCATGCGCTTTTAAATCTTAACAACGAAATGGACAATTTTTCGTCAAAAATATTCATTATGACAAGGCTTATTTTGATCTACATATGTGACCACACAAAATTGGAGTGTATGGTGTGCTATTTACGCTGGCGGAGTCATTGGAACATTTTTTTTAAGAACGGCGCGGGCCCAAAGATCAACTTATCATGCTATTTACGTGAACTCAGCAAACATGCGGGTTCCTACATTCACTGAGTGTGCTGGGTTGTATAATATGCGCTAGCATTTGGGTAAGTAAATCGGCTAACGCTTTAATCTATCAGCCTTCTGCTACGTAAAATTTAATGTTTTATATTTCTATACTTTTGCTAATTATGTAATTTTAGGTAATAAATAGAACCATAAATTAAAATTGTAACTAGAATTTAGTTGGACACTATAAGGAGACATTCGTCTCCAGAAATAATATTTTTTTGTAAATTTCCATAAAAATCTGTTTACTGGCGCCCAACGTGGGGCTGGAGTGTAATGGTAATTAGTTGAAATATTAATGAAGAAAAACCATACGAAGCAGCTAAAAAGAAGAAATACGGACCTTTCAGCAAGAACCAAGTCACCACGAATCTGAAATAAAGCAGTAAACAGAAATCTTGCAGCCGTACTCAACTAAAAAATTCCAACATCCAGAACTACAAGATGATGCTAACAATCATCTTAATATTGTAAGTTCCTTTTTTTTTATTAATTTAATGAGAAAAAATTTGTAAAAGAAAAATAATATATGTGAAGTAAACACAAAATATTTTCAAAAAATATACCAATAACTGCAAGAAAAATAAAGAACACAGTAAAGCCAATAGCTGTAAGAGAATAATTATAATGGAAAATTCAAATTCAATTTTTAATTTTTATAAAAAAATATAAAGTACAAATAAAGCAAAGCCTTTTCAGAGTACTGGCAGTATAGGAAATGGAATAAAATTTAAACAATTAGAAAAAGTATGATGTTGAATCCAGGATTTATGTACGATTTCAGTGAAAACTAAGGATAAGAAGGAAAATGAAAAAGTAATGAAAAGGAAATGAAAAGAAGTTTGAAAAAAAAAGAAAATATAAACAAAAAAAGCTAAAATAGAAGTGTAAAACTGCTGTTCTGAAAAATATTTAAAAATGGTTGTTTTGAAATCTAAAGCTCTCGACGTACTTTTTATGTGTTTTGGCAGTGCGTTCCATAGTCTATATGTCGCTTGTGAAGAAGATTCGCCATGAATTAACATAATTGATGGTTTGAGTTGTAATAAATAAAATTCTAGATGTTCTGGTGAATTACAATTTTTTGAACTAATATGGTGGGGCTCTTGTACAAACTATGTAAGGTACAGCGAAGTATATTATTTGCAAATGGTGAATCATGGCCATATCTACATAAACGTAGCGTATCATATTGTTAAAGACAACTTAGAGCTTATTTCCAGATAATGAATCAAGCTGACAGTATATTGCTTCGGCGTAAGAGAGAAAAGGTATCAGTAGTGTTTTCATCAAATGAATTTTTAATTTAATTGGAATGAGACGAACACATAGCCAAAGCTTCCGAAGGCGTGCATGTAAATACGACTAACCGTGAAGTAAAATTGGTCAGAAGAGGACAGCCGATAATTTATTTTGAAATCTAGTAACGTAACATTCGATACATAAGGGACCCTTGTGTTACACATGTGTTACATTACTATCACATTGATTTCTAGAATTCAATATTGCCTTAAACTTAGACGGGTTTAATACAGGTGCACCCTACAAAAATGGTCTTTCATTAGGCTTGAGGCCTTGAGAGGTATCATCTGCATCAAGATGGTAAGATACAGATTGACAATAATATAATTAGCATAATCATTAATACATTTGCAGAAAAGAATCGGGCCTAATATAGAGCCCTGCGAAACACCTTGAAGTAGAGATTTGAATTGAGGGGAACTTGCTTGACCTCATTAACCTCCTTTGACTACGACTAAACAAATGGCTTGCCAAGAGTTTCGCCGCATTTTGACTGAACTCAAAATAAAAACGCAGTTTTTTGCAATGTTTTTCATGATTCATCGTATTAAATGCTTTTGAGAAGTCAAGAGACAATAAGAATCTCAAATATCCCCGATCAAATACTTGTGTGATATCAGCTAAAATCTTTACCATCGCTGTTGCACAACTACGTTAATGTCTAACTCTCAATTGGTATGGGGAAATAAGGGAGTTTATACAAAGATGATCGGTCATCTGCTGGGCTATTAATTTCTCAAATACCTCAGTCAGAATTGGAAGTATGCTTATAGGCCCAAAAACAGACGGTTCACCTGGATTCGATTTTTTAGCAACAGGTATAACCCTAACCATTTTTCAAGAATCCAAAAAAGTCGATGAAGTGAAACATAAGTTGATAATATGTGTTAGTGAATGTAAGATATATGGCAAAATTAATTTTAAAAAAAATAAGAGGTATTCCGTCTTCACTGATTGGGCATGATTTTTTATTAGTTATAACTTCAAAGATGTCACTTTCCGCAATTTCGAAATGGCATATCCAGTTAGTAAGCAATCCTGCAGATCGCCCATTTTTTGGTGGAAGGATCCAGAAAACCTTTAGACAGATCCCTCAAGACTAATTTGGAGGAAGATGGAAATCTTTACAGATCAAAGCAAAAAAATTTTAGAAGCTTATTCGGACTTCGAAGACCGCCTCTTACAAATATTTTTGCGAAAAGATCGAAATTATTGGTGAAACCAGTAGGCTGGTCAAAGCCCTCAGAAGGTGAAGATCAACCAAGCTGGAAGAAAATTTGACGGTACCTATACCGAGTCAAAAGTAAAGACTCTCTGTCTCATGCTCGAGTCTCGCTTCCCAAGTAATCCGATCGAAACCAGTTCACAACTAGCTCTTATTAAAGAAGCTGGCTTCAAGTCACCTAGCACCGATGACATTTACCCAGTTATGCTACAAAAAGGTAAAGATCAGCTGCTGGCAGCTCTGAAGAGAATTCTCACTGCTGTCCTGGCACTGGCATACATACTAAATCCCCGGCGAACAGTGAGAAAGGATTTATACCGAAAATCGGAAAGGAGGACTTCTCGATTGCCAAGAATTTCAGACCTATAAGTCTGACCTCCTTCATGCTGAAAAGCATCGAAAGAATTCTAGAGAAAAACTGCGCAAAACCGCCTTGCGAATGCATCCTCAGTCGGCGATGCAACACGCCTACGCTTCAGAATCTGGTAGGCAGAATTGAAAACGCACTTGACAAGAATGAATACGTCTTGGGCATTTTCATCGACGTTGAGGGTGCTTTTGACAACACAACTTTTGATGGCATGTGCAACTCGGCCAGACAACACGGCGTTGACGAGTCACTGTGGATTAAAGCAATGCTGGTGAATAGGTGGCGGTTGTAAATAGGGGCTGCCCGCAAGGCGGTGTTCTGTCTCCACTGTTATGGTGCATGTTGGTCGACTCACCGCTACACGCATTCCATAGCTCTAATGTCCACGCACAGGCGTACGCGAATAATGAAGCTGTACTGTCTGTTGGATCGTGCCTAACGACCGTCTGCTCCAAAGCGCAGGCAGCCCTAGACGTGATCGACGACTGGTACAATAGTGATAGATTTTCAGTCAATCCTCTCAGAATTGGGGTTGTTCTCTTTACGAGAAGAAGAAAACTGCCTGGTCTGACCTGATCTAGTGCTTAAAGGCATCGTCATCTAATTCTCCAAAGAAGCTAAGTATTTGGGTGTTATACTGGATAATAAACATCTTTGAACTCAACATGTTACGGCGAAAGCATCTAAGGCTCTGTCGGCCTTCTGGCAATGCAGAGGAGCAAAGGGGTCCTTTGGACAAACACGGCTATGATAAAGCCATACGGTTGTTTGTCGGAATATGCTTTCGCGAAAATACGTAATTGCTGCTTTCACCAGACTCCAAGGAACGGTTGGTCTCGGATGCATGGGAGCTTTCTCTGGCACTCCGATGCAATGACACCAGAACTCCTGTTGCGGATAAAATACGGAATCGACTTTCCTTTTGCCCAGGACAGGTTACGGCCAGAATCTGAGTCAGGAAAAGAATGCAGTCGGGCCTTCACGGACGGCTCCCAAACCAATATAGGATGTAGCGCTGGTGTCTTTCTGAAGGATGACAACGTAAGATTTCACTTCACGTTAGGAAAGCTTGCATCTGTCCAAGCAGAAGCTTACGCAATCCTGATGGCAGCGAACTATATTGCGGAGAAACGGCAGAGGGGGTTTAGTATTTGCATCTGCATCGATAGCTAATCTGCGCTTAGAGCCTTGCTAAGCCCTCTTACGAATTCCAAGCTAGATCGAGAACGCAAGAGATCGCTGAACGCAGGTGGAAGGCTTAATTCAGTGAACTTTGTCTGGGTCCCAGGTCACAATGGGATCACGGGAAATGAAATTCCCAAGCTTGCCCGGCGAGCTTGCCAGGCACGGTTCAGAGCAGAGTTTTTCAGGAAACGAGCCTACGTTGGGTCTGCCTGCGTCCTCGGTTAAGGCTTCTATTGACAGTTGGTCTCATATGAGCACAACTGTAGCACAACTCTATTGCGACGTTAAAAAAAAAAAAAACTACTTTGCCAACACCAATTCTAGGTAGGTTTCTCCAAAGGGTCTTCGAATCGGATGATATGTTTAATTTAGAGAGGTAGAAATGGCATTTGGGCTCTGCGTTCCATTGTTGGAGTAGTTTCTGGCCTAATGAAAATATTCCCAGTTGCTTAAAATTGGTCTTTCCTTCCATTTGTGGTACAGCTTCCTTCGCTTATTAATGGATTTGAAAACATCAGAAGAAAACCAGGCACATTTTGAATTTTAAATTTTAACTTTCTTTAGTGGTACATTCTTATCGAATAGCTCCAGAATAAAGTTTTAAAAGAAGGATAATTTTTCATTAGCTCCAACAATGAACATGCATTGACTTTAACATATTGCATTAGCATTTCTGTGTAGAATGTTAAAATTGATGTTCTTATAGTCTCTGTAAGTGAACCGTGTAGCGTGGCATCAAGCGAAAAATCAATTTTATATATGAAGTCAGAAAATTAAATCATAGTCGGAAATACCGTTAAGGGAGATTTGATCATAAAGAAGAACATTTTCTACATCAGACACATGATGAGATCGAGTAAACCTGAAATTACATTCGGTGCATGGCGAGTAGTCGAGGGGATAACAATAGCAAACTATTTTTTATTTACAAGTTTTCTTGTAAATTTCTGCACAAAATTATAGGTTATTAGGAAAGTAATTTGGTTTTTTTCCCAACTGTTTAGTTGAGAATGTTCTGTCGCTTTACCACTGGTGGGGGGAAGTCAATAACAACACAACTATTTCAACGAGCTGAACTTTATTTAAATTAATTTTGCCTTAAACACTACAATTTTGCTTATTCTACATTATTTACATACCTTAAGTAGGCTAAAAAACAAATCGTAAAAGGTGTTAAGTTACGTGGCATATGCAAGTGACTTAACAAGTTGTGCCTCAAAAGCGCACTTAGTTCCCAAAAAATGCAGAGTTTTAAGTTGTGCGTTGTTCGTGCTTTGTTGTTTGATGCTTGTTGTTGTGATTATTCACATGGGGCCGGCTTACACGGTCGTCACGCAGAAGTCTGATTCATCAAGTTTTCGGGTTGAAGAGGGTCCAATGGATTCTAGCGTGCGTGTGGCTTTACCTGGTTTGTTCTGGAAGAATTGAGTTCTTAACTTTATAACTATGAAAATGAATGCAGCTATAAAGAGCAGTGTCGTAACAGAGCCGATGGTGGTATAATGTTGAATCTTGTGTGTCCTCAGTAACAGCAGCAATTTTTCCTAACCTTGTTGGACTTCAAGAGCATTTTCTACCTTGCCAATATCCTTAAATTTATTTGGCCGTAGATTTGCAGCTTCTTGCCTCATGTGCGTGAAATTACGTCAGCTGCTGTGATATGTTGCTTGTTGGCAAAAACAATGCTTCCAATCGACTTGATAGAATTCGTTTTCCAATGACGATCATGCCTTCTTGACGTATCATGCAGGTTTATTGCAGACTTATGATTCTGCTGCCAAACAATGAGATCTGTTTCGTTTCTTGGATACAGATAACGTCTTCACTTCTTTTAAACGGCATGCTAAATATCCAGGTTATGGATGATGCATTTCTACCCAATATGCTCTAGCAGGAGCTGTATGGGTAGCACAGGCTGTTGAGAGTAAGTTGTTGTGTTGAAGTATGCTCATCTCGCATGCGCTTATAGTGGAGCCTAATGTATAAATTAGATGGTCTAAATTTCACCATAAATTGCTGACCACTGAAATTGATTTCTTGCTTTATCATTGGGTAGTATCGATTCAATTCAAGACTAACTTATAGGAACTCTGATGATGGTATTAAATACGTAAAATTCAAGTTATGCCAAGTTGGTACTGGTAACACATTGAAAACCTTGAATTCTTCGTTGAACAGTAAGGGAATCGTGATTTCAATAATAATGTTTTCATCTGTGACTTCTCCGTTTGGATGAAGGTCTTTATAGAATTGGAGAATCGGTTCATGTTGTCGCTCCCCGGTATCATTAATGTACGACGGATATTGTCATGCATCCTTATCAATTCATCCAGCTGGCTTACACTGAGTATAAGAGATAAGATGCATTCTGCCCTGATGTGTTGATAGTACAATATCCAGCATTATGCTCTGAGTGTTCTGATAGCTGATCATCATTAACATTGCATTCATTGCAGAAGATACCAATTGTATTGTTGTTGTTTTTGGCTGGACATTCGTTCTTACTTGAATATATTGAATGTTGAATCAATAATGGTAGTTTGATTCTTCATTAACTTGTGCTTCATTTCCTTGAACCATTTCAATTGTTTGATCGTATTTTTGAGCAAATATTTAATCCAGCACTCCAAAGAGCTCATTTGCCACAGTTCCGATTAAGTCGAATGGTGATCACTTACTCCTTAACGGCATGTTGTTTGCGTGCAATAGCACAGTGATGCAGTTCTATCTGCAGCAATTGTTGTTCGAATTGTGCCAAGGTATTATCGCAATGAACTGTAAAGCCATCTGATATATCTCTAATGCAAGCGTCTTTCATCCGCCTCACGCATTTCTTGTATGTGTTAAATACGAACCAGTAGCTTGTCAAATTAAAAAACACGATAGCTTTTAATGTACTGGCGGTCATGTTTGCGCGGCCAACGTCTTCAAAGTATATATCAGGCCCAGTTTCAAATTGATTAACGTGGACTTGGTTCATTTTCTAATCCGACTTAGGTGTGGTGATAAATGTTGCTATTAAGCATATCCAAAAAAGATTATTTTTTTTTGTTATAGAGGGTGATTCATCGTAAGGTTTGATTTATAATGTAAAAAAAAGAAATAAATTTAAAAGTGAACTTAAAATTTTTACTACCCTTTAAAAGAACAATTCATGGCATTTACTTTTAAAGAATAATATCATGGCCATGACTACGTCTGAGGTGGTCCATTCAGAAGGTCCATTTTTGGGCGACTCGTTCGAGCATAGTGGCTGATATCTGAAGACCTGAGACTTTATATATCCTCAGAGAAAATAGTCGAAAGGTGTGATATCGCACAACCTAGGCGGCCAATTTACCGTAGCTCACTAAAATGATTTCTCAACAAGTCCAAAGTCCAAACAAGCGTTGTTTTTAATGGATGTAAAAGTAGCTCATGGTACTGTTCGGGTTCCTCATCAGCCCAAATACGGAAATTTTGTTTATTAACGTTTCCATTGAGCCAGAAATGGGCGTCGTCACTGAACAAAATTTCACGATAAAACACTGGATTTTCATAGAGTTTTTGTAGAGCCCATTCACTGAAAATATGACGCAAATTCAAGTCGTCTGGCTACAATTCTTGCACAAGTTGAAATTTGTACGCTTTTAGGCCGAGTTCCTCACATAAAATATGCCAAGTTGTCGAATACACCAAACCAAGCTGCTTAGAATGACGACGAATCGATTCGTCACGGTCTTCGCGTACACTCTCAGCTACAGCTGCTATAGTCTCTTCACTATGTGCTGGATGTGGTCTAACCGGTCGAGTATCATGTAAACTGGGACTTAAATTTTCGAATGGTATTGGCAATAGTGGTTTCAGTAGGTGGATTATGCGCACCGTTATTTTCTCGAATCGCACGAAGAATATTTTTCACAGAACGCTGATTTTGTGTGTTGAGTGTGAGTTTTTCCATGATGACTTACCAAGCGATACTGAACAAAAATGACAAAGCAGTTTGATAGGAGTTACGCGCGATCTGTCAAAAGAAGCCTATTGAAAATCAAACCTCACGATGAATCACCCCTTATTATCTCTACCAGAGCGCTTTCCTTGGTCTTGAGTATCTATATTTGTTTGATTGCAATTTGTTAAATCCTTATTTGCAATTTGAGTTTGAGCGATTGCATTCTCTTCAGCTGTGTTTTCTTCATTATTAGGTAATGGGAATAGTTTAGCAATCGGTCTTTTGTAGCTCGAACTATTTCATCTTTTCCTGGGTGTACCTCCGTCACTATTCCTAGTAGCTATTTTGTAGGTGAGAGTTGGTCATTTTTAATAAGAAATATGTCACCAACACTTAATTTTGCTTCCTTCTGTTTCCATTTGGAGAGTTGCTGAAGTTGTGATACATAGTTATTAGACCACGCTTTCCAGAAGTCGTGAGTCATGTTTTGGATTAACATCAGTCGGGATACGTAACTACGTGTTTGTTCAATTACTGGTTCAGGTAAGGCGTTAAGCACAGATCCAATTAAAAAGTGACCTGGAGTGAGTATCAGCTCATCTTCAATATCGTTGATTAGAACGGTAAGAGGTCGAGAGTATAGGCATGCTTCTATTTGGGTAAGTAGCGTTGAAAGTTCCTCAACGTAAGCGTTTGTTTCACCAATTATTCCTTTGATATGGTATTTCTCCGACTTAACACCTGCTACCCATAGTCAGTCAAAGTGTGGGCAGCAGGCGGAATAAAATGCCATTTGAAGCCACCAACTGCCAACTTCTGAACATACACCTTTTCTTGATGTAAATCTTCGGACGGCAGCCAAAAATGCTTCTGATGTATGATCGCTTACTAGTTCAATGTGAATAGCCTTAGTAGCTAAGCACACAAACAAACAGCTATTTATCCCTTAAAAGTGCGATTACCTCGCAGGTGTTGGTAACATTCCCATTATTTGAGCTTTATTTATTACTCTAAAGCGATAGCATCGTACGCATTCGTGCACTGCTTGCCTGATAACTCGTTTGGATTGCAAAATCCAATAGGATCATCTTAAAGTCAGTTGGATGCAGACATGCAGTGTTTTTTCGGGAGTGTGTTTCACCAACAAACTTGTTAAAATACTACGGTATGGTAGTATAATTGGATGTTTCTGGGATTCTGTCAGAGGTGCTTTTTCCAGTCGACCTCCGACTACTATAATGTTGTCCTTGTTCAATAAAGGATTCAATGATAACAGCTTACTCCTCCTGTCTAAGCAACGTCCGCTTGCAGACAGGCCCATTTTCTTTGAATTCGTTTTGTTGAACGACGCGTATGGCGGTCTTACGACTGGCTTCTAATTCCTTTGTTGTCGATGGTCCTATCTGTGTATGCGTCCTTTTGCAATTTGAAATGAAGCGTTTAAAATACGCTGTAACTCTCATGAGTCTGTTATATGAGGAAAATTTTGTGAACATGCTTGCGACCTCAAACCCCGTCATTGTCATAGTTATCTTTAACTAAGGAACAGTATCGTCAACAGCTACTTCTGCCAGCCAAAAGCCCGGCCATTCAGGGCCAGTCCACCATAAAAAGTGATCCTTTAGGTGGTTTGATGCAATGCCTCCCGAAGCACAGTCAGCGGGTTTTTCAGACGAAGTAATGTGTCTCCAGTGCTTTGTTGTATTTTAACTACAAATGTCTTTAATGTGGAAGGACATCGTTTAATCAAGGCTAGATCGTCGAATCTGTCCAGGCAAAAGCATCTCATAATTGTGTCCGGAATACCTGTTGCGTTCTCCAGGGCAACCTTGATAGCAAATGAACTCCACACAATTCTAATTTTGGAAGTGTAATTTTTGCTTTGATACGTGCGACCTTTGTCCTTGGCATTAATAACGTTATTCAGTATGAACTATATTGAAGAGATACGTATTCTGAAGCGTCACAAAACACGTGTAAGTCAACTTTGTGTTTCTTGTTAGTTCCCATCCATCTTCTGATTTTTATGTCTTCAATAGTGTTGAAATTATTTCTAAAACTATTCCAGAATTTTTGTAGTAATCGTTGTAGGATCGTAAAACTTAGCTATTTCCGAAAGTGTTGCACGCTTTGTTAAGGTTTGTTGATTTGGTTTTTCCTTGACATTAAATTGGAGTGTATCAGACGAAAGATTCCAGTGTATACCTAGTGCCTTGATTGTGTCTTCTTTATTAATTACAATTTGAAATTCTTCCAGTTTTCAGAATTTTTAAGGAGGCTTGTCCCAACCATCCCAGTTACCCGTACACCATACCCTTCTGGGGAAATGTTTGACCTTTTATAAACCACCCTAAATGAGAATTTTGTGATATTGGAAAACCCTTTGTGCCCTTTCGCGCTCCTTCAAGGATTATATCTCCATATAACATATGTATGTCAGCACCTATGTAGTATCATGTCGATAGTACCTGGAGCATTATATCCTGGATCGGCAAGGGTAAGTTCTTGAAACTGTTTCGCTTTTAAAGTTATTGTTTTCTCGGATGTCAGCAATCTTGTTAGTTTTGTTAGAACAAGAGCTTATACGTATATCAATAAGGGCTCTTATTTGCCTGCTTTCCCCGTTATTACTTTAAGCAATGATTATGGCTGTGGCAGGGAGGACGCTTTGACTAGATGGCTAACTTGGGGTTGCTCTGATTGAGCAAAAGTGAATTATGCCTTTTATTACAATGTATGCATAGTCACTTGCTGAGGCATGCACTCTGTTTGCATGCCTCAAACAAACCGGTAACAAACTTCAGTGAGGGAATACCCGATAGTAGGTCCAACAAGGCCGTGCGAAGCGAAAATCGTGAGGGAGCTAAAGAATCAAATCCGAGTGTACGAGAAGGTGCGTGGTCTTGCTCAGAAGTCATCATACTCAGTAGGGGATCCGCGGCCGTCCACAAGCAGCCAAGCAGCGACGATGAATCCAGAGAGGAGGATGAGAACATGTTTCAGGGACTGCCAATCCAGGACCGTGAATAGTTTCAAGTCCGGGAGACCGTGTCATAGAGCTTTCGAATGTAAAACGAATACGTTGGCAACACAGCAGCAAGTGAAGGTAGAGAGGAGCAACGTTCAAATAACAACAACTGGGAATGACTCTTCTCTTTGGCCAGAGAATAGGGTATGTTTTGCCAGCGGGTCGAAAAGAATTTTCAAGACAATTCAGCTCAAGAGTTTTGCCGTATCAGCACTTCTAGACACGGCTAGTGATTTATGTTTGCTGAGATACGATGCGTTAGTGTCAATGAACTACGTGAAATTGAGCCGATCAAAGAAACGAATTTGTGGCATCGGTCCTAACCAAGTGATCACTAAATTTTGCGGTAGGAGTAGAGGTAGATGGTCTGGGGTTTGAAATGACTTTCCACGTTGTAGGCGAGAGAGACATGCAATATTCCGATGTTATTGGGAACGATGTTCTCAATGAAGTCGACTTAGCCATAACATCAGAGGAAGCAGATTTTAGAAAGAGACATAGCTTCGAAGAACGAGAGAGCGAGAAAGTCGACGTTGACGAAAAGATAGAAAGGTTTTGGGCGAAAGCCTAGCAAAAGCGGTGTAGTGGTAGGCAACCACAGGGTCGAAAAAAGTGAGATCGTGGATCTAAACCATCTAGGATACCGCGAACAAAGCGTATTAAGAAGGATGGTTGATGGGTATTTTCCCAAGAAGATCAAAGGGGCACCATTGAAGTTGAAGCTTTTACTCCAAGATGAAACACCTATCTTCCAAGCACCTCGACGTATGTCGCAGTCAGACCAGGGCATAGTTCGTCAGCAAGTCAGTCAATGGCTAGCAGAAGGAATAGTACAACCAAGTACATCTTATGCCTCACCTATTGTGCTAGTGGCAAAGAAGGACGTCACTAATAGGTTGTGTTGCGACTATAGGAGTCTTAACGAGAAAATAGTGATTGACAATTTTCCTATGGTTCTTATTGACTGGAGCGACTACAATGGGCGAAACTGTATACGACGCTAAACCTACAGAATAGCGTTTTTCATGTTCCCATAGATCCGGAGTCCCGGAAATATACTGCGTTCGTAACTCGAGATTCGCAGTACGAGTTCCTGTTCGTTCCATTCGGTATCTCCAATTCGCCCGCAGTTTTTTGTCGCTTTATATTTGCCGTGTTCCAGACATTAATCCAGACCGGCGTAATGGTGCTGTATATGGACGACATAGTTATTTCGTTTGAAGACGAAGAAAAGGATATCGAGAAACTGAGGGTGGTTCTGGAAGTGTCAGCGACATATGGACTACGCCTGAAGTGGGCGAAATCTCAATTTCTGAGAAATAGAGTCGAATTTCTCGGGTATATCATCGAAGATAGCAATATACAGCCCTCAAATGGAAAAACTACAGCGGACGACGAATTTCCAGTGCCGGTGGACAAGAAAACGCTCTTTCTTGGGTTTAATGTCATATTTCCGAGGCTTCGTGAAGGATTACGCGCTTATAGCCAGGCCCTTGTCAGACCAGAGGCCGATCAGTCCTTGGCGTTTCAACAATAAATTCATCGCTCGCTAAAGCTCCCGTGCTTAAGTTGTTCAATCCTAGGGCTACTACGGAGATTCACACGGATGTCAGCAGACTTGGATATGGTGTAGAGGCCCAATGCTTCCATCCAGTCCACTACATGAGCCGCAAGACAACAGCGGTATAAGAGTAGTACCACTCGTACGAGCCATCATCGAGGCACTCAATAATTGGAGAGTGTATCTCCTGTGAATGCGAATGTCTGCAACGCCTTTGCCATGACCATGAAGAAACAGGACTTGCCATTGAGCGAGATGGGCAATGTTCCTCCAAGACTTCCAATATGAAATTGAACATCGTTCCTGAAGCAACATGAAGCACGTAGATGCTTTGAGTAGGGTTCACTGCCTGACTCGAAGATCCGTGGGTTAAAGCAGTGCTGACTATCCAGGAAAAGGACGACTACAAAGAGTACTTCATGAAGGCCGGTGTATTATGTATGGATCCAAGTAGAGAACTCATCGTGATACCCACTCAGATGGAACGTGAGATTATTTCAGTGGCACACCAGCAGGGACACTTCGCAGCCAAAAGGCCGCAGGATCTTGTCAAGAAGACAATCTACATCCCCGACCTAGCACGGAAAGTGACTAAGGCCATTAAGAGTTGCGTGAAATGTATAGTAACAGATTCGAAGGCAGAGAAAAGGGAAGGAATGTTGACACCCATAGCCAAAGAAGACAGACCGTTAATTACATAACATATAAACCACGTAGGACCAATGGAACCAACACATAAACAATACAATCACCTTCTCGTGGTCGTAGATGCCTTCTCAAAGTTCACCTGGCTTTATCCGGTGAAGGGTACAGGGACCAACCAAGTCATCGAAAGGCTCAAGAAACAGTCCATGGTTTTCGGAGATCCGAGGCGCATCGTATCAGACCGAGGAACGGCATTTACATCAGCCGCATTCAGCGAGTACTGCTAGCATCTAGTGATCGCCACCGGAGTACCTAGGGGCAACGGACAAGTGGAGAGGATCCACAGGATAGTCATCCCAATGCTCATTTAAGCTTGTGTGGAAGACGCTCGAAGCTGGTACAAGCATGTCGACAAGGTACAGCATGTCCTAAACAACACTCCGAAAAGAAGCACCAACACTACCCCGTTCCGAATTCTAATAGGATCAGATATGCGCTTCCCCGACTGTCCAGATCGACGACGCACGGAATGAGATCCGAGAAGAAGCATGTGAGAATATTCGTAGAATGCAGCAGGAGAACAAAAGGACCTATTATAATGCGAATGTTCCCGAACAGCAGTACCAAGTGGATGAGCAAGCGAACGGAATACGGTACGGACATGAAATTGAGGCCGAAGTTCTTGGGAACTTATAAGGTCGTAAGAAGGTTAAACTATGGTAGGTACGAGGTGAAGAAGGTGGGTAATACTGAGGGGCCAAATAACACCAATACGGTAGCTGAATACATGAAAAAGTGATATCGCTCATTCGATGCGAATGAGGTGTCAGGAAAGCCGAACTGACGTATGATACCCTACGAATGACTAACAATTAACTACATAATGAACGCACATATTTTCATTTAGTAGATAAAAACAAACGGTAACATCATACGACGCCTTACTAAACCAAAGACAACAGACTGCAAAACACACTTTTATATGCACAGTACATAACGAGACTAACGATCATCCTATAACACGAATACACACGAACACACGACGAGCGGAACCTTTCTCCTTGTTCATTCTTGTTTTGCCATTCCTTTTCGTTGATGTACAATAATTAAAAACCAGTCAGTCGATAGTTAGCCGTCAAGCCGAGCAGTTAAAAGTTCAAAAGAATATCTGTAATACTTGTAATTGTAAGTGAAATTAAAGAAAATTGAATCAAACAAAAAGAGGTGTTTTATTAAGAACCAAGAGTGATCGCCAAACCCAGGTCAAGCTAAATCCTACATATATTATAACATATATTTTACAATTTTGATGTACATATGAATACATATACATATATGTGTATTCAAATATGTATGTAACTCATCTGACTCAGATGACTTAATTGTATTTTTTCACATCTGATGAAGGAAAACTTGCTGGTGAAAAAGTGCAATTGATTCTACGTACTAGTTTTTATTTGTGTGTATGGAAAGTGATGGCAGTATTTTCAGCATATTTTATTTTTTTTACTATCGAAAAGATAAAAACGCTGTTCAAGAAAGAAAAAAATTATCCTACACGGCAATTTTGATGTTAAAGCTGCACCACGTTCTTGAAGGCCAGTTGAAGCTGATGAAGACAGAATTAAGGCATTATTTGATGCAAACCAGCGGATAATAACTCATTTAATGACTTTGAGATTAAATTTATCCAAGTGGACAGTTCAGGGTCATTTAAAACGCCTAGGTCTTATTATAAAACTCGACATATGGGTTCCTCATGTTCTTATGGGGAAAATTTGTGCCGTTGCATTGATGTCTGTGATTTGCTACTCAAATGTCAAGAAAATAATTCTATTTTGAAACGCATCATCACTGGAAACAAGAAACAGGTTGCTTGTGGTAAACTTTAGAGATCATAGAGTAAAAAAGATAAACTGACTGAAAGCACTTCGAAAGCTGATATTCATTAAAAATGTGATTTTATCTGTTTGCTGAAATTTTAAATGAATCGTTCTCTTTTAGCTTATATTGGATAACACAATGATCAACTCTGAAGTGTACAATCATCAGCTAGACAAATTAAATGATTGACTTAAGCAGAAAAGGCCAGAATTTATCAATAGAAAAGTATAGTGTTGCACCAAGATAATGCGAGTCCTCATACGAGTTTGGTAACTTGCTAAAAAGCTTTTACAGCTTGGGTTGGATCAACTGCCACATCCATCATATTCTCCAGATCTTGCAGATAACATCCACTAGAAAATCTTTAAAAATGTGTCTCAGATAATTTAGTTTACTGGCGTTAAGACTGAGGGCATTGATCTAAACAATTTTGAACTCCCGATGAGCCCTAAAAAATATACATATTTACAACAGTACCTAAATTGTTATTATCTGTACTATTGGATATGGAGTTAATACAACAACACATGGTTACACAAAAGAAGAACGAAATATTCATCCATTATTGTGAAAAAAAAATCGGATATTTAAACGGCAGCAATATAAGAAAATAGAGGGAAAAGATAATACGAGTAAAAGTATATGTAAGTTGTAGGGATGAAATTAGAAAGAATATATTACAAAAAAAATTGAAGAAAAGGTTGCAGGAAAATTTTCGCTTAGTGTATTCTGTCGCAGCAACATCATTTAAATCCGATTAACTCCTGATGATTGATGGTCTTCCATTAGCTGTTTTTTTTTTTTCACTACCATCGTTTCGTATCTATTAAACACTGTAGACAGGTGTTTGTTGCGCTTTAAGCTGATGGCATGTTGCAGAAGAGAGCGATTCAATTTAATCAGTCAAGTAAACGTCGCTTTCCCCCTTTAAACCGAAGTCGTTTGTGTTGGTACACATGTCCCGAAAATATATTCAAAGTTTCAAGTATATAGCATGCTTAGTTTGTTTTAGACAGCTAAAAAGGATATATGTGTTTTGATGTGCTCGGCGTTTTTCAATTATAATAAAAAATAGATCAAAGAATTTGCATCAAATATTTTGTAAAAAATAGAATCAAGTGCTCTACAAAAAAAAAAACTGTTTACAAGTGGTACAAGCTTTTCCAAGATGGCCGAGAAGATGCCAATGCCGAATCTCGCTCTGAACTCCTCAGCACATCAACAAAAGATAATAATATCGAAGCTGTGCAAAAAATTGTTTTGGATAATCGTCAAATTACCGTAAGAGAAGTTGCTAAGGATGTTGGCATACTGGTTGGCTCGTGTCATGCAATTTTTCGGAGTTTTTGAGCATAAGATGTGTGTCAGCAAAGTTTGTTTGGGCATTGCTCCGTCAAAATCAAAGCCCAATCGTCCCAATGGAAGCACCTAGGAGAGCCAGGATCGAAAAGCACGCCAAGTTCGATCAAATGTCAAAGTTTTAAAAAACGTTTTACCAATTTTCCCTCATCATATTTAAAATCAAATCTGGGGACTGCAGTACCGAAATAGTCGACGCGCTAATTGAAAACTACCGAAATCGAGCTCTCGATGTATTCATAAGGGAAACAATTGAGGAACCATCCAGAAACCTTACCCAGTGCATACACCTCATGCTTCGAGGTCCAGAACTTGAACTATAGAAGCGTGGCCATACACAGTTAATATAACTTTAGCACGACAGCCCCATGAATCAAATACGAATACCATCCAGACAGGAGCTAAATAAAACACCCATCAGGGACCGCTGGGACATCCAGCATAAGCCACATCAACAAAATCAGCATAGCCAAAATCAATTTCGGCAAAATCAACATCATCAAAGCCAAAATCAATCCCCAGAACAACCAGAAAATTATCCTATACCACCGCATACAACCGCGCATACAACACAGATGACAATTACCAAACACATTAACAGATCATTAACCGCTTGGACAACACAAAAATAAGAAGAGTACTTCGAGGAATATGAACGAGAAGTCGAAGGCCTGAAGGCTTGACAGAACAGATGGAAGAAGAGACAACTGAAGTAAGTTGATAGGTGCCTCTCCAGCATACTCTTTATAGTGGGGAGCAAAAGTGAGTACATGTTTCGCATTTCAGAGCGAATAAAAAAGAAAACAGTAAATCAAATGAAATATTTAATGTACTACATAATCAACGAAAATTTGAGCATGGAAGGAGAGAAAAAAAGAAAACAAAAATAACTCATATGTACTCATTACATATGAATTACATACCTATGGCATTTCAATATTCTTATCAGGAGAAAATAATTTTAATTTTTAATTTATAATAATATTAATATTTGATTCACAAGCCCTTATTTTTTATAACGCTTTCTGTACGATTTGGCATACTTTCAACTAAATTTTTGAAAATTTCTTTTGGTATAAGGTTCCACTCCTTAAGCACCCTTTGATACAAATCCTCCAGACTTGATAGAGCCATGGGTATTGTCCCAACCAACGTCTCTTCAAAATTGACCATAAACTCTCAATTGGGTTGTGGTCAGGACTTCGAGCCGGCCACTTCATCAACTGAAAATTTTGGTCAGCCAGCCATTTTTGCACGACTTTTGAAGTGTGCTTCGGATCTCCATCCTGCTAAAACACTATTTCAGCTTCGTTGTAAGCATTTTGCTCAATAAAATCGGGAAGATCGACTTGTAAGACGTTAAGATATTGGTTTTTGTTCATTATGCCATCTATTTTGTGTAGTGGCCCAATATTCCACCAGGTGAAGAAGCTCCAAACCATTACACTGCATCTACCGTATTTTACGGTTTGCTTCACATGGTGTCGTTGGATGGATCTGACTGGAATCTATTAAATTTTGATTCGTCTGACCAAATTACCAGTTTCTAGTCATTTATGGTCCAATTTTGGTGCTGTCTAGCGAAATTCAAACATGCCTTCACATTTCTCTCGGACAAAGCAGGTTTATTTTTTTTTTCACTGCTGAAACATAACCAATTTTTTGCAGCACTATTCTTGCTGTCCATCGGCTCACATCCTTATTAATGCCCAAAGAAGCCCCCTTAGGTGTTAGAAATTTATTATTTCTTATATTAGACATCATAATTCAAGCATCTGAATCTGTTAAAAATCGAGTTCGGCCCCTTAGAGGATTTTCAGCCGAAACATTACGCCTTTTGTTGTACTCGTATGACCACCAACTGACTTATTTTAAGTTCAGTAGCAATTAAACGGGCCTTTCTCGGTAAGGCTTACAATAGAATTTTCGACCTTGCGCTCTAATTTCCTCATATGTAATTTTGAAATAATAATAAAAATCGCTTTTATTCGCTGATGTAACCACGTCGATATTTCAAATAATAATAAGCACTTTTTAATTTAGTCAAAGAAATAATACAAAAGCAGTAGAATGACAATTAATGGAAAATTTTGATCATTTTATTGATAAGAAAATTGAAATGCCAAAGGTGCATAAATGAGAAAAGACACCATATTTTCTTCATTTATGGTAGTTAGAGTTAGAGGCAATCGTAGATAGGAAAAACAACATTTTAATAATAAAACCAGATACCAAAAATATTTTGCCCTTCGGGAGACATTACCTCCGCTTCCAGAAGATAACTAAGGAAACCTTGATCAAGGCCCTTAAGTAGAAATGAAATTCCAATGGCGCCCAAAAAACTGTCGCCATGACTTTATTTGCTGACAGACACAGCTTGACCTTCTTCCGAGGAGAAGTCTACTGTCTCGACTGTTGCTTGGTCTCTGTTATAGTGTGATGAATCCAGCCCAAGAACTCGTTCATATTGTGTTAGAATATCGCCAAACACTGCTTTGAAATCGTCAAACGATTTCGTTTGTTATCAATTGTAAGTAAAGCGACACCCATCTGGCGCATAGCTTTATCATATTCAAATATTTTAACAAAACTCAAAAACTGATTGGAACAATCAACGGTGAAGAGTCCCCATAATACTTTTCAAGCTTTTCTTTGATTTTTTTACGCGAAATTCACTTTTTGCCATTTTTACGAAAATTATCGTAAGCGTCTGTTTTAAATGGCTGTCACAACAAAACAATTTGTTTGTTTTGAGTCCGTTATTTTGAAAGATGCTTCTTGGCAAGCAAAATGTTGAATTTGAGGTGGCAACGCGGTAAATTTCAAACGGGTATTGACAAATTCTCCAAGTTTGCGAAGTTCTGATATAATATATCGAAGAGGAAAAAAATGATAAATATTCTTCACTATTTATCACTGCTTACTGATAACGAGAGCACACTTCTAAGTAAATCTGTTTATCCTTTAATTTCGGGTCGATTTATGGGCTGGCATTTGGCAACGTCAAGATATTCAGGTATAATACACCAGTAGTTACCCTGAAGCTAGGGAATGTTATGATGGTTCACATTATCAACCTGATGAACTATAAAGACACAAACTAACAACTGTGATAGCAAACCAAATAAATAAGATCAGTATTCTACGACCGCAATGGATGCAATAGATTCAACAAAGGGAATGATTGTTAAGAGTAGCTCTCTAGAGCAAGCCAAAGGAAAGGATCAGCGAGGAAGTGGATAGCAGGCATACCTAATGAGATAAATTGGGATGATCTGTTGAAAACCCAAACTGTCATCATCGAAAATAAGAACGACCATTATATTATTATATTATACCGATACCAGAAACTAGCCTAAATTCGGAACAACAAGAAAATTCACCTTGGAACAAATGAAATCATGTTAGCTCATGACGAGATGTATGGTATTAAGAGCACATGTAATGATATGCAGGGTATAACTCTTTGGAGTGACAGTCAACTCGTGTAGCCATCAACAGAGCTCTACATTAATCAAGTTCTAAAAGGAAGAAATGCGAGTTGCGACTTTCAATTTTACAAAAAACCTAAGACTGAGCTTTTGTCAGAGAACGCAATCTTTCTCACGTACTTCAACGGAACTCTTAGGCATGGCAATAATGAAACCATGAACAGAACCTTCGTAGTAAAATAACCATCAATGATAAAAGCTATACCAACTGAGAGATCAGAACTTTTAAGATATAAAATTTTTGAACGATTTACAATTGAATATCATTAAGACTAAATTATTAGTGTAAATTGACTTTTTGTTGCATTTTAGCTAACTATTTATCTCACGATTTTATTTGCCTGAAAAACAGAATGTCTTTCTGGCCTTGCTGGTATTGAACCCCGAAACATCCGATTGGAAAGCCAATATACTACCGCTTGAGCCGTGGCCACCTTCATGATTTAAGGAGGGAGAAGTTATCGCGCTATTTCTACATTCTGCGAATATGCTGGGTTTCATAGTATACGCTTGCATTTGAGCACACAAACCGGACGATGGTTTAATGTTCCATATTTGGGTTTTTCCATGCTTACCCTTCTGCTGCGTAAAGATTCATATTCCTATACTTTCGTTAAACATGTAATTTAAGGTAATAAATAGAACCATAAATTAAAATTGTTACCAAAATGAAGTTGAGCGCAATATCGTATCAAGAAAAAAAAATTTTTGGAAATTTTAATAAAAATCATTCACTGCCTTTGTAAATGGTGAGCGCTACAAAGCCATACTCAATAAATTGTTCATACCTTAATTGGATGAATTGGGACTGGAGGATATGTGGTTCCAGCAGAACGGAGTACGACTCACAACCGACATTCTAAAGCAAGCGCCTCCCGGTTATATTACATTTCAAAATTACCCAATTTGACAGTTCTAGACTTTTTTCTATAGAGTTATTTAAAGTCACGGGTTTGTGTGAACAAGCCACAAGCACTCGCAATCCTCAAGGAGAACATCCGTCAAAAAGTGGAGAATCTATCGCCCGAAGATCTGAAGAAAACTATGGAAAATGTCATAAAAAGTGTCTAAAAGGTAATCCACAATGTCGACGCCTACTTAAGCGATATCGTGGTGGAAAAAAAAAACATGAATGCCCAAATAAACATTTAAATAAATTAAAATAAATTTGCCATATCAAAAACTAGATTTTTTGCTCTTTACTCAGATGAAAGCAATTATCAACCATTTCTTCATATCTGATACGACTACCCAAAGAAAATTCTAAATTCTCCGTTTTAAGAAATTAAAATTTTCGGAAGCAAACGCTGTAAAGTCTATGGTCTACGTAGAAGCTCTGTTCAGACGTTTGTTTACGCAGATTTAAGGACATGTACAATTTGATCAGACTTTCTTAAGTCGATGTTAAAAGACATCGCCTCATAGAGAAAACCATAAAGATATCGGATATCTGTTAAAAAAAACTACAGGTTCGTAAAATATCAAGGTTTTGGACGTCAATAACCCATTCACAGGCTTACTGTAAGAGTTCAAAATCTTAATTTGGTGGGGGCTAATGCCACCATTTATTTCGCTTAATGCAAGCTTAAACTAATTTAAAAAACTAGGACTTACAAAGCTAACTTAAAAACTAAAACTAACTTAAGGGTTAGGGAGTAAGGGAGTGGTGGAGGAGATCAAGTTTAAGGCGAGAAGTGCTCAGGTTAAAATCAAAAAGGGGGAGGTTTAAAGTGACCTTACGGAGCATGCGGAAAATTGGTTCGTTAGAGTCATAAGAGGTGCGATGGGTTGGGATATAATAGAGCCGAGGACAGCGTAAATTACGAGGATTAGTGTTGAAGGAAATAGAGTTGTAAATTGAAGCGCAGTCCACAGAACCGGTGAGCAGTCGATGAATGAAGAGAATGTCAGCTACGTCTCTGCGTTTTTCGAGGGTACTCAGGTTAAGATGTTTGAGGCGGTCATGATAGGGAGGTAAGATAAATGGGTCACTCCAGGGTAATCCACGAAGAGCAAAACGAAGAAAACGATGTTGAATGTTCTCGATTCAGGATATATAAGTTCGCTGAAAGGGGGACCACACTTGGCTGGCATATTCAAGAAAGGGGCGGACAAGCGTGATGTAAAGTGACCTTGTGCTCTATCGTATAAAATTCCGAGGTCGCGAAGGGATTGCACCTGAGGTTGGTCATGCAGAAAATAAAGTCTAGAGGGGGATTGATAGGACTTACGAGACAAAGTCATAGATTGGCATTTGGAGACGTTAAGCTCAAAGCAAATTTTTAGACACCAGGTGGAAAACCTATCGAGGTCTTCTTGATGGAGAATAGAGTCTTGGGGTGGAGAAATAGTTTTGGAGAACTTAGTGTCATTAGCGTAAATGGATATGGAGCAGTGTTTGATAATCCTCTCAAGATCGTTTATAGTTAGAATGAAAAGGAGGGGACCAAGATGGCTGCCTTGTGGGACACCAGAAGTGGCTAAAAACGGCGTTGAGAAGGCTGACTTAAAGCAAACGCTATAGTAACGGTTCTCCAGATAAGAAGATATCCATTTTTAAAAATGGGGTCAAAACCGAGGGAAGACAATTTGAAAAGGATCAGTTGATGTGATATTTTATCGAAGACCTGATCGAAATTTGTAGCAATAACATCAATTTCGTTTAAAGCAGTTGATCTACCTTTTAGAAATCCGTGCTGACTGGGTGATATAAGTGACTTGCACTAAAAGCTTAGAACATCATATGAAACACTTTCGAACATTTTAGGTATGTGAGAAAGCTTAGCAACGGGACGGTAGTTGGTTATTTCATTCTTTGATCCCTTTTTGTGAGCCGGGGTTATAAAAGAGGTCTTCCAAACTTGGGGGAATTCTCCTTTGTGTGAGGGACAGATGAAATAGGAAGGAAAGTGGGTGCGAAAGATTGGAGGCACACTTTTTGAGAAATATTGCTGGGAGCCCATCTGGACCGGATAAAAATTCATCATTGAGATTTTGTAACTTTTCTTCGATAAGGGTTAGATCAAAAGGTTGAAAGAGCGAGGGGCCAATGGAGAAATTGGGAAGGTACTTGAAATACTTGGGATCAGGTACGAAGGGGTTGTCTGAAAATGAATGCTTAAAAAAGTTTGCAAAATAGTTGGCAATAATATGTGGGTCGGTCGATTATATGTTATCGAACGAGAGAGAGGGCGGATATCCGTCTGATTTTCTTTTGTAGTTGACGAATTGATAAAATGTCTTAGGATCATTGATAAGGTTGGTCTGCGCTGTGTCGAGAAAGCGCTGATAGAGGCAGTTATAGAGATGGGTGAATTTCAGGTAAGTTTCAAGATGGTAAGAGTAGTCGTATAAAGAATTGGTGCGAAGAAAAGCTGCCCATAATTTGTTTCTTTTATTACGTAAAGAGCGAAGCCTTCTGTTGTAATATGGAATGGAAATAGAGGATGTTTTATGCCGTGAAAAGGGGACGTAGAGAGAAATAGAATTGAATATTACGCTGTAGAAAATGGAGACAGCATCAGATAAGGATAGGTTAGTAAAATCAAAAGAACATTTGCTAAGATAGGTATTGATTTCGCGAAAATTAGCTTTTTGGAAGTTGTAAGAAGAGATGTTAGTTGAAGAAGTGGGCTGGGATGAAGAGTTACGGAAAAATGAGAGAAGAAGAGGGGGATTAAAGTTGTCGACAGTTGATAGGATAAGGTGACAAAACGTTACTGTGGAGCTTATAGGATCACTAGTGAAAATAAGGTCTAGTTGCCAACCGATAGAGTTAGGGACGCCACTTACTTGGCACAGGCTTGAGTCAGTTATGCTTTCAATGAAAAGACATTCCTTGGATGAAGTGGCATTTGACGCGGTAAAAAATAAGTGATCATCCGATGGAATCCACTTCAGCAGGGGCAGATGGAAGTCTCCAAAGATAAGGATATCGTCGATGGAATCACTTAGGTCAATTAGTTGGTCAATTGCTTTAATAGCAAGGATGTATAATTCGATAGGTTGAGCTGGGAGAATGGAGCAGCACATAACGTACAGGGACCTATTGGGAAGTGTTATTTTAATTGAGACAAAGTCAATTTTAGCAGAAGAAGAAATAGCGATGAGAGAAGAGTTGAGGTTATTGTGAATAGCAAGTAGGACACCTCTACATGGAGAATCAACTTTAGGAACGGCAGGGTCATTAACCATAGGGAGAGAGTGATCGTCATCTCGGAAGACATTAAACGAAGATGGGAATAGCTCCTGGCTCTTTATGTCGGGGATCAGATTGGTTTCTGTAAGATCATAGACGTCGAAAGAGAGACTGTGATTTAGACAATACAGCCCGAGTTTTAGAGCGCAAGGCTCTTACGTTTTGGTAGTAAAATATAGGAGGTAGTTTGTTGAGTGGACGAGTAGGGGAGTGTAGATGAGATGCAGGCAAAGAAGACAAATTAGGAATGAAAAAATTTATCATGGTCAGCTCGGATGCGCTGAAGGTGAGAAACTCTTTTGAGGAGGTGTGTCTAAGATTTCGTGGTACCTGTTGTAAAGCTTTCTGAGACTAGTAATATCTGTAGGAAGGCCTTCCTGTTGGATGGAGACCATGACACTTGTTTTTGTTTTTCCCTCAAACCAAACAGAGTCGGATTTGTCTTAAAGATATGCGAGAAAGAGACGTATATTTTCGTATATCTTTTTATCCCTTAGCCTAGAGAGGGCGTAACGGCATTCCGTGGTGTCTATATTTTTTTGGGTCACTTTAACGTTAGGCGGTGAAAGGGGATCAAAAATAGGAACTGGGGCCCGTGAAACCGAGGGAGAAGGCGAGCTAGCAGCGGGATTTAGGATATGCGAGCTGATGAAGTTAGGGTATTTGGCTTCTATGGTAAGGTCAAAATTAGGAAAGCAGTTGTTAGTATTCGTGGGAGGGGTATGGGTGGTTGAGTAGGGACAGTATCAGGGGCACGGGTTAAATTAAATGAGACGCTTTGGGGCTTGGATGAAATAGAGATACTTGTTGCTTTTGAGGAGATTCGTGAAGTGGGTTGCTTGGGATATAAACGGGAGGGGAAAAATTGGGAAATATTTTGGTTTTAAGGCTCCAGTTGGGGTCGGGTTTAAGATGTGCATGGGGAATGGGTCTGGGCGATTTATAACTATCCTTTAATGAGACGATGCTTCGTTTTTTTTCTGTATTTTTGTTGATCGGTTGATCCGTCCATTTGGAGACCCGCATCTTTCCTAGGTTGAGGTTGGTGTTGAATGAGTTAACAAATAACCACTCATATTTAGCCGGTAAATTAATTTTGAAATTCCGTTTGTTTTTGTGGTGGGATGTTGGGAGTATTGTACATTGGCTAAAGGTTATGCCATACCTCTTTTTGAAAAATTCGAAAATCCAAGCAACATCTGAATAATTTGGGGCACTTTTGATGAGTAGGGTGGTGATTCGTTGTGCTGAGTCGGTCTAGCCTGCCTTGCCACTCTGAGGGTGTCTACGTTGTGTTAAATTGTGTAACAAGTTTCCGTGGGGTGGCGACAGCAGGGGTTGCAGTTGCAGGGGAGCAGTTTTATCACCATAAGATTTTTGGATCGATGGGCTGGTGCGAGGGTTTTGGGGTTGGGTTGTTGGCACTGGGTGTGGCAATGATTCGGCTTCGGTTTGTAACAATTCTGTCAAAATTGAAGTATTGTAACTTTTGTGCGGTGGGGGATGGTTTGAAAGACAATCTATTTAATGGCATACTGTTCCAATGAGATTTTCTAAATCATTCAACACTGTTCTATTCGTGGTGAGTTCATCATTAAGCTCACTGATTTTATCGAATATGATATCAAGTATCGACCCGTAATGATTTGAGAGTTGTTGATTGTTTGTTGTAGGTTCGAGATGGAAATTGGATGTGGAGAGTTGATGGAATTACATGTTTTTTTTTTTTTTTTTTTGTTGGAATCCATAATTGCGGAACCGATTGAAATAAATTCACTTAATCCTGTATCAAGGTGGCGCTTGTATGTTTCTTCACTTCTGGATCTTGCACTTTCTAGTTCAATTAAACGCGCAATTAGTTTTTTAATGCTATGACCAAAGTCTTCCCTACATATTACACTTTGTTGAAATATTGATAATTTGTCCGTTATTAGTCTGACAAGTGAGTTATGGTTGGATTCATTTGAGTTACTGAGGCATTTGATTGCAAGGAGCACATGTGAGAGAGAAATACTGATACACTCATCACAGAAGAACTCTTTAAGGAAGACCTTGTTTCTTTTATTTAGCCCGACACAAATAGCATGGAATATTTTGCCGCAGATCCCCTTACAGGCAACATAGTCAGCATTATTGTCATTAATGGAGCAGTTGGTTAATCCACAAGAAGACATGACGAAGTCAAGGAAAAACAAAAAGCAAAATAATAATAACAAAAAAAAAAAAAAAAAAAAAAAAAAGGCGTGTTATCGATAACAATTGTTGGGTAAGAAATTAGGTTATTAGATTGATTTAACTGGAACAAGTGAAAATGGGAAATTCACAAAATTAAGGAGTAAAGTAAGAGGGCGACTGAATACAGTGGTGGTTTGAACTGAACTGAACTAACGTCGCTTAACTACACGGGAACTTCGGTAAAATCTGACATACCATGAAAAATATCGCGAGAGAAATTGGCTTCTGACAAAGCTGAATATGCTTCACGGAACAGGGCACAGTCGGCAATCCAAGATCAATTAGCTAAATTCACATCACATGGTCATAAAATCGAACTGCGAGTGAAAGCCTTATAGCGATTACAGTTCATTGAATGCTTTTACCACCCAACAGGACAGATACGAGGGCTGTTTGATGAGTATAGGTGAAGCTACTGAGCCAAATAAGCGTAAAATTATTTGGTATAACCTTTTTTAGCTCGTTTGTCGAAATTTAGTGACTATCCGACCGACTTAATTTTATTTTGAAACCCATTTCATCGAGCTAGTGTTTTTTGCGAGTCGTTTATGTTTTTGAGTGGCAAAATCTGCGACATCAAGCTCATTCTCAATGGTGTGCATGGGATTTATTCACTTTCCTGTACAACCGTTAACTATTGGTTTGCAGAGTTTCGCCGTGGCCGCAAGTCGATTTTTAATGACGGTTAGCACAGAAGAAATCGGTGACAAAAAGCATAATTTTGTATTGGCGGACCGCCGAGTGAAAATTCGCAAGTTCGCTGAGATAGCAGTCATCTCAACTGAATGCCTTAGCCATATCCTGCGCAATGGGTGCCGCGTTTGTTCACTGTTTAATCGAAATCCGGAGTAGTTTCTGCATCGTTTCGTGACTGTCGATGAGACATGGATTCATTGTTGCACACCATAGACCAATGAACAATCGAAACAATGTATTTTATCCGATGAACGTGATCCAAAGAAGGCGAAGACTGTGCCTTCGGCCGGAAAGGTTATAGCCACCTTTTTTGGGACGCGCGAGGTGTGATCCATGTTGACTGTTTGGAGTAGGGTAAAACTATCACAGGAGCATACTACGTCAATTTATTGGGCTGATTCTAGACCAATTTGAAGAAAAAACTACCACATCTGGCAAAGAAAAAAGTGCTCCGCGGAGGAGTGTTTTGTACTACAACAAAAGTCGTACTACACGGAGGGGTTAAAAAAATGAAGCACCGCTATGAAAAGTGTATCGAGTTGAAACTTGATCATATTGAAAAATAAATTGTCAAAACCTTAAAATACTAAAATTTCTAATCCGGGTATTCAACTAACTAACATACTAAAATTTCTAATCCGGGTATTCAACTAACAGCCCTCGTGTGCTTTACCGTAGATTAATGAGTTTGCACATATGCTGCACAAAAAACAATATTTTTTACAATAGACCTTCAAATACCTATGGAACCAGAAGATACACCAAAAAAAGGCCATCACAACACCTTTCGCGGCTTACGAGCTTATATCCGTGACATTCGGCTTACGAAATGTGATGAAGATGTGGTCATTGCATCTTCAAGCGAGAAGGAACACAGAGAGAACTTGAAACAAGTTTTTCTCTGACTTAACTTGTACAGAAATTGTAGGCTACAGTAAGTTAATAAAAAACCCATTTTCATGTGGAGAAGTGTTTTTGAATCCGTTTTTTTAATTCTAGCAGCTTATGACATCTAGGTGTGTCTGTGGCTTAGATAACATCTGTAATGCATTCAAACCATTTGTTGATTTTTTGTAACATGCTTTCCCTGTTTTTCAATTTCTTTCTCTATTGAGCTGTTGGGAACCAAATTAGTGCACCGTTTCTCAACCCCTTTGTTTTTTTCAAAGAAACTTTCTTCGACGTAACCGAGGAGTTTTAACCTCGAGGTCGCTTGTTATATTCACACACCATAAACCACTAACATATGCACGTGCTCGGCCTACGAAATTAAGTATCCGATTTCCTCTCAAGAATGAAGCCATTGATGTATCAAAACCGATTGATTTCGAAGTATTGGTAATAGAACAACTGCAAGATGTGGAATTAAAAGCCTTATAAGCACACGGTAACAAAGTTCGTTCCTTAAATCATCATCAGAAAGCTCCACAGCCTGGCCAACCTGAAAGATTTCATCTATGTCATCAACAACAACTCACATGGCCTGGATGTTAAAGGGTGTTGCTAAGTGCTTAGGTTTCATGTCTATCCTGTTTAGTTTAATTATTAATTAGGTAATTAATTTGCAGAACCTAATGCCAGAAATCTCTGAAGATTCCTTGAAATAGGGGCTGCCAAGTGCGAGATGCCTGGTTCTAGCTAGTGCCTGGCTAGAATAGAAATGGGGCCTCCTTTACGTATGAGTTGTTACAGCTATGGCAGTGGGGATTAAAAGGAATGCCTAATTAGGTAGCGTGTGAATCAATTTACCAATCACCAGTGCTTATTGTTGTGATCCTTGCTGTCTCGATGCAAGTTCTCTTGATTAAGTCATTCATCCTGTTTTTTTTAATTTGAGCGGGCTAAATCTGTCTGGTTATGGTACAGGTTATTGGTCACCTACAGTTGGCAGAAAAGAGAAAGTGTTGGAGAATTATATCCATGGTGACTTTCTTCGGATAGTAGACTTATTCCGCGAGAGGACTTCGAAGGTGGAGCCACATCTGCCTTCCTCAAAGGAGAGTGTTATTTAACCGAGCACTTAATTTGTGATAATTTCCTCGCCCTGCCTTTCTAGTTTAGAGAACGAAGTAAGTGTGTGAACCCCTTTGATGGCAGCCTAGCTCTTAATAAATATTTTTATATTATTTATGGTAATAAAATTAAAAAGATTTAAAAGATGACTTGGATACGTTCAGTTCCGCTGACAATGCTATGCCGGATTCGATAGGTTCGTCCTTTCAAGTCGAAGGGAGCCTAGATAAATAACCGTTAACCAGGGCTGTACCTTCGCCAGGTTCTTTTGGAGCATAATCGGTATAATCCTGTCAAGGCCGTTTGACTTATAGAAAGAGAAACTGTGGAAATAGGAAATCTTTTCTTAGGTTAGTAATGAGTTGGTTTCATTTCAAGCTGCGGGTTGTGTGACCTGTGTTACCTGCACACCAAACCCGTTATCTTTGCATCCCGGAAAATGGGTGTACGTTGTGAGTTCAAGTGATTCTTTGGTGGAATCTGTCCATGTTCCATCAAGTCGTTGAATGAATAGTGGATTAGAGTGTGCTTTGGACACGATTTTGCTGATAGCTGAACCCTCAGCCCAAACCTGTCACTTAGCCTTACTGATTGCTTGTTTGTATACCTTAAGGCAGTCTTGGAAAGGTTTCCAGAATTTATGTTTGTAGCAGATATTGAAAATGTTCTTAGTCAGCTTTCTTAGATCGTAGAGATTTTCATTCCGCCACAGTGGGAGTTTTTTGGCTAAATTTGACTGGACACGAGGTCTTGAAGGCTATTTCCATATCTTTTTCGAGGATCTTCACCATCCTTCTAATGCTTCCAGTGCGTGGCCAACTTCCACTAATAATTTAGTGTCCCCATTAAATGTTGGATGCCACTCATGGAGCGAAATAACCACTGAGCCCAAACATCTTTCTCTCTTTCTCTATCCAGTTTTCCGAAGAACTTAACACGTGCTCCGGCATTTTAAGAGTAGTAATATCCTCTTGAGTGTTAAGTTCTAAAAAATAAAAAATCAACATTAGGATCGGAGATTCTCCTAAATTTGTAGCTTAAGACCTAACTGAATTTCTTCCTCTCAGTGCGCTGGGAGTTTCTAAAACGGCAGGGATTTCTACCTAGGGAAAAGTAAAGTATTTAATATTGGATACTCTTTAGTTAGTGTTGTGTTCAGCACTTCCATCCACCCGCAAAAATGTTGCCGAGATTGGAGACGCGAAAGTTGGAGTGTTGCCCACATTGAATTCATTAATAATATAAGAGGTCATAAGGAAATGAAATAAAAACTCACCTCGTTCATTGATTTCAGTGCTCCCCTATAATAAGTGTCTTACGTTGGCTTTACATTCTAAAAGTAGGAACTCCTTCTTGGCCAGAACGTGCGACACCATGTGCTCATCTTCGCCTCTGTCACGGTTATGGCTTTCCGTGGCCTATATAAGCGGAGGCTATTGTTTGCCTATACCAACAACTTGAACGATTGTTAAGTCATTTGTACTGAGATGGGTACATAAAAGGGCTTAGATATGATTTTTGATTGGTATTACGTTCTAGGTTTGCTGGTATCCTTTTTGTAGAAAAGGTTGTATTTGTTGTCGCGAAGTCTTCGAATGGTCAACCCACTAATGATGCTTTTCTCACAGTTATCATCCCTAAGGAAGAAAGTTTTCCGATGCACACTTTAAGTACTGAAGATTGAATGGTATGACACTGAGCATACTGTTGTTGTTGTTTTCGCTGAATGAGATTAACCGGATCTCAGCCTAAAATCGGCTTACACCAGTCGCGTTTTACTAACACAAAAAAATGTTGACTGTTTTTTTTTTTTTTTTTTTTGCGCTCTTCAACCATTATGTCCGCCCAATCGCCAAGAGTGATGCCAGGGTTCTGAAGCTTCAGACATTGGATAGTTTTTCCGCTGTATATCTTCGTTCTAGGCAACCAGATGCGGGCTTTAGGTTTTCTATAAGGAAGGACCTTAAGTTTAGGACTCTCCAATTCTTCACTAATCCTCACTATGAAAATCATTATAAAATTGATTCACACGCTTGTTTATCCGGTAACATCTGAAATAGGTCCAGTCTGGTGGTTCAGAACATGGTTCACCTTAAACTCGATGAGCTTATCATTGATGATGGCCCATTGAGCCAGCACTGCTTGGCCGTCAGATGAGAATTCGTCTATCAGATGGACAATATATGCCTGATATACCTGGTATCTTCCTCAACCACTGCTTGGTATTCCAGCTTGCCTTCAAAAATTTTTTCAAGCAGAGTACCTGCCGTTTTATTCTTAACAATCTTGCTGAGACGGCCTTACCATACCTGCTCTTCAAGATTGTACCAGCAGACTCATTTTACCTGTTGACCTTGTCCACCTTCCAATTGATAGCAGTGTTGTTGTCGGTTTGCTAATTTGGGGTACTGCGGTTCGTTTCTAGGACTTACGAGATATCTTGTTTCTTAACTTAAAGGCAGCAGTTAGTCCTCTGATAACATACCTGTTTTTGTATGAAAGACATTTTTTTTCCAGTATTTGTTTTCGTTTAGTTTATTTTTTGTATGTTGGTCCCATGAGAAGGCCTGGATAGAATGAATTTTTTTAGAATAGATGACGATCTTCAACAACTTCGTTCACTTGACCAATAAAAAGTAATAGCCATATCTGAATTTCTAGAGCAGACAGATTTCCTGCCGAATTATTTAAAACAACCGAATATAGTATGCCCAGTGAATGGAATCTAAGCATCGTTTGCCTGAAGGGAGACCTTCTAAGCTGCGTCAACTAAACATGCATCGTGCTTATCATAATTTCCAACCGTCAGTGTGGTTTTAGGACCGGTAAATCAACCACCGTCAAGTACCTTAAAAAAATCTTAAAAAAAAAAAAGATAAATATGGGATTGTTTAATTTACAATTTACAAATGACAATATTTGTAGAGACGATCTATATAAAGCCACGTAAGTTGGTAATGTCACCGAAGTATTTGATGGCAAAAAAGGATTTTAATAAGATGACTGTCGTAAGGTTTCTTCAACATCATACTAACATATAATAGAAGGTTAGGTAAGAGTGGCGGTTGGAGAACCAATCCACTTAGGCCTATTGGCCCGTTGTGCTGCCACATGAATCTGTGATCCTCTTACTCATGGAACCAATTTGAGCATATGATGAAGCGCAGGAGACTGTTAATGTCTATATTCTTTAGAATATAGAAAGCTCATAAGTGAAGTTTTCTTATCTGGGAGAGAACTGTACATGTACAAAGAAGGTGGAGGATTGTCTCCTGTTCTTCCTCGTCATTGCAGCTTCTACAAAAATCGTTTGTTAAAGCGCTAAGCCTTCTTGCATTCTTGCCTATGAGAAAGTGTCCAGTGATGGCGCTGAGACGTTTCCTATTTAGAAGAATGAGACTCTTAGAACGATTCAGATCCAGCTTTGGTCAGATCTGTTAAGTCGCTTAATATGTTGGCCTCCGGTTCATCTAAGGTCTGCTCTATTATCAGCTTCCAGCTTTAATAATGATTTGCATATAGCGATTGGTATACCTTACCAATGCTACCTTACCTTATTTAACCTTCTCCGTTAAAATAGCTAGAGTTCTTCCAGTTTTGGCGAGTTCGTCGTACAACAAACGTGAATGTTGAACTGTTTTGCCATCTCCGTAAGAGATGATCGGCATAATTTAATAAGACGGAGTCCAATAACTTGATACCAGCCTGATATCCTTTGCAGACATCACGTTTTTCTTCCTTCCTTCCTATCACGAGCTTCCTTAATCGCCAAAATTTCCGCGCTTCAGTGATTTGGCACACGCAAGGAGAGGCTTAGATTGAGCTTATCTGAGAAAACACCGCCAAAAACCCTTCTATCGGATCCATCTGTGTAGAAGTGGATTGAAAGCATCATCCGCCTAGAAGGATCTAGAGGGGAAGCTTACAGGAAAGCCTTTGTCAAACTGAAATTTAAGTGTGGTGTAATCGATGTTCTCTGTGAGAATTCCTAATATATCAAAAAAATGAGCGTGGCCATATAAATTATTTATCCACTTTGTAGTCGCTTTAAAGCGAAAAGCTTAAATTACAGCTACTTTCCTGCTGAAGATGTCGATGGGTGTCATTTAAAACAGAATGTCTAATGCAGCAGAGGTAGTAGAACATAGAGCTCCACTTGTGCATAGACAAGCTGTTTTTTTGACTCTGCTTAGTTTGTTGCAGTTAACTGCAATGTCTAGGTGAGTATCGGCCTATTTGTATAGTCGATAGTGTTAAGGTTTTCTCCATATTGTTAAAAGATTTAAATAAGAACCTTTTCGAGATTTTTTTAACAAAATTATGCGCGAAAAGTATCGGTAGAAGTATCTTCGTTAGAAAAGTATCTTCGGTAGAAGAGAAAGGTAAAATTATTGCTTATCACGATGAAGGACTGTCTTTTCATAAAATTGGTTAAAAAAAAAATTAGACGTGATCACGAAACGATTTTAAATTTTTTGAAAAATCAACACTATTATGGCTCTAAAAAAAACTAGTGGTTCGAAAAAAAAATTATCTTTAAGACAAGAACGATCCGTAGTCAAGGCTGCAAGTAAGTCAACCATAAGCTTAAAACAGCTAAAAAATTAACTAAATGATTTAAATGTGTCCTGTTCAACCATTTGCCGAGTAAACCAAAACTGGAAGTAAATGAAGAGCCAAAAAAAATAAAAGCTATACCGAGATTGACAACGCTCGACTAGAATTCGCTAGAGAAAACATTAACCGTGACTGGAGGAAGGCAATAAAAAACATTATTCTTTTTCTACTCTCCATATGCTTATTATTGCTGCTATTTTGTGTAAAGGCATTTTTTCTGTCGAAAAGAAATTCAACCTTGACGGTCCAGATGGTTTTCAATATTATTGAAGAGATCTGCGGAAAAATCCCGTGCACTTCTCAAGAAGAAATTTTGGTTGTGGAAATCTCATAGTGTGGGGGGGGGGGTGGTTTCTAGAGTGAATAGCTTACTAACCAGGTCAAAACCTAATGGAAAATCTTTGGGGCATACTGGGGTGAAAGGTTAACGCCAATAACGAGCAGTTTAAAAGCGTGGCTGACCTAAAGCAAGCAATAAATTATTCTGTGTTGAAAAACGTAATTGACAGTATGCCAAATAGAATTTTCGCTTTAGTGAAACTACCTAACTAATTTCTGACTATTTAAAATTTATATGTTTTTGAAGTGTAATTTAATTGGATACAATTAAAACTGAAATGGTAATAAGGTTATGAAAAATGGAACAAAAAGTTTTCTTGTCTTTTCTCTTTAAAATGATAACGGAATTTTTCGAGTCTTCATAAAATTGTTTAAATTCTTATTAGTCTTCCAGCTATTTACAAAAAAAAAAAAAAACCGTTGCGTTAACCTTAGCAAATACAAGGATGGTAATATAGTTATGAAATGGAGTGTAGATTAAAATCATACAAAGAGCTAAACTGATATTCCAGGCCCATATAAATCATCTTTCGCTTCTTCAAAAAGCGCCTGCTGGGCTGTTGCAGCTCTTTTTTGAGATTATCAGCCTTCCGAGGTAGCCTGCTGGCGATGCTCTGCTACTCGTAGTCTTGTTTAATCTTTGCTAGTGACATAATATCTTGCTGCAGGTACAACTATCGTCCAAAAGACGCATCACAGCCACTAAACGTTATTTATTTCAAATGGATTTCTAATCATTGGCCCGGAATTGATTAACGAAACACCGCATTCACATATGACAGCAATTTTGAATCCTAAACCTCGCGGGCTTCCTTGATGAACAGTTAAAATTTTTTCCTAGTTTTACTTATTACTAAATTGCTAATTGCATTAGGAAATATTTTGTAATACATAGTTTTTCAGCGGACGTACGGGTATTCGCAGAAGACTGTCGAATGTATGTTGATTTCCCGTAAACTTTCGTTTTCTGGTTACTGATATATGGTATGCCTGAGAATGTCGTGAGTACCTTTTTGGTTTGAATACCATTTGGGTTTATTATTCATGTTTATTAAAATAACTTACGAAGTGCTCGTAATAAAGGTAAACTAACAGTAAAACTAAAGGTAACGTCATCATGAACGAAAAATCCTTAAGACTAGACCTATTCATGCATTTCCGTATACCTGAAGCTCAACAATAAAAGCCGGAGTCCTATTATAATAGTGTAGATGACGACAAAACCTAAACAATAACTCTGATAGACCCTGTAGCACACGTAACTTTCTGACCACTAAGCGACTAGTCTTTAGAAGGCTGTAATTCAAAAACTATTTGAGATATTCGTTTGAAATTTTAATGCATTATTTTTAGAGGTATAGGCTATCAAAATTTCAAACTAGGTGTGCTCCTTAAGCGACACATATATACCATATGACATCAAATGCTAATACATGTTGCAGTGCATTGAAATGTTCCATGTGTATGGCGTGTTGGTGTTGACACAAGTGCCAAAAATATTAAAACATCCAGATTTGTTTTTTTTTTTTGCAGTGTCAACGCATGTGTCATGTGTGTGCAAATATTTTGTTATTTTCAGTGCGATCATAGTAACGTTAAAATAAAAGTATTACCTCTTATCTACATATTGTGCATTGATTGTGTTTTGTGTTTATCGTGAAAAAAGGCATTTATTTGAAATGTCGGTTAGAAACATTAAAATTTGGAAAAGGCTGGGAGACTCTAGTGGCTAAATATAAAGAATTGGATTTGAGCATAACAGTGGACATATGTAGTAAAACGGAAAATAATTTCCATGCGGTGGTCATATAGGCGAGAGCAGCAGAAGCTAAAAAAAATTAAAAAAAAAAAAAAAAAATAGCAAAACTTGTGATCGCCATGATCTGTTAAGTATTTCTCTGGTGAAAATATTTTCCATTCAACGCTGTCTTTTAAGTATTTGGTGGAATTTTGTTGCTTTAAAAAGTTGTGTAGATAACGGCATGCAAGAACAATTGTGGATGCTTCCTCTGGGGATAAAATTATCGTACTTTTAAGTATTCTGAACCGCCTGGTAAAATTTTTCAAAAGCATTTTCAATAATTCTTCTTGCTCGGGATAGCCTGTAGTTGAATACCTACTACTTCTTCTTAAAACGTTTGCATACGACTGTAGGGTTTCAATAGATTTATAAGAAAGAAAATGCATCATCTGCAACATAAACATATGGAAACAAATCTTCACTTAAAGGCACTTTTTTAGGATTTGGTATATTTAATTCTTCGTCATCATATTTTTGTTTGAATTTGTCTTTCATTTGTTACTACTTCAATTCATAATGAAGTCATAATTTGCGTTAACGATAGCTATATTAACGACAATAAATAAAATAGATAAATAAATAAATGGCGCGACAACCCAATGTATGCCAAGGCTAGCTTCTCGCACTCATTTGTGTTTCTCACTTTGTGAATTTTTACACTCCTGAGCAGGGCCTACTGTTTATTGCCGGTTTTGAACGGCTCTCCTAAGAATTTTTTTCATAGGCAGAATTTGACTTCCGGAGGTTTGCCATTGCCCGCCGAAAGGGTGATTACGGTTTTTGAATAAAAAATGCTGTTGTACTCCTACCGGGATTTAAACCCAGGTAGGTGGCGTGGCAGGCACTGAGTCAACCATCACGCCATCGCCACCACCAAAAAATATTTTTTTTTTTATAAAAAAAAGTACGAGAAAAAGATGAAGCTGATATTTATTCGGAATCTTGGGCTGTACTTTTTAGGATGTTAAAAAATGATGAAAAAATTTATGCCAAAAGAACCATCGAAGAAATACTTTGGCAAAGGTAATTAGGAAGGAAGGCTAATCATAGACTCCCCCAAAAATTTAACAGAAAATTTAAGAAATCAATACTCTCAATTTTCAAGAGAAATAGCAGCTAATTTTATTCTTCACTACGTTGCAAGAAGTTCAACAGTGACTAGATCTTGTACAACATATTCTATAATGTCTAGTGGAACACAGTTGGCCAGTGAATATATTGTAGTTCTCCAATATCACCATACTTTTTCAGCAGTCAACCATTTGTATCGACACAAGAAAATCATATTGAAATATTTAATCGGGGAAGACCTCAGTCATTTAAAGACTTATTTAATAATATTTCTTATAAGTAGAAAAGGATTTAAATCATTGCTTCGAGAGCTTTGTTTATTTGAATTATTATTATTGTTTATTTTGTATTACTTCAGTACATATTTAAATTTAGTAAAAAGAAAAGATAAATGCCTTTATATATTCTCTTAATGTTTTTATAATAGCTACACAGGTTTCTAGACTTAGTCAGCTCAAACACTGGGGAAAAATTTTAGAACTGTTGAAATCTAAGCTAAGAGAAATCTTAAGTCTTCAAAGCTTTGTCCGAATGCGAGTAACCGCAAAGTAGCTGAAAGTTTTTCGTTCAGTGAAATATGGTAGCTTCTCTCATATGCGTATTTTGCTTTTAAAGCAATGGTTCCAATAAAAGAAAGAACTCTTGATATGTGGTAATATCCATCCTTAGAAAATTTTTATAATCTCCAGGTGAAGTTTCTTCCAATTCTCTTAGAAGTCCTACGTGCGAAAATGTATTGGGCTTTAGATACAAATTCTTGGCCCAAACTCTTTCTTCTTTTTTTCCCGTAGCAAATATATTCTTTTACACATTCCATTATGAATGACCTTTGCAAAGTTACGAAAACGGCACCCAGTAAAGAAATCTATAAGGCAATGTTTAAAGAACTATGCGACTACTTCAAAACAAGAAAATGGAAGTTAATTTTCACCGATGAATCGAATACAGTTGACTGTACCTTTTCCGCAGCGGTGGAAGAAAATGACAAAACCCGAATTAAAGCATTTCTACCAGAATTCTCATCAGTTTTCTAAACTGAATCAACAGCCAACAGAACTAACTACAGCCAAAAGAACAATGATCTGTACAGAGAGCCTCTCCCCAATCAGTTCTATGGTATAATGAACATCAAAAATAAATCCACAGATAATGACGCAATCCAAAATGAGCTGATAAAAAAATCTAACAAATTAAAGAAAATGTGGGTACTTGGTTACATGGAAAAAATGAAGGTAATGAGGAGATCTGCGGCCAATGAGCCACTCGAAAAGAAATGACAAGCTTATGGAAGAAGAGATGACTAGATGAATGGAAACAGTATATCCACCATTATTCCATAATAAATCCAGAAGCAGAGAGAGCTGTATACACAGTAAGCTGCAGAAAAATCATGCTAACATGTTTTCTCCGTCTTGAGCTGGGTCACAAATTTCTAACCCATAGTCACTTATAAGCAAAACGTCAACCATTAAACTGCCACTTATGCTCCAGTTAGGAAGCAACTGTTCTCCTCATTGTCTTCAAATGAAAAGTAATTTTTAGCGTCTTTAATTTCACTATCGGAAATGGTAATCGCTTCTGGATTACAAATGTTCTTAGCTATCATAGAAATTGTAAATGCTCTTCTTTCCATCTTTACCACGGCTTTCTTGATTCATTCCAATGATGACATCTGGATTCATGAAATGATTGTCCACAAGGTAAAACGCAACGTTCTCAAAAACCAAAAACCATTCCCAAATGTTGGCATTACAGAACCCCTTTGTTATGACATTAGCTCCGATACCTGCGAGAGAAGGTAACTGGAGTTGAATGAAACTACTGAATTATGTAAGTCGACCATAGGCAATAGCTTTTATAATAAAAGGCTTATTTTAGACAGACACGCGATCCACTGTAATATAGTTGAGCACTACCAAAAAACTAAAACTTTATTGAAGATACGAAGACGGAGTTCTTCTCCTACACCCCGAAGGGGGTGGAGAGGAGGAGAAGATAGGAGATCTTAAAGCTGCTCAAAGGAAAAGTGTGCGATGGACTCAAATTTGTAGGAGCCAAGTCGTTCACAACAGCCAGAGCCAAAAGGGAGAAACGGAAACTACCGTTCTTTCTGGTTCAGCTAACTCCCGATAGCAAACTGGATTGTCTAAAGAGTATCAAAGTCCTAAGCTACCAGATTTTCACTGGGAAAAAGTAACACGGAGCGATAACATGTTGCAATGTGTTCGCTGCCAAAGGTTCGGGCACGCTGCGTCGAACTGAGAAATGCAGCCACGATGCGTCAAGTGCATGTCAAGTGTCTGTTTATGCACCTAAGGCTACTCAATCCACCCTATTCACCTCAGAGCTCGAGACACTTTTTCGATTTCTAAAACTGAAGTGGAGAAAAACATAGAGATTGGGGAAATAATACACCAAACACTAAAGGGAACCTGCTATTCAACTGGTGGAGTCAGCACAGTGTGATGTATCGACTCGGCCTTAAGGTGACGGATAGTCCGTTGTTTCCCAGACACGGTTCCTATTTGGATGTCCTGTTGTTTGACACACGGATACAACTGATAGGTTCGAACCAAGAAACTGTGAACTGTCTTCGCACATTTGTTTATGACAGTGACCATTGCGGTCTTAGTATCGAAATAACCGTTCCAAACGAAAATGCGGAATTGGATGAGTTTGTTCAAAGGCATTCCTAAGACTATAGTAAGTTGCGTTGGACACACTTCTCCGGGACAATGACTAGAGCACTCTTCTCGAATTCGCTCTACCCACTGTCCAACAGAAATCTGTCAAATGAGGAGATATCCTAACGACAGATTTTTTAAACTAATGGACGAGACAATTAAACGAACAATGGACAAAACGATACATCGGTATCAATACATGGATAACAAAGACTTATTCCGCAATTCAACTATAGACGCACTGCACCAACATTAAAGTAGACTATTGTTTAGACTAAAAACCTTGTACAGACAGTTTACTGACAGACATAACCCGGAGATCATGACATCAAAGTCGTCGATTAAGAACCACCAAACATTTATAAAAGAAAATTACAGAGCTTCAGTAAGTTGGTATTGGAACAATAAAATTTGTGCTGTAAACACCAACAAGCCGAATATGTTCCGCAAATAAATAAAATAAAATCGCTCGAACGGCAGACAATGAACACATACTTTTGTTTATGATGACAACTTCTTTGTGATCGAAGATCGCAGAAGAAGGTCAAAGCTATAGGAGCGACTTTCCCGAAAGCGTACAAGACGAATGACAGTGGTTGCACAGTGGTTCAGGTTCCAAAGAAGAGCGGTCATAGGGTGTTTTGGGCAGATTTACAATAAAATCATATTATTTTGGCCTGGAAAATGGTTACTAGAGGGTTAGAACAAGACAAAAAAGATATTTTTTTTTAACAGAGTATATTCATCATATTTATATAGAAAACATAATTTCACAAAAAAGATCTGGTTATAATAACACATGGGCTGAAAGTTATAGTAAAACACAACATTTTTGCAAAATTCAACTTAATTTATCAATATAGTTGCCTTTGAGGGCGATACACTGATTGAAACGATTTTTCAATCTTTCGATACCAGTTTTGTAGTACGATTTCGGTTTAGCCTCAAAATAGGCATCCACCTTCAAACGCTCCAAAAACGTAATGTAATAATCGCTGTTGATAGTCTGTCCCTTTTGGAGATAGTCGATGAAAATTATTCCATGTGTATCCCAAAATACGGATGCCATAACCTTGCCAGCCGACTGTTGAGTTTTTGGTCGTTTTGGACGAGGTTCGTCGCCTGCTCGCCACTCAGCTGACTGCCGACTTGATTCTGGTGTGAAGTGATCTAGCCAAGTTTCATTCATTGTCACATATCGACGCAAAAACTCGGCTTTATTGCGGTTGAACAACTTTAAACACTCCTCTGAATCATCAACACGTTGTTGTTTTTGGTCGACTGTGAGCAAACGCGGCACCTACTTTGAACAGAGCTTTCGCATGTCCAAATATTCGTGTATGATATATCCAACATGCTTTCTTGATATCTTCAGAGCCTCAGCTATCTTAATCAACTTCACTTTACGGTCATTCGTAATCATTTTGTAGGCTTTTTTGAAGTTTTCATCTGAACAGCCTCTTTTGGACGTCCACTGCGTGCAACGTCTTCGGTGCTTGTATGACCACTTTTAAATTTTCGAATGGTTCGTTCGGCTGGTGCAGAGTCCGGCTAACACTTATCAAGCCATTTCTTTGCATCGGCTGCATGATAAATCAACACACGAAATTGCTTTGAATCCATTTTTTTTTCACAATAACAAAAGTTGCTTCACTCATAACTATATATCTCGAGAACTAATCGTCCGACAGCTGTCAAATTTATACACGTATCTTTTGAAGGGTGGTACTAACTGAAAATGGTATGGATTTAATTCAAGTGGTACATTTAGATGTTTAAAACGTGGGTGAGGATTTCGTGGAGCTCAGCAGAGACAGTTTTGTTTATTCACATGTCCATTGAGGTGGAAGTGGGCCTCGGAAATGCAAGATGTACGGAATCTCTCCATCATTAGTTCTTTGAAATTGCCAAACAGATGACAAAAAATGAAAAATATATCACCAATAAAAAATTATTCGCTGTATTTAAAAAAAAAAGTGTATTATTTATATGAAAAAAGCGGCATTTACTTAGTTACCAATCTGATAGTTTGGTTTTCGTTAAGTCTAATTTTCAAAACAGAGTAATAATACGAATAGGGCTACTGAGATATTATATCAGTTAAGATATATAGAAGTTATTATTAAAAGTTATAAATTATAAATAACAATATCCATTCACATATGCATGGTATAATGCTGAAAATGTGATAATTTCTCTATGGTTACTAAAATTAGATTTTATTATATTAATCTACTCTCTTCGAAAGTACTGCTATTGAGCAGAGCACTAGCTTTAAACAAATACTTAACTTTAAGCAAGCATAATTTTTTATTTAAAAAATTTTATCTTGTCAGTGATTGGTCTAGTTTTTTTGTATAGCAGTCTTATTACAGAGTTCCAAAAGCTTGCGACGTAGCTCTACTATCCCTAATAACAATCTAAGGAGTCTTTGTTTGGTTTTCCTACCGAATTATGAAAAGAATTCAGTATGTCCTTCATTTCAGACAGAACTTATCGTTTTCAATTCATTCAAATGTAAGGATCTCTAAATAGGCTCTAAATTGAATCCGACTGATTTTTGTTGAACAAACCACTTTTTTAAGGAAGGATTTGGACAGTAAATCAAATTGGAAAATAAAGAGTGAACAAAGCCTGTACTTATATTCACATGTATGTCATAGTGGAGAAATGGGAACCACAATTTTATTTTACAAATAAAATAGATATTATGGTATGTTAAAATATAACACTGAGTAAATGCACATGTAAGGAATCGAAATTTACGACCATTTGATGTGCCCATTTTGGTAGCTTAGGGTATTGAAATACCTTTCTGAGATGACAAGATAAAGCTCATCAGCGTGCCAATGCTTTAACCACCAAGCTACAGAGAAAAGAGGTAACACTTTTCAGTAATACATCTATATTTAAGTATTCGAGGGCTTCATTCTGCTGCTGACCACGAAAATTTAAACTATGCGCTTACTTATCCAAGCTTCCGGCGAAGATGTAAATATGTTTTATATTTGTCGGTTAAATATGCAAGTACCTATCATTACCACATACGTTTCTCATTATGACCATTGGTGACATCATTGTCATCTTCTTTATCATCTTCGCGCACGTATATATAGCGGTGCTCTTGTTTTCCAAGCGTATGTATCTTTATCCGTACATCAACTGCAGGCGAAATTCGGATGAGTAAGCAAAATTTTAGCTTTATATTCAACATCGCGATGTCGGAATGCAATCTGATCGCTGCAGATGTGAACCAACGCAGCTGAATGCATATCTTTTCGAATTAGTTTTGCATCCTGTTTCCTGCCGTGTCGCAGCATAAAGTTGGATAAGTATGCACAATTCTATTATCTTATATAGATCCTTGTACGAGTTTGAAAAGCAACTGTGCTGACAGTTGGTTGTTTTTGTTTCTTCGAGGAAGAGACCGGTGAGCTGTTCTTGGTAAGTGGGAGTTGTACTTCTGCTACATAGACGGATACTCATGAAACTATGCATGCTGGTACTCAACATTAATCATCAGAGCTCTTCGTCTGTTTTCACTTAGTACCGCATTAGAGCCGTGCCCATATGTACATATGTAACAATGAGGATGGAAAGATGAGATATATGTATATATATTTGTACAAGGAAACGGAAACTTCTGCCCCACATGACTATGCAAGTGTGCACAAAAAACAAACGACCTATGATGAGTTCTGAAGGGCTAAAAAGGAAGAAAAAGAAATTACACTGCTGCTTAGGAAGGTCTACAGAAGGATATTTACAGAGTGAGTGCGAATACTTTACTCCAAACAAAGCAAACAATTTTAGGTATCTCATTATTGTCTGTACGAGAAAGCAGCAAACTTTTAAGACAATCGAAAAGGCTGGCAATGATGCTGTACAAATGACTAAACTTACAAAGCACATGGATGCGATCCTTGTTAAAGATTTAAAAGCGTTTAAGATTTTGACATTTTGGGATTTTGGAAGCATAAACTGTAATTTAATTGTTGAATAGCATGAAAAGTTGCTTGAAATGAAAATTGCTCCCCGGTTTTTCTGGGTGATGTTCCGAGTGAGAAATTGTTTGCCTTTATGCGAGTCTATTACTAGGTGGGGTGAAAAGTAATTCCTTGGGAATGAAAAAAAATTTTTTTTACATGTTTTTTTATTTTATTCAATGTAGTCCCCTTTTAGTTTGATACACTTATTCTAGCGATTTTCCAACTTCTTGATCCCGTCCGAAAAGTAATTGATGAGCCATCTTTTGAGGTTTGGGAAGAGATAATAGTCCGAGGGAGCCAAATCGGGCGAATATGGTGGATGCGACAACAATTGGAACCGTAAGTCATTGATTTTAGCCATGGTTGCGATGCTTTTGTGCGCCGGTGCATTGTCTTGCAAAAACAAAATTTTTTTTTCGCTTCATGTGAGGCCGTTTTGCAGCGATTTCGGCCTTAAATCGCTCCAGTAATGCACAGTAATACTCGCTGTTGATGGTTTTTAATTTTAAGAGGTAGTCCACGAAGAGTATGCCATGACAATCCCAGAAAACTGACGCCATAACCTTTCCGACCCATCGAGCCTTCCTCGGCCGCTTCGGAGCACTCGTGCCGGCTTCAGTCCATTGTCAGGCACTCATTCTGTTCTCTGGTATTCAACAGTTACCAATCGACGCCAAAAGTCTGCTCGATTCCGCATCAGCAAGTCCAAACACTCTCTAGAAGTGCTCTCGCGTTCGTGTTTTTGGTCAGGAATGAGTATGCGCTGCATCCAGCGGCAGGATAACTTTTTCACATGCAGAATATTGCCCAAGATATGGCGTGTGCGCTCAGTATTAATCTTTGTGTTATCTGCTAGCTCACGCACCTTCACTTTTCGGTCAACCAACACCATTTCATGTATTTTTTTGACATTGTCCTCTATAACCGCATCGGAGGGCCTGCCGCTGCGGACTTGATCGGTAGTGGAGTTGCGGCCACCACGAAACTCTCGAAACATATATTTGACGGTGTAATCTGACGGAGCATTGGCCCCATAATATTTATACAACTTTTCCTTTGTTTCCTTCGCCGTTTTACCTCTGAAAAAATAATGTTTTATGAGAAAACGTAAATCGTTTTTGTCCATACTCAACATGATGCCAAGCACGTCAACAACAATCAGCTGTCAAAACAAAACTAAAGACAGTATCGCACTGAAATTTGGCATGTCTGCCTAAGTATGAACGGACTTCAAGGCATCGTAACCTCTTTTGCAGTGTCAGGGCATTCTGGTGGTCAAGGAGGCTACTTTTCATTCCACCTAGTATATTTGTACTTCATCCGATTTTTCTTCAAAAAAAAAAAAAAAACGATTTTTTTTGATATACTCAAATGTACAAACTTGGCTTTTAGAAAAAAGAAAGATGTAATTTCAATTTTCTGTATGTAGATAATTTTAAATAATTTGCTTACTAGCACATTATAAGAGATGATCAGCGGAGGCAACTCCTCATTATTTTATACTTCATTCAGGTCTTAACATTAAGGAAAATACGATGCTTGGATAAAGTTGAAATGGAGGAGATAGTTATACAGTTTTCGGCGTGTTATATTATTATTAAATCGCTACATCGCAGATCCATTAGCACTAAACTAGTTGTCATTGTTTACGAGGTTTGTAAACTGTTAAGAAAAACCTGATTCAAAAATGATTGTTTATACAGATGGTTTTATAATTTCTGCCTTAGAAAAATTTTGGGACTAATCCGTACTCTTTAGGTGTTAGAAAACTGTTGACAAATAGGGGTCTATCACTCATATTGTCGTTGGTTTGGTGCAAATAGAACGTTTGTTGAAGTATGGTATAAAAAGTGAAGGTAGCCTTTTTTTGCTCCAGCGCCAAAAACATCAATCATTTTCTTCGTATTCAGGGACAAGCGGCATATCTTCAACAAGAACATTTTCGTTTTTTTTTTTAGATTTTTTAATTGAAAATAAAAAATAAGTAAATGAATTGGACACAAACAAACGCGTGCTAAGTGACATCGAATTTGGCTACCCAACAGCAATGAAAAAAATAAGCCTAATATCAAACTTAGCAAAACGCACATCTATGCACTTCTAATGAAATGCTATTAAGTAAGGAATTTGTGGGGGGGGGGGCGTCAACGTCTGCGGCAGAAACTGCAGCGAACAACAAACACATCATGAGTCGGGTGACGAACTCTCACACGACGACGAAGTACTTCGGGTACACACTGAAAGGTGATAAATTTAAAACGGTTCTTAAAAGAAGACGGTGCCCACTGATCCCGAGGGGCTTTTAAAACTGTTTTAAGAGAAAGAGTGCGGCAATTTGTAGGGGTTTAGCCTTTTACCACTGAAAGAGTAAAAAGGGAGAAGTGGAAACTACGGCTCTTCCTAGTACAGGTCACTCCCAAGAGCAAACTGGATAGTCTAAGAGGTATCAAAGTCCTGGAATACCAGGTTGTTCGCGTGGAGAAATTAAAAGGGAGCAATAACATAAAATGTGTTCGCTGGTAAAGGTTTGGCCATGCCATATCGAACTGTCAAATGCAAATGTGCTTTGGATCAGGAGAGAGAGTCAGACAAAAGCCAACTCTCATGTACCTTATGCAAGAACTCGGATTCGAACTCGAACTCGCTAACTATCGGGGTTGTCCAAAGCAAATATGGCTCGTCAGCATAAAATGGAGGATAAGAGTCCATCCGCTCAACTTTAAACTCTAATTTAAATTTAGAAGAATGTGCAATGGAGTTTTACGTGAATCTCAGGTTATGGAGGCATGTGTCGTGCGCATCCCTCTCCGTATCGCAAAGTGATCGTCTCTGCCTACGCGCCTGATGCTCTTTCGACTCCTTAGACTCAAATCGGAGGAGAATTATAATATTATAATTATTGGGATTACATAGAGATTGGGGAAATCATATACCAAATACGAGAGGGAATCAACTACTTAGTTGGTGGGGTTAGTATAGCGTCATATATAGACGGACGGACAGTCCGTCGCCTGCATTCGTGTAAGATAGTGACCATTACGATCTTAGTACCGAAATAACAATTCCCAACGAAATTGCGGAGCTGGAAGAGTTCATTCCTAGGCATTTTTACAATTAGATCTGAACCAAACAATTCAACAACCGATGGACATTACAATACCTCGGCATGAATACTTATCCAACAGACACAACATGGAGGTTAGGACACGGAATTCGTGAAAAGAGAAAATTACAGAGCATCTGTAAGTTTATACTGGAACAATAGAATTTGGACTGTAAATTCCAACAACCCGAATATGTTCCCGTAAATAAATAAAATATTTTGGAGAAAAAATCGAAACTACCTGCAGTGTCTTAAAGATCCATATGAAGCCGCAGATGATGATAACTTTTTTGTAATCGAAGATCCTCAGGAGAAAGTTGAGGCCATAGGAGCGACTTTTAAGGGGCTTTTTAAAGCCAATGACGTCATTTGATAAAATCACGACCTGGAGAATCGAATCGTTCTTCACAATTTCTACCTGTGAGATGACATACAGAATTGGCGATTGGAGTGCTCAGGTTTAACCCAGTTCAGTGACGAAAATATCTCAAATAATGTCATCGCCAATGAATTGGAACTAAACTCGTTCATTTCAAAGGAAAACTTCATGGGATCTTCGACACAATAACAAGTAAAAAAGAAGGGAGAATTGACGGATCACCGAAAATTGTGCTTCGGCATCTCCCTCTAGAAGCAGTAGATATTTACACCACCCTGTTTAACAATGCAAAAAATAATTATTACTATTCAGAGCATTGGAAAGCTACTTACTACTTATCCCTAAAAGAGGTAAAGATACATCTAATTCGGCGAATCTCCGATCGATAAGTCTCCTTCCGAATATCAGTAAGATGTTCGATAAGGTAATCAAAAGGGTTTTCATTCAATGGGTTGAGGACAACAATATAGTTCCGGATTAACTTGGAAAAGGCCTTCGACACTGTATGGTTAGAGGGACTTTTCTACAGGCTGACCGGACTGGGCGTCAGTAAACCACTTTTGTATACTTTTCATAATACGCATACCAACAGACAGTTGGTTCTAGGGAAACCAGAAAGAATTGGCGAAAATTCTCAATCGTTAGACAACACGGTCAGCCACTTGCTTGTCGAAATGTAGTCAGATACCTTAGGCTCTGGCTAGACCAGTATCTATATTTCAACAAGAATGTAGATGCTGCTCTGAATCGCAGCCAACTCGGTGCGAGGATAAAAGTAATCTGCTACATGGACCTTATCCTGCCCATGCTTGTATATATGAATGACTCGTGTGGTTCAACGTGAGAGTTCATTTTAAGGCACAGATTCGGGTGTTTGAGAGGGCTTGCCTTAGGATTTGTCTTCACCTTTATAGAACACCAGAACCGGAGTACATAAAATTCTATCCCAATGAAGTCCTATACAACGACCTTATAAGAGTGGACAACTTCGATATTAAGTTGACTCGAAGGCACATTGCAAGAAAAATGACCTCGTCCAACAACGTGATATCTGGGGCGTTCTTCTATTTTATTATGAAAGGGTTCATCCAAGATAGGTTTTCGGTGCCGCATTTGGTGACTCAACTGCAAAAGAGACGTCGCATATGGCAGTGTTGAACGTCTCAAATTTAGTAGGGTGGTTTCAAAATGCGATGAAAAAGATGTTGTTCTGCAGCACCAAAATTTTTGGTGGTTGAGTGAAGAAGACCCATTTCCTTCGCCACTTGCTTCAAGTCCGGGAGTTCATTTACTTAATTTTTTTTTTAAGTATTTATTTTTTTTTAGTTTAGCTTAATGTTAATATATAACAAATATTTTTTTAAATGATAATTTAGACGTCGAAATACAGAATAAGAATATTGTTTAGCTTAGAGCTCCCGCTTGGAGAGCCAGTAATTTAGAATACGTTAAATAAGTTATGTTAAGCTAGCTTTGAAGTATTTTTTTCTGTTAGCATGTAAGTTAAGTAAATTTAAGAAGAATAAAATGAAATGCATTGAAAAAAGGTCTTTGTCAAAAATTCGGCTAATTGCGAGTATTTACTTGCTAATTGTAGGTGGCACTACAATTCAAGGTGAACTTGGGTCTCAACTAACAAGCCTTTCCAATTATTCCGATCTCTAGCTAACTGCAACCAGTTGCGCACTACAAGCCGATTGATTAATCCTTCTACTTATGCGTTCCACCTAAGGCGAGGTTTTCTTCTACTGCGTTATCTCTCCGGGTTAGATTCGATAATGTCCATTCAGTCTACATAAAATCGGACTGGGATAATCAAGGGCATTTATAGAGTCTACTTAATTTTTTTTTGGGATGAGCCTTACTAATGGTATCTTATCCCAAAGCAAGAGTAAATCTTTACACGTATTTCTGCTGAGGTATTGTAGGCAGAATTCATAGCAGTAATATTTTCCATACTCTCGGAACCGACTGTGACTCTACCTTTATCTCTACAAGCTTTTGTATGAGTCTTTTTGGAGAAAAGCCTCGCATCGTCATCGCACGCTTCTGCTGCACCTTTTCCTTCTTTAATAGAAACTGATGTTATTCTTGTCTCTTCAGTTCGTAGAGCTCATGAATAGCTTTCGTCCTTTGGGCATACGCGCATATGAGTTTAATGTTAGCAAATTTAATCTTAATACAAATTTTTACAAAACGCGTGTTAACAAGACGAAAACTTAAGACTACTGGTCTAAGTCTGCCTCTAATAACAAATCCCCATCCAAATAGGTTCTGCTTCTGCCGCCGATAGTAATCGTCGTAGTAGATGTGGCAGTTTTTCATCCTCTTTTTTTTAAGCCCATCCCATCGTATTTCATGGATGCATGAAACATCTTTGGCCTCCGCTAGTTTTTGGCTGCACGTGAATTATTAAGGAACCTTACATTCCACGTGCAAATCCAAAATCCCTTGCAGGGTTTGACAACAGCAGATCCGTCGGTATCCGGGGCTTTTTCTTCTTCGTAGCCTACCATATGTTTTTTTTTCATATATCCCGGCAGTTATCCTGATTGCATAACCCGCAACCTAGAGGACCAGTTCCATTAAAGATACACCTATGACGAGGGGTCGGTAATCCATATAGGGTTGCGAGCGCTGCCGTTATTTCTCCTCCTCCATCTCTTTTCCAAGACCCTGACTTAGTCTCGGAAATACTTATAGACCTGAGCTGCAAATATGTAGAAGAAGCCCGAATAAGTTTCTGTTTGCTTTATTCCGGGATTTTCAATTTGGGGAATTCATCCGCTTTCCAATTTATAGTGCTGCTATTCTGCTGGTCAACACACATTCTTATAAGTTTGACAAGTCGATTTTGAATGGACATCAAGTCGACGGCTACCACTTAGTTAAAATAACACACTTAGTGTGTAAATAGTTACAACACTATGAATCGCCCAGTTGACACCTCCCAGTGCCTAACCTATTTATACAGCACCCAACCAGTTACTTAACAGTTATTAGGGATTATCTTCTTACAATGATAATGTATTTTGAGTACTTAGAAAATACTAAGGATACTCAAACCGAATTTCCTTTGAAGCAGAGGCAGATATCCTTGGAGATATTTTCAAGGGGATAAGGATGTTTGCCGCTCTTACCATCCTTTCCGGTTACCAATGCCTTACATGTATTTGTTTTGCGTTGATTCGCTATTCGAAAAAAAAAAGAAATAAGCAAAAGGTTTTGTTACGCAAGATGATTTTTGAAGAATTAATAGCATCGGTTTTCTTAGTACAAGGAAAATTGTGGTAATTTTCTGACATATTTCGTACTCTGCTTAGCGATGAATAGTGCTATGCCAACTACCGGTACAATAGAAAATATGCTATGTTTTGAGATTTTAAATTAATACTTTAATGAATGCTAAGAAACATCAGTAGCCAACAATTTATGAGTATGAGGTCGATCTGGAGTTCGTATTCTGCTTTCTAAATCCAGAACCGATCAAATTAGCAAAAATCTCAAAGTTAGAACTTGACACCCTCACGAAAATTTGATATACACTGAACATATCGATTTTTACGTCATGTAGTAATCTTAAGCCTCCTGAATTTTCTTTAATTTAAGAAAATGTCTGCCACTGTTTTGTTTTTTCCTATTGTTTCTTCTTCCTATTTTTTTTTTTTTTTTCATTATAATGAAATACGTTACTATTACTTCTAACACTTTTGAACCCATCGTTATTAAGTGCAAAAGTGGAAAAGAGTGCAAAATTTTACAAACATTTCGTAAATATTTCATCGGCATCCACACCAACAGAAACATTTCAGAATTTTTTATTAAACACGTTTCGCTCAGTCAGGACGCATCTTTACTTTGGCTTTAAATATCCATTGGTTCTTGCTGGGCATTTCATAACATACCAAAATGGCAGTGGCTAAGGAATTTTCTAAAACAAAATCCGTTGTTATGTTATGCAATTCCGGATTAAATGCGCAACGCAAACCTTTGTAATTTTTTTTTATTGGCATTATAACAAAGTGTTTTTATGGTTACATCATTAAACCGACTCTTCTATGATTTTCTTGCTTACTGTTCTCAAGTTTCGTGGGGCGTTTCTTTTTTGTAAATATAATTTGTTTATGTCGTTTTGCGAAAATTTCTTAACTATCCGAAATGTGATAAAATATCTGATATTTATCATCTGGTAAGATTTTTGTATTTCTCAACAGCAAGAAAAATTTCCTCAATAACGCCGTATGGCTGTGTTTGTGGCTACTTTATGTTTACCTTCGTATTACATTGGTAGGAAGTGTTATACACATAATTAAGCAATCACACTGAAGTTTCGAGATTCACATGCCTCTAGAGCCCACCAGGTAAACCAGGTAACCAGTTGTCCGCCTCTCTGCATGACACCGAATGAAGTAAACTAATCGTCCAGGGTACTCCTCGAGACCATCGTCGTCGTCATCATTGTAGGGTCAGCCGTTCTACGAGTAGTGCAAATCGTATACGTTTCTTCATATTCAACCAGTCACCATTAGAAACAACCGTAATAAGTACGGGTTTATTTTTGATAAACGATTCCAAAGGAATTCTCCATAGTCCAAGGACTATTACCTACACAGGTGGATAGTGGGAAGGTGGACGCCCACTCAACATCTACCTAAATGAGTTTCATTCAGGCGAGATGTGAGATGAATGTGGTTTATAACCAGGGCTCTAACCTTAGCCTGACTCTCATTCTTTACTTCAGCCCAGCCCCGTTGCGTTGGTGTCTGCCGCCCTGCCTAGTGCCTATGTATGTTTGTTTATCCTTGCAAATAACTGATGCCTCTTGAGGAGCGTTTCCCCTGCTGTCTCATGCCCACTACTCGTATAGTCTCATCTATTTGCACGTGGTCATATAGGGTTGGGATAATGAATATGCTTAGGAACCATCCGAAACGCACATACACAAATATTTCTGCAAGGTGAGCTTTTTTCCTGAGTTTTTATTACCTTGGCCATCATTTTGAGGATTAACCTAATAGGTTCTAGTTTTACGGTGTGCTTTTTGTTATGGGCTTACTTCTTTGGTGCGAGCCACCAAACATTTATGACAGCAGAGTTGCTGTTGTTTCCGTGACTGTATTCGGATGTTCGTATTAAGGGCGAATTGAACTTGAGACGTGCTCGTTGGCAAGTAGTTGTAGCCCATTATCGCAATTATTTTATCTTCTTCAATGGGAAGGCAAACACGTACAAACCCGAGAAACCTGCTCGGTTCGGTAGCGCGGGAATAATTATATGACCAGCAATTGGATAAACTTCATTCGAATAGTTTGCCAAAAGATTTTTCGTAGTAGTACTGTTGGTTTTTGGGAGAAGCTTCTTGCGGAACTAAACATGACAGGGCATGTGGTAACGATACTTTTGAGTGAGCAAATAAATGTCTATTAACTGAGTACCTGCTCTATTCCAATATGATGCCAGTGAAAGTGGATTGACTTTGTAGGAATGTGATAAAAAAAAAGTTTCATAAATATAAGTATTGTTACGCAGATTCACAAATCGCTTCGCATGTAAATCCACTGGAATAGTTCTATAAGGCATTGAAAGGGCATTCGTTACTGTGTGGCACAACTACGAATATGATATTTTAAATGATAAATTTTAGCTTTTCGTCATATATTTGTGGAATGGTCCAAAGTTTTCTATCTAGTCGTTGTTTTGAAGTTCATGTCAACTGTGGTGTCTTAAATTTAATATCGTTTGATTCTGGTGTTAGCCAAGGTTCAGTCCTGTTCTATATAGCCTATACACTTCTGATTTCCCTTACTTGATCAATTGTGTAGCAGCCATTTTTGCTGAATATGCAGCAATATTGAAAGCAGCCTCAAAAATGCTATAGAAGTATTAAGAAAATGTTATTTAAAGTGGAAATTTAAGTTGAATGACCATAAAATGCAAGCTATCTTTTTAAACACAAAAAGAAAGTGTTGCTTTTTACTTTCTACTCAATTACAAGTTAATGGAGTAAACATTGCTTGGATAACCTGTGTTAGATATTTAACATATAACGAACACATAAACAGAACAGTAACAAAAATAGGTATTGCCATCAAAATGTTGTATCCATTCATAAATATATAGAAAATCATCTCTTTCAACAGAAAACATTGATTCTGTTGTATGGAAGACAAGTCTGGGGCGATTGTGCAAAACGCCACATAAAAAACTACAATTATGCTAAAACAAAGTTTTAAAAATGATGCTTAACTTATCCTGGCATCATTCTACCCTAGATCTGCCATTAAAGCGAATGTTGAACTATTTAATGTATGAAAGAATTAGAAAACTAAAATCTAATTTTAAAGAACGATGTAGTTTTGCTGATTACCCTCTCATAAATGAAGTATGCGCTAATTAAATGCGACTAAGTTATACATTTATTATGTTAATTTATTTATTCATTTAGTTTGCTTTCATTTGTTTATTAATTTACTTAATTTTTTGAACGTCTATGTTTATTTATTTATTTATTTATTTGCTTAATTTTCATTTATTTATTTATCTATTTATTTATTTATTTATTTATTTGTAATATATGGGCTGAAAAGTCAGCGCTGTTTCTAAGAGAAACCAACCTTTAAAAGATACGTGTATAAATTTGACAGCTGTCGGACGATTAGTACTCGAGATATAGCATTGTGAGTGAAGCAACTTTTGTTATTGTGAAAAAATGGATTCAAAGCAATTTCGTGTTGATTTATCATTGGTTTTTGATGGAAAAAAATGCAGCCGATGCAAAGAAATGGCTTGATAAGTGTTACCCGGACTCCGCACTAGCAGAACGAAACATTCGCAAGTGGATTGAAAAATTTAAAAGTGGTCATACAAGCACCGAAGATGATGCACGCAGTGGACGTCCAAAAGAGGCTGTTTCAGATGAAAACAATAAAAAAGTCCAGAAAATGATTACGAATGACCGTAAAGTGAAGTTGATCGAGATAGCTGGGGTTCTGAAGATATCAAAAAAGCGTGCTGGATCTATCATACACGAATATTTGAACATGCGAAAGCTCTGTTCAAAGTGGGTGCCTCGTTTGCTCACAGTCAACCAAAAACAACAACGTGTTGATGATTCAGAGGAGTGTTTAAAGCTGTTAAACTGCAATAAAGCCGAATTTTTGCGTCGATATGTGACAATGGATGAAACTTGGCTCCATCACTTCACACCAGAATCAAGTCGTCAGTCAGCTGAGTTGCGAGCAGGCGACGAACCTCGTCCAAAACGACCAAAAACTCAACAGTCGGCTGGCAAGGTTGTGGCATCCTTATTTTGGGATACACATGGAATAATTTTCATCGACTATCTCCAAAAGGGGCAGATTATCAACAGCGACTATTACATTGCGTTGTTGGAGCATTTGAAGGACGAAATCGCAGAAAAACGGCCACATTTAAAGAAAAAGAAAGTGCTGTTTCATCGAGACAATGCACCGTGTCACAAGTCGATGAAAACGATGGCAAAATTGAATGAATTAGGCTACAAATTGCTTCCCCAACCACCGTATTCTCCAGATTTGGCCCCCAGCGACTATTTCCTGTTCGCAAACCTCAAAAGAATGCTCGCCGGAAAGAGATTTAAGACCGATGAAGAAGTAATCGCAGAAACAGAGGTCTTTTTTGAGGCTAAACCGACATCGTATTACAAAACTGGTATCGAAAGATTGAAAAATCGTTTCAATCAGTGTATCGCCCTTGATTGATAAATAAAGTTGAATTTTGCAAAAATTTGGTGTTTTACTATAAAACAGCACTGACTTTTCAGCCCATGTGTTATATCAATTGCATATTATTTATTTGTTTAATTTATTTATTTAATTATTTATATATCATTTGCATATTAATGTGCTATCTCTGTTTTTTTTCTTTATGTGAAAGGATTTAGTCGTGTTTCCTTCTAAAATTCTTATTTTTGTTAAATAAATTTTTTTTTGGTAAAAATTATAAAAATTATAATGTATTATAATATAATATAGCCAAATGTAAACTATTATACGTAAAATAACTTTATCTATATATCTAAAAGATGTTTACATAGGCGCGTGTAATGCTGAAGAAAAGAAAAAATAAATTCTGATATATTTCACAATGGAAGTCACATGGATCCAAAATTTCAGACATCTTTCCTAAACACCGTCGTTCTACATGACAGTGTTTCTTGAAAATTAGTTCAACAAGAAAAGTTTCAAAAATTAAAAGAGATATATATACATATAAACGTATACGTGAATAATCTTTAGAGTTTGAAGCAAGACTACACATAGCAACCAAGAACTATTTCCGACATAAAAACTGAATTCATCTTTAAATCAAAAAAAAAAGAAAATAATAATAATAATAATAATAATAATATATATATACCCTCTTATATTTTTATACATATCCATATTTATTTTTAAGGAACTTTGTTAAAGCTTAATGTCTTTCACATTTTCACAAAAGATCTCACGGAACTCTGTTAAAATTTTTTTCTATCATATAGCGCCGTTATTAAACTTGCCCATTCGATGTAATGGAGATTTGCGCCCTGAAAGCCACTCGGGAGCACTAAAAACAAAAGAAACGGGAAGAGCACCAGCCTCGCCAGAAGAAGAAAAATGAGTGCGTGATGCGCGCGATCCAAGACACGAGTATTGATTATTTGTACTACAGGACAAAGATTTAACCAACAGATAAAAAGTACATACCAAGGCAACAAGAGCTATACAGTAACCCGTGGAGATAAAATAGGAAATATGTAGCAAAGACACGTCGACACAGGGAATATGGAAAAAGTTCTTCTTCAGACTATACTATAAGGCAAAATTGACCATTCAGCTTAGAAGATGGTACTCAAAATCTCTGTTCACCTGAATAAATTTCAAATTAAGTAAAGCTATTGCTGACCGTCTTCCCGGCATCATTTGGTCGATCCATAAAAAAAGAGACCCCTCAATTGAGCTAACCATAGAAGTAGAAGTCTCCTCAACATTGCGTAAAAGATATTATCTGCCATATTGTGTCAACTTCTGAAATCCTTCGTGTGGTTTCAAGCTAAAAATGTCCGCAGCATGCAACCGACCAAATTTTCACAATTTCGCAGATCCTGGAAAAATCTCAAGAAAACAGCATTTATAGAAACGTGCTATATAGAGCGATTTTAAGTTTTGGTATATTTGCCGAACACTTCCTTTTGTGTAGACTGACAATGGAGTCTGACAATGTAGTCGATAACAATAACAAATTAACCGAGCCCTTTGATATGACTTCTTTATTATTATTCTTAAAACGATCAAATTGTGTATAGCGGTAAATGAGGACAAAACAGAGTATTGCTATCAACAAGAAGGGGCACAAGATCTTTGAACCGGATAGAACGTCACATTCGACAGCTTTATAAGTTGTGTTATCAATTCTGCCAGTAACACCTCAGTAGAAATAAAAAGGAGAATCACTCTTGCCAATCCCTGTTTCTTTGGGTTAAAAACTAAGGAGACTCTATCTAAAATTTATGTAAGGCATTAATCGGTACTGAATTTTAGACCCTATTGAGAGCGGATGAAGATATCCGTGGTATCGAACTAAACAGGCTGTAGGGTTCTATCGATCTAATAAAAAAAACTGCGCATCACTCAAGTGAGGTTTGCAGGCGAGTAGAGCGTGTCAACACCAATGCTCCGGCTTGCAGAGTTTTCGAATTTAGTTTATCAACGCCTCACCTTAGGTCGCGTGAACTAGTAGAAGGGGAGTTCTTTCAACTTGGAGACCGAACAGGAGACAGTATAGTAAGCTAAGGATCGACTTAACTGGAGACGTTCATTATTTGATGCCCAAATTCACCCCAAACTTATACAGTAAGTATAGTATTCGAGCAATATTGGCTAGTACATAATTTGGTTATGTATTGTTGGCTGTCTAATGCTTGCCTGAAAAATATTTTTGAAACAATATAAACTTCACGCATTTGAAGACGCTTGCTATTTGAGAATGTAGTAGTATTTTATTATTGTAGTATTGTAGTATTCTCTACAATAATAAAGCCATTATTTAGGAATTCGTCCGACTCGGTTCATTTTAATGAACAAATTCGCAAGTCAAGATCCAAGCTTTCTGGTTTTGAATAACACTTCGGATGGTGTATAACTTTTATTCTTTTTATTGCTTCGATTCCTTCATCTTCCGTTAGATCTACTATTACTATATTCTAAACGCAACCGCAGAGGATTTGTCATTTCACGGAAAACTTCGTAGGTTAGTAGATAGTCTTTTTCAAATTGATTTTTCACATAGATGAGTACAGGTTGTATTTAAAAGTTCAGGTCGATTTTATTTAGTTTTAACGTCATATACCATATAGGTTCATATTTATCTTATGTGTAACAGCGTCTTGCTGTTATTAAAATAATCGTATATCATTTAAAAAAAAATATTGCGACTAAGCAAACAAACCTTTTAATTTATATGAATGGAGACGACCAGATTTTCAGAAGCACCATGCCTCACGCAAAAATTTTAGCTGTAGCCTCAATGGTTGATCTATTTTGCCATGATTAACATCTGCTGCAATTTTCCTCACAAATTTTTTATGTATATAAAAAGTATTATATAACCTCAACAAGATGTTAAAAGTAAACCGAAAAGGAGGCCAAACAAAGCGACTTAAAACACAAAATTTTATTTCGTAAAACTAGATTAGATCTTTCAACTTAAGAAATGTTGGCGCATTTGCCTAAGTTTTTCTCTGCTCAAATTCGTCTATTCCTTATCTACTGCGAGGTTATAATTTTTCAGTCTCGATCTAAAATGTCACTGGCTGTGACGTTCCTGATTTGTATTTTACTATATATATATAGGGTTTTTTAATAACGACTTGACAACATTTTTTTTGAAGTAAAAGGCAAACCATTTAAAATATTTCAAAAACTTTATTATTGGCTTGAAGTACAATCAAAACATTTATGAATGGAATCCGACTTAGTTCATATGGCCATCGTGGGCACGTTTGCAGCGGTCGATTCTTTGGACCCGATTTTCAACGACTCGGCCAAACATTTCGGCCGAAACGGCTGCTATTTCGCGTTCAATGTTGACTCTGAGCTCTTCTAACGTCATCGGTGTGTTGGCATATACCAATGACTTAACGTAGCCCCACAGAAAATAGTCAAGCGGCGTTAAAACACACAAACGAGGCGGCCAATTGACTGTCCCATGTCTTGAGATAACACACTCACCATACTTACTCTTCAATAAATCGATTGTAGTGTGTGCTGTGTGGCTTGTGACACCATCCTGTTGAAACCACATGTCGTCCAAGTTCATATCTTCCAATTCGGGCCAAAAATAATCGGTGATCATGGCGCGATATTGCTGACCATTCACAGTAACTTGACGATCGTTATCGTCGACGAAAAAATATGGCCCAATAAAGCCGCCGGCATGCAAACCGCACCAAACAGTTATTTTTTGTGGATGAAGTGGTGATTCATGAAGCACATGTGGGTTTTCACCCGACCAAAAACGCATATTTTGCTTATTGACGAACCCATTGGGCCAAAAATGAGCTTCGTCACTGAAGATGATTTTGCGACTCCGAATATCTGTAGAAATTTTTTTATAATTTGCAGACGTTGCTCGTTAGTGTACTTTATTATGATAAAAATCTTGAGTTTACTGAATAAATTGACAGTGACAGTTTGATGATTAGTAAAAGAGTGCGTTCACAAATTAAATTCAAAGTTGTCAAGTCCCTATTGGAAAACCCTATAATATTTTATTATAATCCATTTAGATTTCCTAAAGATTTCTGTTCGTGATTAAAACTTGGTTGGTTATTGTACTATTTTAGTTATCTTGGTAAGGATTTTATATACATATAAGGATATGACGAAGCCATACCTGGTCCATATTTTTGAGTTTCCTTCGGTTGTTAAAAGCTGGATTTGTTTAGTATTATTGACATGCAGCTCCTTCATCACCCCTAATGACAAAATTTCACGATTTATTTACATATATTTCTTTTATTGCGGGTATTTGTTGGTCGTTTCTTCTGTTGTAGGCTGACGTGAAGCTTTTTAATATGTTTGTTATACAAAGTGTTTTATTTACAATGAACAAATTTGTTTTCTTTCATATAGAAAATGCATTGTATGTCTTACATTTTAAGCTTATGACTAATATTGCATTCTTATTATTTCTACTAGCTGGACCCGGCATAACTCCGTTTTGCCAGCAACAGTTGACCACCAGGCGGCAATTACCAATTGTGTGTTGACGTTTAGTTGTTTACAGTTTTTGTGACATTTCACACGGTGGTCAAATTTCGTTTGATAAAGAAGCTTATTCAATATATTCGAATTTTATTTAACTGGTTCATTATGTTTTATTTCGTTTTGCAAATGTAGTTGAATAAAATGTAATGTGAGCTTGAATGAACATTCAAACTTTGAAATTTAGTAAACATTAATCGAAACGAATTCATTGTGTTTCATTGAAATCGTAGCGATTCACGTGTCGGTAATTTATCGGCTTTACTGCAGTGCTTCATGATAATCGACATTTTTGTTTTGTTTTTTTTTTTTTTTTTTTTGTCTGAAGCATACACAAATCAAGCAGATGGTTTGCCGACACGTGAGCACGCTACATAAAATTGGCCATGCGAAAAACATGGATTCTCCAAACTCCGGCCAGAAACATTTAAGGATTGCCTCTGAGATTTGTTGATTGTCATTGCGAATGCCAATCGGAGTGGAAATTGTAATCTTTTGAAATCAAACGGAATATCGGTCGTAATCAACGGAATACAAGGGATGAACACATTTTCTCCCGAATATTTTCGTTTTTGAATTGTTGCTTCTATCAGATTCGGCATCAAATTCTTAACAGCAAGTTTGGTGCCATTGCACAGTCGTGGTTGATTCAAATTTTGTAGCATTATGATGACCGAACCGTTTTTGATTTGCAAATTATGCGGTGGAAATCCGGGTATATTAAAGGAATTCAAAAACTCCGTCGGATAATTCACTACATCATCTTGATTAGTGGTGGAATCAACTGATTTGTATGACACTACTATAAATGTCCGACAATTTGCGATTGAATGGTGAAATTTATTGCGTTGACATAGATATTCTTAGCGGCGGGAATTTCGCGTTCACTAAGCCAAACGCGATTACAATGATTTCGATTTTTGTACTTCGAGAAACACATTGTCAATGATAGCAGCTTGTAAATCCACGAATTGGCAGAAATTATGCCGAAACATTATTAACCTTGTCGTTGCATCTACTGGAACTTTTCCGTTCTTAATTACTTTGAACGTTTTGAAGCTGAACTTCCATATTCGTCGTCGATGCCTTCACGCAAGCATTGAGCTCATCTGCAGCAATCCTAACGGGAATCACTGGCAACGTTTGTCTGAAGTCTCCTGCTAACAGAATAATTACACCGCCAAAGATGTTGTTGCATCGAATATCCTGCAGTGAGATGTTTAGCTCTTTAATTGAATTCTTGTGTGCCATTGTACCATACATTCGTCCCAAACAATTAGTTTGCTTTCAATCAACATTTTTTCTATTGCACTGTTACGGGAGATGTTGCACGTTGGAGTTTCCGTCTAATAGCGTCGCTTCTATTCCACCAATGTTGTTGTCCACCGATTACATCAATGTTTCGTCAGCAATTTTTTGTTTGATCATTTAGCAATGGTATATTAGATTGAACCGCTTCTTGTAGCACATCAAGGTCGTATTAATGCTCATGGTTCAGTTCTTGATCGAACGCATCATGCATGGGTCGAATCGACGCAATCAAGTCAACCTGAATTAATAATTTATTTGCTTTCGTCATGCACAAGTCCTCAATGGTAATCAGTTCTTTGTTGTATATTTCGTCACACTTGTTCCACAATTCTATAGGTTGAGCCAGATAGCATGTTGTCACAATGATGGCGAATAGCGATCTTATTTGATGCGCATTCGATGTAGCCACGGAACCAGCGATTGTTTGGTCCCATTGTGAATCGTTCTTCAATAACCTTAAATGCTGACACGCCTCACGATATGTTTGACAAAGATGACCATTTACTGTTCGTAAATGTGTGAATAATTTTGGGTCATGTACGTTAATCAACAGCAAGTGCAAGTGCATTCAACATTCAATGGATGAACAGTGTAAATTCGTTTAAGCGCATCAGTTGAAAATACAGCTGACAAATTCGTAACTGCAACTCCTTCTTTGCGACGCTGAAATTTTTTCGTTGACTGACGCCAAGTATTATATTTGGGCATATCAGCATACAACAATGTAGCGGCAAATGGGTCATCACTGTCTTTCGTTATATATTTGCATAAATATCTAACTGATTTTGCATTTTTTTGCCATTATTGTCATTTGAGCGTCGTCGATAAACTGGATATCTGATGATCCCGTTACTGTTTTAGCTTATAATGGTCGTGAGTTTCGTTTCGTGGATTATCCATCAACAATGCATGGTGTTTTTGGTTTCAATGCACCACACGATCCATGCAACATCTGCGTTCTGACAATCTCGTGCAGCTCTGGATCGGCGATTGGGTCGGGGATTTCAGCTGATATGATATCGTCTACGTTATTAGACCACAATTTGTTTATCAGCCAAATCAAAATATGATCGAATACATTCAACACCTTGCAATTCCGAACGCTCGATGCTTCACGATCACTTCCATCATAATCTTCACTTTCTGCTTGAATACTATCGCAATTATATCGTGATGGTCTTCCGGTTTTTGTCCGTGATAAAACTCCCTTTTAATCTCGTTCCACTTCGGATTATACGTAAAAGTGATAAATAAGTCCGGTATTCCGTAGTTGCGTACACATGTCATTGTGTCTTGTGTATACTCATCGACATGAGTCGATGGTAAACTCACCAGTTGTCCAAGATTCGGGGCATTACCAGCATCTTGCAAGTGGATGTAGTCGTCGCTTGTAGTTTTGCTTGGTTCCTTTTAATGAACAGTAGTCCCTCACTCTCAACTTTGACATACATATCGACCGCATATTGCTGACATAAACGGCGACACTTCAAAATGATGTTGTCATCATTCGGACGATGCATCAATCGATAGGCGTAGTAGTTCATGGAGCTGAGGTTCTTATTTGTAGGAAGGCCTGCAAATGCGAGATCGAACAGTTTAAGGATCATGTGTTAATTAACATTTTACCTGTATTTCGATTTAGCATTTTTATCGTAATGTAGTATCCAAAATGCCCCTGCCAATGAATGATGGGGTACTGCAGAGCGTCATATGATCTATGCGTTTCGGATATTCTTTGTAACGGTCTTCGGTTCTTCGCTGAAGGACAATATCTTGGCGTAAAACCAATGCACACATGTCTGCAGAAGTTAGAGCATTGTGTCGCCGTAAATGTTCTCCGGCTGGAGCGCCATCAGATTTGAAGACAAATCTGCGATTGTCTGAGATTTTTCCCATCGCCGTTTTAAACATCGTAACCAAAGCGTTGTTTGCATTAAAGAGTTGTTGCAATTGTCGAATGACATTTTTTGTCACTCCTATTTGCCCCTTGTACCGCCTCCTCCGACGCAGATATTTGTGTGCGTCTTCCTTTACTGGCAAGAATGTAAATTTGGCCTTGAATCTGTGAACCCGAATTGTGCAGTGTGGAATCCTGTGCCATTGTGCGCGTTGAAATGTTGGCACACAATAGTCCTAGCTCCAATATCGAAAATCGCATTACCATCGTAGTTTTCTGTTGGTTCATACAGAAATGCCAGTCGTTCGTATGTTGGCAACGATGCGCGTCTTGTCACTCTTCGATTTGAACTTGTTTGCTCTCACCCAGCAGCAGTACGACTTGACGTAGTTCTCATTTGATGCACTCTCAAATTGCTTGCCTGTTGATCTGGTCTTATGCAATGCCCCATTTTGTCGACTTGTCTATGTGCTTCGCATTTTTCTTCAGTTTGGTTTCGTTGATATATTTATTGTCGTCTGGCTTGCCTTGTTCGTCGGCGAAAAATACAAAAAAATCAAAATAATAGATTTTGCGGAATTTTCTTTCTGCCTAAACCTGAAATACATCAATACAAACAAAAAAAAAAAAATAAAAAATTCGGCCCAGCTTTTATCGAGTTATAACGACATCGAATTTCACCCCGAAGGAATTATATCGTATATAAGATTAATAAGTACATTTTCTAGTGTTTCGAATACAATATTTTTCCTTTTTTACATTTCTTATCTTATAACATGGAACAATAATAATATAAACCGTTTTTTAATATTCTGGGACTTGAGAGGTCTAATGCTTCTTCAGGTGTAATATACAGGGTGTACCGACACTCAACGTCAAGCGAGCACCGGGTGATAGGGTCTATCAAACCCGTGCTGCGAAAAATTAAGAAAAAAATCCATTTTGTTTGGTTAAGTAATAATAGCGATATTTAGAAAAATTATACAAATCGATACCCTAGGCCAGGTTTTTAGGTTCTGTGGTCTCAAATTTCCAAATTTTACGGTGTTTTTTTTTTTTTGCCACGTAATCTTCAATAACCATTCTATTGATCGCAATCACAAATCCAAAAATGTATGCTGTAAGTTCCGTAAGAAAAATAAAGTTTGAGTGAGTCATAGTTCAAGGAAATTTTGAAAGCTAATTTTGACACCTCTTAATTTAAAAAAAAAAAAAATGTACTAAACTAACATCGGCAAGTTATTTAGAAAAATGGTCCACTTCAACAAGATTTCAAAGTAGTACAACACTAGCTACTTGCTTCTTCCATAAAAGTATTATCAACATTTAAACCGTTTTCGAGCATTTAAAATTCTGACTGAAAAATTGGGAAGTATGATATTTTACCCTTTTGATGTATAATTGAAGAAAATATTTTAGTGCATTTATTTTATTTATAAAACTAAAGCAAATGTTCAAATTGTTTACCCTCAGCACAAATACAGGCTCTGCAACGCTGCAGAAAAAGTCTATTCACCAGACGTCCGAATCTCTTTGCATTAATTTTTTCTTCTGCTTCAAACATTTTGTGGCGTAGTTCGTCTCTATTAGTGACTGGTTTAAAATAAACCTTTTCTTTTATGCAGCCCCAGTAAAATAAATCCGGCGGGTTGAGGCCCGGAGAACGATAAGGCCACAAAATGGATCCAAGACGTCCAATCCACTTATGTAGATTATGTAAATTCATATAACCGCCTTTTTTAAATGTTGATTCGTCAGTCCATAAAATATGATTGAGAAATGGCGGATCTTCACTGTTTTTCGCCAACATTGTTTTGCAAAATTCGACTTTGGGATCATAGTCATGAGGTAATAAACTTTGTACGCATTGCACATGATACCGGTGGTAGTTGTTTTGTTGCAAAATCCGATGAGAAATGCTTTTCGGTACTCCAGTGGATCTTTTAATCGTACGTACTGAAGCGTTTGGATCACTTTCAATTTTATTTAAAACTGCGTCGTAGTTGTGTTTTTGAGGTCTCCCGCAGGCCGTACAATTACTAGGCAACCGTCCTTGCGAGTATGAAAGATGTGCACATATGAACAAGCGGTTCATATGTAATGTATGTAATCTAGATCTGTCTCACTAGTGCCTCTGTTCATCTTACATACAACACGGTAACACCGATGTTTGAGTACAAAAAAGGATTATTCACGTAAGTGAACAAAGGTTCTTTTGCAAATAAAAAAGCAATTGTATTTTTTATCAAAAAAGTAAGTAGCAAGTGTTGTACCATTTTGAAATTTTGATGAAATGGGCCATTATTCTAAATAACTTGCCGATGTTAGTGTAGTACAATTTTAAATAATAGGTGTGAAAGTTAGCTTTCAAAATTATTTTGTACATATGTATGTACATATGTATGACACCTTGTATAGTAATTCTTCTTTGTCAAAAGTACATGTGAAAAGGTTTATTTCTTTTTGGAATAATATTATTGTATTTGTGTTTCTTGTTTCTGCCATTTTATGGTATATGGTATTTTACATTTATCAAATATTCTTTAATCAGTTTAATTTTGTACTGCAAAATGGAAGCAATATCTTTGTTATATTTAGAATCTCTTTTTATTAAGTTTTGCAAATTGTTTACTATTCTACATAGTATACATATTGTTAATATCATAATTATCTGCTGGTTACCATTCACTAGTGTTGTTAAATTGTTATTGCCAGCAATCCATGCACGCTGAGTCGAGAAAATTTAATGATTTTGGCTTTTCTCGGTTCGTTTTGTCTGGTCGGAATGACAACTTGTAGTTGTATTTCTTCGAGATGACATTTCATCGTTTTATTTTATATTGAGGGGCTGGTGGTCCATGAATAACTTCACCTGTTTTGCTCCGTATAGGAAGTACCTCAACGAGTTAAAAGCGCATATGATTGCGAGCATCTCCTTGTTGTTAGTGGCATAGAATTTTTCAGGTTTCGTCAATGTTCTAAAAGAAAACGTTATTGCCTTTTCGGCCTGAAAAATACAGCTTCGATTGCATAATCTGAAGCATCAGTCGTGAGTTCAAAGTTTTTACTATAATTCGGATAAGTGATTGTGACTTCTTTAGAAACAAGCCCTTGCTTGATTGCTTCGACAGATTTGACAGCATTTTCGTTGAGTTGAAAAGCGTTATTCTTTGAGAGGTATTTTCACACTCGACCGTCTTCTCATCTTAAAAAGTACGCCATAGGTTTTTTTTTTTTTTTAATAATCAGCGCGCGGCTCAATGGGTTTTTGTACCCTTAAAATTTTCGTACAAAGCTTATTTAGCATAGCCCTAATAGGGTATGTAGTATGAATAATTTAAGTTTTTTTTTATGTTCGGAAATAGTTGAGTCAGAATATTGCGTGGGGTTTCAATTTTTATCAGCAAGAAATTTTGTACTTCTCCACTCCTCTATGCGTACTCAAAATATGAGAGCTATGAGCGTTTTAGCCTAAAAAATAGGGTAATATCATCAATAATCTCAGGATTGTCTAAGATTCGGTTGCCATATGTATTATATAGGGTTTTCCAATAGGGACTTGACAACTTTGTGAACGCACTCTTTCACTAATCATCAAACTGTCACTTTCAATTTATTCAGTAAGCTCAACATTTTTATCATGGTGAAGTACACTAACGAGGTACGTTCTTCGATTGGGTTCTGGAGAAGATGCGCCAAGATGATGAATTTCATCGCAAAATCATCGTCAGTGACGAAGCTCATTTGTGGCTTAATGGGTTCGTCAATGAGCAAAATATGCGTTATTGGTCGGGTGAAAACCCACATGTGCTTCATGAATCACCACTTCATCCACAAAAAATAACTGTTTGGTGCAGTTTGCATGCCGGCGTCGTTATTGGGCCATATTTTTTCGTCGACAATAACGATCGTCACGTTACTGTGAATGGTCAGCGTTATCGCGCCATGATCACCGATTATTTTTGACCCGAATTGGAAGATATGGACTTGGACGACATGTGTTTTCAACAGGATGGTGCCACAAGCCACACAGCACACGCTACAATCGATTTATTGAAGAGTAAGTATGGTGAGCGTGTTATCTCAAGACATGGATGAGTCGATTTGCCGCCTTGTTCGTGCGATTTAACGCTTGACTATTTTCTGTGGGGCTACGTTAAGTCATTGGTTTATGCCAACACGCCGATGACGTTGGAAGAGCTCAGAGGCAACATTGAAAGCGAAATTCCGACCGAAATGTGTGGCCGAGTCGTTGAAAATTGAGACCAACGAATCGACCCCTGGAAACGTGCCCGCGGTGGCCATATGAATAAAATCAAGTTCCATTCATACTTCAAGCCAATAATAAAGTTTTTGAAATATCTCAAATGGTTTGCCTTTTATTCAAAAAAAAGTTATCAAGTCGTTATTAGAAAACCCTATACATATATAGGAATTCGATTAAGTTCTGGTTATCCTTTACGCATTTAATTAGAATTTCTTGATTATGGATTTTTTCGTTTTTCCCGTTGGATTCAATATGGAACGTGTATTCCATATTCCAAACCGGAAAAGTTTACTATTTTTTCAGTCGTGTTATTTATTATGGCACCTGGGTTCATAAATGTATTAGATATATGCATACCCTGAGTTCGAAGTACATTCGCAATTATGTTGTTGTCAAATGTAATGTCGTTACTAAACGAAATAAAAAGAATTATTTTCCAGACTATTCCTATTGCATTATTGAATCCACTTAAAACCCTAAATACAATTTTATTCTTGATGTCTAAATTTGTATATCTTCTACTGCAATACTAAAGTAGGTGCCAGATGCTTTGTTTGCGTTATTGCGGATACGTGTGCTCAGGTTTAGATTAATAACCATGCTTGTCGTTAGATCGTCCGATCGATCAGTTATCATCAGAAATAAAGTTTTTGTGGGAAACAATCTGTTTACAATTAACTTATATTTATTTTCGTTTGTACGATGTGTAATCGTTCTAGTTTGTGGGTTACCCTAAATAAATCTTTGTTTGTTTTGTTTTTGATGTTAGTGAGAATTACTAAATTCGTGGGACAAGTGCTTCACCAAAGAACATGTACACACAAAAAGACGTTTTGAAAAGCGTTGTATCAGTCGAAACGTGTGATATAATTTTGCTTGAAACTAATAGAAAAAGTCAACGAATTAATGAAAAATACAACAAAGATTTAGAACAAATATATGCAGACCCTAGTTGTTGCCCAATGGAGAAAATGTTTACGTTATTTTCGGAGGCAGAGTTGGATTAATTTTTTCAAACCTTAGTAGCTTGTAAAAATCCGATAAAGGAAATTTATCGGAATCATGGAAACCGTTTTATCTTTGGCTGATCCACGCTACAATGTCAAATGACAGATTTCGATTTCTTTTGCGTTTTATCTGGTTTGACAATAAAATTACTATTTTGAGCACACCAATAGAAGGCAAGTATCATGTGTGAAGTCGGTGAAAGAACGTTGTTAGATCTTGTTTCAAATTATTAAATTTCAGGGAGATATATCACAACTGATAACTATTTTACGTCGTTGCAACAGGATAAGCTCTAAGTTCTTGGAATTTGTCACTTGTTGAAACCATAAAAAAAAACAAGCGATTTTTACCACTAAATATGCACCCTCATAACGACAGGTTAGTGTAATCATATTTTTCCAATGAATTTATGTAGCTTTTAAGCTACAAGCTTTTTTTTATAGTAAAACACAAAATTTTTGTAAAATTCAACTTTATTTATCAATATAGTTGCCTTCGAGGGCGATACACTGATTGAAACGATTTTTCAATCTTACGATTTCGGTTTAGCCTCAAAATATTCCTCTGTTTCGGCGATTACTTCTTCATCGGTCTTAAATCTCTTTCCGGCGAGCATTCTTTTGAGGTCAAATCTGGAGAATACGGTGGGTGCGGAAGCAATTCGTAGCCGAATTCATTCAAATTTGCCATCGTTTTCATCGACTTGTGACACGGTGCATTGACTTGATGAAACAGCACTTTCTTTTTCGTCCTTCAAATGATCCAACAACGCAATGTAATAGTCGCTGTTGATAGTCTGCCCCTTTTGGAGATAGTCGATGAAAATTATTCCATGTATATCCCAAAATACGGATGTCATAACCTTGCCGACTGTTGAGTTTTTTGTCGTTTTGGACGAGGTTCGTCGCCTGCTCGCCATACAGCTGACTGCCGACTTGACTCCGGTGTGAAGTGATGAAGCCAAGTTTCGTCCATTGTCATATACAGACGCAAAAATTCGGCTTTATTGCCGTTGAACAGCTTTAAATACTCCTCTGAATTATCAACACTTTGTTGTTTTTGGTCGACTGTGAGCAAACGCGGCACCCACTTTGAACAGATCTTTCGCATGTCCAAATATTCGTGTATGATATATCCAACACGCTCTTTTGATATCATTAGAGCCTCAGCTCTAAATCTCGATCAACCTCACTTTGTGGACTTTTTTGATGTTTTCATCTGAAACAGCCTCTTTTGGACGTCCACTGCATGCATCATCTTCGGTGCTTGTATGACCACTTTTCAATTTTTCAATCCAATTGCGAATGGTTCGTTCGGCTGGTGCAGAGTTCGGGTAACACTTATCAAGCCATTTCTTTGCATTGGCTGCATTTTTTCCCATCAAAAAGCAATGATAAATCAACACACGAAATTGCTTTGAAACCATTTTTTTCACAATAACAAAAGTTGCTTCACTCACAACGCTATATCTTGAGAACTAATCGTCCGACAGCTGTCAAATTTATACACGTATCTTTTGAAGTTTGGTACTTACTGAAAATGGTATGGATTTAATTCAAGTGGTGCTCACTCTTAGAAACGGCACGGACTTTTCAGCCCTTGTATTCGAAATGTTTTGCTTTTAGCAAATAAGACACATTGTGCTCTTATGTGCCTATCAATTCCTGTCTTGTAACATTATATTACAATATTATAGACATAGTAGCCTTGGTAGCAGATATTATATGCAATTAACATAATTCAGGCAACGGATGGAAACAAACTGTACGACTTCCGATTGTGGAAAGCAGTTACATACGTACATATGTATGTCAGAAGCAACGAAAAACACGAAAACTATGTACAAATTGTAGTCAGCCAGTGTGCAACTAAAATTCAATAATATGCATAACTTATGAGCATTATTTTACAACCATATGATTTTAAATTCCTATTTTTTTTTTTTTTTTTATTTACATCAAATCAATATCAACAATTGAAAAAAAATTATATTACTATAAAATACAATATGAAAGCCGTTTTTATTTTTATACAAAATATATGAAGAAACCATGTATCTCGGCACTCATTTAAGGGTGTAAAATGTTTTTTGATTCATCCCGCCTACTCAAATTGACCCAGAATGATAAAAACTTTCGAAAAATTGATTTATTCAAAAGTTTGAAGTTCTCATAAAATTTCAGGTTAGGAGCATGTCTACAATTCTTCCAAAAATGTATTTGAAAACGCAAGAGGTACCCGCGTACTACGTCACTCGGATAACCGTTAACATCCAAACATTTTTAAGGGAATTTTTTTTTTTTTGTAAAAAGGAATTGATATTTTATTCAAGAAGTTCCGGGACTGATATTATATATAGTATGTATTTTACATATAAACTATGTATTAGTAGCGTACAAGTGACGCAACTATGTTTTGCCTTTGAATCTGCATATGCTGTTTCGTTCTATAGCTACTGTGAAAATTTCAACGCGATAACCTAATTTAGGAGCTGTGTTAGTTTGAAGTACTTGTTTGGTCATGTCACGTTTTTGAAAATACAACAAAAAACTGTCATCGAATTTTGTTTTAAATTGGATAAAACCATCACGGAAACATTTTAGATGTGAAAAATTGCGTATTGTGGTGAGTTTTAGATTCGAAGCAACGCGTTTGATTGATATTTACGGCATAAAAACGGTAGCCAGTCGTTGGAAGATGATCTGAGAAATTTTCATCCGTCCACTTTTGTTTGTCTGAATAACTGAATGTTAGTTAAGGAAACTGGTGCGTGCGTCCGAAATTGTACGTTACAAGGGGGACTGGCTTTCCACCGGGCTTTCGACTTAATATTGTACAGAGTTATAAGAGTTATATAAGTGTATATACAAACATATATCTTTTAATTGTTAATAATACTCGTAATTATAATTTGGTATGAAACAGCAATAGGCACTGCCACGTCTTGGGTCTTTAGGTTAGGGAACAAATTCGGTTAAAAACTCCACAATTTTCTTTTTGAACTTGAGGGATTCATTAGTTGAGATTTGGATAAGTCCTTACCTACAGCTTCTTGAGTGTTAATTAAGACTGCAATCAAATACGATATTATGTGTTCTGGAGTGTTTCTCTCTTCTAAACAGATTCAGTACTCAGTTTCTGTCGAAAGATTTTTTTGTTAGGTGATATCTAAGCCCATAGTATCCAAAAGAAAAAGCTCCACCACCTCTACTACGCTCTACTACGCTCACTACCATTGTACAATAATTAAGAGTATTTTTAAAGTTTTTATTTTCCTAGACTGCCTAATACCTTGAACATATTAAAGTGTTATGTAAGGTGTTTGTCTTTTTCTCACCCATTTAGAAAGCTACTAAAGTTGGAATTTAAGATACCAACGGCAACAATTGTACACCAACGAAATTCATTAGGCACTTGGCTACGTTTGGTTTCAGTCCCTCTCTAAACCGATATCCACTAGAGTATTTGCTTACTATATTTGGCTAGGTTTTGGATTCAGATTTTAAATTCATGTACTTAATGAGCGCTTCAAGTGATACTTTAGTATTACTAAATTTATTGATTTGGCCACCATATATAGGGTTTTCTAATAACGACTTGACAACTTTTTTTTTAAATAAAAGGCAAATCATTTGAGATATTTCAAAAACTTTATTATTGGTTTGAAGTACAATCAAAACATTTATGAATGAAACTCGACTGTAGCGTGTGCTGAGTGGCTTGTGGCACCATCCTGTTGAAACCACATGTCTTTGGAGTCCATATCTTCCAATTCGGGCCAAAAATAATCAGTGATCATGGCGCGATAACGCTTTGCATTCACAGTAACGTGACGATCGTTATCGTCGACGAAAAAATATGGCTCAATAACGCCGCCGGCATGCAAACCTCACCAAACAGTTATTTTTTGTGGATTTACATGTGGGTTTTCACCCAACTTATAACGCATATTTTGCTTATTGACGAACCCATTGAGCCAAAAATGAGCTTCGTCACTGAAGATGATTTTGCGACTCCGAATATCTGTAGAAAATTTTTATAATTTGAAAACGTTGCTCGTTAGTGTACTTTACCATGATGAAAATGTTTAGTTTACTTAATAAATTGACAGTGACAGTTTGATGATTAGTGAAAGAGTGCGTTCACAAATTAAATTCAAAATTGTCAAATCCCTATTGGAAAACCCTATACATGAAATAGATATGTAAATGTATATTTTGCAAGTGGCTCGTAGTGAAAAGTGTAGCTTTGTTTTTATGTAACACCTGCGCATGTTGCGTTATCACTGTTTTTGGTCTTGATTTACTTTTTATGTTTTGTTAGACTGCATACAATTTTGACTTAAAATGTTTAGTTATGAAATTAGGGTTGACTTTCGTAAGGTATCAATCTGATGTCGCGATCATAAGATATCAAATAGATATCTCCATATGTCATACTCAAAAGTTAACATACGATTAGTTATTGGAAGCGAAATTTTATTTTTTTGGTCTCTGCTATAAGATAGCAGAACAACGCGGAATTAAAAGGCGGAGATGGTTCTTTTATCAACACTTTATTGCAACTGTGGTACCGTTTAATATTCTTCACATAAGATATTTAGGTATGAATTTAAATAAATCAAAATGCAAGTGCACGGATTTAGAAGGCAATATCTGCAATATATATGCCCTTAAATGAATTTTAATTAAATTAATTTAATTTTTAATGGAGGCTACCGCCCCCAATTTATTTCATTTCATACAAGCTAAATTTTACTTAAAGACTAGGGCTTAAAAATTAACAAAGAGAATGGCAGAGGAGATCAAGTTTGAGACGAGAAGTGTTCAAGCTAAAGTCAAAACCGGAGAAGTTTGAGTTGACCTTTCGGAGCATGCGGGAGATTGGTTGGTAGGAACCATAATTGGTGCGATAGGTCACAATAAAGAGGTAAATAATGAGGTCATTTCAGGGAAGATATCGAAGAGCAAATCAAAGGAAACGACGTTGAATATTTTCTATTCGGGATATATAAAATCAATGAAAGACGGACTACATTTGGTAATGTAAAGTGACCTTATCACATATGGGATGTAAAATTGTTTAGACCATCGTTTAATAAAACCATGTCATGAGTTGCCTTTAAGAATTATTTCATTAATATGCGAACAGAACTTTAACTCTCTTTCGCATAATATTCCAAGGTCGCGAAGGGGGTATAGTTCCTTCAGAAAATAAAGTTGAGGAGAAGATTGATTGGACCTACGTGAAAAATTCAGTGGCAGTGTTTAATAATCATTTCAAGATCGTTTATAGTTAAATTGAAAAGAAGTTGACCTAGATGGCTGTAGGACACCAAAAGTGACTAAAAACGGGGTTGAGAAGGCTGACCTAAAATGACCACTATAGGATAATAAGATATCCATTTTAATAAAATGAGGTCATAACCGAAGGAAGACTATTTGAAAAGGATCAACTGATGAGATATTTTGTCGAAGGCCTTAGCAAAATCTGTAGCAATTATATCGATTTCGTTGGCATTTTCTATTGCTGAAAGCGCAAAGGATACGAATTCAACTAAGTTTGTAGTAGTTGATCTACCTTTCTGAAATCCATGTTGACTGGATGATATAAGTGACTTGCACTGAAAGCTTACCACTTCATATAACATTTCGAACATTTCAGGAATGTGAGATCGTAGTAAGTTACTTCATTACTTGATCCTTTTTTGTGGACCGGGATTATGAAAAAGGTATTCCAAACTTGCAGGGATTCATCTTGTGTGAGGGATAGATGAAATATGGAGGAGAGTGGTGCGAAAGGTAGAAGGTACACTTTTTAAGAAATATTGAGAGGAGCCCGTTTGGTCTAGGTAAAAATTCATTATTGATATTTTGTAACTTTACTTCAATAAGGGTAGAATAAAAAGATTGAGGACCCAATGAAAAAATTGGGGAGATACTTGAAATGTATGGTGTCAGGAACAAAGAAGTTTTTTGCAAATGAGAGAGAAGGAGGATAACCGGCTGGTTTTCTTATTTATTTTAAGGATTGATAACTGACTTAGGACTGCTGATAAGGTTGGTCAGTGTCAGTGCCAAGAAAGAGCGGGAAGAGACTGTTACAGAGCTGAGTAAATTGGAGCTAGGTTCACAAATAGTTTTAGAAGTCAGAATAATAATTCGCGAAAAAATGTCCATAATTACTTCTTTTGTTTCGTAAAGAGCGATATCTTCTGTTATACCAGGGTGAGGAAGTATATGATGATTAATGCTGTGAAAAGGGGAGGTTAAGAGAAATGGAATCAAATATTTCATTGTAAAAAATGGAGACAGAAGTATTTGCTGAGAAAGATATTCATTTTTCGAAAATTAGTTTTATGGAAGAGAGAGTTGGTGAAGAAGTGGAAAGTGGTGGAGAGTTATGGAAAAACGAGAAAAGAAAGAGGGTGAAAGTTATCGATAATTGATAGCCTTAAGGGAAAAATCGTTACTGTGACTAAATGGGATGGCTAGTGGAAATAAGGTCTAGTTGCCTATCGATGCAGCTAGTGATGTCAATTAATTGGCATAGGCCTGTGTCTGTTATTCGATCAATAAATATCCATTCCTTAGATGAATTAGTGTTTGACGAAATAAAAATGAATAGATCATCTGATAGAATCCACTTCAGCAGAGGCAGATTAAAATCACCAATGATAAGAATATTATCGATGGAATCACTTAGGACAATAAGTTGGTCAATAGCTCTAATAGCAAAGGTGTACGATTCGATGGGTTGAGCCGGGAGAATTTAACAACACATAGCGTACAGAGACCTATTTGTGAATGTTATTGTAATTAAAACAAAGTCAAGTTTGATAGAAGAATAGATAGCGATGAAAGAAGAGGTTACGCTATTTCGAATATGGGACGCCTCAGCATGTAGAGAATGATCGGCATCTCGGAAAACATTATAAAAAAAGATGGAAAAGCTCCTGATTTTTAAAATATCTGGGATCAAATTGCTTTCTGTAAGAGCATAGACTTCGAAAGAGAAACCATAAGATTTAGACAAAACATCACGAGTTTCATAGCGCAAGCTTCTTACGATTTGTTAGTAAAATATAAGAGGGAATTTTTTTCCGTAGAGGAGTAGGTGAAAGTAGATAAGATGTAAGCAAAGAAGGCAAGTTAGGAACGAAAATTTTTGCGTCATATTTTCAGTGAATCAGCTTTGGAAAAACTCAATGAAAATCCGGTGTTTTATCGTGAATTTTTTTTCAGAGATGAAGCCCATTTCTGGCTCAATATACCGTATTTGGGCTGATAAGCAACCCAAAGAGTACCAAGAGCTACCATTATATCCGTTAAAAACAACGGTATGGTGTGGCTTATGGGCTGGTGGAATCATTGGTCGATATTTCTCCAAAAATGAGGCAAATCAGAATTTTACCGTCAATGGTAACTGTTATCGCGCCATCTTGACGGACTATGTGCTTCCTGAAATTCAAGCACATGGTCTCAGTGGGCTTTGGTTTCAACAAGACGGCGCTACGAGCCATACAGCAATGGACTTGTTGAAAAATCATTTTGGTGAGCACATAATTTCTTAATTTCTTCGCCAATCAATGACGTTGTCTAATAAAAATCGGGGGCAGAGCAATGTACTGGTCTTATCGTAACGGTTTTCAGATGATGCCACCGAATGCTGCTAAGATTTGACCAGTTAAAAGCGGCCGGTCAGGGGTCCTAGGACCACCGGTAGTCCCTACCAGAACTTAAAACATGGTACTATGTGAGTTAGGAGCCCGCGAATTTCGGTCCGGGCCTGACTTGTATGGGTAGGCCCCTTGTGGGAGTGTCATGGTGGCTGTGGCTTAAAACCAAAGTCGCGGGAAGGGTCTTTGACCCAATGTAGAGTTGCAAAATACTGCAAGCTGTGACCGTAAGATCAGCAAAAGGTTTTAGGTCTGATTCGACCCATACCAAGGGTGGAACTTCTGCTTCCAACAAAAGTTCTACTTTGGTATCAAAGTATTAACGTAGATCGATTTTAAGACGTGTCCTTGCTCCCATGGATGTATGGGCATCCCGTGGTCTTAAGTTTACAAAACAGGCGTCCACGTAAAACAGTAGAGACAACTGTCAGCAATGGATGTGGCCAAATCATTCAACACAGTGTATTCTACTTGTATTATGTTCTTCACTTAGCTAATTGATTTTGTCAAATGTAACGTCAAGCATGGAATCGTACAGCTTTGACAGTGGGTGATTGTATGTTGCAGTTTGGAGATGGAGATTGGGTATGGATGACTGGAGATGAATATTGGAGTTTCGATCATTGGAGTCACTGAAGCATTTGATTATAAAGATCACATGTGGGAGACAGATATTAACACACACGTCGCAGAAGAAACGCAGATTTTTCGAAAACCCTTAAACAAAGACCGTGTTTGTTTTATTTAGGCCGACACATATAGAATGGAATATTTTGCCGCAGATTCTTTTACTGGCAACAAAATCACCATGTTAATGGAGCAATTGGTAAACTCAGAAGAAGACATGACAAAGACACAAAAATAATTGCAAAGAAAATAAATAAAGAAAATGCACTAAACGAATTGTGGCGAAATTAACAGACTAGTATGTAGGTCAACAATTAAAAGGGCACGTCAGCGATAACAATTCTTGGGTGAGAAATTGGGTTTTTGGATTAATTAAGGTGAAGAAGAGAAATAATCATTCAAAATTATGGAGCAAAGTAAAAACGCGACTAACCATAACTTGTCTAGTTTGTTTGTTCTCATAGAAGAACCATTGGTTTTAATTTTTTCTTTTACATTTTCAATGGTTTATGTGGGTTGCTTACAATTCGGTAACGCATTTCGATGAGTGAATAAAAGTTCGTTAGATGCAAAACATTCTTTTTTTGAAGCTTCACTGCGAACTGATAATATTTTCATACCACTGTCATCATAAGTTCGAATTATCAATAATTAAAGTCTTTAACGCCACTTTGAAGAACAAATGATTCTGGATCTCAAAATTTCTTACTCCTTTCAACCGTTAATAAGTTCAGAGGCAAAAACTTACTGTCAGTATAAACAAGCGCCTGCAAACGTCAATAAATAACTTCGTCCAGTAAAGTTTATCCTTCAATGTGTGTGGTGGTAGGTTGAAGTTGGTCTGCAGGTAACCAAAGCGATATTTGAAAGTTCCGTTTTGTTTATGAAGAAGCTCCAGGATATTGTATTACAGGTTATTCCCTATTTCCTACGGAACCTACGGAAAGTGCATCCAAATTGTGTCGACGAAATAAATTTGCTTAGTTGTGTACACACATCGAACAAATAAGTGCTCACACTGCACATTCATTTATGTACGTGCACTTCTGTGATTGTAATAATTGTTTATAAATGTGGTTTTATATACGTTGACTGAAAGTAATTTATTAATGTTAAGCCTAGCGGATTTCCGGATAAGGAAGAGGACAAAACTAAGTAAATATAATAAATTTGTGTTGCCTATGAGGTCATTACTTGGCTGGATAGCTTCGATAGCCGCGTGATACTATGCATTTTTTTTGTGTATATTATATTTATCCTTTGCCTTACACTTAATATGTAAAAATGGTTTTTTCGTTGTTGAAACAAATTATTCATTGTTTTCAGCAAGTAAGGTAAGTTCCAATTGCTTGTTGCTTGTTGCTTGTTGCGTACTATTGCTTGTTTTTGCTTAGGAATACTAGTGCCTTCAAACGCATAAGGTGGTGCACTACTTAAAATATGTATAGTCTCAACAACGCGAATATTGGCCAAGGTGTAATCCCCCAAAATTCCTAAATGAACAACCATCCAACAATATTTTAAGGATACTTCGCAATGTGGGAAATAAGAAAACTTGAAAACAAATGAGCATTTGCCCATAGACCGAAATGAAAGATCACCTATAATGTTATATTACATGATTTTTCTAAATGAATAATCACCCACAGATTCTGAATAGAAATTTTAGAAAACTTCTCCAATTTAAAACTTTCAATATCACTCAAACTATAATAGAATGAAAATTCACCATAAATTTTAGGCGTTGAAAGTATTGATCGTTTGGATGGCCATGACCATGTATTGACTTCCCAATACCACGTTCGGGGTTTAATACCAGCTGTGAGTCGTGACCGAAAGGCTTTCTTCAGGCAACTGAATTCTCGTAAGATGAATTGTAGCCTAAATACAACCTCGAGTCGATTTACACTAATAATGTAGTCACTCCTCGTTACATGGTGAATGGAGCGAAATATGGTAATCTCTGAGCCATTTTCCTTAAAACACGTGCTCAGGCATTTTAAGTGTAGTCATACACACTTGAGTGTTAAGTTTTTTCTTCTTATGGATACCGGACATATTCCTTTAAATTCGCCGAACGCAAAGAAAAAAACACCTTCATGAGGTTAATCTGTGTCGGTTGTCTTTATTCGACACCAGTTTTAAATACTCTAGACTCTAAAGTGCTTTCAAGTCAATTCTTCTGTAAAGACTTCATTACTTACAATCTGTTGCGGCATATAAAAGCTAATGACAAGCTATATTTGAGCCTGAAGATACAGCGACACAAAGAAGAGCTATTTCAATGTGTACTTCAAAAAAAACTCTAAAAAAAATTTTAAATGTGATTATGTGTGAAAAAGTTAGGTTGTTTTTTTTTAATTATTTCAAATTCATTGAATTGATATTTTGGTTATTTAATCTTCAAGATATTTCTTAAAAAAATCTGACTATATTCTAGTTATAATACTGTTGTTGTTGCTGGTCTACCAATATAAGCTAATACTAGTTAGCATCGCATGATTCTGAACGCCTATTGACAGGTCCATTTCATCATCATCATATTTGACATATTGTCCAGCAGTCTTCAAAGCCATGGATTTGGTTCAATTTCAAACTATTTCATTTTATGTTTATTCCATTGACAGTTCATCGGGTATCCATTTCATATTACGGGTTATAATTTCTTCCAATACAAGTTCTGTTCTCTAATGCTGTTTCGATAAACATAGATTAATACGGAACTCATATTTTAAAAAACTTCCGTTGACTTTCCGTTGACGCATAGCCTCCAATGTTCAATATGAATTAAATCGTTTTCAGAATTTAAATAAAGCCCAATTTTTGTATTTAACAGGATTTTTATCTTCTATTTAATTTGAAGATGTGAGGAACATACTAAGCGAATCCATTTAAATAAAACACCTGCATTTTCGCTTATTTAAGATTACGACTGAATATCTTATGTAAATAGCCCACTATCGAAGGATATCACAGTTTTAATATAAAGCATAAGTATACAGTAAGTTTGAAATAAGTTGCTGTGACAAGTGGAGTTAAGCGTAGGCAAACGACTTGTTTCCTGAGAGATTTTAGGAATTAAGTTTGTCCAACGAATTTCAAAATCAAAGATACGACTTTCAATTTTTAATTAATTTTTTATTGCGATATGGTATACGAATTTTGCACTGATGTTCGACGGTTGGTCTTTGAATTCTTTTATAATCGATTCCAATTTTAAAAAGTAGCAGTTCGATCTCCTAGATAGAGAGAATTTATTCGAAGGAGATTCTGAACACTACTTCTTGTTTGCATATTTTGATACATTACAATAATTCACAATCAATGAGATGGGTTGTAATTCAATTGTTATGTGCTAAATTACCAAGTAAAAAAGAAACGTTAAGGTATCTTAACATAAATAAAAAAAAAGGAAAGATTTAATTTGAATAGCATGGACATCCTGGCCGCCTTAGAGTATCCGCAACATGTTACAGATACTTTATTTATTTATTGGTAGTGGAGTCAATTGGGAAATAGCTCGATGGACAACTCCATTCCTCGTCTTCAGGTCTACGACACGAATTTTGCAATCTGCTGATATCACTGTTCTGATAATTTTGCCCAGGAGCCACTGCTGAGCAGATGTATTGTCTTCAAAAATAAGGACGATAGTGCCAATTTTTACATTTCCGGATGATGATTTTCCATTTTGCCATTCGCTGCAACTTTAAGAGATACTCTTTTGTCCATCGGATCCAGAAATGCTATTTAATTTGAGCCAGCCGTCTCCACCTCTTCAAACGGGGTATCTTTTCTTGTTCCAGTGACGGTTCTGGAATGACATTCAGAGGACCTCCAATCAAGAAATGTCCGGGTGTTAGAACTTGCTCATCACTGGAATCAATCGACATCTGGCAGATTGGTCGAGAGTTTAAAATAGCTTCAACTTTTAGCACCACTGTAGAAAGCTCTTCAAACCTCAAACTGGCTTGATCCAAAAATCGGAACGAATGACCTTACAGCGGTCTCAAAAAGCCCTCCAAAATGAGGCGTTCGGGGAGGGATGTGATGAAAATTTACATGTTCTCCAGTACACCAGGTAGCGATTGCATCTTTTCTTTGCTGTTGCAGGAATTGATCTTTGAACTCCTTCGGCTTGTTTCGTGCTCCAACAAAATTGGTTGCATTGTCACAGAAAAGTTCTTGGCATAGTCCTAGCTGAGCAACGACCTAGCTCAGCGACCTCCTAGCGATAAAACCTTGATTTCTTAGGTCTCAGACCACCTCCAAATGAACCGCTTTGACCACAAAGCGGACAAAAACTATAACGTAAGCCTTGCAGATACGTTGGGTTCCAAGTTTTTGTGTGACATAGAACGGTCCACAGAAATCAACTCCAGTCTTCAGGAATAGTCTGGCTGGTTGTACTCGGTCCCATGGCAAGTTTCCCATAATTTGCGTCATCAACTTGGGCCGATACTTAAAGCAATGAACGCATCCGTCAACCACCTTCTTCACCAGTCTTCTAATTAGCGCTTGTGGTCCTGCATGGTAGTTTTTTCTATAAAAAAAAAACAAGATTATAAATGAAAAGGTGGGATTTGGGAAGAAGAATAGGACATTTGGTATAGTAAGGAATGTCTGTGTTCTGCAAGGAATGTCTGTCTTCTCCAACTCATCTGTGTATGACCCCCTAGTAATAATATCCGCTGGATTTTGTCTCCAATTAGCTACTGGTAAATCTGATTTTATCTTGGACACTCTGTTTACGATAAAGACATCCCACGTTGAAGGATGCACCAATAGCCAACAAAGAACAATTTTAGAGTCCGTCCAAAGAAATGCTTGGTCAATAATCAATAATTCCAACTTAGGCTAACTTTATGCTTTTATGGGGGCAACTCTTGACGTTGCGTACTCAGTTTCATCAGTTGTTCGAACATAATACTGAATGGGCTGAAAAGTCCGTGCCGTTTCTAAGAGAGGGCACCACTTGAATTTAATCTATACCATTTTCAGTTAGTACCCGGACTCTACAAAGGCCGAACGAACTATTCGCAAGTGGATTGAAAAATTTAAAAGTGGTCATACAAGCTTTAGATGAAAACATCAAAAAAGTCCACAAAATGATTACGAATGACGTGAAGTTGATCGAGATAGCTGAGGCTCTGAATATATCAAAAGAGCGTGTTGGATATATCACACACGAATATTTGGACATGCGAAAGCTCTGTTCAAAGTGAGTGCCGCGTTTGCTCACAGTCGACCAAAAACAACAACGTGTTGATGATTCAGAGGAGTGTTTAAGGCTGTTAAACTGCAATAAAGCCGAATTTTTGCGTCAATATGTGACAATGGATGAAACTTGGCTCCATTACTTCACACCAGAATCAAGTCGTCAGTCAGCTGAGTGGCGAGCAGGCGTATTTTGGGATACACATGGAATAATTTTCATCGACTATCTCCAAAAGGAGCAGATTATCAACAGCGACTATTACATTGCGTTGTTTGAGCGTATGAAGGACGAAATCGCAGAAAAACGGCCGCATTTGAAGAAAAAGAAAGTGCTGTTTCATCAAGACAATGCACCGTGTCACAAGTCGATGAAAACGATGGCAAAATTGAATGAATTCGGCTACAAATTGCTTCTCCAACCACCGTTTTCTCCAGATTTGGCCCCCAGCGACTATCGCAGACCTCAAAAGAATGCTCGCCGGAAAGAGATTTAAGACCGATGGAGAAGTAATCGCAGAAACAGAGGTCTTTTTTGAGGCTAAACCGAAATCGTACAAAACTGGTATCGAAAGATTGAAAAATTGTTTCAATCAGTGTATTTTGCAAAAATTTTACTATAAAACGGCACTGACTTTTCAGCCCATGTGTTATATATAACAACCATATGCTGTTTTTTGCGATTCATCTACAAATCCGTGAATTTGAATCGTTTTGTAATATAGTTTCAAGACATGTCGTGGGACCTTTATGTTTTCTAATTCTCGAAGGCGGTGTCGAAACATCATCCATTCCTCATATATGTCTGATTCATCCCAGTTTGTCTTCTACATGTAAAGGCTCTGAAGTATTCGTTTTTCCCTTGACAATCACTGGATTAATCAGTTCCAACGGTAAATCTTGGTAAATCCTCGCGATCTCTTCTGATGAATCTCCTCCTGTTATAAGGCCTTCCATGTAAAAATCTTCATCTATTACCTTTGACCCTAAAGGTATTTTTTCCATGATTATCTCCGCCAACATTTTAAGATAGTGGGTGGCTAAGTATGGAACCGACGTTGTCCCATAGGTTTTGGTGTTTAATTGATATGCCTTTAGCTCTTTTGACTAATGAGATTTCCATAGAAAACATTGATATTTCCGATCCTGCTGATCAACGAGTATTTGCCGATATATTTTTGAAATTTCAGCAGTAAGAGCGACTCGAAAACAATGAAAACGCAGTATACGGTTAATTGAAAAAAGTGTATCTTGGATTATTGGGCCTTTCATCAAAATGTCATTCAAAGAGATCTCAGAAGAAGTACTGGCACTACAGTCGAAAACTACTTTTAACTTCGTTGTAGAAGAATCAGGCCTGACAACATATTGGTGAGGAGAAAAATATTCCACTTTGCAAATTTTATTCTCAGAAACCTCTGTCATGTGACCTTAATCTTCGTACTACTTCATAAACTTATAGTACTGTTCCTTAACTTCTGTCTTTCTATCCAATCTCCATTCTAATGCATAAAACCGTTTTCTAGCCATTTTGAGCGAGTCTCCTAACACTTTAGGGTTGTGTTTAAATGGTAACCTTACTTCAAAACGGCCTTCCTCATTCCGCACGACAGTTTTCTTGAAATGTGTCTCGCATGCAGTTACTTCCTCATTTAGAAATCTGCTCTTGCAATCCACAATTTTCTATCTTCTAAAACTTCTCAACTATCTCGTTTAACCGAATGTCTTCTTCAGAATATTGACCACCAACTAAGTAAACTGAAGCATTCGGGACCAACGACAGATCATATTGGGTATGTAATTTAATTCGTGCGGTTTTTTTTTCAAAATTTGAACGTTTATTTAAGAAAAACATGTACAATAGTATTATTCAAGGTACTGCCCATCTGAAGCTATAACTTTTTCCTATCTTTCTGACAATTTGTGGATCTCATCCCAAATGAACTGCGCCGGCTTGGCAGCCAAGAATGAATCAAGCCATTTTTTGATATTCTGCTCTGATGTGAAATGTATTTCAGTGAGGGCGTTCTGCATCGACCGAAACAAAACGGTAGTCAGAATAGGCAAGGTCTGGGCTATAAAGCGAGTGGGGTAAGACTTCCCATCCACTGTTTTCCAAATAGTTCTTAATCGGAATAGCAACGTGCGGCCGAGCGTTGTCATGATGGGGGGGGGGGGCGTTTTTCGACTACTGCACTCTTCAAACGGATTAATTGTGTTCGGTAGCGTTATCCATTGATGGTTTCACCTGGTTTTAGCAGCTCATAATACAGCACACCCATCTGATCCCACCAAATACAGAGCATTACCTTCGCGCCATGGATATTTGGCTTTGCCTTTGATTTTGCTGGTTGGCCGGGTTTCACATTTGATTTTTTGCGCTTGGGGTTGTCGTAATGGATCCATTTTTTGTCACCAGTAACAATCCGATTCAAAAATGACTTCCTTCTGTGGCGTTCCGGCAAAACCGCCTTTCGACGTCTCTCGGCTTGAGTTCATGTGGAGCCCAATTTCCTTGCTTTTGAATATACCCAGCTTTTAAACGTTTTGAAATGGCTGCTTGAGTGACACCCAAAGATTCTGCGAGCTCTTTTTGTGTTTGGCAACAATCTTCATAGAGTAATGCTTCCAGTTCTTCATCTTCAAACTTTTTTGGCTGCCCAGGACGTTCATCGTCTTCCAAGGCAAAATCACCACTTTTAAATCATGCAAACCACTTTTGCCACATTCGCTCAGCTAGCGCATGTTCACCATAATCTTCCACCAAAATACGATGGCTTTCGGCAGGATTTTTCTTCATATTAAAGTAATGAAGAAGAACTCCCCGAAAAAAACACTTTTTCAGGCACAAAGTTCGACATATTTGAGTGAAAAAAAATTATTGTTGTCAACGCTTCAAATGAATGACATATACTGAAATGACCTACAAAGACAGTAGCTCTCTAATGCATGTTCCAATGGAATAACAACAATGGAATAATACATAATTATATAATTCTTAGCAAAGCGAATTAAGTTATAAGCCCAAAATATCTGTCCCATTCCGCTCTTATCAATACATCAATCTAGGATGCGTGATTGAATTTTGCGTCTGTCAGAACAATATTCTTTGGAATATTCCAGTTCTCAATGTTGAACGACTTGTTCGGTTAAAGGTCTGTGATGCCTTTAATAATTAATAATCTTAACTTTGTTTCAAAGAAATGAAATCCTGAAATCCTCGACTTCGTAAGAAAACGAATTTTAGAGACATTCTTTCCGATACACTGATTTCAACATCGGCCTTTAATCTATTCAACCTAAGTCTTTCAGCCACATGCTCTGAATAAAATTTAGCTGCGAAGCAGAATCCAGAAGCGCACGCACTGTATGATAAGCCCTTGACTGACTTCTATTAATGTTGTCGCTAGAACAACTTGATTCTAAGTTCGGCCAAGCAACGTTGTAGGATCTGAAGTGTTTGACGACTTTGCTGTTTCTTCATTGACAGTCGAGTTTGGGCGAACCTGTGCAAAAGCTGATGATGTAGGGGAAAACAGATACTGCATTTCGGCTTCAGACATCCCCTTACTGAATGCCCCTTTTCCAAACAATTTATACACAACACTAACTTTTTGGTCTCGTGACTGGAAACTTCTGGAACTCTGTTTAGCAAAATATTTGATGACCTTCTAAACAACAAAACTCACTTTGCACTCTTTGTGTTTTCAAAGCAGTTTTTCGTATACTCCGGTCTCTATTACGAGGACGAGAATAATTTTCTTCTGTTCCTTTTGAGACAACCGGTCTTTACGCATTAAGCCTTTGGGATTCTTTTGCCTCCGAGTTCTTGCAACGACGATCTAGAATCTTCGTAAGTTCTTTCCACGATGGAAGCTTGCCACTTGGAAAGTGTTTCCGAGTCTACTCGATCTAACGCCAGGGATATAAGGATGGCATGAGTAATGTTCTCATAATTCCCTATGGACAACATGGCTGTTAAATGATTATTGAAGCTATCTTCCAAGTTTCGCAATGATAAAGAAGTAGCTTTCGTAACCCTGGGAACCTCAAACAGTGAATTAATATCCTCCTGAAAGAGTAGACATTTGTTATAAAAACTATTAGGCAATCGCTCAAGTGCCTTCCAATCGTTCGTACTGATCATATCAAACCCTTGTATTGCTCCCAAAACAGCTCCTGTTGAAGACCTCTTTGAATAAATAAACTTTTGTAAACTATCAAGCGCCTCTTCCTTATCTACCAGATTCTTGAACGGACCAATAATCGTACTGTCTTTCAACGCAGCTAAAAGCTGCATATTCTTTGCTTTCGAACCAGTTTTGCTTTATATTGACAGCTGATTGTTGTTGACGTGTTTGGCATCATGTTGAGTATGGACAAGAACGATTTTCGTTCTCTCAAAAAACATTTTTTTTTTCAGAGGCAAAACGGCGAAGGAAACAAAAGAAAAGATGGACAAATATTAAGGGGCTAATGCTCCGTCAGATTACACCGTCAAATATTGGTTTCGAGAGTTTCGTGGTGTCCGCAACTACACTATCGATCAAGTCCGCAGCGGCAGGCCCTCCGATGCGATTACAGAGGACAATGTCAGAAAAATACATGCAATGGTGTTGGCTGACCGGAAAGTGAAGGTGCGCGAGCTAGCAGATACCACAAAGATTAGTTCTGAACGCACACGCCATATTTTGGGCAATATTCTGCATTTGAAAAACTTATCCTGATGCTGGGTGCCGCTCATACTCACTCCTGACCAAAAACAAGAACGCGAGAGCACTTCGAAAGAGTGTTTGGACTTACTGATGCGGAATCGGGTGGACTTTTGTCATCGGTTGGTAACTGTTGAACACCAGAGAACAGAATAAGTGCCCGTCAATGGACTGAAGCCGGCACGAGTTCTCAGAAGCGGTCGAGGGAGGTTCGATGGGTCGGAAAACTTATGGCGTAGGTTTTCTGGGACTGTCATGGCATACTCTTCGTGGACTACCTCGAAAAAGGAAAAACCATCAGCAGCGAATTTTACTGTGCATTATTGGAGCGATTGAAGGCCGAAATCGCTGCAAAACGTTTTTTTTTTTTTTGCAAGGCAATGCACCGGCGCACAAGAGCATCGAAACCACGGCTATAATCAATGACTTACGGCTCCAATTGCTGTCGCATCCACCGTATTCACCTGGTTTGGCTCCCTCGTACTATTATCTCTTCCCGAACCTCAAAAGATGGCTCATCAATAAAAAATTCAGCTCACGCGAGGAAATCATCGACGCCACGGAAGAGTATTTTGCAGACCTTCCGAAAAATTAATTTTCGAACGGGATGAAGAAGTTGGAAAATCGCTAGAATAAGTGTATCAAACTAAAAGGGGACTATATTGAATAAAATAAAAAAACATTTAAAAAAAAATTTTTTTCATTCCCAAGGAGGTTACTTTTCAGCCCACCTAGTAAATATTAAGAAATGATTACCTTAAATTATGTACATATGCTATTAAAGGTAGTTATTACATATCTATTACACGGATTTGTATGAATTTATGAATCCGATAATAAGATATTAAAAAAAAAAAAATAAATAAATAAATAATTTCAGTTTCCTTACAGAAGGATACTCGTATTTTATTGCTTTAATCTGCTTCAAAAATCGGTAATTTATTACACCTGGGCGTCATGCAATACGGACCTCCAATAATTGAAATGTAATGGCTTCCTTCTCGTAAACCTCCACTGTGAAGTGCGCAATAAAACTCAAATATGGCAAAATACAAGCCATTTTACTAAATGCCTTAAATCAAAAAGGAAATTAGCAATAAAACCAAACAGGTGAAATTCGCGGATGTGGAAAAATTCACTTCAGTACGGCGCGTTCAATTGCAACCGGATCCTAAGCAGATGTTTGCAAAATGTGTCGAACTGTATTATAAAACATGTGTGTTGACACTTACACCATAGCCTAGCTACAGTTATATCTAAGTAATCCAGTCTGATTGAAAAGATTTTCATTAATCAAATAAAAAAAAAAAAAAAAAAAAAATGTTCATTCCCAAGGAGGTTACTTTTCATCCCACATAGTAAATATCTTCGATTTCTGATCGGAAATTGTCGTTATCCTCTGCTTCCGCAACTATATTACATCTTTCTATTGATGTCTGCAAGTATACCTAGTCGTCATTTTTACTCAGTTGTCGATAACGAGTCTCCTTTTGAATCAATAAGCTTTCTGGTTCGCGTGAGATTTCACTTGGTGGTAGCCCTCAACGTCTTCAGTAGTCTTGTCGCTGATAAGAGAAGGACGGTTGGTATATGAAACTAATGGTTTCCATTCACAAGACAACAAGCAATGATATCCACCAAGTTTGCAGCAACCAAATATCGTAGAAAAACAACAATAAGTTAGCAACAAAGGTCTTAACAACACAGCAACAAATTACCGGGAACAAAATCGCTTGTCAACAATTTCGTAAAAGCTTAACTAGTCTTGTATTCGTATACAGATCCTTCCTTAAAAAGCTTACAAACTCCCAATTTTAACCTTCCAAACGTCATCAGATTTCCCCGCAGCACAGTACCATAACTTTCGGTCTGAGGAGTTGTTGCGCTGCTCTCTCGGTGATGAATAATAATATGACCTTACGAGTGATTCTCTCAACAGTTGATAATAACGTAGCTGGCTCAGCAGTTGCAATGACGAGTATAAGCTTTTGGTTCCATGGTCGCTTTAAGGTCACAAGTACATCTACTCAGACACAAATCTGCAAGCTCAAAATTTAGACAAATGATAATTGTACCACCTTTATCCAATGATCAGCTATGTATCTGTAATGATTTTGCTGAGTTTTCTCTAATTGCCACCGGTTTCGGCATCAATATGGAGTTTACAGGAACTACAATATATTAAGTGTGTCCAACGAGTTGTATGACCTTTAATTTTTATTTACTTGAATTTGCTTTGGCAAAACTTTTTAACTTCAAAACCAAAGACACGACTTTCAATTTTTAATTAATTTTTTATTACGATATGGTATACGACGATTGGTCTTCGAATTCTTTTATAATCGATTCCAATTTTACAAAGTAGCTGTTCGATCTCCTAGATAGAGAGAATTTATTCGAAGGAGTTTCTGAACACTACTTCTCGTTTGCAGATTTTGATACATTACAATAATTCACAATAAATGAGATGGGTTGTAATTCAATTGTTATGTGGTGAATTACCAAGTAAAAAAGAAACGTTAAGATATTTTAACTTAAATAAAAAAGGTCCATGTCAGTGTTTTACATGTTCTTTGTTCTGCATATCATAACTTTCACAGATTTATAAGTGAATTCTTACTGTGTTAGCAAATATAAAATAAAATAAATGAGTAAATCTTTTATTAATAAAATGAAATGTTGAATATATTCAAAACCTTTCATCTTCAATAGGAGACAATGAAACAGTTTTAATATTCGGTTTTCGGTATGTCCATCAGTGCTTCCTGCGATTTTTCCATTACTTCCTCTCGGCTGCAGAAACGCGTTCCCCGTAGTGGTTTTTTAAACTTGATTGAACAGAAAGAAGTCACAGAGAGCCAAATCAGGCGAATTCGGTGGCTTTTGGATGGTATTTATTGCATAACTGTGCGTTATAATGATGCAAGATCCACGAATTTTCTGCCCACAATTCTGGTTTCTTTCGGCGAATTGCTTCAAGCAAAAGTCTCATAACGCCCAAATAATACTCTTTGTTTACTGTCTGGCCTTCTAGCAAAAATTCTACAATTACTACACCGTTGTAATCCATGAAAACCGTGAGCATTGCCTTCATTTTTAACTGAAAACGTCGTGGTTTTTTGGTCTCGGCTTATTTGGTGAACGCCATTCACCTGCCTGATGTCTGGAATGCGTGTCGTACTCACAAACCCACGTCTCGTCTCCAGTAATGATCCTTTTGATGAATGTAGAATCGGATTCAGTCTCGCAAATAATCTCTTGGTCTTTTGGCGCCAAATTTGCTGCTACACGACGGAAACCGAAATCATTAACCAAAATGTCTTGGACGGATCCATAGGCAATATTAAACTCCTCCGCTATCTTTCTGATGGTTAATTTATTAAATGTTATTGACCAACATTTCTTTTACTCCATCAATATTTTCGTCGGTTTTCGATGTCGATGGTCTGCCACTGCGTTCATCATCTTCGATTGACTCACGATCTTTTTTGAACCACTCGTGCCACTGGTAAACGACCGTTTTCATCCGAGAATCGTTGCCGAAACACTTTTCCAACATTTCCAACTTTCCCGCACCATTAAAACCGTTTTTGACGCAAAATTTAATACAAGCTCGTTGTTGCAAATTTAAATCCATTTCTAAAATTGTAAAAAATCGCCATCACACACACTAACTTTTGCAAATATCAAGCTATGACGCTAACATTTAGAGGGAATGTGAACAACAGATGTACCAACTTAACAAAAAAAAAAGCGGAACTCAAATCGGAGCAATGGGAGCACCACACGGTGGTTATTTATTTTTTTTTTTATCAAGGTGGTATGCATATGCAAGATGCTATGCTGATATATATAAATACGATTTTTTTCGAATAAAATTTACATGTGCTATTTTGCTATGTACATATGTATGTTCGTTGTTTTGTATCTTGTTTTCATTAGGTATAATTTCGCGACTTTGGGAGCATTTCCCATATTTCAGTTGCTGGTAATATGAAACTTACCTTTTCTCTATTTATGGGGGTAATGGATCGATCCAGTCAATTTTATTAAAATAAAGTTTTTGAAACAAAATTTTAAATGAATAATAGTAGGGGCCAAAAACCCCATAGGATCAAAAATTTTCGACACTTCGGAAAGCAAATTCCTCTTGGTAGGAATCAGAGGCAGAATCCTCCAATGTTATTTTAAAAGTGAATATATCGTGATAAGGATTCCAGACTAATCCGAGCACTTTTTTCCATTCTTTATCTGGATCCAATGAAAAAGTCTGACCCTCATCCGTAGTACTAAGGCATTCATTTGCTCAGCTCTACCACAAGAAAGAAATCCTACCAACTGTTCCTTCAATTTCAAAACACCAGACAACGAATCCGAGCCAGCCGCAAAATCATCAACATACGAATTGTGCAGAATCGCGCTCCATATGGCCCAGTTCTTCATATTCTTTCATGAACTTGCAATAACCTGCACGATTTTTCATTCTGATTGATAATTTTGTTGTGGAAACCGTAAGTTGCCAACGAAGATATTTATTTTATGAGGTTATGACATTTGAGCACATGTTTGCATCGATGTTTATTTTGTGAGGTTATGACATTTGTGCACATGTATGTGTCGATAATTCCTTAATTGGTTTTTTGAAATTCATTTCTCAGCGTTATTCATACTGCCGCGAACCAGAAGATATAATCTTTCGCATCGAACACGTAATGCAAGTAGAGTTCGGAATATCACCAATCAATTGAACACAGATGAAGAAGAAATCGCACGAGAACAGCTTCATATTAGTATGGCCCGACTTCGTGCATCGTGCAAATGAAACGGCTCAATTAACAATGAGAAATCGTCGAGCAAATCAAACAACACAACAACGTGAAAATCGAAATCAACGCGTAAGAAGAAGTGCTTCAAGTGTAGATTTGAATCTAGTAGCCTTTCATTACGATTGCGCAATTGACAGCTCTCATCCTTTCGTTCAAATTGACCCAATGGAGATTGTGTGTTATCATTGCGGTGCATTGCAGTTCGCTGGAGAAACGCCTGGATTATGCTCTCTCAGTGGCAAGGCTAAATTACTATCATTTCCACCAGAGACATTGCATCCTTTGCTTCGTGGTGAAACACCAGAATCACGTCATTTTCTATCGAACACTCAGGAATATAACGGATGCTTTCAAATGACTTCATTTGGAGCAGATATTATTGATGAAAGCGGATTCAATCCGACATTCAAGGTAATAAAAGATTAAAGAAATAAAATTTAATTAAGTAAATTAACATTAAATAAATTAAAGAAAATCACTGATTCTAATTTCGTCATCGACTCTACACATCCAAGGCCGAATTCGCCATCGAATTGGATCATTGCTACCGCTTGAAGACGCACAACATAAATTCCTTCAAATGTACTTCATGGGCAATGTGGAAAATTAACTTAATCAGTGCCAAACAATCAATACGACAATGAGAAGAATTCTTCGAGATCTGCAGCAGCTACTTCATGATCATCATGCATTGGTTCGATTATTCAGAACTGCGTTGGATCGCATGCCAAGTGATGACTATAAAGTCGTGATCAGAGTGTATAAATGACGTGCTGGAACGCACAAACGCCAATTTAACGCTCCAATAATAGATGAGATTGCAGTAGTGATTGTTGGCGAAAATCTGGAATCACGCGATATTGTGCTCACACGTCTGGACTCTAGGCAATTGAAAAGACTATCCGAAACACATCGTTCGTACGATGCATTGCAATACCCACTGATGGTTTTTAACGAGACGATGGATATTATATCAACATCAAGATGATAAATCTATTGACTGGTGAGAATCGATATAATAATAATTTTCATTTCAATATGACACAAATGTCACACATATCATTATAGGTGAGGAAACCACCAAGAATGTCAGCGCAATGAATTTTTACGCATATCGTTTGATATATGTCGATAACTTCGATTTTGCCGATTATTTCAGCAATTTTGCGTCGATATGCATGTCAGAATAGAAGCGGAGCGCCTATTTTTTATCAGTTTAAATTAAACCAAACTACGTACGGAGGAGTACATTCATTTACGCGATGCAATTTCCACCGAAGGAAATGCAGCTGATATTGGTCGGTTGACCATTTTACCGGCGATGTTCGTTGGCAACCCACGTCATAGGCAAAAAATCTAGTCGCTGATGGACTATATTGTTAAGCATCGTGTCTTTGGGGATACTCGATGTTGGGTGTATTGGATTGAATCCCAAAGAAGAGGCTTACCGCATACGTATATTCTCATTTAGTTAGTCGAAAGAATGCAGCCAGACCAAATTGATGACATCATATTGTATGCGCCGAGATTCCTGATCCCGAAACCGATCCAGACCTGTCGTAATTACAAACATGATTCATGGACCGTATGGCGCCATTAACCCACAATCACCGGGCATAGTCGACGGCAAGTGTTCCAAGCGTTATCCACGAAGTTTGACTGATCGATCGGCGTCGATCATCTGATGATGGCGGTAGAACAATTACAGTCAAGTGAAAGGAAAGATTTCGTGTTCGACAACTCTTCGGTTGTTCCGTATTTGCCAATTCTTTCCAAACATTCAGTCCATCAAGTACATCTGCAAATATGTCACGAAAGGCAGTGACATGGCGGCTTTTGGTCTTTAAGCTCATGATCCCAATGATGAAATCACGCGCAATCAAGTTAGTCGAAACGTAAGCTGCAATGAGGCGATTTGGCGTATATTCTCATTTTCCATTCACAAACGCTATCCGACTGTTACACATTTGGCAGTGCATCTGGAGAACGGTCAACGAGTTTATTTCACTGCAGCAAATGCCGCTCAACGTGCTCAAAACCCACCAATGACCATTGACCAGTTTCTTCTCGATTTTCCAACGTCATTCGCACACGTACGTTACTTTACTCAGAGATGCCGCGTTGTTACACTTTAAATGTTTCATTAAAGAACTTTCAACGTCGAGAGCAAGGCGTTGTAGTTCCTGGTCATCCGGTTGTGTGTTCTACTGAAGCTCTTAGCCGTATTTATACAGTTCATCTGAAGAATGATGAATGCTTTTACTTGCGACTATTGCTGGTGAATGTTCCTGTGCCGACATCATTTGAATCACTTCGAACTGTCAATGGTATAGTGTTGCCAACATTTCGTGCTGCATGTCAGGAGCTCAATTTGCTTGAAAACGATACGCATTGGGACATGACAATCGCTGAAGCAACTATTTCCGCATCTCCAAGTCAGATACACACATTATTTGCGATCAATATTTCCACATGTTTTAAATCGAATCCATGTGAATTGTGAATTGTGGGACAAGTACAAGGATGACATGTCAGAAGACATTTTTCATCGAGTTTGTGTCCACTCAAAGAATCCCTATTTTGAGATGAATGAAGAGATGCACAACTAGGCTTTGGTTTTGATAGAAGACATGTGTTAGTCAGGTTTGGAATGCCATCTCCAGATCGTGGAAAAAATGACGCTTTCAAACGAGAATCGCAGCGTATATGTGAATACGACACAAATACATTAAGCCAAGTGGTTCGAACGAATGTAGTTTTGTTAAATCCTTAACTAAAATAAGTGTACGATACAGTGATAAAGGCAATTGATGATGGAAAAGCGCCTGGTGGCACTGGCAAGACATTCCTCATATCATTGGTTTGGCTACAGTTGATTCTTCAGGAAAAGCGGCTATGCTGCTGAAAGGTTCCCAGAATCGCTGATTCGGCATTGAAATTACCATTAAACCTTCAAGCTTTTGAAGAACCAATATTTAACATTGCGAAACATTTAGCAATGGCCAAAGTTTCGGTAGCAAGCAGATCATTATCTGGGACGAATGCACAATGTCGCATAAACGTGTGTTAGAAGCTCTGAATCGCTCTATGAAAGATCTGTGTAATGACGCAAGACGTTTTGGGGGTGCATTGATTTTATTCTCAGGCGACTTCCGGCAAACACAACCAGTAATACCATGATCGACCGCTGCCGATGAGATTAATGCTTGGCTCAAATCATCTACATTATAAGGTTATGTGAAAAAACTTCAGCTGACGACTAACATGTGAGTTGCATTGCTATACGATCTATCTGCCGAAGTGTTCTCCAATCAACTGCCAACTATTGGTAATGTTCGTGTTCCTGTCGACGCATCGAATGGATTGCTTTCGTTGCCGCTGAATTTTTGCAATTTCGTCTCAACGAAAGAAGAGCTCATCGACAAAGTGCTTTCGAACATCATTGTTAGCAATAAAAACTACGATTGGTTGAGTGAAAGAGCAATTTAAGCGGCAAAGAACAAGGATGTGGATCACTTAAACTGCAAAATTCAAAATCAAATCGTTAGTTCACTGCTATCAACTATCAAAGGTGAGGAAGTTCTCATTCCAATGATCACAACCGATATGCCATTCGAGTTTAAGCGAATCTAATTTCCAATTCGTCTCGCAATCGCCATGACAATCAATAAATCACAAGGCTATTCATTGAGCGCTTGTGGCCTGAATCTGGAAAATGAATGTTTTTTTACACGGTCAACTGTATGTCGCCGTGTCGGAAAACCATCCGCTTTGATCGCGCTTCAATTCAAAATCGACCTGACCGCAACCCATCCAGCAAATATTTTAACACAAGGCATCAATTGCAATGGACAATTGACCATAGATTTTCTGATTTTTAAAATGACGCAGGGCAACGTCTGCGGGGTCAGCTAGGAAAATATATATATAACTTAATTCTATGCGGTTTAATTCTCTTAGCTGTTTGCTAAGAGATGGCGTAACTTGTATTATTCCATTGTTTTTATTCCATTGGAACATGCATTGGAAAGTTACTGTCATTGTACGTCATTTCAGTATATGTCATTCATTTGAAGAGTAAACAATAATTTCTTTTCACTCAAATGTCTAACTTTGTGCCTGAAAAGGTGTTTTTGAGGGGAGTTCTTCTTCATTACTTTAATATGAAGAAAACTGCTGCCGAAAGTCATCGTATTTTAGTGGAAACTTATGGTGAACATGTATTAGCTGAGCGAACGTGCCAAAAGTGGTTTTCACGATTTAAAAGTGGTGATTTTGGCATAGAAGACGATGAACGTCCTGGGCAGCCAAAAAAGTTTCAAGATGAAGAACTGGAAGCATTACTCTATAAAGATTGATGCCAAACACAAGAAGAGCTCGCAGAATTTTTGGGAGTCACTCAAGCAGCTATTTCAAAACATTTGAAAGCAGCTGGGTATATTCAAAAGCAAGGAAATTGGGTTCCACATGAACTCAAGCCGAGAGACGTCGAAAGGCGGTTTTGCATGTCCGAAATGCTGCTGGAACGCCACAAAAGGAAGTCATTTTTCCATCGAATTGTTACTGGTGATGAAAAATGGATCCAATACGACAACCTCAAGCGCAATAAATCATATGTGAAACCCGGCCAACCTGCCAAATCAACGGCAAAGCCGAATATCCATGGCACTAAGGTAATGCTGAGTATTTGGTGGAATCAGATGGGTGTGCTGTATTATGAGCTTCTAAAACCGAGTGAAGCCATCAATGGACAACGCTACCGAGCACAATGAATCCGTTTGAAGAGAGCAGTAGCCGAAAAACGCCCGGAATATGCGACCAGACACGAGGCAATAATTTTCCATCATGACAACGCTCGGCATCACGTTGCTATTCTGGTTAAGAACTATTTGGAAAACATTGGATGGGAAATCTTACCCTTATAGCCCAGACCTTGCCCCTTGTGACTACCATATGCTCCGGTCGATGCAGAACGCCCTCACCGAAATACGGTTCACATCAGAGCAGAATATTAAAAATTGGCTTGATTCATTCTTGGCTGCCAAGCCGGCGCAATTCTTTTGGGATGGGATCCACAAATTGCCAGAAAGGTGGGAAAAAGTCATAGCTTCAGATGGGCAATACTTTGAATAATACTATTGTACATGTTTTTGGAAAAAAAAACCGAACGAACTGAGTTATATACCCAATATATTATGTAAAACATTTTATATTATACATATTTGGAGTTAGGAGATTTGTCAGTCCTAAGTAAGACATTGAGCGAAAAGTAAATCCTCTAATTTGCCGCACGTTGCAAACGCAAGGGATCGGATCCTTGCTTTCTCGTCTGGGTTCAAATCTGGGTGGCGGTTGTGTAGACCCATCCTTTTAATTTTATTTTATTTCTATTATTTTTTGTTATTTCTTTTTGTATACATTTTTACCCCTTTTCTTTTACTTCATATATATATTTTATCATATTATATATATATTTCTTTTGAATAAAAAGGGATTGTGTTTAAATTTAGGTAAATAGTGCTTTTTTGTTTTGCGTCTTTAAGTTGGAAGCTTCCGTTTCCACAGTGCGGTGCTTTAACCAACTCGGCTAATTAGTGGATTTTTTTGTTCTTAAACTTAAACTTAGTCTCACTTGTCTTATAGCCACTGCATCTCTAGAAACTCTATCAATTCTTGAAAAGTAGCGAGTTCTGTATTTTTGTTCTTCAAAGCCCAAGGTTTACGCGTTTCACTATCAGTTTTATTTATTAAGAGGTATATCAGCCATAGATCCCTATCTTCAGACTCCATGGCCTTTAAACCACGAACAACATCATCCGCATTGCCCACTAATTTGTGCAACTGACTACTATATGCACTAGTCACTGACGGCATATTCAAAAAGATCTCAATAAATTGGTTGATAATATATAACGGTCTATTGTATCTGTGTTCTAGTTTGTTCCAAGCCGGCTCATCATTATTGTAGCATCGGATATATAAATACAGTTCAACAAACTCGCAAGTTCATCCCGCAAAAAGGATTTGAGGTAGATACCGCAATTTTTGCGAACCGGAACCGGAAAACTGTTTCTTGCAGTCAATGCTATCCAAGAACTTATCGCGAAAACACGGCCACTCCCGGTTATCACCAGCAAACGGTTTAATCTCAAACGAGGAGGAAGCTTTTATATGCTTTCGCAATTCCAATAACGTTTCCATGATTATGTACTACGCCAGCTCAAATACGAACCACGTGCACAGCAGAGCTTATTCTCGACCATAACTTTTAAATACCTTAAGGAACCCCAACTTCTAGCCACAAAACAGCAACACCGACCAACCAAGTTAACTATCAACGCAATAATACGTAGGAAACAGTAACAGCAGCAATTACCAATTGTACTATAGTTACCTATCTTGTCCAATAAGGATTATGCGTGTGGACTGTATCTAAATATCCAAAGCGAAAGCAACCACCCGATTCGCATCGAAACGCACAAGAATGTTACAACTTATCCGGCTTCACGAATGTCTAAGTTTAATCGAGATAGTTAAGAACTTTGAAATAAAACACCCGAGCTACCACGTTAAAAATTGTTTTATTAACTCAAATCAAGTCTATCTAATCCCGTCAAGGCAATAGTTAAGGTGGCGCAAGAAAAGATGTTGCCTCGTTGGTGGTTGCTATCGAAGAAAAAAGGCGAGTACGGGCTTGCAATCGACGCACTGCCAAAGATCGTCAACTTTATTCAAAAAAAAAAAAAAAAAATCCCGCTTTGATCACACAGCACAGCACAAGTGCAAACAACAAAGAAAGCATATGCATTGCATAGACAAACGAAAAACCGTAGGGGTGATCCGCCAGCTTTTGCACTACAAAATGCACAGTGGGTACACTGAGGGAAATCGTACGAGGCTGCAAGTATATATACATAATGTAGACATACTCTTCATATAAAGAATTTACGGAACATCTTTGTTCTTGGTAACAAAAAAAATAGAAAAGCTACATGGGGTAAGCTATACAATATTTGTTGTAATATTAAAGTTATATAAATTCAAATGAAATTCAAAATTAATTACATTTAATTCAGGTTTATTTACAATCTCAAATTTACCTTTCCTAACAAATGTATAGATTTATGTCTACATGATATACTACACACTGATATATTCATACAATACTGTAAGAATTGATAAGTCAGGCTGAAGACATTGTTTTTATTTTTTAAAACGTTAATGGGAAAAGCTCAATTGATATTGAAAATCTAACACACTTTACATTCTAATATTCTAATTGCCTAATGCAGCCTCACTTGGCTTGGTTCAATTAATCACAACGTAATGGTAAAATGCTCTTTATTTTAGTTTCGTTTACGATTATACACACATATTGCTAACCTAAGCATTTTCTTATGTTGCAAAACACATAAGGCATTGGTTTAGTGTGCTAGGAAATTTGATGTTTATGATTATTACGCAATTCATATTTTTGTTGTCATATGTCATCAACAATTTGCCTCCTCCGGCGTTGTTATCCAAGTTATCTCAAAACGATGATCAGGTATGTTTTTGTGTCCTCGTTACTCAATGTTGGCAGAGTGGTCAATTCTAGCTCGAAAATAACCGTATTTAAGTATCACAGCCAGTACACAGATGATAATCACAGCGACTGCAAATCTGAGCAATACCCAATTGTCCAATATTGATGCTGTTTGATAGTTTTCCAGTTGTGTTCGTGTATCCGGTTGAGCCCTTCGGATGACTCTCGATGATTGACATCTCCATTAGATCGGCGGGATGACGGCTTCATTTGTAAAATAAACTGGAGCCTGAGTTGATACCGAAGTGTCAATTGTAGCGACTGATTTGCTGAAATGAACCACAGTTCTCGTTTCGTTGAACAGTTTCACTTCCAATCGTACGAATTTTGATTGAATGACACATGCTGGTATCACATGGTGCTTAAAATCACTTCTTCTCGATTTGTTCCACAAATTCATCCATAATTCCTTCCACATGGTGTGAGTTAGACCTAATGTCCTGGTTGCACATCTCTTAAACGACAGTTTTTATAAGACAGCTGCTGGACGATGCAATTCCCACTTTGCTCAATACTGTAAAATATTGATGGCCGTAGGATAAATGTTTTTTCATCAAGCTTTGGTGCATTGTTTATATCTTCCTATGATATTTCAAAAATCTCTGTAGATTATAGTTGACTCCAAGCACCGTCTGCTGTATCTGTACCTCTCGAAATGTTCCTTCGTCCATCTTCTCTGGAACAATGTTGGGTTTAATTAAATCATATTCATTGGCATCACTTATTGTAAAGTATCTTGTGACAAAAATCTCCGTTGAAGTTGATGACATCCTCTGGACGGATTGTCTGCAGGATTCTTTTTTCCAGGTGCGAACCTCCATTATCCTTTAAAATGCTGTTGCACATATATTAGGATACTCGGTTCGCTACAAATTTGTTGCATTTCACAGGTTGTTTTTTTAACCAGTTCAATACTATGGTAGAATCCGACCATGCGGCGACTCTGGTGTATTTTGTGTCTGTTCCCTCTCTGATGTAGTTCATTAACTTCGTAAGTAGTGCAACAGCGCATAACTTGCTTCACAGATGCTACCTTAGTTTTTGACGCGATGATGCGTATTGTAGTAAAGCCAAAATTAATCACCTTCTGATACACAACGGCTGCATACGCTGATTCAGAGGCATCAGCGAATCCGTTTAACTCTCTTTGAGAATCGTGCTCGTATTGCTCGTTTGGTAACCTTTATGCTGAATGACGAAAAATTTACTTTAAACTGAAAGTCATTTGTTTCCAGGCACCATTTTATTCCCAAGATTTTAAATGTAGTGTTAGTATCGAAGTCATGTTCTGCTTCTATTTCAATTACTTCTCTCGGCATTGCCTTTATAAATTCAGAACTTTTTGATGTCCTTTTTCTAAGATTGAATCCATCTATGTATATAAATTATGGTAGTTGCGTCAATTCTTGTTAAAGGTTTTGACACTCCTTTATTGAAATTGCACCCCTAAGACAGTCGTCGACATAGATGTTGGTGCGGATGTTGTGCCGTATGTGACTGTTTTAAGACCATATTCCATTATTGGGTCACAGGAGTTTTCTCTCCACACGATCTGTTGTAGATTTCGATCCCTTTGATCGGATAAAATCTGCCGGTACATTTTTTCGATGTCAGCTGTAAATACGATTGCAGGCGACCTCCATCGAAGTAGCAGGAAAAACGGGTTCTTTTGAATAGTGGGACCTGTCATCATTATGCCATTTAGTGATTCCTCAGATGCAGCTTTCGCCGACGCGTTAAACACCACCCTCAGTTTAGTGGTAGTGCTGTTATTTTTTTATCACTAGATGATGTGAAAGATAATACGTTTTTCCAATGTATCCCTCCTGTATTTCCTCCATGTGTCTCAGAGACATAAAGAATACTTCTGAATGAACTTGGAATATTCTTAACGAAGGTTCTCATTTTTAGCGAATCTTTATTCCAACATAAAAAATCGCTTCAATGCCATTTTGCGTGAATCTCCCAAAACCGTGCGATTCTTCTGCAGGGGTAATTTGATGGTGTATCGTCCAGTATCATTTCGTTTGTGTGTCATGTGTTGGTACTTCATCTAGCTTCCAAAATTTCTTCAATGCACACACTGATGCACGATGTAAGTATATTATGTTGTACCTGCTTCCTTGGAGTTGGGATGGTAATTACTGGTCCCGATAGTAACCAGCCAAGCCTTGTATTTTGTTTCATTGGAGTATTAGCTGGAACCTTGATTAATCCTAGGTCAGAAGTTGCGACAGAATTTCTGATCCTATAAGCATTTCAATCTCCTTCGGTTGTTCGTACCACGGATCTGCTAATTTTAACCCTTGAATGTGTGGCCAATGGTTGGGTGTAATATGTTCTAGTTGCAATCTTGAAGTTTAAACTGGCATTACTAGAGATTCTACTTCCAAGTTGATCGCCTCGTCGTGAGTCGATTAAAGGTTTAGGTGACATGCTGTAGCATGACCGTCTATTGACCTTCGACTCGTACTTGACCAACGGTACCCTTATTTGACTTGCTTGCGCTAATTTCTCTGTCACAAAACAGGATTGTGAATCTTGATCAATCAGAGCTCGTACAAGTCGAGCTTGTCCTCCAACGCATATGTTTACCATGGTTGTGGCTAGTAATACCACACTGTGGTGACTCGAGTCTTTCTTCTGCAACATAGACGATTGCATTCTCACCTCAAAGGAAATGAAGTAAAAAATAATGTTTCTCTATGCATATCTTGCAACCCTTTTTCGGTAAATACTCCCTTGCTGAATGTCCGTCTCGCAAACAGTTGAAACACAGCTTTGACTTTTGGACCACCTCCATCCTGCTTTTCGGCTTCATGCTTAGAAACTTTTTGCAGTTGAACAGTTCATGAGATTCATTGCACACAACGTATTTCAACAGAGTAGATGTTGTCAAATGCGTTTTTGTAGATAATGTTTTTGTTGGTTGGAACTGCTGTTCAAGGCTGCCTTCCAATCCTCGGAATCTTCTCTCGGTTAAGTCACTAAGTCTTGGGATTTATGTTGACGTTTCTCTTGATTGTTGGTATAATTTTCTCAATTCTGAGTCAAGTTTTGGATACAGTAGCTGAATAATTAAGCGATCACAAGAGCTTACGTCAACTCCTTAGTTATTAATACCATACAGGATTTCTTTTGATGTATTCATGATGGGTTCGAAGGCAAATGCGCTTTCATTTCTAACTGATTTCAAAGTCAACAATTTTTGGATGAAGATGTTCACCAATGCTGCTGGATTTTGAAACCTTTTTGCCAATAAATCTACAGCTGGTGTATAGTTATTTGATGTCGGTGACAAGTGGTTGATAATCGTCGCTACTTCTCCCTTTAGATTGCCTTTGAAGTATTGGATGCGTTCGACATCACTTAATGATTTATTTTGGTGAACTAATCGCCCATATAGTTCCCAGAACTATGTCCGCTCTTCATAACTTCCATCGAATACTGTTATGCTGATAGATGAATTCTTGATTTGCCTCTGTGTTGTAGCTTGTGAAGCTACCGCCTCCGGTTGCTGTTTTCGCTGTTCTGCTTCCTTGATTTGAATGTACGTATCTTCATACATTTGCTCTAAGTCGATGAACTCGTTACTGAACACGTATTCCTGCTCGTAATACAATACTTCCAGTGTTGACATTATTTCCTCATTTATTTTCGTCAACTTTGTCCAGCATTCTTTTAATTGATTCAACTTGATTCCGAGGTAAACAGTACTTTAATTAAAATCCAAGTTATTAATTATGCGAGTAAAGTTCTTTTTAATAAGGTTCAACTTTTTAAATCTGTCTGAGGACTTCGTATTGTCGTCTGACTTTCTCGCGCTTTCTGTTTGTGCGTATAGAGCTGGATTTACACTTGATGCCTGAACATAAGCATCGACACGTATCGGAACCGACGGAAGTTGCGTTGCCTTTTTAAACTTTAAATTTTACCCTAAACGTAACTTTAATGTCAATGTACCTCGCTTTAAATTGAATAAAGTACTATTTTACATAATAGTTATGTTGGGTTTGTCTTCCTTAGATCTTGCAAATGTCCGGTATTTATTTGGAAATCTACCCAGTACTGTTTCAACTGCTCTAATCTTTCTGTAAAGTACTTTACAGAGTGTCGGGATTTCCCATCCTTAGACCATAGACTTCGGACTTCTTCCGATATTATAGTTTGATTTAAGGCGATGTCTTCGATTTTATTACTCATGCTCAGCTTTGCACTGGCAATCACTTTAAAGTTTTGATGTTTGTTTTTTTTTTTGATGATAGTGGTATTGATCCTCTAGCAATACTCACTATACTAAGCACTTACTTTTTACTATTTCCGGCTAATCCGGCTCGAAGGACCATGAAAATCTAACTTTAAATTCTTATGTATGTTATATCAATTCTCAATGCAGCCTCACATTAGGTAAATAAAAGGCTTGGTTCAATTGATTACAATGTAATGGTAAAATGTTCTTTATTTCAGTTTCTTTATTGCTAAGCATTAAAAAAGGACGGCAGGTGGAAAAGTTCAGTTTACAAAGTTGCTTATGTTGCAAAATACACAGGGCATTGGTATAGTGTGCTAGGAAATTTGATGATAATGATTATTACGCATTCATATTTTTGTTGATGCCATCAACAGATATCTTCAATAAATTGAAATCTCAAATCACCTTGAGAAAAACCCTGAAGTGTGGGACTGCTGCAATTCACTTTCGTCCAAGATCAGTACAGTCAACGTTTGATAAGGAAGAAAATACTGATACAGGCAAATCTTCACGTAGATGGCTTCTGGCTAAGGGCGCTTTTTGTATCGACTTATATCTCTATCTATATTTACGGCATAAAGTAGCATTCATCAAAGTGGTTTCCTGTCTTGTTCTATGTCATGGTACTCCATATGGAAACATTTTTCATCCTCCCTGGTTCCAATGTCGACATAACTCCGCACAAGAGTTATTGTGGGATATTTTCTTATATTATCAACAAAATGCTCTTCAAAAGTGAATATAAAAGAAATTTTCGAATTTTGATTCTTTGTGGGAATACATACACTCCATTTGGGCGAGTATGTGTATATCGACTCCACAAATAACTCTTTCATAGTTTTTTTCCAGACTATTGTGTAAAGTTTTGAATAAATGACTTACCATTTTTGCCGGTTGGTCTCCAGAAGAGCAGATATAACATATAGAAAAAATTCAGAGTTCAGGAATATTGAAAATGGTTTAATTCTTATTCACCTAGCGTTTAGATAGTAGACAGATAAACTTAATAAAACGGAGCGGGTTAAATACGATGAAACATCAAACTCGAAAATAAGATTTATTGAAAATACTTGTGCGATAGTTACATGCACCTTTCGGAGAAATATTAATATAATTTTAATTTAATATGATATAATATTAAAGTTCATATACAATAATATAATATTATAAATAATACGTTAAGCCCATTTACTTTATTTTAAAGGACGCCGGACTGTAGCGCCATTATAATTATTATTATTTATTACGTTCTATGAGCTTTACTAATGACGATTTTTTTTTCCCAAAAAATGTATTTATTTAAACATCATAATGAATGAATTCAATAATCAAAATATTGACCATCGTTAGCTATGACTTGGAATTGATGGATTCCGCGGCAATACCACTATTTGTCTTTTGAGGTTAGCTATTCATCAAGCCAGCTTTTCACTTCTTCGTTAGAATGGAAGTGCTGTTCCGAAAGTCCGTGCTGCATCGATCGAAATAAGTAGTAATCAGAAGGGGCCAAATCTCTTGAATACGGCAGGTGGGGCAGAATTTACCAATTAATATTTTCCAAATAGTTTTATATTGTAGTTGGCTTGCAACATATGGACGAGCGCTGTTATGGTGGGAAATAACAAAAGTGAAAAGTAAGAACCATCTATTTTATGCTTTGGCTCAGAAACACAATGCTAAATTTAAGATTTTCCAGTCGAATGGCACCGAACACAACTAAACGGGACCGAAAAAATAGACAACATTTTGGCGGGCTATGCGATTTTAAACATTTACCAGCATAAGTACCAGACTGAGTAGTCGCCGTGATTAAGGTGGCATTCATCTACATGTCGCATTGATAATCGTCATCATCTCTGATCCCGTCTCCCACAAACTGGGAAGTGTTCTGATACGATGTCCTAGAAGTTGGTGTGGCTTTAAAAAAAAAAAAAAAATCAATTATTTTTGACCCAATTATTACTGCCCCTAAATCCAAGTACTTTTATGTATTTCAACGATATGATACCACACAAACATAAACTCTAAATATTCCATATACAAGAAAAGGCAAACCACAGTAACGAAATATCACGTAGTACAATTCTGGAGTCGCATATTGTCTGGGTACTAAACGATCATATTTTTGAAGAAATTATCATTAATCTTTGTCCTATAATGTTGGCAATTGACTATAACGCGATCCCCGATCTCATTTTTGAAAAAAAAAAAAAAATAAAATAAAAAATTAGATAAATTCCAGTGGCGAAAATGAATGTAATTGAGTCTCATGTGTCTCTTCTGGAATTGCCTCACTCAAATTTGCTCGTTGATAATTCCATTGATCCAAAAACCCGGTTTTTCTATAAAAATAAGAGTCAACTCCCTTCACAAACCATAATCTCGTGACTATAGTTTTACGGTATAGGTTGTTAGTTTTTCGCAAAATTTTCCACAAAATGGACAAACAAATGCCAAATTGTTACAGTCGATCCAGAAATGCCAATTCCGGGTCTTCCGTTAGATATTCAATCACGGCGGTTACAGTACGCACATTAAGTTAATGCATTGTTGGCTCACCTAAGGTGTACTATATGGGGTACGAAGTTTATCCACAACACGAAGGATAGCGAGCTCAGTTGGTCAATTATGAGAACCAACAATATTCAAATAATTTACTATACGTTTCCCAAATTAAAGATACATTTTCAAAATGAGTTTGAATGCTACAAAATCTTTCTTCTTATGTAAGTCTACTTGATTAGTAATAATTTTACAAACAATACCGACCATAATTATCAAGGAATTGTCAAAAATGACAACAAACTTAATATGGATAAATTAGTATGTTAACTACATACCCAATCTGCCCATAGCTTCAAATAGTAAATTTACCACCCGGAAGAAGAAAATTTAATTTTTAGGACAAACAGGACTTACGCAAAACATTTAATTAATTATGCACACATGAATAAAGTAAGCTTTTAAATGTTATACTTGGAGCATCGGCTTTACATAAATGTTACTATATCCACAATGCTTATGAGCATGACGAATAAGTTAATTCAATTCGCTGTATTTAATGGAGTCAATAAATTTCAGTTTCGACACATAAATTTATTTCGCTCGGCAGGAACGCATATCACATATTTTAAAAGTTTCCGAAAAAAACGTAAACAAGTCAATTAAAGTAATTTACTTCATCATTGTAAACGTCGCCGTTCATATCACTTTTAGAGTTTGTTGCAATGTAATATGTGAAATAAAAAGACGAAGACTGAAACATTTATTGGGGAGGCAGGCAGCTTTGATGATCCATTTAAATTCAATTAATGGAGTAATTGATTGGAAGAAGCCTTTTTAAAATGAAATTTCGAACAGCGAAAATATAAAAACAAAAATAAAAGTGGAAGGAAAAAAGTATTTGCAGACTTACTTGTAGATACTCGTACAATGCAAATTCGCTGAGAGTATTTAATTAAATAAATGTCTGCTGACTGACAAATGAACACAGCGGAGAACAGTTTAACTGGAGTCATGCTTGCATCACCCTCCAGCAGACATGCCAAAAGGGTATACATGTATACATACATATACCGTATATGTTTGTGTACAAAACTTCACTTGACTGGAGCTCAAGAGCTATGAAGGATTACAGTTCGTTCTGAAATGATGAAAGTTTGCAGATATAAAGGAAAGGTATGTATGTAGATACGTAGATGTTGGGGAGTAGCACCATTACTCCCAGCCGCTAGCGAAATATTAAACATTTTTTTCGTTTTTAAAGTAAATCTGTTGTCTCGTAATTTGTACGAAAAATCCCAAAAACAGAAGGAACGCCGTAAGTCCTACAACGCAGAAATCTTCATAATACGAACTTTTTTATACGTATACTTAAGTATGTATAACCATTTATACATCGGCATTACGATCATATGTGTCTCTTTTCGTATAATACTGCTCCAGGCGGCTGATGTAATTGGCGCAAAAATGATTGTAGTATTTTCGCAAGAGAATTTGTATCACTTCTAAGTAATTCTGATGGGCACTAATTTAATACCACTTTAGCGGATTTGTTGACCTGAACTTTTGATGGAATTTTCAATAATATGAGTAGAATATATAGAACAACAGTGGATTACAATTCAGCAGCGCTGAACAGATGTAGTATTATATATACAATCCTGCAGATGGCCCATTGATAAGCAGAACGCAGATCTGTAGCAAGAACGTAAAGAAACCAGTCTCAAGTTTCTTAATACTAATTTGGTGGAACACAGGAGTCTTTTCAGGATGAAGCTACCTTTCCTTAATATTCATATCATGGGCTGCACTTCCAATGCCATTTTTGTCTAATAAGAAGTGGTCTTTGGTACAACACGCATTGGAGATTTGATAACATTGGCCGCCGACTGTCTGTAAACGAACTATCATATCAATAGTCGTGATAGCTGTGATTCAGTTCAGATGTATTTCATAGCAGCAGCAAAAAAAAAATAAATAAAATAAAGCCAACGTTCATTTTGGCTATCGTTTTTAGTGTTCACTGGGATTTGGTATCATTTTACATTGACTTTTTTTTTTAATTATCAAGCAAATGCAGTACTTAGTTTGCAACATAAAAATAGATCGTGGTTGTGAAACTAAAATTACTTGTGTCGATTGTAATGTGTCTACCATGGGTCGTGTGAGAAGTTACATTCGTCTGACTTAGAATACATGTTAGCTAACAACGTACCCTACCGGTTTAACAACTGTTCTACCCTTTGTCGCATGTCCCTGCATAAATTGATTCCATCAATACCATCTGCATCGAGAGAATCATCAGCATCAAAAACGTCAAAGGCAACAACCAAAGCGAATTCAGCAAGTGCATACGTCACAAAATTTAATTACCCTCCACTGCCGTCCGAAGACGATACAGTAACTCATCAAATGTTGTATAAAGAGATTATCTCTCTGAGTTACATTAACAGTATCATCAATTCAACTCGCTCAGCTGAAAGATGACAATGAAAAACTTCGATCGAAAGTTGCATCGTTAGAGAGCAGGCTAAATTGTTGAGAGCAGAAAAATATATTTAGAACGTCATTGAAATCTCTGGTGTACCTGGTGTAAGCAACAACAATGCCGAAGAATGTGAACAAACAATCTGCACAAATGTTTTGAGAGTTTCTCTCTCTTCTACTGACATCCAAAAACTATACGTCAAACGTGTCATTATTAAAAGTCTAAACAAAAAGGAACACAATGGTAATTTGTGTGCAATTTTCAAACGCAGAAATTATATCTAAAATTATGAAAAGCAAAAAATCGGCAGGGAGTAAAAGTGCAATTTTCATAAATGATAGTTTTACCAATTACACTAGGGCTTTGTTTCTGGAAGTAAAAGATAAAAACTACAAATATGTATGCTTCCAAAACTCAAAAATACTTATGAGGAAAGTAGAGAAAGGTAGGGTTGTTGTAATTAAGTCTTTTGACGATCTTTTAACACTTTAGAACTAATTTCATTTAAAAATAATGCATTTTTGGAATATATATAATAATATTACTTATAGTATTAGAATTCTAAAATAATAACAGATATTAATGTAGTTGTTTTCGGTACTTCCGTTAGGGATGATTCCTTCTTTGCTGTACACCTACGACAAAACTTTGATTTGTTAGAGTTTACGTGACTCTTTTAATTGTGGTAATTACAATGTTAAATGTCTTAATATAATTAAAATGTCCAACAAACTTTGTGGTGAAGATTTTAAATTTATTTGTATGTATCGATTGCATTTTTTTGATGTTCAAATGTTTTTGGCAGAATTCTTAATGCTTTTAAAAATCGAACGTTCGTTTAATGTAGTGTTCTTAGGTGACTTCAATATCGATGTATTATCCTCTAGTCATAATATAGATACATATCTCTCAATGTAAGCAGAAAATGGTCTCTTCTTTCTTAGATACAGTTACCAGTTCTTGCTCATCTACTTGTCTAGATCATGTTTTCGGTCGCTTCTCGAAACTTTCACTAAATCAGTGTTCTGATATAACATTTGACCTTAGAATTACTGATCATTGCATGACAGGCATCTTATTCAAAAATCTTTCAAGTAGAAAAAAATCAAAAGCGTTTCCATATTTTAAAATTACAAAAATCAATTTTGAACTATTAAATACTGAGCTACGCTCTGAAACCTGGGAGAGAGTTTATCTGCAGGATAATATCTCAGAGCCCTATGATACGCTCTAAGCTTTTTTTCAAAACTATGGAAGTAACTTTTCATATACGATAACGCACAATAAGACCAAACAAAATCGGAAGCCCTGGCTTAAGGGTCCATTATTAAAGAAAATAAAACTAAAAAAATGCTTAAAATGGTAAAATAACATCCACTTAATATGCATCTAAAAAGTGGTTTCAAGTAGGTGACCAAACAGGTAAATCGTTGTATAAGGATGGCCCGTTTTATTTTTTTTTTTTCAAAGTAAAGTTCAAATGGCACTTGTAACCTTCGACGAGAATGGCAGGCTATAAATGGTATTATAAATAACAACAATTCAAGCATGACTAGGTCCATTCTACGGTGGAATGATGCCATCACCACTGATGATTCAATCACAGTTTGTGATATATTCAGTACATTGCAGTACTCGATCTAGCCATTTTGATTTCATCCAACTAACAGCGTGATATTACAGGAATTCAAAATTTCTTAGTCTATCAATTTTGTTGTTTGGCACTAGTTGCACTAAGAAGAACGGTAATTTTCGGTTACCACCCTTTGCCGCGGCTGTGGTAAACGGATTGTCTCCCCCGAATTTCAGATTTTTGTTGGATCGATTTAACCTTTAACAGCACCGTCTACAATTTCTCGTTCATCAGGGTATAAATAAAGTACTCAGTATCCGCCTTTCATAGGGCAGTGCGTACCTTATTGTACTCTTCAATGTTTTTACACATTACTATGTGTTTATTTGAGCTAAACAGCTTGACATAAAAATTCTAAGTCATCCTCTTCCCCTGATGATGAAACATTATCATGTTCCGACAGCTTTCTAAAAGAATTTTCCTTGCCAATGTATCGGTACTCCCCTCTTTCTATTTAATAGGAGTACTCTTTTCCCCCGAGAGTTCAGCAATTGATACAACTGAGCCTAAAGTCATATTTACATCTTTCTTTACCTTTTGTTTTTAAGTTTGGATTTGGTTTTAGTTCTTTTCAGCTCTACTCTGATTTAATAATATCGTTTGTTGTTTTTGTGGTCGTTTCTGCATGTTGTTGCATTTCAGATGCTCTAATTAAGCGCTCTGGCAACGGCTCGTTAAAGACGATCTCCAGCTGGCCGGTATCTATTGCTTGATTGCCTTTCGGCACTTGTTCCAATTGAGGTTTTTACTCGGTCACAAAAAGAAAACAAATATAATGTTCACGGAATCCACAGACTCGAGTTTTGGTTCTTTACACTCCGACTTAGTAGATGTTCTACCGGACTACTGGACATAGTGACTGCGAACTCTCCGGAATGTGCAAGGTCCAGTCCGTCCCTTCTGGTTCTTGCATGGGAGCGATTTGACAAGAATTGGTGAGGCTTGTTCGCATAATGTTGTTGTTAGTATTAAAACAAGGGGCCATTCGACCAACCCCATTCTGTGGCATCCTTTTCCAACCCTTATTAGTTTTGCACTTGGTGGTAGGTACGATACGAATAAGACGAAACAAGCGGAACTATATCTGCTGATATAGCCTCTTGACTTACATTTGGAAGTGGAAAAACGGTGGCCAAATCAATCAGGATCAGGTTCTTTTGGAATACACTCAACAATTTTCTTTTTCCTTGGCAGAAAATGGCAGACGTGGTGTCGCATATATTAAATAGTTATGTGGAGGAAGAGAGAGGCAATTTAATTTCTCTTCAACTAAAAAAAGTGATTGATAATGTCGCAGTATGTACATATCTTCCTGTCTTCGATTCCAAAAGCAGAGCACAACTGCGTCGTTGGAGTCGTTGGGAAATAATTTTTCCTGGAGCACTTTGATGATAGTTGAAGAGTCAAACACGATCTCGTTGCAGGAGAGTGTAGCGTAGCGAAGCAATCATTATGCGGTTTTAGTACTCCTGAGGGCTCCAGCTTCAGTTTATCCATTGAACACCACTGACACGTTCCTGCCAAAGTGTTTATTGTTTAGGTAATGTAGCTACCTGATGATCGAATCTTGGATCACTATTACAAACGCACCAAGAGAGATATTTTACTAAAGTGGAGTGAAAACGGATTAGAATGTAGATGACTTCAACTGCAGCCGACCTCTACAATAGTTATCTTACCGCCGCGCCGTATCGTTTCATGAGTGAGTTTTGACAATTTTGATATCAGGCCTTTGATCTGGTCATTCAGTGAGAATTTTTCCAAAAATTGTTTGCCTGTTTTAAGCAAGTTATGATTATATGTTATATATTTAATGCACTCCGCAATATTCCTCTGCTCTGAATGGTCTCTTTTCAGTTTAGGAGTTGTTGGCATGATGTGAAATTTTTTGTGACATAGTGAACGGTACCTGACATCGCAGAGTCTAGATCAGTTACAGATGGAAAGCGATATACAATCTGCCATCCCCATTTATCAGACGGACAATTTGCTGATCCAAGAATCGTTGCCTTACACTCAGTTATTCTACTTGGTGCACATTAATTCCCCGTGATTGAGATATTTGTTTTGGAGCTTAATAAATTCTTCAGTAATATTATTGTATCTCCACAATGAAAATAATTATTCTACAGTCCCGTAGATCCTCTTGATGATCTTGAGGACGATGATTTAGAAACTCAATCGTCTCCATGACGAACAAATGCCGCAACATAACTTTGAACGGAATATCTCTTTCCGAACGCATCATGCACAGTGACTTGATCAGTGACATCATGCTTTTTTTCGCTAATGTTACTTGACCTTCTTCAAGTGTATTTCGACATATGAAACAAAACTTTACAGTATAGTATAACACTCGTATGTCTATTATATTATGTACAGTTATGTACCAGAAAAGAGTTCCATATCAATAATATTGAAAAATTAAAATGTGAATTGGCTGCCATTTTGTTAGAAATAAAACAAATTGGGCTCTGTTTTCACGAAAAATTAACTTGAAGGTGTAAAATTGATGACATTAGTAATATCGGTTAAATGATTACCTCCTAAGTTGATACACATTTGTGCTCGTTTTACGGCATTTTGAATTGTTGTTCGCAAAACGTCTGACTCCAAATTGGTGATTTCTTCTTCAATGTTGGCTTCCAAGACTTGCAAGGTTTGTTATTTTGTTGTGGTAAATGCGAGATTTTAAAAACCCTGAAGGAAGAAGTCTGGTGCTTTCACTAGGTGAATACGATTATGTTTTTATGGATGTTTCTATTTATATAGAAAATCGGCTGTACACGAGATCTTAAATATAATGTATTTCAAAAGTCGCGCCTATATGTTTTTTTCTTAAATAAAACATATAAATATGCACTTTTCTGGTGATTTCATTTTATAAAAATATGGCTCTAAACAAACAAAAACGATCACGTCTACAGGCTCTCTTACGAACATTTAAATTTTCAAGGACTCGCTCTCACATTACAGTATTAAGTTCATCAATTTTGGTCCAAATTTTGGTTTTCATCTGTGTTATTGTTATTGGCTTATTCACATAGAGTTTACTTTTCAAAAACACTCCAAAGAAATCAATGTAATGGTGTTAAATCGCATGATCTAGGTGGCCAGTTTATGTCACCATTACGTGAAATTAATTGACCTGGCAATTTAGACTGCTATAGCTCAATGCTTGCACGTGTTGTGTAACACGTAGCTGTGGTGGATAAACATCGTCTGTGTCTATTTCTTCAAATTGAGGAAATAAAAATTCTTTATTTATTCCAAGAAATATGGACCAATTATTCCACCAGCCCAAAAACTACATTCTTGCAGGTATATTGATTTTTTTGAAGTTATTCGAGAATTTCCTTGTTGACAAATCCATCCAATGTGAAATAAATTTCATCACTGAAGATAATTTTGCGTGAAAAACCAGCATCATGTTTTAACAATCAATTGACGAAAGTTCTACATTTAATGCTTTGTTCTAGAGCATAACTATAACTATGGTTGAAATTGTACATGTATCTACTTCACAAGTCTCAGAGATGAGAGTTCATTCGTGAGCAATACTTTCGAGATTTATAAAACAATCGAGATTTGGGTGGAAGAATTCTGATAGTCGAATTTTTGATAGTACAATATTTTAAGACCCCTGTCCAATTAAATGAATTTATTGTTACAGTTATCGGTTTGGTTTGAAGTAGTGAAAGCCATATTATGTTATCATAGAAGCGGAAGTTTACAGCAGATATTGTAATTGGTAACGTTCTTAATAAAAAAAAAGAAAATACTATGGGTAGATCGTTGACGTGAATTTTGTGCGGGGTCTACTCTAACAGGAGATCTTCAAATTGAAGAAATTTTTTTCCGATTGCCAGGTAGTAAAGAAAAATTTGTATTACAATCCACTGGGCCTTCTTGTGTTAGCTATACCATACATAATATAAAATCATATTTAACCAACGTAGAAACTAAGCTTTTATTAGTAAAAATTATAAGTATAGTATTATCAAACTTGGTTTCTCAAATTATGAATTTTTCTTTTAATTTCATTTTCAAAGCAAAAAAATCTTTCTCCAAATTGCCTTAAAATTTAACTTTTTTTGTTTCTATGATGAAATCCAGGCTCAGTTGTTTTTCTTGAAGTTTCGTTAGATTCGTATTTATCGATTAATTCATTAGTTTCCTCTAGCGTCCAGGTTTTAGCCATATTCACTCTCGATAGCTTCTCTCATAATAAAAAACAAAAACGAAATAAGAATGAAAACATGTATCCATTTGCGAGCAGGTATCGAAAAGTTTGAATCTCGAGAGTAATAAATCAACTCTCCAGAAGCTGCGCTCAGAACTTTGGCTACTTACGATTTTACTCTCGAAAGCAGCTGGAGAGCTATTCGCAGCATTTTTAACCTCAAATGGGCACGCACCAAAGGAATATCAGAAGTTGTTAACAAGAGAAATCAGAAACTAAAAAACTTAAATGCTAGGAAAAAGATTTAAAATCTCTTAAAAATTCATTCCCGTTTGGGAATTATTTTATACATATTTCCGTCTATTGATGGAGATATAGTGGAATATCTGGTAGTTGAGTTCAATAAATACGCTTTGTTCAAAAATTATGCAGGCACAAAAATAACGATTGGTGAAATGAAATTTTTCATTGCTATACTCATAATATATGGCTATAATCCATTCCCAAGTGAAAGACTCTTCAGGGAATCTCAAGATGATATGCGAAATTACATGGTTTACAATGGAATGCGTAGAAACAAACCCCAACAATTAAAAAAATTCATCCATTGTGCAGATAACAACAATTTAAATAACAATAAATTTACAAAATTGCGTTCATTAGCACAGAAAATGCAAAAAGTATTTAATAACAAATTTAAAATATACAGTGTGTTCTCGAAAAACGTGCGTTAAATTACTTCTTTTACTTACACTCACACATTTGTCGCCAAATTATTTTATGCATTTAATTGCCGATCGCGCGTAGTTTTCATCTCCTCAGTATATTTCCGTACTTCAGCGGTATAACATGATTACAAAATGACTGCAATTTTTAAAAAGCTTTTCGAAAAGTGTTTTCTTGGTAACTCATCCAAAAGAGCCTCAAATGAGTATTAAGTAGAGTTATGTTTTTATGCCAGCGGTTTGACAAAAAAAAAAAAACATTTTTCTATTTTTTTCTCTTTTTATTTCTTTATTACAATAAAATATAAAAACTTAAAATTAGGACGAGAAACTTGAATTGTACTTTTGTGCGAGGGAAGAGCACGAACTTAATTGTTCTGCGAGTTGTCGAGAAGGGAACCACTGACTGAATTTTCTTCATGTACTTAAAGCATAAAACTGTTGACACAGCTTTTCCGATGACCACAGGTTGGTGAAGGTTTCATATTTACCGGTGCAAAAGTAGAAGCGTCTGTGAAAATGATCCGCGTACCGTTGATCATGCATTTAGAGCGTGGTTGGAGTATAGTACATGTGAAACGATGTTGATCATGAAAGGTTATAGGGTTAAGGGATGGAAAACGGAAGTAAAGTCTCCGACGTAACTCGCCCCCCTTAAGATTCTGCTCCGGAGAATCCAAATTTTTAATTTCGACTTTAACTTTAGTTTTATTGAGTTTCTGTTTTTTTTTTTTTTTCGAAATACAAGCTAAGATAATAATTATTATGGATGTTACCCCAACATTTACATGTTCATGCGCGATATTTCTAAATTTAATTTTCTCTATCTTTTTTCGGTTTTCTTAGTGTTTTATATTAATTTCTTCTACAGAAAAGTTCATTTCAATTTCCCCTATGGTTACATTATTGAAGTTTGGTTTAACGAAGTTGTCATATATTAAGAAATTTTCATATTTTATATCGTTGATATTTATTTTACAATTTTCAAATATATTATTGGTGATTACAATATTTTTGGTCAGCTGTTTAATCTTAATATTCGTATTATTCTTAAAATTACATATGAGATTTTTAGAAAAAATATTAGAAATACAAGAATCTTTAATTAGTTCTAAATCTTTTGTTTTAATTGTCCCATTTACATTACAATAGTTGTGTTTTCCATCGCTAATAAATTCGCTGTAAGTGGTAGCTAACTCTAGGTTATTCTTATTTGGTACAGGTTCAATTAATGTCTTAAAATATTTAACATTTGAGTAATTTGTTAGCATTAGTACAAAAATTATTTGATCGTTATAACTAATTACAGAACTTTTTATATTTGACAAGTCACTTATTGTAATGTTAACCATTTCTATTTCTTTTGGTGACAGAAAATCCCTTTCCAAGATTCCGAGTTGGCTTGCTAATTCATTTTCCTTAACTTTTCTAACTTGCTCTGTCAGTAGTTGTATGTCGTATTGTATTTAGAATGCCTGCTGCATGTGGGCGATTTCTGAAAATTCCCTATTAATTGCAATACCTAGACTTTGTAGTTCCCTTTTCATTGCTAGCTGCTGACCGTTTATGTCTTGTTATATTATTTATGAGTTTGTCAAGGTTGTAGTTTATGCGAATCTGGCCATTTAGTCCGTCAATTACAATTTGGTTATTTTTTCTGCTTATTTCTTATCTTTGCCTGATGTCCTGCTCGTCATCATAATGCGTAACTCCTGTTAGATATTTTAAACTCTTTTCTACGATGTTGGCTAAACCTCTTTTCTCTTTGTGATGATGTTTTTTCACAAGGCTTTCTATTTCCTGAGTTAATATGTTGAAACTATGTATCATGGATGGGTATTCGTTCTTGTTATTTAGTTTGTCAATGATATGTTCAATTATCTCTTAGTTGTCGGTCCATGTGGTCAGATTTACACAGTGAAGTAATTTTGTGTAGCCCTCTATGACTTAAAGTTCTTGGTCCCTTATTGTAACATATCCCTGTCCGTTGTCTAGATTTAGTATGTCAATCTTTTGTCCTTGTGTCTTCACTGTCGTTGTCGCAAGTAGTATTAGTATCTGGAATTTTATGAGTTTTCATATTTGTATCTGCGTTTTAACTGTGCCTTATAAAATTTGCTTCCTCTTTCATCCCTGAAGTGGTCTTTATCTATTACTTCGGGGTCTGATCTTTTGTGTACTGGCTTAAGCTTATTACTACTTCTATTTTTCAGGTATATATGTTTTCTTTCACTAAGGTCTATATCTGTCTTATCTCTATTAAACTTATTAATGTATTTTCCTTATTTTTCCTAACAAAATCTACAATCTTCGGATACTCTTCGCTTTTTATTTCTCCATTAGTAAAATCTATGGGTCTTTTATGTGTAGCAGAGTGAATTGTCTTATTGTATATAGTAACTGCTTTTAAAACCTTACTGCGCAACGTGTCCCTATTGCTATCAACAGCTGCAAATATTCGTATGTGCGTTCGTATTAGAGTGGAATGGAATCTTTCGATTCCAGAATTTCCAGTCTTTCTATATGGAGTGGTTATTTGTAATTCAACGTTATTTTCTTTGAGATATTCTCTGATTAAAATTGATGAGAATCCACTCTCTTCGTCTGTGACGATTCTCTGTGGAATGCCTAGTGTTGCAAACCTAGTTTTCAATGTTTTTAGTCATTCCATCCAGGCTCTGTGTCTGATTTCCTGAACCATGGCATGTTTGGCGAATTTGTCAATCATTGTGACATACATAAGGTTTATATTAGCGTACCATATGTCAATATGTACGATTTGATTGGGTTTTGTTGGTGTCTCGGTTAGTTTCAATGGAATTTTATATGGTTGTCTTTCAAATTTTGATTTATTACATACTTCACCGTTGTTTATAAATTTTTGAATACTCTACTTAAGTTTAAAGGCATAGTAGACATCTTTTATTTCTTTATACTTTTCATTTTTACCTCTATAATTGAGTAGCTTGTGTGTTTGAGTTATAACCTATGCTAGCTTTTCTTAGTCGTCTATATCATCTAGGAATTTACTACATTTTACTACTCTTAACAGTTTATTTTTACTGAAGTATTTCAGATACAAATCTTGAAACTTTACGAATATGTGATCATGATTGGAATAAATGGCAACTATGCCTTTGTGTGGCAAAAACTTTTTCATGATGTCTAGAACAAAATCTTCCCTAAAGTCGTTTAGTTCTATTACAATTCTTCTTTTTTTGAACGTATTATATATTTTGTGATTATTCAATTTGTCTGTTCTATTTAAAATTAGCTAAGTTTTATATATATTTAGAGGTGAATCTATTATTGGGATATGGTCACTACTATTCTCGTTTGCACTGTGAATAGTTGCGACTATGGATTGGATGTCCATCCGTTCCACATCTTCATTATTTTGTTTATCTGTATTTTCATTGAGTTAAATTTCCATCCTAGAAAGCCCGTCAGCCACCTGGTTATCCTTGCCTTTTACATATTCTATTTCGAAGTTGAATTCTTCGAGTTTTATCTTCCACCTTTGAAGCTTGGTGTTGGGTTCTTTTAGTGAACTCAACCAAACTAATGGACGATGATCTGTCCTGATCGTGAATTTTCTACCGTACGGATAAGGCCGGAAGTATTTAGTCGTCCATACTATGGCAAGTAACTCTTTTTCGACGGTAGAGTAATTGGTCTCATGATTATTTAGAGTACGACTGGCGTAGCAAGTCGGGTGGCCATCTTGGGATAAGATAGCGCCGGTTGCACAGTTTGAAGCATCTGTCGTAAGCGTAAACTTCTTACTAAAGCTGGGACGTTTAAGTATTGCTTCGGATGTAATAAAAGTCTTCAGTTTTTCAAAACTTTGATTATAGTCTGGGTCGCTTAGATCAATTTTGGCTCCCTTCTTTAAAAAGGCGGTCATGGTCTTCGCTACTTTGGAGTAGTCCTTTATGAATTTTCGGTAATAGCCCGTTATACCGAGGAATGTCTTTATCTGCTTTTGAGTTTTGGGAAGTTTATAATTTAATATAGCTTCAATTTTTTGAGGGTTAGGTTTGATACCTTTCGTCGTGATGACATGCCCCAAAAATTTCGTTTCTTTTTTTAAAAATTCACTCTTATCGAGCTGCACTTTTAAATTGACTTCTTTGAGTTTTTCGAAAACTTTTTTAATCGAAATTATGTGTTCTTGTAAGCTGGTTGAAAATATTACCACGTCATCAATATACACCAGACAGATTTTTCCAATATATTCGGCCAGTACAGAATTCATCATTCTCTGGAATGTCGCCGGAGCATTCTTTAATCCGAACGGCATTCTGAGGAATTCGTAATATCCGTTATTAGTTGAGAAAGCTGTCTTTTTTACGTTCTTGCTGGCTATCTTGATTTGGTGAAATCCTTTAGCCAAGTCAAGTGTCGTAAAGTATTGGGCTTTTTCTAACTTGTCAAAGATGTCGTCAATGTTAGTAATTGGAAATTTGTCATCGATAGAAACCTCGTTGAGTTTTCTATAATCGATCACAATTCTCCATTTTTTCAAGCCCGATGCATCCGCTTTTTTCGAGACGACCCAGATTGGAGCTGAGTAAGGCGAATCGCTAGGACGAATTATTCCTTGCCTCAACATCTCATTTATCTGAGACTCAACCTCCCTTCGATGGACCTCTGGGTATCTATAGTTACGGGTGTAAATTGGAATCTCGTTTTTAGTCTTTATCTCATGCTTAACCGCACTTGTAAAGGATAGATCGGTTCCTTCTTAAAAAACAATTGTGGAATATTGCGTAACTATTTTTAAGACGGCTTCTTTCTCTTCCTTATTTAGGTGTTGTGTTCGTATTTGATTTAAAATTGGTTCTATACTCATTTCTGTATTATATATTTCTAAGGTGGGAGTTTGTTTTTTTTACTTCTCGTACGTTACTCCTTCCTCGTCTTTGTTAAAAACAATGTTAATTTCGTTCCCATCTATTGTGAGAATTCTCCGAAATTCAGCTGTTTTATCTGGCTTCCAAAATTCCTTAAACAGTGGGATTTTTCCCTTCCTATCTACATATATGGGTGTGCTAGTTGTTAGAATCTTAAATGGTTTTTGTAGTTTTGTTTGGTACTTGGGATGGCATACACCTGGGTTAAGAATACTGGTCTCTGATCCCGTGTCGATCAGTATTCTTGGTCTATAGTTGTTTTTTGTTTCGACAACTACATAGGGTAATCAGCTTTTGGGATTATTTCCCGAAAATCCTCGTTTCTTTCTAATTTGTTTATTTGCCTGGTTACGGCCGATAGTGTGTCCATTGGTTCTATTGTGTTATTGTGATTATTTCTGAAGGGGTGACTCGGATTTGCTCTAGATTGACTACCTTGATTTGTCCTAAACTGATTGCTCCGATTTGTTCTAAACTGATTGCTCTGATTTGTTCTAGCTTGGTTTCTATCTGGAATGTTTCCGTGAGATTGCTGCTTGTAGGGCCTATCGCCTGAGTTGTAAAACCTATCGTTTGGTGGGTTTCTGCAATGCAGGAGCTCCGTCATTGGCTCTGGAATTTTGCTTATGAAAATGACAGTGATTTTTGAATGTTAAACTCCTAAGATCATCGTAAAGCTGTTTGGTTGTTTTCCTATCGCCAAAGTATTGGAAAAATAACTTTTTCACGTCTTCCAAATTACAGACACTGTTGTTAATTTCGATAGCTTCCCTAGCTTTGCTTACCAGTTTATTTTTAATAATATCGAAAAAGAACATTTGCCCTATTTCATCGTACCTACCGAGGGTCGGGTAAATTCTGTCTACTAAGTCAGTGAAGTTATGTAAATTATCCCTATTTTCATGGAAGGTTGTTTAAATATTTAAGGGGATCTATACTAAGTGTAAGAGGGCTTACTGCTGCCGATGCTCCTTCTGATGTCATCTTGGTTGATTGCAGGTTTCGATTTCTGTCGATTTCTTCTATCCTACGTCTTCTTCGTAGATCGTTGTCCATATTTGGTTCACTTAGTTCTATTGTGTTTCATACACCAAAGTTTATCGCACTATTATGATATGCTAATATCTATGCACCTCACTAGTCAAATAATTAGAATTATCCGCGGATTAATCGTTCTTCAGCGAACACTTTTCGCGTACTCAAGGAATACCGACTGCGCCAGTTATGTTTTCATGCCAGCGGTTTGACATAAAAAAAAACAATTTTCTTTTTTTCTATTTTTATTTCTTTATTACAATAAAATATAAAAACTTAAAATTAGGACGAGAAACTTGAATTGAACTTTTGTGCGAGGGAAGAGCACGAACTTAATTGTTCTGCGAGTTGTCGAGAAGGGAACCACTGACTGAATTTTCCGATGACCACAGGTTGGTGAAGGTTTCATATTTACCGGTGCAAAAGTAGAGGCGTCTGTGAAAATGATCCGCGTACCGTTGATCATCCATTTTGTGCGTGGTTGGAGTATAGTACATGTGAAACGATGTTGATCATGAAAGGGGAAAGGGTTTAGGGGTGGAAAACGGAAGTGAAGTCTCCGACGTAACTGTAGGCAGCAAGATATTTATAAATATCAGACGCATTTATAAGAAAGTGGATAAAGAGGTATAAGGAATGCGGTAATGTCGATAATGGGTCAGGTAGAAAGACCAAATCAAGCACATCCAGTAATAAATAAATAATCCAGTAATAAAAAAATAAAGTAATTTGCGAATTGTTTCGGGAAAACCCATCGATTACTTTGAGGAACGTAAAAGAAAATTTGTCCGGAAAAGGAATTAAAGTGTCCATAAACACAGCGGTTTGGCAGTTTCTGGCAGCAAAAACAGGACTACCAAACAGTAATCGCTACTGACTCAAAAACATATTGGAAAGAGGCTAACATAGATTGAAATAACATCGTATTTACAGATGAGTCACTTTTTTTATTGAAAGAAAACATAGAAAGTTTCTGCAACGCACCGTACAACATCCAGGAGAAGTTCATGTTTATGGATGCTTCTTTATCAGGAAACATATCACGTCTTAAAATTTTTTGAGTTGCAATGAAAAAATACTCCGACCATACGCCTTGTGAAGTTGCATATAATGTTTTCGGCGCCCAGAAAACATAACATAGAACTCGGAAAACTACTAGAGACAAATACTGTATCTAGAATTGAGGAACTGACGGAGTTAACCAAGAAAGCTGCTCCACTAAAGCCGCTGAAGAGCTCAATCCATACAATCAGCAAACAGAATGGTTCGGTAAGTTAAGATAAGTTTTTTGAAAGTTTGCTCCTCAATAGAATCACGAAGTGGGTGGAAAATAACAAGGTTTTAAAAGAATTTCAAGCTATTCCACTATTGACCAAATATTCACACTGGTTAACATTGCTGATATATACAAATTAAAATGGAAAAAATTGTACGCTTTCTTCGCATCGCGCGAGCAATGGGTTTCTATAAGCTATATGGGTACGGAATCTCATCACAAGTCGTTAATGTTTTAAAAGCTATGTACTGCAATAATAAGTCATGTGTCTAGGATGGTGCCTATCTTTCGGAGGGATTTGAAGTTTCAATGGGTCTCAAACAAGGTTGCGTGCTTAGCACATTGCTGTTTACCGTGTACATAAATGATATAACGGATGAAGTTAAGGGTGGAATAGATCTCTGTGGACCAATTATCCGGTGCTGATGTTTACAGATGATATCGTTTTTCTTTTCGACACAATAGATACTATGCAGTTAATGATCAACAGGCTAGCTACTTACAACAAAACGTGGAATTTAACCGTTAATCCAAATAAATCAAAGATGATTGTCTTTGGAGACGGTGGAGGAAGGTACGCTCGAAGTTAAAATTTAAGGTTTCACGACAACCAGATTGACATAGTTAAGCAGTTTAAGTATCTTGGAGTGTTAATTACGCCGAACCTAAACAATAACAAGCACTTTAAAGCTAAGCTTGCAGAGCTAAAAGAGCTGTGCTGTTTGGGGAAACTGCATCAAGAACACACACATTTCTCACAAGATTTCTCGAAAGTGAAAATATTCCGCGCTACAGCCTCATCTATTCTACTGTATGCAACGCAAGTCTGAGGCTACCGACTTATTAATAAAATAATAATAAAAATAATATAAATAAAGTTTCTTCGCTATTTTAAAATACGGATTTTTAAAATCCCGAGTATTTCGCCCAATTATATGCCGCACTTGGTGATTGTAGTGGCCTGAATACTCTTAAAATGCACTTGGATTATGTTGTTAAAGTTAATGCAATGAGCCAGGAAAGAATTCCGCAAATGGTAAAATATAAGGTGAAATGTGTTCAAGAGTGAGAAATATAGGGTTTTCTAATAACGACTTGACAACATTTTTTTTGAAGTAAAAGGCAAACCATTTAAAATATTTCAAAAACTTTATTATTGGCTTGAAGTACAATCAAAACATTTATGAATGGAATCCGACTTAGTTCATATGGCCATCGTGGGCACGTTTGCAGCGGTCGATTCTTTGGACCCGATTTTCAACGACTCGGCCACACATTTTGGCCGAAATGGCTGCTATTTTGCGTTCAATGTTGCCTCTGAGCTCTTCCAAAGTCGTCGGCGTGTTGGCATAAACCAATGACTTAACGTAGCCCCACAGCAAATAGTCAAGCGGCGTTAAATCGCACGAACGAAGCGGCCAATCGACTGGCCCACTGGCTTGAGATATCACGCTCACCATACTTACTCTTCAATAAATCGATTGTAGCGTGTGCTGTGTGGCTTGTGGCACCATCCTGTTGAAACTACATGTCGTCCAAGTCTATATCTTCCAATTCGGAGCAAAAATAATCGGCGATCATTGCGCGATAACGGTGACCATTCACAGTAACGTGACGATCGTTATCGTCGACGAAAAAATATGGCCCAATAAAGCCGCCGGCATGCATACCGCACCAAACAGTTATTTTTTGTGGATGAAGTGGTGATTCATGAAGCACATGTGGGTTTTCACCCGACCAATAACGCATATTTTGCTTTTTGATTAAGCCAAAAATAAGCTTCGTCACTGAAGATGATTTTGCGATGAAATTCATCATCTTGGCGCATCTTCTCCAGAACCCAATCAGAGCACATAGCTCGTTAGTGTACTTTACCAAGATGAAAATGTTGAGTTTACTGAATAAATTGACAGTGACACTTTGATGATAAGTGAAAGAGGGCGTTCACAAATTAAATTCAAAGTTGTCAAGTCCCTATTGGAAAATCCTATATTAAGATCGGAAAGCGGTTATAACTTTATTTTCACACCAAGCGAGCAGCATGAATCACTTAAACAAAATGTAAATATGCTATTTCAGAAAACTAGTCACAGAATTTACCATTAAGTACCATCTTTAAAATAAGAGGCGAACTTTTAAATTTCAATTTTATACCACACCGCCCTGAGCTTCCAATTTTATGCGAGTTGTGCAATCTCGTTGCGAAATTCCCCATACTTAAAGAATTCCGCAGAAACTTCTTCGGTGCTTAAGCACTTGGGATACAGGAAAAAATCCATATGTTGAATGGTGCCTGAGGCTGAGACCTACTCTATAACTACGCAATGAACGTAGTATTTACAAACAAATAAAAATGGATGCTTCTCGTTCAAAGGATTTGGAAAGATAATAGTTGTTTCGAGAGTTGGCAACACTTAGAAAAAAAAACACCAGCGCCACCAATCTGAAAATTTAACTATGGCGGATATCAGCCGGCCATAGCACCAGAAGACGCGCAGCCATCTTCCTTTTGAACTTCGGGTGTTTTTTAATCTGGTCACGCGACTGCGTAACACGCGAAACTGCACAACACTGTATAAACTAACAGCATTTAAAGAACAATTAATTTAAGTAGCTAAAAGTAAGATAAAATGATATTATAAAAATTAAGGTTAATTCAATAAAATTTATAGGTCTTAAAGTTCTTGGCAATTCGGAGTTATTCTGTAAATTAATTTCCCATGGCTCTGTTGCCTAGCGGACGAAAACACCAGAGGAAACAATAGTATTCACACTAAACTCGATGCACAATTCATGATAAAATTATACCAGAAGGGTTTGCTAAAATCTGCCGAATCTCTGTATGAACCAAACAATTAGAGTTGGATTTTTCAAGAGGATAACGATCCAAAACATCGGAGTCGCCTCTGCACACGTTGGAAAGAGGAAAATGGCTTAAAGACGTTAGATTGGCCATGCCAAGACCTGATGTGAATCCAAAGAAAAATCTTTGGTCTTTATTGAAGCACAGACTTCAAGGAAAAATTTGCATACCACTACCTACTTCAAATGATTGATTTTATTTTTTATAACAAAAAAATATTGCCATACATCATCATTTTCGATAACCTGTGTACTGGATTGGATCTTCTTTCACGTTTGAAACTCGTGGATATAATGGGACTGGCACAATTCGTGGGAATAAGATTCCAAAAAAATGTAGGGTGATTTATCGTGAGGTTCGATTTATAATGTAAAATAAAATACATAAATTTGAAAGTCAACTTAAATTTTTTTTTATCGGTTAAAAGAACAATTCATGGCACCTAATTTTTAAAAATGATATTATGTAAATGTTAGCCATGACTACGTCTGAAGTGGTCCATTCGGATGGTTCAATTTTGGGCGACTCGTTCGAGCATAGCGACTGCTATCTCGCAGATAACATGAGTAATGTTGGCTTGCAAAGCGTCAATCGTAGCTGACTTATTCCTCAAAACCTGAGACTTTACATATCCTCAGAAAAAAAAATCTAAATCAAACCTCAATTTGAAGAAAAACCACTAAAATCTTAAGATTTCCGTAATGCAAATAATGGCATAATTGTAGCACATTGTGTTGATAATAGTGTTCTTAGCATTTTCTCAATCAAGTATGAAGTTGAGCCGACAAAAAACGCTATACAATATTCTTGTACTAAGAAGAAAATCAAAATCAAAAATTACAAGTATGAGAGTAAGGCTCTTGCGCGAACACAATGGCCTAAATGTAATGTCGGACTCGCCGCAACATTGCTACAAATGTGATAAAATTTTTTGAGTAACAGTTTGTATAGATTTTTTTGACAAGTTTCACTGCCTAGTATCATAGTTTTTAACAATAGCTACTAAGTTTTCGTTTTATAATTAAAGGAAATCATGAAAAAATGGCCCGTGAAGTCTTGTCTACGTTGAGAGCGTTCAAATTATTTCATTATCTATAGATATTTGAAACCAGCCAACATTTTCACGCAGTACAAAATCGTCAATCGGAGGCAAACTCTCATGTGAACGGATAACAAACTCTATTTAACCATTCACCTTATTTTTAGTCTTTCGAGAGGATAATGTATATATAACAAGTTACGCTAGGCAGCATTATAATTTCCTTTGACTAAGTAAGTTGGTGTATTAATTTTTTCTCTTCAAACTGTCAAATTAATATCATTATTTTTACAGATTATGATATTCTATGAATAGAATAGATTCTTATCTATTACTAACTATTGACTCTTTGACTCAATATTTATATTTAATTTCTCAGTTCTTATAGTTTAGTGAATTTTCAAAGAAAGCAAAAAGAGAAAACTTTAATTTTAAAATCATATATTTACGTAGGAGAGACATCGCCGTTGTGTGCTTCTGCCATGGAATTAATTCTTACCATCGACCACGAACTTGCAAAACAATAACATTACTCAGACCTAGAAATATATAGAAGGTTTCAACTAAAAGAAAAAAAGAAATTTTTTTAAAGTTGAAAATTACTTTCTTCTCATAGTCTTTATGTAAGAACTTTGAAAGGAACACTAAAGTGTATCTACCGGAGTGCGCGTGCACGTCCATATGTACATATATCATGTGTTATGCTATTTGTAGGAAGTGCAGAGAAACGAAAGCACATTCTGCTATACAATCGTGTATAGACATAAACATTCATATATAGGTACTCGCACTATTGTACGAATTAGTGCACATGGAATGAACTACCTCCTCCTAGAATAATGACATTTTAAATTTCTATATCCAAATCTTATAACGCATACATTGCCCCATATCTTTAAGATGCACTGCTTTTGTATGCTAGGACAATGATATATTTTTGAAGTGACTTTCTTAAAGATTGTAAAGGAAATCTATTTTAAATACCCTCAATAGCCACAATTGCTCTCAGAAGTGCTAAGCTAGGAATGACGGTAATTGAAAATATTGCCCCATATAATCGCTGTATATGTTAATGCATACTCCTTAGGCGTAAGGGCTGACTGTTTACCATGTTTACTTTATTTCTGTCTTTTTTTTTAATACGATAAACTTTACATTATTTCTTCTTCCCATGGAGGCGATTTTCACAGCATGAGAGAATGTATTCGCATGGCAAAAGATCCCACTCTGCTATTACTTAAAGGTATTTTGTAATTGCTTCTCATTGTCATGTGTTAAATGTTTTATTTATCGAATTATAAACAGAGCGTAATTGTGAGAACCTTTTAACTAGACCACCACTTGGTCAAAAAAATATAAACTCTCATACAAATTATTTTACCTCTAAGTGTATGTTTTCTTTTTGACGGTTATATTTATTTGTTTTTATAAATAAGCAAGGGACAGGGACATAACTTTTGGATCTGATGCGTTGTAAATAGCTTATTAAAAGTCAAGCAAAACAAAATTGTGTGAAACTCATATATCCATAGGAAAAGTATAGAATTTTTCAAAAGTCATTTTCAATATTAGATGATGTGTTTTGATAATCATGGCTTGACACCATGTCTTTTCTCATCGCCATTACATCGAATTTCTGCTCGAATCCTTCGAGCTTCAAGTACTCGTAATTTATTTTGGTTTAAGAGATAAGTTTAATTAAAGTCAACCATTTAAAATAAATTAAGATTCCGGTTAATTCTCGTCTTTTAACCACAACATCTTGGCGACGAGGTAAAATACTAAGAACCCATGATCCATGATGGAAAAATTATTTTCACAGCAGGAGGGATAGATAGAAAGCGTTCTGAAATCAAACGCCTAGCGCACGGAGAAGATTTTGCAAAAATCATTCTTCTCCACTATGTCCTTGTATGTAGTCTACCTCTATTCCACAATTTCGCGCCTTTTCAGTAGAAAAGGTGATCTGGGATATTTACTTATTTCAGCTGCTGCAACATTTTTAGACCGGAAGTCTAAAGTAAGCCCTTGTTAACTTGAAAACAACGTCAGTATTGTGCTACAAAACTTTTCAAGACCAATGATGTTACTAGACACACATATAAGGAGTTAATAACAGAAGTGACACGTGATTTCAAACCAAATTGCATGTGATCGCTTCGAGGTGTAAGTTTCTACGACAGAAGACATGCTAAATGAATTGGCGATTTACATGGATGAGCTAGAAGTGTAATTTCGTCTGTGTAAAGGAAGGTTGTGACTGACGGCATATGCGCACTGTATGATAAGGTACTTGATCGCCTACTGGACCCCGCATTAATCCGTTCGGATGGCCACAACACAGAAGAAAGACCCAAATCAAGAGGAAATTCAGGAGCTAGTAATAGCATTCGAATCAGCCCATATGGCCGCTAAAATTTAATTTGCTTCGCCAACACCATTGGAAATCAAATCAACTAACTTTCACATACACGTTATTGACAATATCCAAGTAAATCAAAAAAACATTTTTTTATTTAGAAAGTCTTTCCCTGGCTGTTTATTTCACCACAATTGAGAACAGTACAAACATATTAACTCAGTGTGTAATAATTTCCAGCTACGGGGTCACATAAGTACTGTTTGCATATCAGTAAAGAACAGTGAAACAGGTGACGGTGTGAAGTCGCGGCAGCGATCCAAAAGCAGTGAATGTAGGGCGTCGTCACTGCTTCTTGCTAGATACAAAAATGAAAATCGCACAAAGCCTAATCATCGCCATAGACACACAAATGAATTAATTCATGAGGTAATCAAAAGATATAGATGAAACGTCCTCAGCACAGTGGGAGACCGAGCGAAATGTATTATGCTAATATTATGGTTTCAAATTTCTAAGTATGGATTTTCGATAAACGTTTCGGGAAACCGTGGTGCAAATAGAAAGCAAATCAAAAGAAGATTCTAAAACCTGATGTAAGGTCCATCTGTGAGAATCACAAAACAGTTTTTATTCAACGACTAGGACTACTGCATCCCTAAGCTATTTGTTGCTGATATGATGCTAAAGGCAAACAGTCAGCCGAAATATTTTAAGCATCACCCTGTTCTATGGCAGCATCTGCAGTTGTCGTGAAGAAATCTAACGTAGCTTACGGATTTGTGGCAATTTTCGAGTTATGATCAACCCACAATTAGAGATCGACCGTCCCTCGATCGATCTCGACCAGAAAACTGGTCCAGATGAGATATTTGATCGTGCCAAAGAATTGGGTCATCAATTGGATGAAGTTGATTTCTCACTGGTTGAAGATTACACAGAACGATTATCGTGCAACAATGTTCTTCTCTTTCACAGTGGATACAAGCCACATCAAAGCAACTACAATCGAAAGTACTGACATTTCTTCACTATGGACGTTAGAGAATAACCCGCATGAAGCAAACAACACGCCGGTATAACTAGTGGCCCAGTGACAATGACGACATCACCAAGATCGTTTCGCAGTGGGTTGCATGCTAAACCAGCGCCAACAATTTATCAAGAGAATAAACCAACTGGCCACCGACTGAAACAGTGTGAAAGTGTGGGGACGAATTCACATTGATTTCACTGGACCTTTCCAGAAGCAAATATCGTTCATTATGATTTTAGTTCGCTTTTGTCGTTTGGATGGCATTAACCATTAACCATTGACCAGTAACGGTACTCAGTTTATATCGAACGAGTTTCAGCAGTTCTGTCGACGTAACTTCATTCAACATGTAACATCAGCGCCATTCAACCCATAATCCAGCTGAGAGTCACCAAAGGCACTTTTAATTTTTCTCTGCCCATACCAATCTATGGTGGGACATCGCATGCAGAATAGCTCCATGAAAGAGAACACAGCACTATTATCTGAAGCCAATAAATGAAGGAAGCGTTACAAAACAAGTTTTAAGTGGGTCAGGCGGTTTTCGTACGTCAATACCAACGTCAATATAAGCTACAGCATCAAATTTGTAGCTTACATTTTCATTTGAGTAGTAAATTTGTAAAACAAAAATTAAAGACTTGAAAAAAATCTGAAATGATGTGAGAAACAGTGTAAAATTGCTAGAAAACATGTATTTCAAAATGTATAAAAGCATAACAAACAAACAGAGCTTCTTCATCGACATGATTGAAGCCTTTGCGCCATAGAACAGGACCGGGATAATAATCTGCTTGTATAAGCGAGTTTGGTCTTACGAGAGAGAGCTTTGTAACTCGATTGCTTTCTGAGTAATATTTCTTCTAATTTCTTTGCTGATTTTGATGTCCTTAACACTCCTCGAAGTTATAACTACCAATGGTTGCATGCATACGTGTTAGATAAAGTTTAGTCGATTACTTGTGAGCCAACGTTGTTGACAGCCAGGTCAGACGATAGTATGAAATCTAGGAGATGATTTCCTAACACGTTGCATTTGCTATTGCCACAGAAGGTGTTCTGAGCATTAGTATCGCAGCATATGGAATCACAATATTCAATGAGTTCTATTATCGCCACCGTTGGTGGCGGCAGTAGCGAACCATTCTCTGTTTGCTTCGTAGGTTATGTCTGCAGTAACCAAATCTTGATTACAAAATTGCACAAGTTAAGTTTGGCACATAGGGACAACCTCTCGGTCTTACCGATCGGTCGTTATAAGGTGCTGTGAAGCCCTTTAAACATCCCAAAGCACAGATACGTTTATTCCACACCCATGGTTCCTGTATAGAAGCTATAAGGGGTTTTGTATTAAACATGAAAAACCTCCTATATAGGGTACACAGTACATATATAGTACACAGAATATATGTGTACTGGGGTGGTTGTCTTCTATCCGCATTCATTTGAAAACAAAGTGGAAGTTAACCCTTCCAAGGTCCAGATAGGGACGTGAATCATACCTAGACTTAATGGTCTCGACATAAGCTTTATCTAAGCTCACAACAAGAGAAGAGCCGTCCTTGTTTTCCCGATTCTTTCTCTCCCTGTGAGAGTAGATTTTCCACTTTTTAGTGTCAAGCTCAGGGTTCTGGGTATGAAACCGCATCAGACCATCTCCCGTTTCTCCGAGTTGCCTTCATGATTTGAGGCACCAGAGAGGAGATAGCAGCGTCTTTGTTTGTGCGCCGGTCTAGTTCCTTTTGGCGTTTCGGGATTTTATTGGAGATAATTTCTCCAGCGACGTCCAAGTTCCGTCCGCCAGAACTGCAGCTTGTGTTGTTTGCAGCACCGGTTTCAATCAGATCATGTGTGCTTTAAAAGAAACCACCAGGGTTGTTTCTCAGCGGCGATTTTACCGATCAGATCTACACCTTTTGCTGGTTGTAGCACTGACCTCGTTCGGGCTGTCAGTGGATTCAAGCGATTTCCGTCCACCTGAGCTGCAGCGTTTGCTGTTTGCAGGACCAGTTTCATCGTAAGCGGAGAGACCCATCGATGAGAATGTCGGAAACTTTCTTCCTCTTGGACCTGTTTGGGACAGAAGAATAGGGCGTAGCTTCAGATGTGAGATTGAACGGTTTCAGTGGGTGTCACTTCCACCGACCTGTTTCTCTTCTCTGTCGCAGTTGGGAGAGTGTGATTTTTGCCACTCGCTCCTTTGACGGTACTCGCCATCTCCTTGCGCCGTGCTTTTGCCTCGCGTCTCCGTCGTCTCTTCAGCTGCCCCTTAGACGGTAGTCCTTCAGAGGGTGTCTTTTCTGGAGCCCTTTCCACCTTTCGATACTTTTGTTTCCGCATCGATACTATTGCAGCAACTGCTTTTGATTTTACCTGGCTGGTGCTTCAGGTACTTTGATTGGTAGGCATTTTTTTCTAATATTTCCTAGTTCAAGTCATTCTTTTAAAGACGCTTGTTTCTAATATTTATCCTGGCGGATGCCAGAAGAACCAGGAATCCAGCTTAGTTTTATGTATAAAAGTGGGAGCCTGTCACAGGTTTTTAGCATGGACACTTTCGAAGAAAAAAATTTGTTCTGGTTTCGGAATCTAAAGGCAAAGGAGTACATAAGAAAAAAAACGATAAAGAAACTTTTTTAGAAACTTTTTTTTTTAAGCCTTGACATACCGTAGTTTCAAATATTGGGTAGACGTCCTGCGGCTTAAAGAGTTTTAAGCTAAAGAAAAAAATGTGTTCGCGTAAATGCAGCAAAGAAGTGTATTTTTTCTTTGTACGCAATTTTATGATACTATGGTGACCTCCAGCTAAAATTTTTCGTAGGTACTTGTTGCATACCATATTTTAGTATGTGCATTTAGCGTTGAATAATATAAATTTTGTGATGTTTAGAAAATGGTACTAGCATTTATCATTATATAGTACTTGTAACATATTAGTTATTCGTCTGCTTATTAAAGTTTTCCTAGTCATAGGATTTAATAATATTTAGGCTTTCTATTTTATATTTGTAATTGTAATACAATAGTAATACAAAAACACCTTCAATATCATTTCAATAAATATGAATTGCTACTGTCAATTTAAATGTTTTCGAATGGTAGCAACAATTTAAGAATATTAGCTATTAAATTGAAAATTATACTTAATTCAATTCCGATTCATGTTTTGTCCCAACTGTTTTTTGTTTTGAAAGAATTCATCAAAAATTGCTGAAATTTAAGTAAATTAACTTACTTTTGGCTTGTTTTAATGAATTTAAATTGTTAACAAAAAGCTTAGAACAAAAAAAAAAAAAAAACTGAGAATTCGAAATGCATGAAAATCGTTTGGAAAGTAGAAAGGCTTCGCAAAATATTGTAAGAAAAACCGTTAAGGGAAAGGAAAGGAAATTCAATTTTGTTTTGAACATTTCTCATAATTGTAGCTATCTAAAATATCTTGTCCTCAAAGTCTAAGTTTCCTAATCTGTCTTATGTTTGCAAAATTTAAGGTATTCACATAACGGCTCGAGATCTGCTTTACCGATTTTAATTGACACAGGGTTATCCCGATAATAACTGACATGTTTTGAGAACAAAAAAAAAAAAACAAGTAGGGACCGTGGGTTGGGGAGTCACAAATGCATCCCCTTAAGCAAAGCCTTTCGCCTCTCTGTTTTGACTCACATTGAAAATAACATCTTTCAAATTTATGCGTACAATGGGGTATCGTTGAATTCGTAACTATGAGTACTTTAAAAGTAAATGTTGCCCGAAAATTAATGTGTCAAAAGTTATAATTATAATGTATTATTAAACCCCACCTTTAAACCATATTTCTCGTAAAAGGTCATTTCAACTTATTGAAACAGGTGTAAAATTAAATAAAATTTTTTTAAAAATTTTAGGAGAATACAAATATTGATTGCACAGTTTTGTTTTTAATTTTTTCGTCAAACCTTGCAGCTTTAACAGTGGTCATTCTTTCTAAATCTTCTCGCGCTTTCGCAGCTGCCTTGTCAATCGTATGGTGCAACTCATCCAATGTTGTTATTTCTGATGTGAAATCAATACCCTTCACCCGTCCCCATAAATAGAAGCCAATTGGGGTTAAGCCCGGAAAACTTGAAGACTACAAAATTGGTCCATTCCCATCCACATCCCCATTTTCGTACATGCGATCTAACCACTCTCTTACTGCATGCCCATAGAGTGCGGAGTCGGCATCCTGCTAGTACACAACGCCTGTTCTTTATTAATGTAGTATATGACCTAATAGCTCTGGTAATTTGTTTTGCAAAAATTCAAGGAAGAGATGCGAATTTAGCCTTACTGCATGCTGATCAGATTGTTGCCCAATATGCTTCCCCACAAATTGATGTTGAACTTATGCTGAAAAGCTCTGTGTTTCATAAATTGGTCGTTGCTTTCGACCCCGATATGTAAATTTTAAAAATTAGTGATTCCATTTCTGGTAAATTAAGGCACGTCCGTCCATAGAACGCGGCCAACAAAGTTGTTTTTCGCAAAGTATCTTCCGAGAATGTAATTGTGGTATTGCAAACGCATCTTTGAGTTTTCGGGTTATAGTTTATGTACTGGTATATATGTAAAACTCTCCATATGTAGGTCTTGGTTGGATTAAAATATCCGCTAAGTTACCTAGGACTTGTATTTGGATGGTTTCTGAAATAATGTAAGGCGGCTTCATAGCTGCCAACTCCTTGTACTACATCAGCATGTGATGTAGTATCCCTCGATCTGAAAAATATTCTGAGAGATATCCTGCCATTTGGGGCAGTCCTATGAGGGCAAATATATATAGTTAAAAACTACAAATTAGTTATACAAATAATCTGGCATTCTTTTTAAATTTCATAAGAGCTTTCCTCATTTTTCAAAAAAAGAACCTCTAATGTTTTTTTTTTCCTGAACAAATGAACGTTACCTACTCAATTAGGTCACTTTTTTGCCTTTTAAGTGTCACAAAAAAAAATTTGGATTTACACTGCATAATAATTATTTAAGAAAAAAAAAAAAAAACCAGGGCAGTTGTTAGCTAGGTAATCTTATCGGATTGTTGTTTTACAGTTTGAATACGTTGGATCACAACTATAAAACTACTAACTTGAGATGAAAATATAGTATAACCCTAATATATGTACATAATACGAAGTACACGTTTTAAAGTTGCAAATGTGGGGGCTAGTAAGATATTTTTCAGAAAACAAATATGAAAAAATCAAAATTAAGTTTTTAAAAAAAAAAAACACTTTTGATCTTCCATAACTTTTGACACATTAATTTTAACGTAGCTTTTACTCTGAAACAATTATTAAAGTACTCATAATTGTGAATTATACGATACCCTATCTGTTACCACACACCCATGAATTTGAAAGCGAAAGAGTCAAAATAGAGAAGCGTAAGGCTGCATTCCGATTATATACGACCTTTTTTTCAGAATTTGTCAACAAATCTCTCCTTAAAGCCTTCAACACATTACCCAAAACACCCTGTATATGGAATTCATTGCTATTTTAGTTCAAAATACTTTGAAGCACTGAGTGAAGAATGTAAGTTTTACTGTTAAAGATATTTGTATTGTTATATCCCACAAATTGTATTATTTCCTTTGTTGCAGGTAAAATACTCATCCAATTTCTGTCCTCCAAGCTGTGAATCGCAGCATATTTTGAATATGTGTTAATTGTTTTGTAGTACATTTTCTTACGTTTCGATGTCCTTAAAATGTTGTAGATCTTAAAGGGTGACTATATTATTTTGGAAAATTACAAATATTGCGTTTGCTTCAAAATGTTTGTTTCTTAACTTTAAATTATTGGTTTGAGAAACAAACTCGTTTCTGTGGACTAAGTTTATTACTTTTTTGCTACATTTAAAAATTTTAAAATTCCAGATGCAAATTTTAATTTTCGCAATATTTGAATGATACTAAGTAAACTATTTTTCACTTCAACTATTTGGATAAGGTTCTAAATTTTTAAGTGAGCAATCTTCTTCGATAAGTCTCTTAAATCCCATTATTTAAAAGTAATATGATCTGTAATATTTTCCAATGCACTATGTATTGTAGTACTCATTGATATGACGTCAACGAAATATTAACTCAGTCCATTCGTTACCTGGTTTCCTTGTCTTAAAGGTGGTTGATATTGAATTTGTATCCCTTAGGAATAATCCTCTACCACTGAAGCTTCATAGTTATTACGTTTTCGTGGAACGTAATAGCGACAGTTTTACTTTTTTATATGTCGATTCAAGTGGATTTAAGCCTCATTGCTGTAGAATATGCAATTCACAGTGCCAAATGTCTGAAAGGGTGCAATTTTAAGTTCTGCTGTAGAATTTTATGAGCTAGGGTTTTTGGGAGTCCCAAAACAACCGCCCTTTTCCGCACTGAGATTCTTAAGTTTTCACACAAGCTTCGTTACATCCCATGGATGTTTTCGGTGGCAGGTTGGGGGTATTCATTTTAAGCTATATGTTTTGCGCAGCCTTGCATCGACGAACGAATTCAATTTACACTTGGCCCATTGCTCCATCGTTGAATATTGTAACGCGAATAAAATAATGCGGCATTGTGGCTTACGAACCCGCACTCTCAATGATTGAATGTCGCCAACCCGCATCGTTTAATAATTCCTTCTTTTACTGACAAGGCCTTCGGTTACGTCGTTGCAAACATTTTTTTGTTATTCCGATCGTCTAATGGATAACTACGTATCTACGCATCTTTCCATCGAAGTATAGTAAAATTTTGATTGTCTTCTGCAAAAAGTGAATTAAATTAAGGCGCATAGGTTTGAATTTGGAATAATCAAGATATTCGTTATCGCCTTCAACTTCTGGGTTATGTTATAAGTCGTAGTTATAGTCTGCCTCTGCCTCAACTTTTGGAAAGCATCCATCATCCACAGCTTTATGAAGGAAAGGCTTTGTGCGCTTGGTTATTCATTAAAATTATTATTCAATGTAAAATTTGACTGAATACCTTACCATCTAAGCATAAGTACATAGCTTCGAACTCTGTTTAATTTAACCGGTTTTCTGGATAATAGAGATTCTTAATTGTTTGTGCTCTGATATTAAGAATTATTTGTTTGAATAGGTTTTTGTAATTCTTTTGTTTTAAGCTGGATAGCATTAATGACGGTTTTTGTCATTTTTCCAAACTATTCGCTTATAAAATATTTCCAAATAGCACACACATGCCAGGTAGCAACAACCTTCTTTTCACTTAAGTTGTAGTGTAACCAGAAAATAATTAAAAGTAAACACAAAACAACGGAGCTTCTAAATGAGTCCTTCGCTTCAATTGCGACTGAAAATCATAAAAACGTAACAAATGTGGCCATTCAAAAAGCACTGGAAAAAAATCACTACCGTGAAAGGATAACAACGCAAAATAAAGAAAGCAAGTGAAAAGAGAATCATAAACAAACAGCATAAGAAAAAAGAAAATTAAATAAAGACAAACATTTCAGAAACTCGCGTATACACGTGTTTTCCGCTGCTTAAACACCTATCAATCTCCACCCTAAGTTAGGACACGGCCTGGATAAGGGTAAAGATGAGAAAATAATAAGAATTCTGTCGCGAGCTAAGGATCTCATTAAATTCTGTGAACGTTGAATATATTTCCCGGTTTTTCTTTCTTGCATTATTTTATTTTTTCATTTCTGAGACAATTGTTTCAGGAAATCTGCCATTTGTTCTTTAAGGCTCCGCCAGCATTGCTATACAACACGACATCTTCACTCATATACTTTTCTTCATGTGTAATGAGGAAGCATTATAAAACGTGGAGAAGGTGTGCATGTCGACATTAACCTAAGAGACATGTAGACATGTAGATTAGGTAAAAAAACGAGAATCAGTTTTATACTTTAAAAGCAAAAATTAGGTGTTTAACTTTTAGCCATGAGGCTTTGTAAAAATTATATACTTACATTTGTATTTAGCAAGAACAGGAAAATGAGGAACTGGGGTTTCAAATATTTGCTACATTACTTGAAAAACCTTTACCAAAGATTGGAAATATAAGTTAGCCCCAGCAACATATAGGGATGCGTTCCTTTAAGCTTGCTAATATCTGTTTTGTTCTGTACAATGAACACAGCTACATATTAATACGCGTATATGAATGAATACAAAGGATCACATAAAATCGAGACCATTTTATCCGAGTTTAATTTGGAATAATTTTACTCTTTGATCCAAATGCATTGTAAGTCCATATATTGCATTAAGAAGAAACATGTTCTGTCATTGAGTATTATTTTCTTATAATTTTTGGATTTCTAGACTCATCGAGCATAGAATATCAATGAAAATGGAAAGAGGAGACCATATGCTTCTTGTGGCTCTCTTTTAGATTTCATGTTGTTCTATTATAAAGTTTGAGACAAAAAAATAGATTTCGCGATTTGTACCAACAGTATCGATTATTTAATAAAGCTTTTAGATTACTGCGATCAAACAAATCCACTTTATTTAGGCTTCTCCAGACAGCGACCAACACAAAAATTTTAGAAAAAAAAGTTAGTTATTTTTCAACATAATCGCCTTTCAGCTCTATACATCGATTTCCCAGCAATGTTCATAAAGTTCGCTACCCTTTTTATAATAAGAACTGCCTTGCTCCTCAAAATAGCCATTAACTGCCGACATCACTTCTTTATCTATGGAAGTTTGGGAACAGAAAATAATCCGAGTGAGCTAAATCTGGAGAATAGGGTGCACGCGGTAGCAATTCAAACTTAAATTCATTAATTTTGACCATTGCAATAACGGATTTGTGAGCTGGTGCAACACTTCCTTCTGAGCCAAATGCGGCCGTTTTTGCTTGATTTCTTCGCTCAAACGTTGCAATAAGTTCGCATAATACTGGCCGTTGATAGTTTTTCCTTTTTCAAGATAGTCAATAAAAATTATCCCACGCACATCCCACAATAGACGTCATGACCTTACCTGCAGATGAAACTGCCTTCATTGGAGCCGGTTCTCCCTTTTGAATCCATTGTTTTGATTGTTCTTTTGTCTCGGGTTTAAAGTAATGGACCCATATTTCATCCGTTGTTATGAAACGGCGCAAAAATTATGCTTTGTTGCTCTAAAACTTCGCTAAACACTCAATTGAAACATCATCTTGGGGGTGGGCGTGGTGTAGTGATATATGCATAGACTCCTCAAGCAGAGGGTCGTGGGTTCGAATCCCGTGCGAGGTAATTCTGTGAAAAAGTCTTTTCATAGAATTTGTATGTAGTTATATGAAAATCCCGTCGGCATTAACTCTGATATGAAGGCATAACACTTATGTTAGAGTGGTTGCTGGCTGGGTTAAATGTAACGAACTAACAACTAGCACGTACTTAAGATCCACTGGTTGAGGATGTACTAGCCCGTCCCGTCCAGTTTGACAACCACCTCTGGGAAAAATATCGAAACCTAATACACCTGAGTTTCAAACTACTACACCACCCGCCCGCGCCCTGGAGAAAATGCCAGTAAAAGGGTATTCATATCTCCTTAGTGCGCGCACGACACGACACGACACGACACGACACGACACGACACGACACGACACGACACTGTTTTGCTCGAGTGTGAGCAAACGCGGGACACTTTCTTGTATACAAATTAACAAATAATATGCGATGTATCGCCATTTTTGAAATGCCAACAATGTCTGCTAGCTCGCGCAGTTTCAGTCGACGATCATCGACACCATTTCTGGAGTCGTCACCTCATTTAGTCGACCACTGCGATGCTCATCTTGGCAGTTCGTACGTTACTGTTACTGTTGTAAACGAAAGAACAGAGTCACGCAGAGTAGAATCCAGATCAGCTTTTATATTGGCTGGGCTGAGGCCTTTCAAATAAAAGTATTGTATCACATAACGATGACCAATTTTTTCCATTTTCACAAATTCATTGACACCGTTCACTATTGATGGCTGCCAAACAAATACTAAACAACGTGGCGTTTTCCAACTTGAAATATATGCTTTATAGACTGCATACTTTTGTATGTATTATGTATTACGTTCACCAAGGAAGCTTTTGCAAATCAATAACATACCTTTCCAAAAAAAGGGAGAGTGCGGGGATCGCCTAGTTTTGGAGGTACTTTATCCTATCAGATGTGGACTGAGTTGTCTGCGGCAGTGGATTAAACAGGCTTATAGCATAGATTGAAAACAAGCAAATTTTCCACAAATCTCACGTAGAATCTTATTTATTTATCTCAATATTCATAAATTTTGACTTGCTAAAATAGCAGATATGTCTTAGAAGTAATTCAATAAGCTTTATATATCTTCACTCATGAGAAGGCATTGTTCCACTCGTATTTCATCTAACTTTTTCTTCTAAGTCTGTTGGGTTGATTTGCCCTTGCTAGAATAGTACTGAACAGACCTCTTATCTTACTAATATTAGTCGTAAATAGTAAAATTACATTTATTCTCATATTAACAATCCAGATAATTTTTCGTCACCGGCATGTTCAAGCACGACTAAATAGTCACCTGTTTTCATGCATCCACTGCTTTCCCCGATGACTTTATTAACCGAATAGTTTAGAGAAAACAATGTTGAAATTCGATATGTAATGTAATATAAAAAAATATGAAAACATTCGATTTTAATTCGCATTTCTTCATGACAAATCTGGCTCGATTTGCATTGTTATGAAGACCATAACAAGCGTTCAATTCACAATACAACAGAAGGTCTTCAAAAAAATAGAAGAAAATATTTTTCTGACTCAATGAGAATTTCAATGCGTGTATGGTTCACTTGGTAAATCTAAGCACCTCCTGAACCTCTAACGAACGCGACCAATTCAAACCACTTCGTATCATGACGGTTTTGTATTCTAAGATGCCCAGTGTATTTCTAACTTTAAAAAACCCTTTTTTCCATGTCTTTGCGCTAACTGAAACTAATTTGTTTTCCAATATTTAAAATAATGATTTATTTACGTCAGATATCGAAACCAACAAAAATATGATAACAGCCAGGAAAATGCAGATAATTCATTTGGTCGTGGAGGACCACTGCCAATTCGACCCCGAACAGGTCAATACTTTTCAATCGGTAAATTTAAGTTTCGTTGATGTGGGATAACACAGAAGTTCATTCCGAACTTCTTTATTCGTACTTCTCAATCAATCAACCAATGCCATTGAGTCCGTACTTAATACTGTTTGGTATTAATTGGTATCAATTGATGATATTGATATTCTGATTATTTTTATCGATTGTTTTTCTGACTCTAATCTTGATCAACTAAGCGGCATTAAAACCGTAGATAACAAAGTCGAGTAATCTTTTATTTAAACCACCTATATCCCGATGAAGAAATCATAACGATATAGCAAATTGATCTCGTAAAGTTGAACAACCACAGTATCCAACTACACTCGCTTGGTAATAAACGAATAATACTATATAATACATATATAATATAAATCTTGCTCTCTCTAAACTCACTCTACTCTACTCTAAACTCACGATATATGAAAGTTTACCAACATAACAGCTCCAAAAGTTTTTCTAACTTAACTTTTTTTTTTTTTTGTCATGAGTTCAAGGCGACTTGAATTTGCGTCATATTTTCAGTGAATGGGCTCTGGAAAAATTAAATGAAAATCCTGTGTTTTATCGTGAAATTTTGTTCAGTGATGAAGCCAATTTTTGGCTTTTGGCTTTTTGGGCTGATGAGCAATCCAAAGAGTATCAAGAGCTACTATTACATCCACTAAAAACAACAGTATGGTGTGGTTTATGGGCTAATGGAATCATTGGTCCATATTTCTTCAAAAATAAGGCAAATCAGAATGTTACCGTCAATGGTAACCGTTATCGTGCCATGTTAACGGACTATGTGCTTCAAGCCCAGGTCCCGGTAAGCTCTGTTTTCAACAAGACGACGCTACTAGTCGCTATGCTCGAACGAGTCGCCCAAAATTAGGCCTTCCGAATGGACCACCTCAGACGTTGTCGTGGCCAACATCTACATGATGTCATTTTTAAAAAGTAAATGCCATAAATTGTTCTTTTAACCGATAATAAAAAAATTTAGTTTACTTTCAAATTTATGTGGTTTCTTTTTACATTATAAACCAAAGCTCACGATGATTCACCCTATATGTTATGCTCTACGGTCATTACCCTTCCGATACTTTACTTTTGATATTGATGATCAGCTTATGATAAGTAAGCCATCGTCTTAAAATATCTAAGTCGCTATTAACATCTGCAAATATATTAAATAAACTATGTGATTTTGCTATTAAAAGGTTGTATAAATAAGGATTTTATACATATTAAAAATTTTTATCCTTCACCACTTGTTTTAGATTTGTTGAATAGGAGCAAAACCATTTATAAATGAAGCCTCTGAATCCCTCTTAATAAAGTTTATTGAGTTATAAAGTATGGTTCAAATATCGAAAGCCTTGGTTGTGTCAATAAAAAATGTCGAAGGAATTTGAGAACTATGTAGGCTGTTATATATTTCTGCATATAATGTCAATGAAGCTCTTTCTGCCGATCTACCACTTCTAAACCCAGATTGAGAATTACTTAGGAAATGATTCCTACCTAAGAACGATAATATTCTTGTTTTAACACCTATTTTAATAACTTTAGAAAAAACGGATAATATAGAAATAGGACGATTATTGTTTAATAACATTGTATTCCTTTTTTGTGTAGTGGTAGAACTACTACTGAGGGTATATTAAGGGTATATATGGTTTAAATTCTCCTATTTCGTAACCAATTACAGCCACATCCAGAGTAGGTACTTCAAGAAAACTACGTCGGTCGGTCCCCTGATCTTCACATTGACAATCAATTATTCAGATCTCATTTTTTAAAAATCTTACATTTCTGTTTATGCAGATGACATGACAATATAAAATCACAACCCAACACCCCTAGACTTTTTGCATTATAAAATAACCAGCTGTTACCCACTTATCAGTACTTCTGTTATGATAACTGATAATGAGTAAGAAAGCTACTAATTTTGTATGTATTTATTGGTAACTGGGTAACTACATTTTAAAAAAATATATTTGCTATCAATTATGTATTGCAAGATTTTAACTCAATACAGTTCCACAAACAACGTTTTTGATTTTGCATTCTTTGCAAGGGGTTAAAGATTTTGTGAGTTGGATAGCACATAGAGTTACCTTTGAGAAAAACACGGTTTTTTTTAAATGAACTCCGGGACTTTGAGTGCTAGCCTTGGGCTTTACTTATTACTTACTGTAGCTGCCTCCAGTATCGCACGCTAATTTGGCTGAGGTCAACTTCCATTTGCGTGCGCTACCTGAGTTACGGTCCTTCTCTACTGCGCTGTCCCTCGCGGGCGGATCCGAAGACTTTTTGGACCGGGGCATTGATGTTTATCAGCTCTACATTACACAGCCGTCTCAGTCGTTGGATCCTCACTCCCCTGGCTAAGTCGATGTCGATGCACAGCCCATATAGTCGATGTATCTCTTCCTCCACTCACTGTCTATGCAGACCAGACCGAAAATCACCCGAATTTTCCTCTCGAAGCAGTCAAGAGTACCCTAATTTATTTACTATAAAGTACATGCCTCTGCGCCATAGAGCAGTACTGGGATTATTATGCTCTTATAAAAGGTCAGACTTTGCTGGTCAATTGCTTTCTTAGTCCACAGAAATAGCGATTAGCAAGAGTTATACTTCGTTTGATCTCAGAACTAGTGTCGTTATCTGAATTGATAGGTAGACAAAGTCCTTAACTACCTCAAAGTTATGTCTGCCGAGGGTGATGTTCTGTCCGAGACGTCTGTTTTGGGTGTTCTTTCTGGTTGACAGTATATAAGTACTTAATCATTGACCTTGTTAACCGTAAAACTCATTTTCGTCGCTTCCGTTTTAATACTCGCGAAAGCTTCACGGACATCACGCTGCTTTATTTCGATTATGTTAATATCATCTGCGTATGCGAGTAATTGGACGGACTTTTAAAACATTGTGTTGTCGCGTGAGTTTTGCACTATTCTATTAAAATTAATCTTAAAGAAACCACCTTGTCTAAATCCGTTTTCTACATTTACGGTCTTGGTGACTCTTACCAACCTTGATAGAGCAGCATGCATTCTCAATCTTCATCGAGTACAAACGGATAGGTTTGGCAGGGATGTCAAAACTGAACTTGTTCTGTTTAGCTCGTACCTATATATATGTAGTTGCTGTATAATTAACATATTTTGTTGGTCTGTGGTTAAATTTAGTGGCCTGAAGTCACACTGATATGGACCAATCAGGTTGTTGACGAACGAACGGCTTTAGTTGTTCACACAACACGACAGATAGGACCTTGTAGCCGATATTAAAAAAATTTATGCCTCTGTAGTTGGAATCATCGGGTATACTTTCGTCCGATCATATTTTAAAATCATATTTACCATATTTACTAAGTCATCGCCTGCCGCTTTGAAGAGCTCGGTAGTCGGACCATAAGCTCCAGCAGTTTTATTGAACTTAAATTTAGATATAGTTATCTTGACTTCATCCAGATCGACTGGAGGGAATTGTTGATTAAAATCGTCCTGGTTAAACGATTCATTCTACCTGATATCGGTATTTGGTCCGGCATCGCCGTTATAAAGTTTACAGGAATGATCTTTCCAAACCCCAGCATCGAATGCGTCTCTACTACATTGTTCCTTATTCGTCTCTACAGGCTTCGGTTCGGAGTTTGTATTCGTGGCATATTTTTTTAATTTTTTTTTTGGTAAAACTTCCGAATCTAATACCTGGAAAAGCATCTGCCCGACCACGGGGTCTTCTTAATCTTTCTTTTTCCTCGTGAGAGGCCGGTGTTCGTCTCTCCTCTTCTGCTTGTAGAGCTTGTGAGTAGCTCTAGCCCTTCTAAGTAGCGTCATTTTGTATGCATCTTGCTTAGCTGCATGTTCTTGCCAGCACTCGTCGTCAAACCAGGAGATTCGTTGTGGTGACCCAGTGAAACCCAGTACATCAGAAGCGGCATCTCTGATGGCTTTTTGGCCACTGTTGTCGGATACTTGATGATAGGACCTCTTAAGAGATTAAGGAATTCTCGATTAGAAAAAAGATTTGGCGATCTCTTACGATTGTAGCCGTCCGACGTCAAACTTCCTCACAGTACTAGTTTGCTTTTGCGATGTTTGGGACATCCGCAACCGTACCTTGGCTACAACAAGGTAATGGTCTGAGTCGATATTGACCCCTCGAAACGTTTGGAAATCTACTATATAATACTGAAGGAATACCTTGCACGATCGCAATGTGGTCTATCTTGTTGATGGTTGATTGATTAGGAGTTAACCAAGTGGATTTATGAATATCAAGATATGACAATATTTCGCCCTATAGCAAAGTCGATTAGAATGAATTCGTTATCGGTGGTGTCGTGCAGGGTATAGCTACCGACAGTACTACTAAATATGCCCTTTCTTCCTAGTTTGATATTAAAATCGCCAGGAACAATCTTAATATCATAGCAGTGTACTGCTCGTATTTCTTGCCCAAGATCTCGTAGGAGTTATCCTTGGTGTCTTCGCCTTTCTCCGTTGTGGGGGCATGCCTGCATATAAAGCTAATGTTTTTTTAAATTTAGCCTTAATACGGATTGTTACGAGACGCTCGTTCACATGCCGAATTCAAGACTTATTTCCTTATTTTGCCTTTAACAACGAATACGTATCCAAATAAACGCTGTTTTTCCCGTAGTACATACAGAGATGTCACAGTTTTTCATTCTCTTTTTGTCTGACATTGCAGCAGTACAGGGCCTTCCCTAATTGTTCGGGTACCCGGGTATATATAAATAATTATATGCATTCGATTAATATTTAATTATTCGAATTCTAGGAGGGTATTCCTACCTGAATATAACAATTGAATTATGTTCAGTGACCTTGGTAGTCCTAAATCAGGTATATAACAGAAGGGCAGAAGCAGAAGGGTCGACATTTTTTTTATTTTATATCTGAAGAATATTCAAGGACACTTTTGAAAACGCGTAAATATAACAAATATAACATATGTATTATATATTTAATATTATTACAACTGTAATATTATTGTAAAACCTGAATTTATTTATTATTTTTTAGATTGAGTTACGCTGAGAAAGAAGAGTACTTGAAGAGCTTTTTCGACGAAGAAGATGACCAAAGTTATATTCCTTGGGACAGTGGAGACGAGAATTGGTTTTCCAACGATAACGCTCTGAATTCTGCCAATGCAGCAGCATCAAATGAAGAAAATTGCGTTGATGATGAAGCCAAAATTGATGGCGGACCTCAAGAAGAAGAAGACGATGACGATGAAAGAGACGCTGAGAAGGAGAGTGACAAGGAAGTAGCTTTAGATGTTTCAGCCAGCACTAGAACAAATTTTGTGGCAAAAGACAAAACGGTTGGGAATAAAACTCGGCCCCAAAGTGAGCAAACTCCTTCTAGAAATATTGTTAGGCAGAGAGATGCACCGCATTAAATTACAGAAATATTGTCGATCTCTGGCACATTCCAAGAATTCGTGACGTTGGGGATGGTTGACATTATCGTTTGGTGCACAAATAAAATAGCTGCAGCCGAGTATTAAGATTACAGTAGCAAGCATCCACAGAACGAGCCGTGTGTATGGAAAAAAAATTACGATAACTGAAGTGACCTTTTTTCCTAGAATCTAGATAGGTTATGGTGCAAATAACACAGACGTCATAGATGAAATGTGGAAGAAAAACTCATATCCGCTATATCGTGCAACGATGGGACGAAGGCGATTTCGGTCGCTTTTACCGCCTAGCGGCGGTGTATAGACCAATAAAGTAATTGACTATCAACGAACAGCTTTTTCCATTTCAAGGAAGAACGAAAAAAAAGCATTCATTCCTTAAGTAATGAGACCGTCGAACTCTAGACTGTTATTGTCAACGCTTTTTGGATTTTATGAATAGGTTACCATCTGTTCGTATGTTCCGAAGAAAAACAAAGCGGTGATTCTTCTCAGTTTGAATAAAAAATAAATAAATAAATAAATAAATGTGCTAGCTTTTTTTTTTACAATATTTTGGATATCACCTGTGTTTTTGCAATCGAAAGTTACTTTGAAAGGTCAAAAACAGATAACAACGATCATCGAGAAGCTAGTGGTAGAAAAGTTGTTGTTGGAACATGCTACATTTGCAACGAGAAACTTTGCAAAAAAGTATTGCGTTGACTGTAATAAGCCCGTTTGTGATCAGCACGCTGCAAAAATCACAAAATGTTTGAATAGTAATCATTGATTTTTAATATATTTGTATGAAAGATTGAAATTTAGATTTTTTTTTGTAATTTCTCATATAGTATTTGTATATTACTGTGCAAAAACTGAAAACTACATAATTTTTTCCAATAATCACATTGGAAAATGTGATATGTATTATTGTTATATACTGTACATTCAATAAATATTGTTATTACTTATATTATAATTCATATTTATTTATTGTATTTTTAGAACAAATTGTTTTAAAGACATACTATACGAAAATTTAAAAATATGTTGAATACTAATAAAGAATGGGTCAAATCATGGGGATTCGAGAAGATTTTTGGAAAAAAAAATATTCAACAAAACGTACGGTATTCCATGTGCAGGTCAGAAGTTCGTTGTTCTTTTTTGGTTTGCAGGGGTTGCCAACAGTAGACCCCGACGGCATATCCGCCAACCTAGACGGCCAGTTCCATTATATTACCCCTAGGAGGAGGGGTCGGTTAGACCAAAGCCAGTAACCCGTTTGGGGATGTGAAGGCTGCCGTTCGTCCATTAAGAGCTCAAGCGTCACTATGTCTTTTCCGAGACTCTGGTTTAGTATTGGAAATCCTTTGCGGCTTGAGCTACAGATATGTCGGAGTATCCCGGTTAAGGTCACATCTGTTCTATTCCGATTTGTTTTATCGCCATTAATTCCGTTCTGGGAATTTATCCACTGTCCCGTTTATAGTCCGGCTATTTTTGTCTACTGGTTAGCACTCACGCATATAAGTTTGACAAGTCAAGTCCGGATAGACATCAAACTAAGCCCGATGGTTACCATAGGTAGGTAAAAACGGCACAGTTGATGTGTAGAAACAGTTCTAACACTGGGTATCGCCAGGTTTACACCTCTCAGTGCCTACCCTGTTTCCACAGCACCCATATTTATTTACGGTCATTCCAAAAGTACATTTTTGGCGAGAACTGCAATCTTTTAATTCGAAAAGGAAGATCCATCGGTATAATTTTTATCCGTGAGATGAGTGAAACCATTTTCACCTTTGTCTGTGATACTAATTATAACAGCTCTAAGAATACCATATTTTGGCCCAGATGTACACTTGAGGTCACAAAAACCGCACCATTTCAAAATGATTGAAAAATGATTAATAATAATGATATGAAATTTTTGTTGAGTACTCCGCAGTAGTTTATAAGTATTTCTATCTAATTTCCATCTGTTTATTGAATGTTTGAAAAAAGTCATTAACAAAGAAAGAAAAACCAGTTCATTTTCTTATTTTTTTTAAATATTTTAATACAGCCATTGGTTAACAAAATCAAACGATACATTTTTTATGGATGTGTATATAAGATGTTTAGATATGCCACTTTTACCAAAAAAATATCAATACCGAGTTGCTCCTTCTTCGGCGGTTATAACTGCTTTTATTGTAGAAGGCATCGAGTTTACTAGAAATTCAGTAATATCCCTTGAAATTTCAGTATTCCATACATGTTTTAGAACTTCATTAAGCTTTTTTTTACTCTCTGATTTATGTTCATCCACCTTACGTTTCATTACATGCCACAAGTGTTCGATTGGGTTTAAATCGGGCAAATTAGCTGGCCAGTCCAGTCAGGTAATTCCGAGATCATCAAACGTTGTCTTGAGCTGAAAATTATTGAAAGACTCTAGTTACTTGTCTGTTTATTATTTATAAAGTAGACATCTAGAAGTTGATTTATAACACCTTACTTACGGATTTGGCGCAGTGGCAAGGTGTAGAATCATTTTGAAAAATGCACTTGTCAGTATAAGAATGATGCTGTTCAATTGCTGGTACCAAAAACTCCCTTACTACTTCTCCATGCTTTTGAGCGTTCATAGTTCCATTAACAAAGTTGCAAAGAAAACTTCACTGTTTTGATTATGCACTCGTCCTTGAACCTTTCAACTGTTGTCCGTCGTACGTATGGCAAATTGTCGGCACACAACATATTAAACTTACTTTCATCGGACCATATCACACATCGCCAAACATCCTGCGTCCAATCTTCGTCCTTTTTTGCCAAGGTCAAGCGAGCTTTTTTCATTTTTGTGGTTAGGAGAGGTTTTTTCGCTGGTCGTCTTCCATATAAACCTATCTTCCGTAGCCGTCGGCGTATGATTTCGGCGCTTAGATCAACTTGATGAAGTTCACTCAACTCTGCTCTTATACAGACAGCACTTTTAAAGCGATCTTTCATGCTAATTTGTTGTAATACATTGTTCGTCTTCTGGGTTGTTTTACGTTTTCGTCCCGATCCTTTTTTCCTTTCCAGTAAATCCAATATTTCTTTTTTCTTCATCTGTCGTACGATAGTTGAATGAACGCATCCTTTTTTAACCGCAATCTCACGATAGCCAAGCCCTTCTCCGACTAAAGTCAATATTTGAGTTATTTGATGATATTTACCAGACATTTCACTTCTTTTTACTTGTCACCGTCACAACGCAATTCAAACTGATTTTTTTTTTTTGCACTGAATACGAGGCCGAACCCCGCTAGGGGAATACCCTTCATTAATATGGGAAAAACCCTTACGATCTGATGTAATTAGGCATTTTTTGAGAACTCATTAGGTGCTGCGGTTTTTATGACCACAAGCGTATAACTTATAAACATGTATCGTTACACAATCTGTGCGCGTAAGGATTTGACATTAGAAGATCGGAACACAAACTAAAAGAAGGCATTCTTGGCAAATCCAAAGAGTTTAGGAACTGTATAGAGTATGAGGCGACGACTTGTTGCATTTATTTCATCTGCCTGTCTGTCTAAAATCACCAGCCAATAATATGTATGACTATCCCTCCTATAATACTTTAGTTGATTTTAATATCTTTCATTGTCCGATGTAGTGGTCTTTAATTTGATAATGTATATACATTCGTTCCGAATCGATACCTTACGTTGTATTAGTCATTCATAGAATTCCGTGGAGTTTAGACGTGTTTCGACTTGTGATTGAGTAGTAAAATCGATAGGATAGACATTTGAAAAATTTTATACAGGCTCCAATTAGCACAGTAACAGTGTTCGGTTGAGAAATCATAAGTATCATCAGTATCTATGAGAAATCAAATAATCATAGATCGTGGGTATTCCGAGTGAAGCAGTGACTTTTTTCTTTATTTTCTCTTTCCTTTAATTTAAAAATGAATCACGCAGTGTATTCTGGAGAACGCTAAGCGAATAGCTCAAAAGTTAGACAATGTTTTAAGTGGTTCAAGCCAATAAGCAGTAGTGGTCGAGTCAAAGATGAAGAGGAGAAGGAAGCTTCAACAGAAAAACTGCCTGGCGAAGCGAAGCAAGAGGCCAACAACTTCAACAAGGGCAGAATCCCAGCTGCAAACGAGACAAAAGGCACTCAAGGATCGTTTCCTATATGTGTCTGATGGTAGAGAAGGCCAATATATGGAGGATGATAATATGTTCGCATCTCTGGCGGCTTCTGAGTCAGATGACGAAGAGGAGGAAGTAGACCAAATAAATTAAAATATTAAGCAGCTCCAGCAAAGAGTGCTAGCTATTAAAGCTAAAAAGAAAATAGCAAGAAGGGAGAAGGAGTAGCTTGGAGAACTTCTCGAGAACAACAAAAAAAAAACAGAAATCTAAACCAGGCTCAAAAAGTAAATCGGCAGACACCACAACACCAACAGCAGGAGAAGAGGCACCAAAAATAACAAGAGTTTATAAGATGAAACTCAAGGAGACGATAGAACTATGTTAGTCGGCCATAGGCAACAGGTTTTTATAAAAAGATTATCATAAGATAGGCTTGCGATCCACTGTAACACAGTGGAGCGCTATCATAAAATAAGAAATTTATTGAAGGATTCGACGACGAAGTTCTTCTCCTTTACCCCGAAAGGGGAGAATCTGCAAATAATGCTGCTGAGGGGTCACGAAGGAGCTTCTTGCACTGCTGAAAGAGAAGGAGTGCATCGAGCTAAAATTCGTGGGGGTTAAGCCATTTGTTACAGCTATAGCCAAAAATGAGAAGCAGAAGCTACCGTTCTCCCTAGTTCAGCTACCACCCAATAGCAAACTGGATAGTCTAAGGAACATAAAAGTCCTAAAATACCAGATTGTGACATGGGAAAGAGTAAAGCGCGGCGACAACATTTTACAATGTATTCGCTGCCAAAGGTTCGGGCACGTCACGTCGAACTGCGAAATTCATCCTCGATGCGTGAAGTGTGGAAGGACCACAAGTCTGAGAAATCCGCGCTAGGTAGTAACGGACAGTCTGATAAAAGCCAACTCTCTTGTGCCTTATGTAGGAACACGGGACACACCGCAAATTGTCGGAGTTGTCACAAATTCCAATATATCAAAAGAGTAAATCTGGCTCAACAGCAGAAAGTGGAAATTAAACGTCCACCCGTGCATTAACAAACTCCAGACCTTACTCCTGGATGTTTCCTACGTTGAAATGGTGGCAGGTGGGGGAAATACGGTGTAGCAAGCGAAGGTTGCTTCTCATTCTCCACCGCCTAGAGAACCAGAACCAGCACTTGCCATGCTAGCTATCTTGATCTCTATCCAGGGGCAGATAGCTCAGCTCCAATGTCATATAATTGAACAGACCGCGCGGGTAGATCAAATGTACGCGCTGCTGCCTGGCCTAAAGCACCTTTTGTCGTAATGGGTACCTGCGTGGCAGAGCGAACCCTGAAGCTTCTCGCAGTGAATGTTAATTCACTGATTATGTTCAAACGACCGCACTATATAAATTGCTTAAAGACCTAGCCCCTGATGTGCTTTTGGTTAGCTTACCTTACAAGCTTACCAAAAGACGCAAAATAGTAGAGGAGGTGTTGCGAAAAGGAATATGTTTAAAAGGAGTATACAGTCATGTAGTACATAGGATCCAGATGCTGGAAGCATGCATCGTGTATATCCCTTCCCGCAGTGGAAAGCGGTTGTACATGGTGTAAATGAAGACTTGAACGCCAAACATAGAGATTGGGGAAATAATACACATAATACTAGAAGGAATCTATTATTCAATTCCTGAGGTCAGCACTATAAAATGTATCTAAAAACTACAAACTGCCTACGCACTTTCGTGTATGACAGTGACCATTGCGGTCTCAGTACCGAAATATATCTTCTCGACGAAACTTTTCAAGAATACTTACAGGAGCACTCTCTTCGTATTCGCTCTACCCACCATCCAACAAAAATCTGTCAAACGAGGAGATTGACAGGTATCTAAAACACACGGACAACGAAGACTTGTTCCGCAATTCAACTATAGACGCACTGCACCAACATAAAAGTAGACTGCTGTCAAGACTAAAAACCTTGTACAAACAGTTTACTGACAGACATAACTCGGAGATCATGACACTGAAGTCGTCGATTAAAAACTTCAAAAAATTAATAAAGAAAAATTACAGAAACTTTGAAAGTTTGTACTGGAATAACAATTCGGGTTGTAAACACCAGCAACTCAAATATGTTACCGCAAATAAATAAAATATTTCGGAGAAATGATCAAAACGACCTTCCATGTCTTAAAATCCAAATGAGACCGTTGATGATGACAACTTCTTTGTGATCGAAGATCTGCAGAAGAAGATAGAGGTTATAGGAGCGACTTTACAGGAAGTATACAAGACGAATGTTATCATCGGCCCGAACCACGATCTGGAAGGTCGATTTCTTGTGTAAAACTTCTACCATTAAAATAATATAGTGAATTGGCGATTCGAGAGCTCGGGTTTCACCAGTAAAGAGAATACGGCAGATAATGTCAAAGGGTATTACCACCGTTCATTCCGAAGGAAGACCTCCAAACGATTTTCGAATCACTAGGAAGTAAGAAATCAGTGGGACCCGATGAAATACCAAACATTGTGCTTCGACATATCTTACTAGAAGCGGTGAAAACTGCGGTGGTACATCCTATTCCCAAAAGGGATCCACCAAACTTCAGTATGATTTTCGAAAAAGTGATCAATAGAGTCCTGACTTAATAGGTTGAGGACAAACATATTTGGTTTATGCCAACACGCCGACGACGTTGGAAGAGCTCAGAGCCAAAATTGAACGTGAAATAGCGGCCGTTTCGGCCGAAATGTGTAGTCGAGTCGTTGAAAATTGGGTCCAAGGAATCGACCGCTGCAAACGTTCCCGCGGTGGCCATATGAACGAAGTCGAGTTTATGCCAACACGCCGATGACGTTGGAAGAGCTCAGAGCCAAAATTGAACGCGAAACAGCGGCCGTTTCGGCCGAAATGTGTGGTCGAGTCGTTGAAAATTGGGTCCAAGGAATCGACCGCTGCAAACGTACCCGCGGTGACCATATGAACAAAGTCGAGTTCCATTCATAAATGTTTTGATTGTACTTCAAGCCAATAATAAATTTTTTGAAATATCTCAAATGGTTTGCCTTTTATTTAAAAAAAAAGTTGTCAAGTCGTTATTAGAAAACCCTATAGTTCAGGATAATCAATTCGCTTTCAAGGCGGGTCACTTTTGCATAGTGACGTCGATAAAATTAAACAATATTTCGATAACTGGAAGTTGAAAATCAACTCTCAGAAATCGGAAAGGACGCCTTTTTCGGCGGCCTCAAGGAATATCAAAAAGAATTGGCAAACATTTTCTATGCTTGCCGAAATGTAGTCAGATATTTTGGGTTCTGGCTGGATCAATATCTATATTTTAACAAACATATAGATGTTGCTCTGGCCAGAACCAAAGATGCTTTTGCCCTTACAAAGAGGCTATTTTATAACAGCCAACTCGATGGGGGTCTGATACATGGCCCTTATCTGGCCTATGCTTACATTTGGATGTTCCGTGTGGTTGAACGTTACAGCAAGTTTATTGGAAAAGATTCGGGTGATTGAGAGAGTTTATCTTAGAACTTGTCTTCGCTTATACAGAACACCAGAGTCTGAGTACATTAAATTCAAACCTAATGAGGATCTTGTACAATAGGACGAACGTAATAAGAGTAAACAATTTCGAAATTAAGTTGTTTCGAAGATCAATAACCTCATCGAACTCCCTGATTTCTGAGCTTTGCTTTGACGGCTTTATTCCTTCAGAAGCATTCCTCTACCTCGATAATAAAGGCCTGATCCAGGACAGATTGGCGGTACCGCTAAGTCTTCCATGTTGCGTGAACAGCTGCAAACAGGCGATTCAACTACGACAGAGTCGTTACACATGGCAATGCGGAGCGTCTCCGGTTCAGTAGGATGGTAGGTAGTCGCGACATGAGGGATGTTGCTCCGCAGTTTTGGTGGCTTGTTGAAGGAGAAGTCGCTTTGTAGTCGAATTCCTCAAGTACTTCTTCATGCTTCTTCAGTGCTTCTCCGGTGCTTCTTCATGTGAAGAAAAGTGGATCAGCATAACTTTGTTAGCCCTGGCCGGCTTACATAATTTAAGGTAAGATTAAGTAAGATTTAAGGAAAAAAAAATTAATATAAAAAAAATAATAATACATATACATACCATATATATCATATTAGAAGTAAGTACAATAGGTTAGGTAGATTAAGATTTATTTTAAAGATAGTATGTAAATTTTTAATTTTAAGTTTTATACAATAATACAATTTTAAAAAAGATCATTCACGAAGTTTTTACTTAAAATTCATTTTCTTAGTTCTAGTTTTAATAAATGGAAAAATTAAAAATAAAAACAATGGCCCAATCACCGCATCCGTTCGCGTATCAGCAAACGTACGAAAAGAGATTACATGACGTATTATCCAAACACACGTATTGGGATCATGGCATACGCAAGCTCACGGAATGTAATTTAACATACGACCAGAAAATTGTACAAGATTAGAGTAGAAATGCAATAGGAAATGTGTCAAAAAAACGTCATTAGAGAAAATAAAAATAAAATCTGTATTTTCGTGATTGGTTAGTGATGATTTCGGCTTTTTTTTTTTTTTTTTTCTTTTTTAGCTAGTTCCAAGGAAAGTGGCGAAGAAGAAAAGAAAGAAAGAATTGTTCGAAAACAATTAAGAGATAAGAGCAATCTGTTTTCATTACCAAAAAAAGGGTAAGTATGATTTTAAATTTTCTAAAAATTTCAATTAATCATACATTTTTCAGATTTATAAAAAGATCCCGCCTAAGTAAGGAAGAATATGGTTATGTCTTAGGAAAACTGAATTCTAGTGGCCGCATCGCCCCAGTGCTCTACACTTTCAAGCTCTCAGTTGGCAGCGAATACTTGTTGGGTTTAGGACAAAGCACCGTCTCAAAATACTGCGCCTTTCTATAGTACTCGAAGAGATGGAAGAAAAACTTTGCGCGGAACATATAGAGTTTCCATCACAGAACTCTCGAAGTTTCAAAATGTGGTTTATGAATAATTACAACATACCTGGTGGTAAGTTATCTCAATTTTATTCAAGATAAAGTAAGTGTTCCCATCATTTTTAGTTATTGGGTGTCCACACACGCATTCTGGATTACAGAGATCCTACCACAATGAACATACGTTCTTTAACCGCAAAGGTTTTCATAGTTTGAATGCAATGATAGTGAGTAAAATTGAGGTTTTAACGATTTTCAATTTTAAGGTTTGTTTTTCCCAGATATGCATTCATAAATATCGTATAAATGTAATTAATGCTAAGTATGGAGGAGCAGCTCATGATTTATTTATTTGGAAACAGTCTGGCGTAAGGGATTTCCCTAAAAATCGTTTTGAAAAAAATGCAAATGAAAACGGTTGGCTCTTCCTTTACAAAAATTAAACTTTTAAAATTTCAAAACTTATTTTTGTATGGGATTCCGGTTATCTTCTTGAACAGCGGTGTATAACACCTTATAGAAATCCTATCATAAATTCTAGTGAAGCGCTATTGAACCATGAGCACTCAAAAGCAAGAAGTGTAGTGGAAAGAGCTACAGGTTTTTAAAAGGTCATTGACGAATGTTAGAGTACAACAAAAGAGAAAGATATAAGCCAGAAAGAGTAACCTCATTTGCGAACGTGTGCTCCGATTTACATAATATAACACATGGGCTGAAAACTGAGTGCCGTTTTATAATAAAACAAAATTTTTGCAAAATTCAACTTTATTTATCAATATAAATGCCTTCGAGGGCGATACACTGATTGAAACGATTTTTCAATCTTTCGATACCAGTTTTGTGGTACGATTTCTGTTTAGCCTGAAAATAGGCCTCTGTTTCGGCGATTACTTCTTCATCGGTCTTAAATCTCTTTCCGGCGAGCATTCTTTTGAGGTCTGCGAACAGGAAATAATCGCTGGGGGCCAAATCTGGAGAATACGGTTGGTCGGGAAGCAATTCGTAGCGGAATTCATTCAATTTTGCAATCGTTTTCATCGACTTGTGACACGGTGCATTGTCCTGATGAAACAGCACTTTCTTTTTCTTCAAATGCGGCCGTTTTTCTGCGTCCTTTAAACGCTCTAACAACGCAATGTAATAGTCGCTGTTGATAATCTGCCCCTTTTGGAGATAATCGATGAAAATTATTCCATATTTATCCCAAAATACGGATTCCATAACCTTGCCAGCCGACTGTTGAGTTTTGGTCGTTTTGGACGAGGTTCGTCGCCTGCTCGCCACTCAGCTGACTGCCGACTTGACTCTGGTGTGAAGTGATGTAGCCAAGTTTCATCCATTGTCACATACCGACGCAAAACTTCGGCTTTACTCTCCTCTGAATCATCAACACGTCGTTGTTTTTGGTCGACTCTGAGCAAACGCGGCACCCACTTTCAACAGAGCTTTCGCATGTCCAAATATTCATGTATGATATATCTAACACGCTCTTTTGATATCTTCAGAGCCTCAGCTATCTTGATCAACTTCACTTTGTGGACTTTTTTGATGTTTTCATCTGAAACAGCCTCTTTTGGACGTCCACTGCGTGCATCATTTTCAGTGCTTGTATGACCACTTTTAAATTTTTCAATCCACTTGCGAATTGACGCTTATCAAGCCATTTCTTTGCATCGGCTGCGTTTTTCCCCATCAAAAAGCAATGATAAATCAACACACGAAATTGCTTTGAGTCCATTTTTTTTTTACAAAAACAAAAGTTGCTTCACTCACAACGTTATATCTCGCGAATTAATGTTCCTAGAATAGGTGAACGCATCCGAAACCATATAAAGCAGTCACTTTCATTCAAGACAAAATTAATTAATTAAGTTCAAGAAAAATAAAATATATTTCATTTAAGAATTCAACAAAAAATTAAAATCAATTCATTGCATAAAAAAAAATCAAGTATCCAGTTCATTCAGATATACATAAAAACTCTTACTTCATGAGATGTTTAGATAAATGATAAAGATACATGAATATAAGTTTGTTATTATAGGGTTTTCTAATAACAACTTGACAACTTTTTCAAATAAAAGGCAAACCATTTGAGATATTTCAAAAACTTTATGTTTGCACGTTTGCAGCGGTCGATTCGTTGGACCCAATTTTCAACAACTCGGCCACACATTTCGGCCGAAACGGTCGCTATTTCGCGTTCAATGCTGGCTCTGAGCTCTTTCAACGTCGTCGGCGTGTTGGCGTAAACCAATGACTTAACGTAGCCACACAGAAAATAGTCAAGCATTAAGGAGGCGGCCAATCGACTGGCCTATGTCTTGAAATAACACGCTCACCATACTTACTCTTCAATAAATCGATTGTAGCGTATGCTGTGTGGCTTGTGGCACCATCCTGTTGAAACCACATGTCGTCCTAGTCCATATCTTATTGGAAAACCGTATATTATTATCATTATTTATTTAAAAAAAAGGTCATTCAATTACAAATTTTGTAATCTTTACTACAGCACTAGTATAAGTGTACATACTTAAAAACTACATAAAAATAACAAAAAAGTAATTCATGCTTACATCTAACACTAATTTATGCACAAATAGTAACACATCAGTCAGATTATTTTCAAATATCCAATTGCAGTCTTTTAATTTCCAACTCAATTTGAGCTCAATTTCCAGCAATTTGAGCTTTGTGTTTTTCTTCCTTAATTTCTAGAAGCCTCTTCTGGATCTGAACTAATTCGTATAAATGTGAACAAATGTTTTAATTTTCAAATTTTCCTTCAGAAGCTCAGTTTTTGTGTCAGCGTTATTATTTTTTCGTAATTTAGTCACATTTCTGCTGTTACTGCACGTCGCTAGTTCAAGTGAATCCTCCGAAAGAAACGGAGTTCCTTCAAATTGTTGAATGCCTATTGCCATATTTCATTTGATAAGCCAAACGTCCTCACAATTATTTGTTCCTCTGTTTGTATTAAAACTATTTCCTCATGGTTTCTACCGCCAGTTTTCTTTTTTGCGGTTTTATTAAAAGAAAGTTCTTTTCTTGGTACTTCTGATCAGCAAAAACCCTTTTAAAATATTAAATATGTGCATACAATTTTTAACGTATTTTTATACAAATGTATAATTTATAACTTTCGCCACGATTTCGCATCCTTTACTAGCGGGCACACAGAGATAAATTTTTTGGTTAATTCTTCCCACAAGCGGTATGCCGTTTGCTTTCCTTGTACGCAATTTGGAAGGATATTTTTGCTAATTCGAAGTGCTCGCTCATGGGTTTCGCGGATATATATTTTTGTATTGCCTTAATTTTACTGATGTTTGTAATGTTTGTAAAATAATTTTATTAGATTATTTGCATACAATATTTATTACAGTACATTTAACAAACAAAAAACTTACATATTAATTGCTTTCTCTTTTTCTTCCATTGTCTCCGTTTGCAATTGCTGATCGAATGACATTTCGACAAACCGAATATGTTCACGGAATCAATAGCACTCGTTAACGTATGACATGATACCGATACGTTTACGGATGCGGTAATTCGGCCCCACACTTTAATACACATCGAAAGACATAATTTTTAAGTATTATGTTTAGAGTGCCCAGAAAAAACTTTAAGTTTTAAGCTTGTGTAGGTGTTTCTTCATTAGCTAAGTTTAATTGCAGCTCTACTACTGAATGATACATTTGCCACCATCGAGTAGGGTTGCAGCTATTCCAGAGGAAGCTTCGGCAACAGCTACTCTTTTATCTTTCTAAATTTGAGCTAAGAGCAAATTTAAAAGACAAGTCTAAAAAGAACAAACTACTCACCACTCTCAATTTGTTTTGGATTCAAATGTGGAACGCACTCAGTGCAACGCACGGTCTAACTATGATCTCTGGAAACTCTGTCGAAAGCTTTTTTCCAGCTCAAGAAAGTAGCTATAAGCCCCGAGAGATAACACATACTACTTTAAACAAAAAAAAAAAAAAAGTGAAATCAAAATTGAATGATACAATATACTGTAAGAACAAGACACTGCACGACAATATTGTAAAAAAATATGACTTACGAAGATTACTATAATAAAATGGGTACCCGGATTGGAAGATATGTGGCGCTACTGAGCCAAAACTAGCTTATGATTATTTAGTATGAACTTTTCTAGTCCGTCTGTCAACATTTGGTGACAATCCGACGCTTAGTTTTGTTTTGACACCCATTTCAAAACATCGTGTTAGTGTTTTTGCGACCACGGAAATTGAGCAGTATCGCTCCGTAATCCGATTCTTGTTTTTGGGTAGCAAAACCTGAAAAATCTAGCCAGTTATCGATGGTGTGTATGGGACCCATTTAACTTTCCGTACAGCCGTTTACCATTGGTTCGCAGAGTTTCGACGTAGCTTCACGTCGGTTTTTGATGAACTGAAGTGAGACCACTTCAAAGATGTGCTTGGCCCTGCTTAATCGAAACCGGAGGTGTCGTTTCGTGACTGCCGATGAGACATTGATTTTTCGGTACACATCAGAGACTAAAGAACAGTCAAAACAATGGGTTTTACCCAGTGAACGTGTTCCAAAGAAGGTGAAGACCGTGCCTTTGGCCGGAAGGGTAATGACCACCGTTTTTTTGGGACGCTCGAGATGTGTTCCACGTTGACTATTTAGAGGATCCAAAAACAATTACATGATCATACTACGTCGATTAACTGGCCCGATTCAACGACGATATGAACAAAAAACGACCACATTTGGGGAGGAAAATGTGTTCTTTCACTGCGATAACGCACCGGCTTACGCAGTCGCCACAGCCAAATTGGTCGAATTACACTAAGACTTACACCTACCTCCATCATATTCTCCGGACTTGGCTTCCTGCAACTTCTTTTTCTTCCCAAACCCTAAAAGATCGCTTGCCGGAAAGAAGTACGAGTCGAACGAGGAAGTCATCGCAGCTACAGAGGAGTATTTTGTAGGCCAACAAAAGTCGTGCTTTACGGAGGGGTTAAAAAAATTGCAGCACCGCTGGGAAAAGTGTATTGAGTTGAAAGGGTATTATATTGAAATATAAATTGGTAAAACCTTAAAAAGTTGTGATGTCATTTCTAATCCGGGTATACATTAAACATTCCCCGTGTTATCGATGCTTATGAAAATATTATTAAATGTGAAAAAGACTTTCTGTCTGTTACGTTTTTACGGCTAAGCCCCTGAACCGATTTTGATGGAATTTGGTAAAGACATAATTTGAATACCGAGGAAGGACATAGACTGCTATAAAAAAATTTTATAAACTTATATAGCAGGTCGGCTGAAAAGTTCGTAGGCCAACACATAGATGGTGTTACTAGAATTAAATCCATATAGTTCATAGTAGTACCAACCTTCAAACGCCCAGCCTCTCTTGGGCGTCTTCGATGCTCATTTCACTCCGTTTAAATTTAAAAAAAACACTTTTCAGCGGCTGATTTTCCTGGTGTAGATTCCGAATAAAGTTTATTAAGCCAAGCTTTGGTTTCAACAATATTTTTTTTTTATAAAAAAAGCGATGCTTTATTAACATACGAAACTCTTTTTTCCCATTTTTTTTACAATAACAAAATTAGCTTAACTTGCAATGCTATGTCATATCAATCTGTTCTTATTTTGTTTACATTACATTTTACATTTTTCCATTCCTTTAAAAATTTAAGTAGCTGGTCCTGCTGTCGATATTTGGATACTTGGTTTTTTGAACGCATATCATACAGATTTTAAGTTACCAAAACTGATGTAGTATTTCGAAATGATTATTATATTCGCCCGGCGCGATAGTGAACTAATAAGCGTTCACTTCCATGAATGTTCCACCCATTGGGCCTAACTCTGTGTCCTCACATATGGATTTTCGGTAGTCGCATTATTTATTAATCTTCTCAGGTGTAAAATTTCTTTAATATTATTCTTCCCCATTTAGTCGTCTTTAACGAAAAGCAAGGAATGAACTGAGACAATATCGCTTATATATATGTACATTATATAATGTATCTAGATTTATTTTTCGTATTTGTATACAAAAAAAACTTTCGTAATTTTTAAAATCCAATATATCCAAATAAATATAATATTAAATAGATAAATAAGAAATAGATTTGGGGCCGTCCATAATCAGTTTAAAGACCTTGAACCAGATTTAAATACCAAATGGAAAAAAAAAAACAGGCAAACCGAAAGCACCAGGCACTGAAGATAAATTCGCAGAACTTCCTTTAATAAATAATGATCACAGCGTCCCACGCTTCATTTTCATAACGGCAACCCAAAAAATAGGAGATATATAAAATCCATTTCTTCTTAAAAGAAGAAATCTTTCTTAATAAATTGTGGGTTAGAACACATTTCTAAAGATATTTTAAAGATAGAAGCGATGCGCTTAGGAGACCTTCTCCGGAAACTGGAAAATGTTGCAACAGCTAACCTTTTCCTGAAAGCCAAACTTATTGACTCAATTTAACTAAAAGTTACGAATCATCTAAAAGCCTCACAAATTGACTTGTGTGTAGGGCAATTGGGGTTCTATCAAACCAAACTGGATGATTACCTCGGGCAATCCCGTAATTTCTGTTCTCCCCTCCATGACGACCAAAAAATTGTGTTCTGTGTAGGCAAATGGCCATAAATTATTTATTGAATGAAGATCGGCCGCACCCGGTTAACAAAATATTTGAAAACGAAAAGAAAACATATATGTTTGTCTCTGGGACAAGAATAAAAAAAAAAAAAACTTATTAAACGGAGGAAATAGGCATAACGGCTTCAAAGCAATCTTGGAAAAATATTCCAAAATCGATAAAGATGAAACTATATTTGGCACCATGCAAAAAAAAAAAAAAAAACACACATTTCTTTGAAGTGTCACATCCATTTTCAAGTTCTTGAAATCCCTTGGTTGCAACCCTTGCGTCACATTTATGTGGCACAATTGCTTTCATTTCAAGAATGCGAGTAAAGGTTTCACCCAATATTTCCTTTTTTTTTGTTTTAACGCGAAAAGTCTATAACGCTAGTGCAATTTCAATTTTTTGTTTCGTCGATATTGACAGCGACATTATGCTACCCGAATGAAATCCTAGATTTTACTGGTAATGTGAATGTAAGTAGAGTCCTAGAAATAGTTTGTACAAATTGCCATGTATGACATATGTAGGTGCTTTAAGTCTCAATTCTATTTAAGGAAGAATTTTCTCACCCTTTATTGTAAACATACATGAAGAAGATGCCTTAACTTAAGAAGTCATTGGAGTCAGAAAAATCCCCAACAAATAAAAATTTGGTTTGGCTCCCACAGGACCTAGTTCAACGTCCTCAAGAAACTATAACTGGTTGAATAAAAGCATTGCCCTCCGACTTACTGCTTTAGGTTGAAATTAAAATACCACATCCAACGAATTGGTATTTCTCATTCCGCGTATTGCAGCATATGGTTTTCTAAAATGTCTTATAATTGACACAAACCAATATGTAAATGTATAGAAAAAGAAACACACTCAATCCAGACCATATTATATACATAGATGGTTAATATTACTGTATTATTCATCAAGGACAATTGGTAGATTTGGCTGGTAGTAACATCCTCTAATTAACTGTTCAACATAAAATAAACTTTTTTTTACAAAATTACACAAGAAAACAGATTTTCTCTATCACACAAATATTATATATATATCAATATATCTGTCATGTTGCACTCACTTCAAAATGTTTTTGCGGATGTTTTACGGCGATATTTTGTCACTGTAGCATCTCGGAGAAATATCCAGCAGTGATCAGCAATCATAGTAGGACTTCATTTGCCTTTGTATTGCTTTTCCATTGTTGCGATATTGTGGTGGAATTTTTCTCCATGCTCGTCTCTTACTGCACCCAAATTCTCCGGAAAGAAATCGAGATGAGCATCCAGAAAGTGAAGTTTAAGTGACATGTTGCATCAGATTTCCTTGTAAGCACTAAGCAATTCAGTTAAAAGATCTCTGTAATTTTCGGCTTTCAAATTTCCAAGAAAATCTGTCCTTATTCACGTTTCCGGAAGTCACTTAACATATATGGTATTTAGGTCACCTTCAAGGAGATTTCATTCTTTTAGTCTGGGTGCTATAAGTTCTGGATGTAATTTCGCAAGTCTTAAATCTCTAACCAAATTATTCAGTTCAGCGTTTGAAATAAAATGTGGCTTTGCCGAACATTCTAGTGTTTGAAAGTCTGGATCATTGTCGATTTCCTGTTCGAAATGCATATCATAATTGTCCAAACACTGCGATTCTAGTGGTAATGGAATAGAATAACACATGGGCAGAAAAGTCCGTGCCGTTTTATAGTTAAACACAAAACTTTTGCAAAATTCAACTTTATTTATCAATACAGTTGCCTTGGGCGATACACTGATTGAAACGATTTTTCAATCTTTCGATACCAGTTTTGTGATACGATGTCGGTTAAGCCTCAAAAAAGACCTCTGTTTCTGCGATTACTTCTTCATCGGGCTTAAATCTCTTTCCGGCGATCATTCTTTTGAGGTCTGCGAACAGGAAATTGTCGCTGGGGGCCAAATCTGGAAAATACGGTGGGTGGGGAAACAATTCGTGGGCGAATCCATTCAATTTTGCCATCGTTTTCATCGACTTGTGACACGGTGCATTGTATTGATGAAGCAGCACTTTCTTTTCTTCAAATGCGGCCGTTTTGATTTCGTCCTTCAAACGCTCCAACAACACAATGTAATAGTCGCTGTTGATAGTCTGCCCCTTTTGGAGATAGTTGATGAAAATTATTCCATGTGTATCCCAAAATACGGATGCCATAACCTTGCCAGTCGACTGTTGAGTTTTTGGTCGTTTTGGACGGGGTTCGTCGCCTGCTCGAAACTCAGCTAACTGCCGAGTTTACTCTGGTCTGAAGTGATGGAGCTAGGTTTCATCCATTCTCACATATCGACGCAAGAATTTGGCTATATTGCGGCTGAATAGCTTTAAACACTCCTCTGAATCATCAACACGTTGTTGTTTTTGGTCGACTGTGAGCAAACGCGGCACCCATTTTGAACAGAGCTTTCGCATGTCCAAATATTCGTGTGTGATATATCCAACACGCTCTTTTGATATCTTCAGAGCCTCAGCTATCTCGATCAACTTCACTTTACGGTCATTCGTAATCATTTTGTGGACTTTTTTGATGTTTTCATCTGAAACAGCCTCTTTTGGACGTCCACTACGTTAACGGTGCTTGTATGACCACTTTTAAATTTTTCAATCCATTTGCGAACAGTTCGTTCGTCCGGGTACTAACTGAAAATGGTATAGATTAAATTCAAGTGGTGCCCTCTCTTAGAAACGGCACTGACTTCTCAGCCCATGTATTATTCTTCACCATCTTTGACAGGCCGTAATGCTGATGGTAAATTGAGATACCCAGTATGTTAGTGAGACAAAAGTAACAATCTGTGGTATGGTCTTTCCGTTCTCTCCACATCATGAGTACTGCAAAGCGCATATGACGTTTTGTACCTTTTAACCACCTTTTTAATAATGTTATACTAGTCTTACAACATATGTGAGGAGCCCATGATTTACCTTGATATCCTACTTTAAGTTGGGTGATATTACATTTTTGGGATTTAAAAGTTATTTCCCCACACACATAACAAAAATTGTTAACATTATTCACACATTTTCTAGGCACTGTACTTACCTGTTAATACAAGGTAATAAGCAAACATGAAGATGTAGAACACAAATACAATAGTAACTTCTTCTCACGGCACAAGATAGAAAATAACTCCGTACGCTGTTGAATGCCTACTAATGCATACTATTGAAGTAGATACATATTTATTACAACAAACAAACAGGAATGAACTCCTCTAAACACCATTTGTTTGTCAAATCACGTAGAATGGTGCGTGTAAGGAAAATATTCGCAGCAATGCAGAAAAACGAGACAGGCAACACATAGAGTTCCTCTCAAACTTTCCTTCGAATGCACCACATATTGTATACTAGAGTTTCATACAACAAAATTTTAACAAGAGAAGACTGCATAAGGCTATTTAGAATAAGATTGGTAAAAACTATTTTCTGAAGTTTACACATTTTCAACAGAGAAGCCTAAGAATACTGTCAATTTTGCGGAATTACTCCTTCCGTTTGGCACGCTTTTGTTACGTACTCAATCTCAAAGCAAATGGATGATGTCAAAGGAGGTCATTCGGAAATTCTTAACTCAATGAACATTCAATCTATTGGATATATTAAGCGAACAACGTCAAAGTATCGTGAAAAAAGTAACACCAAAAATATCGTGCTATTTAATAATAAATAATTAAAATTAAATTTAAACTTGAGCCCAAGGACGGCATCATATGACCTCTGCTGCTTAGAAGCTTTCAAAGAAATAGTTTGTAAATCAATTTTTTGTAAGCTATTTTGACTTAAATAAATGTTCTATAGAATTAGTAAAGATACATGTATATACGAATATTTCCACATAATTTTAATACAGCTACAAATGTGTTTAGCATCCGTTACAAATTCACAAACTGCGAAGACGAAATATTTACTCATCTGGCCAATGCCTTAAGTGCTGAAGACGCAATATTCCAACGAAATGCCTTCAGCGATTTGCCAACAGAACTAGAAGACAAAAGATCCCTTTCCCCTGGCATAGTTTAAAAATCCGAACCGAAAATGAGCCTAACGGCTGAAGAACATATCAAAACAAGAATTTCTCTTCTCAAATGGCCAGAGGCAAGGTGATGCCCTGTGTCATGAACAGTAAACGAAAAAGAATTCAAATTGAATTTGTTTTTTACAAATGGAATACTTGTGTTCAAAATCCTTTGCAGGTTTAAGTAGGGACCAAGAAAAACTTCTGTACTTGGAAAGATAGAGGATGCGAGAGTTCCTACCGCTATGTGTTAATGAATTATACAACAACAATGAAGTGTTGATTTTAACCCAGTGGCAAGGAGTTCTCTTGGTATTATTAAATAAATAGTTCATATAATTCAACTGTGGTTTGGAAATGTCTTTTTCTGGTGTTAGTTCCAGACTCTACTCTGGAAAGCTCTTGCCGTACGATTTCAAAAGGGATTATTTTAAATTACGATTAGACCTTTCTAAATATTAAGTCATTTTAGCATAACATATTCAGCTTTCTTGAAGAACGAAAAAAAAATTTATTCCAAAATAATCATTGACTTTTTCCAGCGCTCCACTAAAGCCAATATGCCACCTTATGGCATAGCATAGCCTGTTTTATGACATTTGGGTTTATAAATTGCCAATTTTGGAAGCCAATGCCTGTAATTCAGAAATAGTGGTAGTCGGAAGCGGAGATGTTTGATGAGTAGGTATAAGGCAAAGCTTCATAATTCAACCCTGCTGGCAACAGATGCGGTAACTTTACTGCATAACATAGTCTTGCATTATCATGTAGGTTACGTATCCGATAGCGGCACATGCTCGTTATGCATTTCCTGCATGATCGTGGGAATCATGCAATGTCGACATTTGAACTTGTAATAGAATAAGTTATTTTAAGATTGTATAAAAATTGTTAAGTTATTTGATAAGTACCCGCTGAACAACAAAGTATATCTGTTCTTTTTTTAAAAAGCGCTCGGTGTTTCCAAACTTATAAGTCGGTAAACCTAAAATCGAAAAGTAAAGTTTTCGGTAGTGATTGTAACTTAAAATCGAAAAGTAAAGTTTTCGGTATAATCAGGAGCCCAGAAAGAGTTTGTGAAGAAAAAAGTAAATAAGTTTTACATCGGAGAGCTTAGAGTGGAAAAAGATAAAATAAAAGTGAAGTTTTATTATCTTATTATCAACTCAAACCACCAAAATTTAGAACAAAGATAAGACTTTAAAATTCTGGCCAAACATCCCAGACATGGAGCAACAGAAACTCGACCATTTGATACAGGCTATCGAAGCCTTAGAGCAGAGTCGCGATGCGAATACTTAAAGAAATATCTTATATTCGGGAATTCAATGGTGACGGTGAAACATTGACGCAATTTTTAAATGTTGTGGGAAACCATATCGGAGCGGTTAATGAAACTGAAAAATTTGAACTTTGGCAAGCGATCTATAACACAAAAATAACAGGATATGCAAAAGAACTACTTTTGCATAATAAACCAACAACGTGGATCAAGCCAGGGATCTACTCAAACAACATTTCAGACCTCCGACCAGTTATAAGGATATCGCACTATTAATATATTAATATACGTATTAATAGTGAATAGAATAAAACAGTTAGCAATAGGAAATTTGTCAAAGGATATAAAAGATATCTAAGACCTCCATAAAATTAAAGACGTACTCTACAGCTATATAGGATATGATGAAGGTAATAAAGAAAGAGAGCTTAGGACAAACAAACCAAACAATAACTCAAACACTCATCATAACACACAGACAAATCATGGACATACCCATAGACGACAAAACTCACAATCTCACATTCAACCAAATAAACCAGAGTCAGCTTTTAACCCTTCAGGACAATTGAGAAACGCAAATCAGTCCCCAACTCCCATGTCCATCGGGCACTACCAGTGCAGAAGAGATACATAACATCGAACTTGAGTTTTTTCTAAATTAGGCCTCGGAGAAAAAATTTATTTAGATCTGACTAAAATTTATTAAAATACTGACGAACGAAAGTATAGAGCATTAATCGACACAGAATCTACAATGAGCATTATAAATTCAAGCAAAATACAATAGATTGTAGGAAATATAGCATTATAGAGCAAGCTACACAACGACTTCAAACAATAAACAATATTACTATAAAAAAAGTAGACAGAATAATGACAAACATCCCAAAAGAGTTCAAATATGACTCACGAGGAGCGGTTAAATGGTACATACGAAATTTAGGAGATAAACCCTATGATGTCCTCATCGGAATGGACATACTCAATAAAATTGTCAAAACTCTTGACTTTGATAGTAAATGTCTCTTACTAAATAACGGTGCCAAATTACCCATTTACTTTTCTAATACCGGAACAGATATTGATTGTTTCGAGCTCATCTCTGACGAAAAAGAGCTAGATCTAAGCTATTTGAGTAATGAAGAGGGAAAAGCAATACAAACGTTATTACACCAATTTCAAAGCTTAATTTTTTAAGAAGGTGACCAATTAACCAATACTGAATCTATAACACATGAGATTAGAACAACAACTGATTACCACCTAAGCATGAAGAGGAATAAGGAAACAAGTAGAAGAAATGGAAAGGCAGGGCATAATTAGAAAGTCAAACAGTAGGTATGCATCTCCGATATTGTATTGTAGTATTGTAGATTAAAAAAAACTAAATGCAATAACAATTGATGACAAATATCCGCTACCTAATATTGATAGTATCCTAGATAAACTAGGAAGAGCCCAGTATTTCACTTCATTAGACCTAGCAAAATGGTATCATCAGATTAAGATGAACCCGAGGGTCGTTCATAAATCGGAGTTCGTTACACCAAATGGGTTGTACGAATTTGTAAGAATGCCTTTCGGCTTAAAAAATGCGCCGCCAACCTTCCAAAGGTTGATGAACGAAATACTTATGGAGTTAATCAATACAATTTTTGTCGTGTACTTATTCGACATACTCGTCTTTTCCACCAGTCTTAGTGAACACATAGACTCTTTAAAATTAATTTCCAAGAAACTTTCAGAACATAATCTTAAATTACAATTCTCTAAATGTTCATTCCTGAAAAAAGATACTGAATTCTTGGGTCATGTTTTAACATCTGATGTCATAAAAACTGCATACTACCGGAAATTTGTAAAGGATTACGCGAAGCTTGCCAACCCAATGATAAAATATTTAAAAAAAGGAAATAAGGTCAATATTAACGATCCGGAGTACATCCAGGCATTTGAAGCTTTAAAACTTAATATTGTATTATTAAACATCATATATTGAAGTTTCCGGTCTTTAACAAAACTTTCACGCTATTTACTGGTGCAATTTAATGATGCTATTTAAATTTGCAATAGCCCCTATGACACAAGATGGTCAACATATTTGTTACGCCTCAAGATCACTGAACGACCATGAGAAAAATTATTCAGTGACAGATAAAGAATTTTTAGGCAAAAGAAAAAGACAAAAAAGAGGACTAGTCAACATAATAGGGAAAGGCCAAAAATGGTTGTTCGGGACAACGGACGATAACGACAGACAGGAAATAGCAGACCATCTTAATGTATTAGAAACAAATCAAGAGAATATAGTAAATCATCATAATCAACAGATACAAATCAATGTGCAACTTAATGAAAGCATATCCAATCTCAAATCCGCCATAGAATTACAAAAGATAGAATAGAATTAAGTAAATCATATGTAGAATTAACGAAAAGTGAACCGAGATTCATCTTACAACAACTTAAATTAGACCAACCAGTAAAGTTAAGAATGTTAGACGAGCATTTAAATCAAGTTATTGATAATATAGCATTAGTTAAATACGGTTTAATACATCCTAGTCTTTTAACGACAGAAGAAATAAATGAAACAGGACTTGATTTTTATAAACTAAAAAAACGTAAAAGTAGGATTGCTTAAATACAGTACAGATACTTTAGTGTTAGCAATAAAAATTCTTGATAGATACCAGTTAGTTGACTTAAAATTAATCTGAGCAATACCCACAGTAAATAATACAGAAATTGAAGAAGAAGATCACTATTTTGTAGAAATAAACAACACGAAATACGAATTCTCAGATAATGTTCAAAATGTAAAATACCTTAAGCCTCTTAAAAGCTGTATTATAAACAAAAACGGTAAAACTAAGATAAATAAATCAATAGAAATAAAAAAAAAATAGATAATAGCACTGTAATATGTAAAAACTTGCGAGATGAAGAAATAATAAATAAATGCCATGATAGGAAAATTTAGTTACAATAAGTGGAAATTACTTAATAGTTGTTAATAATTGTTCTATTGAGATAATGAATACAACAATCAGTAATTCTAATATTAAATACAAAGAAATTCTATTACTTGGATGAAGTAAATTATAATTTTACCAAAAAACCAAATTTTGATGATATCATACAATACATAACAATATTGTGAATATAGAACACATCAAGTTACTAAAATTTCATAAAAATGTTAACTACATTACAAGTTTAACTGTCATTTTTATTTTAATCATTTTTATATCAGTTATTTTAAAAATAAGGAATAAGAGTAAGAAACTTAAAATATCAATAAAATTTTTGAGTCAAGAAACTCCAGTGCCTTGTAAAATTCAGGAGAATTTTAATCTAAAGGGGGGAGAGGTTAGGTATCCGGTAGCGGCACATGCTCGTTACCCGAGCCTCTCCATGATAAACTCTTAATGTTTAAAGTAAAAGGTAAAAGAACATGCGCATGTCACATGTCATATGAACTCCATTACCTTGAATATTCCTCTTCCCATGAATATTCGTAAATTCTTGGGGATCACATTAAATGCATTTCCTGCATGATTGTGATAATCATGCAAAGTCGACATTTGAACTTCTTATAGAATAAGTTATTTTAAGATTGTATAAACATTGTTAAGTTAGTTGATAAGTGCCAGCTGAACAATAAAGTGTATCTGTTCTTTTTTTAAAAAGCCCCTCTGTGTTTCCAAACTTATAAGTTGTACGAGTAGCACGGTGTAACTAAGCATATTTACAAGTGAAGGCTGTCTTTGGAACAGATTGTCTGACGAATAACTCTGCTGCAATGCACAACACTCTTCTACTTGTGCGCGCCACCTAAAATGAGGCCTGCCTCTACTGCGTTATCTCTTCGGATTAGTTTCGATTTGGTGTTCATTTGCTCTACATGTACTAGTCATCTCACACGACGGGTGCACAGTTTCCCAAATAGATTGACGTCGCGGTACAGCTGGAATAATTTGCTGTGGAATTAACTTCTCCAAAGCCAGTCAAACGAGACCGAATAAAATCAGAAGAAATTTGTATGATGAGAGTATTGCAGCATCAACTGCAAACATTGCTATTTCAATTGAAAAATGGGCTGTAAACAAATTGTACAAAATTGCACCAAAAACTGAACTTTACGGTATACCTGACAGAAAAAAAATTATAACTGAACTTGAAACACTATCATTGGCTTAGATTAAAAAGGATGACCTCACAAAAATTTTTGGACTATCTTACAAATAAATAGAGGAAAATTGTACATTATCATTTTTTTGAAAATAACATCATACCAAACAGAATCAAATGGTTCTTGGATATCTAAAAGGATCACTTCTGTTTCTTGTTGACGGTTGGTTTCAACAAAATTACTAATTCGAAGAACACCAGGGATGTATGCTACGATTGGTAACTATATTTGCAATTTTTTCTTTGAGAATTTATTCATATAATTTACTTATACTGCTTAGCTAACTTATTGGCCTATAGCTCTCGGAATTTTCAGGTGGCTTTCCTGTTTTCAGATTGGTACCACTTTGACTATTATCCAAGCGCAACGGGGGAGTAATAAATTTACATTTTAAATTCAGGCAAATGCCTGAGATACAATTTTTTTATAAGATTGAAGCCAACAGCTTTATAACCTTTAAATTATCGATACGAAATTTCGTTAATTGATGTTTGCGGCTCAAGTTTCAGTTGGAACAAATACATGCAAATGTGTTATCACAATCCGATTGCACAATATATTGTGACATTGAGGTATCATGGTTTTTTGTGCAAACTCCTACTTATTTCCGTATGAAAATTGAGTAATAATATATTTGTAGGTCTCTAAGAGCAATTGAAACACTTTCAGGAGACATCAAATAAATAAAATTCGTGTATTTAGCTTCGTTAAATTCATACTTTTCCTTTAGTTTTCCGTTACTTTAGATCTATTCGAAATAGCTCATTTTTTAGTAAAGTAACAACAACGTCACTTATGCCGTATAGGATAACTTCATCTGAAGTGACATCGTGGGGACAACACGAATATATATTATGTATGTATATTTCGTTCCGCTAAAAAACTTTTTATTTTTGTCTTAAATTTAAAAGATAAAAGCTTAGAGCATGTCTTGCCTTTGTAAAGTAATATGGCTATAATGTAAATATTCAAGTGAGTAGTGTAGAATTTCTACAAAAATCTTACCTATAAGCAATATCGTTGCAAAATTGCTCAGCTATTCGACGCGATTCTCTACGATCTCTTAAAAAAAAATTCCCAACTCTCACCAGCTGATTTCTCCTAAAATGGTGATTGTACAACAACACAACCAGATTTGCCAAGTAATGCACCACAACAGGAACCCAAAAACTACAATTCCACGGAATAGGAATAGAATTACAAGACTTAAAAATTTCTGATCACTGTATGGCTTATATTAATATAGAAACTGCTGCGTCAAATAATGCTGGCAAATATGTACCATTTAAAATTAAAAACAAAATTGTTTATGACGAACTAATACAATGTTTAAAATTTGAATTTTAGAATTTGTGAACGCATAAAGTTACCCATCAATTACCTGTGATTTACTAATACAAACATTAAAAAGACATATTCAAAATTCCACTGTTACTGTTAGATCAGACAGCTTAAAGTTAAAACGTCTTAGGCCGTGAATTAATAACAAGCTGCTTATAAAAATAAATGAAAAAAATGCAAAGGCCACTAACTTCATAACTGCACAGCTGATGTAAAGCTAAAATTGACAATAGTTAATATGTAGCACCATTAACAGCGCAAATTACATCATTTCTAAACAAAAACCAGTTTTTCAAAAACGAACAATATGGTTTTCGTGAAGGAAAATCCACTCAAGATGCTATTTTTAAGTTCTGTAATGAAATTTATGACAGTTTTAATAACAAAAACCCTATTTAAGTGCCACATGGTAGGGCAGAAAACAGTAATAAGGCAAATCTACTGAAGAGACTGTTAAGGTTTGATGGACTCGCGGGAAAAGCATTAAAGGGTCTGCTTATGACGGTATGGAGCACAGGAACGGCATAAACTGCGGGAAACAGTCCAATGTTTCGAGGAAATCGAAAGGCGGAGGATGACAAGATCGACGCTGTTCGAATTGAAAGAAAAAAGCGCGAAGAATTGAAAGAAACACCCCTACTTGAAGCAATGAGCAACAGGACTGAAGACGAGTACCGTCTAAGGAATGGGTATTCCATGAGAGACATCGCAGACATGCTCCGGGAGTTTAACGCCAGTTAAGCGACGGGACTATCATCCCTAGACTGGAAACATAAAGTGGAGAATATAAAACGCATCTACAATTTGGACGAAAAATTAGTACTGCTGGTGGCAACCACGAAACTATCTAGGGCAGCAAAGCTCTGGAGTCGCAGTGTAACGCCAGAGAACCTGGACGAGTTTTTTGGTAAATTGTATGAAACATTCCCTAACATAGAAGACGATTCTGACATACAAAAGCGATTGCGAAACCGCAAAAAGAGACACACCGAAAAAATAGAACAAAATGTGGTCGAAATGAATGCCATTGCGTGTCGTTGACATATTCGGGAAATATCGCTAATTCGGGAGATATCAATTTCATTATCCAGGGACTGGTCGACACGGAGTGCAAGGATGGGCTTAAATCAGCTTAATCGGAGTCGGTGCAAGATCTACTTAAGAAGATATGAAACATTCCCTAACATAGAAGACGATTCTGACATACAAAAGCGATTGCGAAACCGCAAAAAGAGACACACCGAAAAAATAGAACAAAATGTGGTCGAAATGAATGCCATTGCGTGTCGTTGACATATTCGGGAAATATCGCTAATTCGGGAGATATCAATTTCATTATCCAGGGACTGGTCGACACGGAGTGCAAGGATGGGCTTAAATCAGCTTAATCGGAGTCGGTGCAAGATCTACTTAAGAAGATACGTTTGACCATCGGATTGAGGACGAGAAACGAAAACAGGTCGGAAAGACAAAACACGCCGAGGTTAGTGCAAACTGCATAGACTACTAGAAAACCTATTCCAGGAGCAATACAGTGTTTTCAGTGCCATCAATTAGGGCACATGGGTTGAAACTGCCCGACACTAAGAACTGGAGGTTAAACAAGCAGACCGAGTACGAGCGATATCAATTTGCGAACAAAGGAGCGAGTGCGAAACCCTTGCTAGCATTATTTGATCTGTGTAGTGACTGCGTATCCAAGTGAAAATCAACGGCTGACAGTATCAATATACAATTCAATAAGGATAGCAGGCCGTTAACTGGTTTGTGAGGTGGTATGGCATATGTAGAAATCGAAGTGAACAGGCTGAAATGCTGGTGCGAGTTGCTAGTTGTGCTAGATCAACACTATCCACTAAATATCGGACGTAGCAGGTAAAGATCGGAAAGTCCCACCAGAAACTTGAAATTTTTGACAACGTAGAGGAGAGTGGAGATCAAGAACTTGCTACCAAAGAGCGTGGGCGAAAGAGCTTGGAGAAGGAAATCTTACTAGCAGAATTAGACATTAAAGAGTTGGAGCAGGTGGATAAGTTCAAACTAGAGAAGGTGGTAAACTAGTGCGGGAAGTATTTTGGCAAACTACGAGGTGAGTAAGATGACTTTTGAAATTTCGCGGGTAACGTATAGATTCTTTGCTGTGTTGGTACACATGTCTCAAACATATGTTCATGGTTTCAAGTATTAAGCATGCTTAGTTTATTTTGACAGATAGAAAGGTTAGACGTGAGTGGTTTCTCGACGATTTTCAATTATTGTAAAAAATGGAGCAAAGTATGTGCACCAAATTTTGTTTAAAAAATGGAATCCAGTGCTCTAAAATATTTGAAATGTTGCCAATGGCATACGTTGAGTATACTCTTATTAAAATAAAAAATGTTTACGATTACTACAGGCTCTTCCAAAATAGCCGAGAAGATGCCAATGACGAACCTCGCTCTGAATACCCCAGCACATCCAAAAAAAAAAATTATCGCGTCAAATGTGTGAAGAAAATTGTTTTGAAAAATCATTGAAATACAATAAGAGAAGCTGTGGAGAATTTTGGCATATCTAGTCTAGTGTCGTGCAATTTTTTCAAATAGTTTGGGCATGAGACTTGTGTCAGCGAAGTTTGTTCCGAAACTTCTCAATTATGATCAGACGAACCGTTGCACAACTACCGCTCTTGAGCCCTTGAATGACTTCAAGTATGATCCTGACTTACTCAAAAGCCACTATATTCACCGGATTTGGCCCCATGCGATGTTTTTTCTGTTCCCGAAAGTGAAGAGCCCTATGAAAGCACAGAGATTTGCAACGATTGGGGAAACAAAAACGGCATCGCTGGAAGAGCTGGTGGCTATACTAAAAAGTGCTTATGAGACGTTTTTTAAGGATTGGTAAAAGCGTTGGCACAAGTGTATTATATCTAAGGGCGGATTACATTTTGAAGGGGACAACAAAAATAATAATAATAAATATTTTCTAAAAAATAAAAATTCACTTTATTTTTTGAACATACTTAGTATGACAGCCAACTAATCGAATATGAGACGGAAGAATTGCACTGCATGAGGACTGCAAATCGAAAAACCCTTCGATCTGTATCGAGTGCCATTTGCATAAGGAGTCTTATTAAGAATAAAGTGGATGAGTTGTTGCAGTAAGGGGTTATACAACCATCTAAGTCGGACTATTGATCCTCTACTGTCTTAACGTAGTATAAGAACTAAACTGATCGATTCTGCATAGACTGCAGAACACAAAATGCAGCAACAACTAAGAGGAAGTTCCCGGTTCCGATAGAGGAGGAAGTACTTGCATTCCTTACGGGGAACACATACTTCATATCCTCAGACCTAGTCAGGATATCACCATATGTAAAATGGTGAGCGCTGATAGTATAACTGTTAGATACGAAGTTTCTGGTATTCACTATTATTTCATCTGCATTTACAGAATACATAAGTGTACAATCAAATGCTTTTTGAAAGAATTCACCGAATTTTTAGAACTTCAGAGTAGTATTGTTGAGGGATTTTAATATTAATATCCTCTGTGATACTTCAGATGTCGATTGATTTTTGTCTGCCCTGTATTCGTCTGGTTTTATGTCTATGCTAAATTAACCTAGGCGTAGTAATTTTTGTTTAGGCCATATTTATATAAGACTGCACAGTAACTGTAAAGTGGAATACAAAACAATGGTATATGACTTAAGATTTACTGCTCATAGTTTGACTGGTATTCAACTGAATTCTCAAATTACCCAATTGAGTAAATCCGAAGTCGATTCCAAAATAGTTTTTGTCGATAGATGATAGATCCATCCTTAGCATTTGATGTGTTTCTTAATAATCTACAGCACTATATATCGATCTGTCTCCAGAGGAAAAATAAAGTTGACAACAAACTAAATTGTCTAAAACAATGAATGTCTACCTCATTCTTTAAAAAAAATCCAAAAGAAGAAAACAACGCTGTTTACTTCTTAAAAAAATGCCCAAATAATACTAGACTAAAGAAATTTGTCGAGAGGTAAAAACAGAAATACCAATCTGTAGAAATAATTACTACAGCAACAAATTAGCTAAAAGTATTGGTAACCCTAAAAAAGAATGGCAGGTAGTTTCTGAGATTCTAAATAAAAATTTACCTAGCACAGATTTTATTCTAAACAATAACAACTCTTCTATTTCTGAGCCTTTAGAAGTTGCTAACGTGTTTAATAATTTCTTTCCAAAGTGGGTTCTTGTCCTTGTTTAGTGCTCGTTCTTTTTCTTGTTGTGTCCATAGCATAGTAGAAACCAGTTTTCAGCCTGAAAGTTTTTTTCTCGAAGATTTAACTTCACTTGAAATATAAAAAATAATAGCTTTAAACAAAAGTTCGAACTCAAGTTCGTTTGACAATATCTCAAGTATGGTGCTAAAAAACATATCTCTTCAAATCTCCGATGCTCTATGTTTCGTTTTTAATAGTCGTGTATATAAAGGTATTTTTTCCGACTCCTTAAGACAGCGATAGTGATACCACTTCACAAAAAAGGTGATACCACCGTCTTGGACAATTATCGTCCTATCTCACTCTTATCTGTTTTTCCAAGGTTTTTGAAAGAGGTATTAAGTCTGCTTGCTTTTTTTTTCGATAGGACTCACTTTTTTAGCGAGCATCAGTTCGGTTTCAAAAGTGGCAAATCTACTGAAACTGCAGTATTAAAACTGATTGGGGAGAATACCTTCCAAATTTCTTCTTGCCTATTCATCGATATAACCAAGGCATTTGATATGGTGAATCATCATACTTTGCTTTTAAATAAACTCTTAAATGCTGGTTTCAGAGGTTTAATTCACGACTGGTTTACTTCCTATCTCTCGAATCGTAAGCAAATTGTAAGAGTCAAAAATGCGTTGAGTTCTATAAAATTTTTAAATATTGTAGTACCGCAAGGTTCAGTCTTGGGTTCGACATTATTGCTTATTTATCAAACCATTTAAGGGCAGAATCACAGCTTTTGCTGACGATACTGCATTATCGTATTCAAGCCACAATTATTTCAATTTATTTTTGGATGTTAATAACGATCTGGATATACTACGACGATGGTTCAAGGAGCATAAGCTGATAATTAGTAGTAAGACTAAGTTAATGGAATTCAATATCAAGGGTGTAATTTGTGATGACTTGCCATTGTTTATCATTCACCAAATTCCATACGTTATCGTCTAAATGACCCAACTACCCCTAGTGTTATACCTTTTGATGAAAATATAAATTGTAGCGGGATTGTTTTAGAATTGAATGTGTCGATAGCTTTAATTATCTGGACATCATATGTATGAGATAATAAGCTTTATTGAATTGATCACACTCTTTATCTAAAGCTTTATCTTTATAGGGTTCTCAGACAAATGTACCATCTCAATCTCTACTGCAATCTTATTGTTTTAAAAATGGTATATAATGGTTTATTTAAATGAAAGTTGCAGTATAGTATCTCTTGCTGGGGTGGCGCCTATTTTAATACAATAGAGCCTTTGTTATCTAAAAAAAAACATGTTATTAGACTAATGGCTAAAGTCGATCGTAGGACACCTAGTTTCGGATTGTTCAAATATTTAGTAATTCCTCAGATGTCTTACATCTGTACTGGTTTAAAGTTTTGAGAATATTTTTTGACAATTCTGGTTTTTACGATGTTAGATTTCATGAAAGCCATAATTTGTGAGTCAACACAATTAACTTCGTAACTACTCCAACTATTTTCAAAATACACTTTTCAAGTTTCTATTTTATTACCGCTCCACGAGTTAAGAATTCTTTGCCAGAAAAATTTAGATGTGAGAGGAAGAGAACTGTTTATTTTAATAGTATTAAGAAATGGCTTTTAACTCTTGATCATAATGATATAGATACATTTCTTAATCCAGTGATATAAATTATTATTGTTTTACTTTCTTCTTTTTATTCTTTAAACTAGATTTTCGCATTGTATTATCCCCATCAATAGTTTTTTTTATTATTATTGTTTAATCTAAATTTTTGAATTTATAAGTACTTCGCCACTTGTATAATTTTAAATTTATGGTGTATTTATAATTTATCAAGAAATAAAGAAAAAAAAATAGAATCGACAATCTAAGCCGTAAGTATACCACTTTTGCAGCTGAAGATGGTCTATACGAGTTTATGAGGATGCCTTTTGGCTTAGCAGGAGCGGCATGCATTCCAGGTTTGCATGAATCAAGTCAAAACCCTCATGCGGTCTATCTCGACGATATATGTAATTATTCCGAGTAAAATAGCCGACCAACCCGCTGTTTTTAGGGCACTACGTAGCTGCAGATGGGATCAAACAGTCAGAGGAAAATAGTTGCAATAGGGCAACTTGTTGAAGAATGAAATGTAGTTCGAATGACAGGAAAGATCAATTGGGGTGCTGAAGAATGTATTTGCTAACCCTTCAGTATTCGGCGTTAAGTGTGCACATTAAGTACACACAGATGCTTCAACACAAGGAGTTGAAGGTATACTGCTACATCGGCCCAAGAAGGACAGGCACAAAGTAACGGAGAATGAGTGTAAATATCACAACTACGAGTTAGGCTGTGGTGGAAAGCCTAAAGATACAGAGTATACCTACTTGGACATGAATTCAAGGTGGTTACTGACTGTGAAGCCATTGTAGCTACGCAATACATATTTAAGACGATTCCGCGGATACCCGTGGTGGCTTAAAATACAATTCATTAACCGGGGAAGCGAGCAACGTATTGGGTAAATATTTGAATTCGTACGGTTTTTTTTTTCAAAATTTGAACTTTTATTTAAGAAAAACATGTACAATAGTACATGACTTTTTCCCATCTTTCTGGCAATTTGTGTATCCCATCCCAAAAGAACTGCGCCGGCTTGGCAGCCAAGAATGAATCAAGCCAATTTTTGATATTCTGCTCTGATGTGAATCGTATTTCAGTGAGGGCGTTCTGCATCGACCGGAACAAATGGTAGTCAGAAGGGGCAAGATCGGTGCTATAAGGCGGGTGGGGTAAGACTCCGGGCGTTTTTCGGCTACTGCTCCCTTCAAACGGACTAATTATGTTCGGTAGCGTTGTCCATTGATGGTTTTACCTGGTTTTAGCAGCTCATAATACAGCACACCCATCTGATCCCACCAAATACAGAGCATTACCTTCGCGCCATGGATATTCGGCTTTGCCGTTGATTTGGTTGGTTGGCCGGGCTTCACATATGAATTTTTGCGCTTGGGGCTGTCGTAATGGATTCATTTTTTATCACCAGTAACAATCCGATGCAAAAATGACTTCCTTTTGTGGCGTCCCAGCAGCATTTCGGACATGCAAAACCGCCTTTTGACGTCTCTCGGCTTGAGTTCATGTGGAACCCAATTCCTTGCTTTTGAATATATCCAGCTGTTTTTAAACGTTTTAAAATGGCTGCTTGAGTGACACCCAAAGATTCAGCGAGCTCTTCTTGTGTTTGGCAAAAATCTTCATAGAAAAATGCTTCCAGTTCTTCATCTTCAAACTTTTTTGGCTGCCGAGGATGTTCATGGTCTTCCAAGCCAAAATCACCACTTTTAAATCATGCAAACCACTTTTGGCACGTTCGTTCAGCTAGCGCATGTTCACCATAAACTTCCACTAAAATACGATGACTTTCGGCAGCAGTTTTCTTCATATTAAAGTATTGAAGAAGAACTCCCCTCAAAAATCCTCTTTTAGGCACAAAGTTCGACATATTTGAGTGATGAAAAATTATTGTTCTTTACGCTTCAAATGAATGACATATACTGAAATGACGTACAATGACAGTAGCTTTCCAACGCATGTTCCAATGGAATAATACAATTTACGCCATCTCTTAGCAAACCGCATGAATTACAATAATACATGAATGCATTAAGCCGCTAACCTGACGAAAAGCATCATACCCCAGAAGAAGCATCTACTTTGGTCCTCAACATAAATATCTTGGATGAAAATTTATTAGGCATGTCCGGATCTGCGCGATATTAGAAACCTGCTCTAGAAGAATTACCGAGCAAACAACTACAAAAGGAGTACTCACTCAGGGGAAATCGAACGAATTCCAACGAATAGGTGACCACATAGCAAATCCTGAAAATATGCTATGATGACTGTGAGCACTTTGCAGAAAAAAACACACTACAGCGAGTACAAAATACATTGTGGTTCCCAAAGATGAGGCGATTTTTGAAAGGGTACATCAGATCGTGCGTAAAAAGCGCATATGCTAAGCGAAAGGGAAAAATGGTTGAAGAAAACCTACACACTACAGAAAGGGGTTCCATTCCATTCCACACGGTACACGTAGACCACCTGAGACCCTTTGTGATTGAAAAGCGTGCACACCGTTACATACTCGTACTGGAGTGGATAATTTCACTTTCAGGTAAACAGTACCAAAGTGAGTGAAGTAACCCAATACTAAGTGTGCCTTAAATGCGCTAAAGGAGATAATTGGGTATTTTGGAGTCCGGAAATTAGAAAAATTTTGTGAGACAATGGCAAAACGACAAAGGCTACGCCGCACGAGCCTCTGTTTGCGTATGCGCCAAGGAGCATAGCAAAGGATTCACTACCCAGAGAACTAGAAGGCCGTGAAGTCGTTAAACCAGATGAATTGATGGAAAAAAGAAACGAAGCGTTAAAGGATATCGTCCAAAATCAGACATATCAGAACGGAAAATACGACGAAAGGCATAAAGGATCTATCAAGAACAAGGTAAACGACTTACTATTATTCGAAAAAGAATTTCTCAGCACAATTGAATTACGTAAGTTGGAGCCGCACTTCAAAGAAACATATATTAAAACGAAGCAACTGCCAAATGTCAGATATGTATGCAGCGCACCAAAAGAAGGTTTACAGCGTTTGTGAGCTCGGACAAGATGAAGAGGTGGTGCGAAAAACTAGCCGATGCGTTTAACTACAAAGACGAGGATGACGATGATATATCCACAGATGGAGAAGATCGCGAAGACGCTATAAGTCCCATCACACCATGACTTCTCACTTTTGTTATTTGTAAATACTTTTGAACTAAAGAAAATTTTTAAAAATTTACCATAGTTCCTCGAGAGCTATAGATTGCAGTTTTTTCAATAGCATTACGAATAACTGTCAAGCCATGGCATTCAAAAGGGAATAGCTGAAACGTTGCATTCCAAGCCAATTTCAAAAAGAAAATCAATATGAAAAAAATTTATTGGCTGCTTTTCTAATTTTATTAGTAAAAGAACATAATGTTTGCAATAGTCAATAAGAAAAATAACTTGAAGAAGACAGAAAACATACAAAATGGTATACGAATTCTGCAATAACTGTGGTGCCTAAAATGTGCCTTCCGTGCTTCAACACAGAGCACAAAAAGTTTATTCATTTTTCCCCTGTGTTATATTTGTGAATTTATTTATTTTCTAATTTTTCTAATTGAAATAAAATTTTTGTTCAAGTTAATAAACTTTTTCATTTTCAAACCCATTCTTAAAAAAAATCATATCTTTGTAGATTTTCTTGAACCAAGTATACTTTACTGAACACTAGAGGCCAAGCTTTTACCCATTTTTTTTCAACTGGCCTTGCAGTGGTGTATACTGTGGTATATATAAATGACGTGGCTCCCACGGAAATATGCATGTCAATTATATTTGAAAGACGTGGCATGCAATGTATTTAAGTATATTACAATAGAATTTTTTCAGTACAACAAAAAAATACACTCAACAATTTTTTTTCAATCTTAGCTTGGCACGCAATGTGAAGTTATGTGAAAAAAATTGGTAATTATAAATTTTTAGTTTCTTGCGCATACTGTTATACGATTCAGTTGGCTGACAAACTATCTTTATTCTGATGAAAATATTTTAAATAACATAATCACTTATTTTAACACGTTCGCTGCCACAGTGAAAAGTAATTTTGGACTCCCCATACGCCACGGTGATTTTCAGTGCCCGGGCGTGTGAGCTCGCCGGCGTCCTCATGGCTTGTTGAGCAAACTGTTGTTGCTGAGTACCATAAGGCCGCCGACGGTCTCAGCATAAATAAATACAAATTATCACTCTGATTGGGAACTTTATTATTCAAGTTATGTTTGATAGTAACTCCCTTCACAAACCCCCCTACCCTTCCACGACCAACGAACACAGAACTCTTGACTTTGCCTATGCAATAATAGTTTTTGTGATGTAGGTTTTAGCAAAGATAGCTATTAAATTATTCAATACATAATATAAAAAAAGTTTTTTTCTTTTTTTTTTATCAAGTATTTACGATTTGTAAAATATGAATTATTACAACGTATTTAGTGATACCTGTAGCATTCAGTGGACATAAATATGTTACACACGCTACAAAGCGTGTTTACTTTGAACCTTTGTTCGACCGTGCTTTTTAGAGACTGCAGCATAGCAAAGTGTGAAACGTTGTCTTTTTAATGTTTCTTTTATTTACATCCATCATCACTTTGAGAATATGAGCTCCCTTCGGTTGTAAAAATCGTTTGGGTGTAGGTTCCGTTGCCAGGAAATCTGTTATAAGCTCTTCTCAAAATTTTTTAATAGTAAGTTGTTTTCCACTGAGGTTTTTGTAAATAAGGGCAGCATTTATTACTTCAGTATTTAAAAGTAGATCCAATATTACCCTTTGGTACCACTTTACGATTTTTCACAAAGGGGAAAAGAACGATCCCAGGTATTCTGAAATGTTACCCATTGCTTTCTCTTATTATGTATATTCCATTATAGCTAACGATTTTGCAATATTTTCCTTGCCCTTCTTAGTTTTTTTTTGTCTATGCGGATGGTTTCAATCTGACTTCTCTTTTATCTAACCACTTGCCAACTACTATTCCGCCAGAGATTTGTGTACCAACCATATCTCCCTTGGTCAGCCTAGGCGTACAAGCCGATACTTCTTTTGGGAGAAATTTCCTATTTTTTCTCAAAGTCCCTACTATGTTGGCGTTCCGTGTCAGTAAGAATCTGCCAGATTCTTACTAACATTATACATTCTACCACTGTATATAATAAGACGTAACGTGTATCCTTGAGGGTTGCATAAGTTGAACACTTTTATCTCATACTTATGAGATTTAGAGGGATGTATTGTAGCATTAGCAATCTCCCTCTAAATGGAATCATGCTTTTATCGATGGCTAAAGTAGATTCTGTTGTGTACTCCGAACTGAAGATCTCTTGCAAAAGATTAATCACTGCTATAATTTTATAAATTTTGCCTGACTTGTCTGTTGATTTGTTGTCTGCGAAATGAATAAATCTTAAGAGTTAGTACTCCAACAGTCTTTAATATTTGTTTTTTTTAATTAAGCCCATATAATATAGGGTTTTCTAATAACGACTTGACAACTTTTTTTTTTTAAATAAAAGGCAAACCATTTGAGATATTTCAAAAACTTTATTATTGGCTTGAAGTACAATCAAAACATTTATGAATGGAACTCGACTTCGTTCATATGGCTACCACGGGCATGTTTGCAGCGGTCGATTCGTTGGACTCTTCCAACGTCGTCGGCGTGTCGGCATAAACCAATGACTTAACGTAACCCCACAGAAAATAGTCAAGCGGCGTTAAATCGCACGAACGAGGCGGCCAATCTACTGGCCCATGTCTTGAGATAACACGCTCACCATACTTACTATACAATAAATCGATTGTAGCGTGTGCTGTGGGATTTGTAGTACCATCCTGTTGAAACCACATGTCGTCCAAGTCCATATCTTCCAATTCGAGCCAAAAAATAATCGGTGATCATGGCGCGATAGCGCTGACCATTCACAATAACGCGACGATCGTTACAGTCGACGAAAAATATGGCTCAATAACGCCGCCGGCATGCAAACCCATTGAGCCGAAAATGAGCTTTGTCACTGAAGATGATTTTGCGACTCCGAATATCTGTAGAAATTTTTTTAATTTGCAGACTTTGCTCGTTAGAGTACTTTACCATGATGAAAATTTTGTGTTTGTTGAATAAACTGACAGTGACAGTTGGATGATTAGTGAAAGAGTGCATTCACAAATTAAATTCAAAGTTGTCAAGTCCCTATTGGAAAACCCTATACATGTGCTGAAAAGTCCGTTTCTAAGAGAGGGCACCACTTGAATTAAATCCATAATATTTTCAGTTACTACCAACCTTCAAAAGATACGTGTATAAATTTGACAACTGTTGGAGATATAGCGTGGTGAGTGAAGCAACTTTTGTTATTGTGAAAAAAAAAAAAAAAATGGGTTCAAAGCAATCTCGTGTGTTGATTTATCATTGCTTTTTGATGGGAAAAAATGCAGCCGATGCAAAGAAATGGCTTGATAAGTGTTACCCGAACTCTGCACCAGCCGAACAAACCATTCGCAAGTGGATTGAAAAATTTAAAAGTGGTCATACAAGCACCGAAGACGATGCACGCAGTGGACGTCCAAAAGAGGCTGTTTCAGATGAAAACATCAAAAAAGTCCACAAAATGGTTACGAATGACCGTAAAGTGAAGTTGATCGAGATAGCTGAGGCTCTGTTCAAAGTGGGTGCCGGGTTTGCTCACAGTCGACGAAAAACAACAACGTGTTGATGATTCAGAGAAGTGTTTAAAGCTGTCCAACCGCCAAATTTTTGCGTCGGTATGTGACAATGGATGAAACTTGGCTCCATCACTTCACACCAGAGTGAAGTCGGCAGTCAGCTGAGTGGCGAGCAGGCGACGAACCTCGTCCAAAACGACCAAAAACTCAACAGTCGGCTGGCAAGGTTATGGCACCTTATTTTCGGATACACATGGAATAATTTTCATCGACTATCTCCAAAAGGGGCAGACTATCAACAGCGACTATTGCATTGCGTTGTTGAAGCGTTTGAAGGACGAAATCGCAAAAAAAACGGCCGCATTTGAAGAAAAGAAAGTGCTGTTTTATCAAGACAATGTCACAAGTCGATGAAAACGACGGTAAATTTGAATGAATTCGGCTACGAATTGCTTCCCCACCCACCGTATTCTCTAGATTTGGCCCCCAGCGACTATTTCCTGTTCGCAGACCGGAACAGAGATTTAAGACTGATGAAGAAGTAATCGCCGATACAGAGGAATATTTTGAGGCTAAACCGAAATCGTACTACAAAACTGGTATCGAAATCATTTCAATCAGTGTATCGCCCCCGAAGGCAACTATATTGATAAATAAAGTTGAATTTTGCAAAAATTTTGTGTTTTACTATAAAACAGCACTGACTTTTCAGCCCATGTGTTATGTACAACACAATTCCAAAAAACTTTTTGTATTTCATCAATCGTATCAATCTACCTGGTTGCCCTTGCAGATGGACTATGATTTTTTTTTTTTTTTGTGTCATCTAAATTATATTTAGCATTCAAGTTTGTCTGATCAACAAACAATTGAAATTTTAGAAATGTTTTATAAACATGTATAGGTTTCAGATTTGTCCTTACCTAAGGGTAATTAGTGTAGTACCCGAACTTTTCTGTAACAAGGCATGGACAATTTGATAGTTTCTCAGAATCAATTTCGTCCCAGCACTTTTTTTCTTGCTTACTTTGTTAAGATTGAATTGATCTGATTGAAGAGTCTTTGTCACTTCATCAGGATGTTCTATTTGATCTTGTTATTCTACTACTCACAAAAATAGTAAGGGTCTTGCACTTCATCGTCAGATGAAAAATCTAAATTCATCACTTCAATCAAAGCAAAAGCTCATCACCTGTAATGTATTCAGAATTTGTTTTTTTTTTTCGGCCTGGAAGGAGGATCATTATCCGTCTGTCATAAAATAAACATAAAATAGACATAAACGTCATTTATTACATGATACTTACTTTTCTCGAAAAAAAAGTGAAAAAAATTAATTAAAAAATCAATGAAACATGATACGAGTACATAAATTGCAGACTGATTCACGTCTTACGTGCTGTAATGCTATAATATTAACAAGAAAACATATGATGAAAAGAACTGTCACTGGATAGAGTGAAGTGCTACCACCTAAACACCACGAAGAATATTTACCAGGTGTACCGGTATGAAGTGAGCGTCAAGATACAAATGTCTCAATAGGGAACATTTATTGTGAATGGGCCTTAATTTTTTTTTTTTTTTTGTTCGGTTGCTATGACACCTGTCAAACATATTTAGAATACATCAAGTCATTGAGCAAACAACATCATATTTCTTCATCGTGTTAAAAATGTCGAATTTTGTACCAGAAGATGATGACTTGCGGAGAGCATTAATTTTTTGTTTTCATTTGAAGAAAGGCATGCTCTATCAGAAGCAACATGCAAAAGATGGTTTCAACGGTTCCGAGATAACGATTTTGATGTGAGAAATAAAGAACGTGGAAGAACACCAAAAAAGTTTGAAGACGCCGAATTGCAAACAGTATTAGATGAAGATGACACTTTGAGTCATAAACAAATGGCAGAAATGTTAAATGTTGCACAAAACACAATTTCTGACCGTTTAAAAGCTATGGGAAAGATCCAAAAATCTGGAAAATGGGTGCCACATGAATTGAATGAAAGACAGATGGAAAACTGGAAAATCTCTTGTGAAATTTTGCTTCAAAGACACGATAAAAAATCAGTTTTGCATCGAATTGTTACTGGCGATGAAAAATGGATTTATTTTCAGAATCCTAAGCGGAAAAAAATCATGGGTTAATCCAGGACAACCACCAACTTCGACTGCAAAACCAGATCGAATCGGCAAGAAGACAATGCTGTGTGTCTGGTAGGACCAGAAAGGTGTGGTGTACCACTAGCTTCTAAAACCTGGTGAAACAGTTAATACAGATCGCTACAGACAACAAATTATCAGTTTGAACCATGCATTGATAGAAAAGCGATCAGAATAGGGCAGAAGACACGGCAAGGTAATTTTGCTCCATGGCAATGCACCTGCACAAAAAGCAAAATTGGTTCAGGATACAACCAAAGTACTGGCCTGGGAGCTGCTACCCCACTCGCCGTATTTACCAGACTTGTCTTCTTCCGACTACCATTTGTTTTCATCGATAGGACACGGATTAGTTGTGCAGCACTTCAAATCCTACGAGGAAGTCGAAAATTGGGTGACTTTTTGGTTTGCTTCAAAAGACGAACAGTTTTATTGGAGTGTAATCCATTAATTACCTGAAAGATGTGAAAAATGTGTAGCTAGCAATGGCCAATACTTTGAATAAAATGTTTTTTACCTTACCATTAAAAATTAGTATTTTATTTTCACAAAAAAAAGCCACCAGGAAGATTTTAATGTTTCACCACAAAGCCATCATGGAAAAAAAACCAATATAGAAACCATGTGTGCTGAGATCATCGCTCGGTATCTTCATGGCACCTGGGGGTATCACATATTAAGACCGCCGGCGTCCTCATGGTAGCGAACGTGTTAAGTGATTGTATTAATTGTTGCATATAATCACTCGGTTTAGAAGTAATTTAATTTTGACAATCGCGATACAATCAGAGTCCGGAAAGGTATTGATAGCCGACACTATTCATGCTGATTCAAAGCTGGTCTCCGACACGTAAAGGAAAAAATGCAAGAACCTGTTTATTGGTGCCTGCCTCCTTGAAAAGAGAAGGCCTTCGCCACCGAACGTTTAGAGGGGTTGTTCTTTAAGTTGACCAGGAATGGCATGCCGAAACCTTTGCTATATATGATTTACGACATGCTTATGGGAAAGAAGTTCGTTGTTAAATGTAACAACGTTATTTCGAGCAAGACCTTTTATATTATTGACAATTTCCTGATAAAAGTGATTCAAAGACACGTTGCAAGAGCAATAAACAACGATAATAGCCTGATATTTGGAGCTTATTACCCCAATGAAATGAACAATGAGAGCTTACTTCTATCGGGCTTTATCCCGCCAGAGGTTTTTTTCCATATTGATCCTAAAAACAAGAATGGTATCCCGGTAGTATATCATTACCAATGCGGTGCGAGGGACAACCGGCTCATCTATGATGGATATGTTGCCAGTGCTCAAGATCTCCTCCGTTTTAGTCCCGTGATTACGTACATATATCGGATCGATGCTGATGCTGAGAAACAGTTCACCAAATTCTGGTGGCTTCAAGAATGAGAGCGGGTTGACTCAGTTTCCTACGTCGATACTCCTCCTAGTTGTAGGTTATATTAAGGATAGTTAGGGTAATCTCGTGAAAAAGTGAAGTTCATTGACGTTCATTATTACATTGTTTAAATCTTGATGGTGCGTGTGCACGATGTTTGCAAATGGTAGGCACCCAAAATCGCAATTGGGATGGCGCCGGTGCGAGAGGCTACGAGTGCTTACCACTCTGATTATAGATAAGCTTGGTTACTGCTTACTGGTGACCCAGTCACCACGTCAATAACAATCAGCTGTCAAAACAAAACTAAAGATAGTATCGCACTGAAATTTGGCGTGTCTGCCTAAATATGAACGAACTTCAAGGCATCATAACCTTTTTTGCAGTTGCAGCGCATTCTGGTGGTCAACGAGGTTACTTTTCACCCCACCTAGTAACTTTAAATTTTAAACGAAATTTAAAAGGTATGTGATTATTTTTTTTGAAATTTTATAAATTTTATAATAATTATAAAAATTTAATAATAATAAAATTTTTATTTCATATTATAATCATAAATTACATATCGCCAGAAAATATTTAGATTAATGTATAATTGAGCTATAATAAAGGGTGATTCATCGTGAGGTTTAATTTATAATGGAAAATAAAATACATAAATTTGAAAGTGAACTTCACATTTTTATTATCGGTTAAGAGAACAATTCATAGCATTTACTTTTTGAAAATGTTATTATGTAAATGTTGGCCATAACTACGCCTGAGGTGGTCCATTCGGAGCGTCCTATTTAGGGCGACTCGTTCGAGCATAGCGAATGGTATCTCGCGTATAACACGAGTAATGTTGGCTTCCAAAGCGTCCATCGTAGCTGGCTTATTCCTGAAGACCTGAAACTTTACATATCCCTAGAAAAAATAGTCCAAAGGTGTGATATCGCACGATCTAGACGGCCAAATTACCGTAGTAAAGCCTGAAATTAAGTGATCACCAAAATGATTTCTCAACAAGTCCATTGTTTCATAGCGCCGTCTAGTTGAAACAAGAGCTCACCGAGACCATGTGCTTGAATTTCAGGAAGCACATAGTCCCTTAACATGGCACGATAACGGTTACTATTGACGGTTACATTCTGATTTGCTTCATTTTTGAAGAAATATATACCAATGATTCCACCAGCCCATAAACCACAAAATACCCTTGTTTTTAATGGATGTAATGGTAGTGTCAATTTTGTTAATTAACGTATCCATTAAGCCAGAAATGGGTTTCAGCACTGAACAAAATTTCACGATAAAACACCGGATTTTCATTGAGTTTTTCCAGAGCCTTACGTAAAATACGCCAAGTTGTCGAATACGCCAAGCCAAGCTGCTGAGAACGACGGGGAATCGATTCGTCACGGTCTTCGCGTACACTCTTAGCTACAGCTGCTATAGTCTCTTCACTACCTACTGAATGTGATCTAACCGGTCGAGTACCATCCGCTTATGTAAGCTGAGACTCAAATTTGCAAATGGTACAATAGTGGTTTCAGTAGGTCGATTATGCGCACCGTAAGTTCCTCTAATAGCACGAAACACATTTCTCACAGAACGCTGATTTTCCTAATACAGCTGAACAATTTAGAGACGCTATTGTGATGTGAGTCTTTCTTTAATGAATTGCCAAACGATACTAAATAAAAATGACAAAGCAGATAGGTGTCACCCGTAATCTGTCAAAAAAAGCCTATTGAAAATAAAAACTCAAGATGAATCACCCTATATATGAAATAGTTAGGAATATTCTGTTGCCTATATTTGCAAGTGGCAAATATACCATTACGCTGAAACAAAAATTTTAATTATTGAGTTATTTAATTATTGATAAGAAAAGTTAAATATAATGAAAACATAAAAAAGTACAATGAAAGTGAAGGAAAAAAAAGAGTTATGTACATATGCAAAAAGAAACAAATTCATTCAATAGTTAAAAAATTGACCGATGTATAATGATCATAAGAGAAAAGCCAAGTGATAATATTTTGTAAAAAACCGAGAAAAAAGATTGACTTTTGGTTAACTTACAAAGTTCCAAAATTAACCTGCAAGCTAAGGTTGAACACAATGTAGCATTGTTATACCCACAATTTTGAAAAAAAAAAACATTTTTGAAACCTTGGAGGTGTTTTAAGGGTAGTATTTTAAGGTCTTTGAATAGTCTACAACTGTGGGTCGTACGATTGGATTTAAAAAGGCTATTGTATACCAAGTATGCAATAAAGACTGAGGTGATAGAGTTCCCTAACTACTAAGTTAAAGTACTGCTTCAAGTGCAAGGTATTTTCTCTCCAACAAAGCTTTGAGCTTAATTTTACCCCCCAAATATTTAAAACATTCAACACGTTCAATAATGGGGACAAGCATTCCTTAGATAAAATTTTTAACAATTTATTGAATGATATTGTAAAAATAAGTTATCAGGCAGTATCCCCTTAATTTTGAATATAAGGTATTTTGTTCTGTTGCTAATTGCTAATTTATAATTGCAAAAACCACCTACGAAGCAATTCCAAGTATTGATATTAGAAAGGTTATTTAAAGAGTAGGGTAGAATTGTGTTATCGGCAAATACTTCCCTTAAAAGGCTAGATAAATAAAGAGTTTACATAAATCAAAACCCAAAGACCCGAAACAGAACCCTGTAGTGGTACAATCAAATTTATAGTTTTCTGTGAGCTCATACAACCCTTTACTCTGACCAGTTGGTTGCACAAACAATGTGTACATAAAATCTCTAAAACCTGCATTGTATCTTACAATTTGTAAAGCAATAGCGAATGATCCACCATTTTAAAATCTTTTGAAATATCTATAAATAACCTAACAGCAATTTAGGAATCGTTTACGTTATTATACATTACGTTATTATCTGCGGAGTTTTAGAAAGACATCTTCAGTGAATCTTCTACTTCTGAAACCGAATTAAAAACTAAGTTTTAATTTTGGAGAAGGTAGGCGAAAGACAAATAGAACGGTTTGTATTTAAAGACTAAGTATCACTTTTTTTTATGCGATCTTAAGTGAATTAAGAAAAACACAGTATTAAATATCTAGATTAAATATGTGACATAAAACATCAGACATAAAACAAAAGATATTTTTAAGATCGTAGCTTGAAATATTATCATGTAAAGAAAAGTGTGATTTTTTTAGGGATTGTATGATTTTGTATATTTTGTATATTTGTTTAAAGTAAAAACAAGCAGATTGTCGTTGCTCCTGCTTTATTGTGCTCTCACAGTGACACGAAATGTATCTTTATTCTGGAAGACTATTGAAACCATTAAGTATATTTATAAAGTAGTCGTTAAAAATATTGACAACCTCGCTGGGCATTATTTATCATTATTATCAGTATTTAGAAAAATTTCTGCATTTCTATTCAAAATTTCATGAAATGTGTCCCACTCCTTCTTAGAATTCTCAATATTATTGACCGGCATGCTTTTAAAGTACTTATCTCTGTAATATGTAATTTATAATTTCAACTGACGACAAAGTTTATCATAAAAACTTGTTTGTCTAGTATCCATAGGATGTCTACGAACACTTATTTCATTACGAGCACTTATTTCATTTTTCTTTCTTATTTTTTCCAATAAATGAAACGCCATCCATGTTTTAATATTATTATTAAGTATTGTATATAAAAAGTCTCCGCGATTTTTTTGTACATTTTTGAAAAAAAAAACTCTTTATTCAAAATCAATTTCAATCAAGTACATATAAGACATTATTATCTATGACCTTTTGCCATTTTCCGGGTAGCTTCATAATTCCATAGATGTAGAACTTCGGTAGTTTATCAGCGAAAACTTGGCCAAGTGATTTTTAGCGGCTCTTCGGTCTCTCTAGGCAGCTTCCGTGCCGGTCTTGCTCTATAAGCTGCAAAATTTCATCGACTTTTTCAGTGACAGGCCGACCAGTTCGGGCTGCATCTTTTACATCGAAATTTCCATGATCGCTTGCATTGGATATTCTCGTATTTAATCGCGGAGACTTTTTATATGACCCAATATATGAAATATGAAATTTTAATTTATCGAGAAATGAATCAAATGCCTCTAACGGATCTTGAACATTTTATACATTGTCTCAAAACTCAAAAGACAAATTTTACTTTTAAAGCTGTATAACCGACCTGTAGGTTATAAACATCAGTATTAAAACTTATTAAGTTATTTCTATGTTATCTTATAAATAAATGGTCTAGACATGAGCTAGAATTCGTTGCAATTTGCGAAAGTCGTAACACTAGAGACTTGAATTATTTGAGTGATCCAAAATATCGACATTAAAATCACCCAACAGTGTGTACAACATTTTTACAGGAAAGGTTTTTGTAGAAATTCAGAAAATTATCTAACTTTTCTTCTTACGCATCTTGAACATTATTATTATTATTATTATTTTTTTTTTTGTTTTTTAGAGACAAAAATCGTACACACACAATGTTCAGTGTTGTTCTCAGTGTGTCATTCGTTTTCCGTTTAATGCTCTTAAAATAAAAGCTATCAATGTCATCATAGCCAGCTTACAATCCAAGTCCTTCAGCTAGTAGTTTAATAACTTTTTATTTGGCGTTTGCATTATTTACACCTGGTATCCCAACAAGGTCGACTGAACACTGCCTGTCTTTTTGCTCTAGCAAATTCAGCTTATGCTCCAAAACGTTAACTTTTTTAGAAAGTAGATTTTATGGTAGAGAGTTTCAAACTTGATCAAATGAGATGTTGGCATCAGACAATGTGAGTGACGATGAGACACAGGATTAGGTGAAGCGACGAACGCAGTTGCACCGCAGACAGCTGAAGAAAGAGTGTGGGTGGATTTTATAAGGGAACTAGCGGTCATAACTGGTGTTATCAGCTAGGATAGAATTTATCCGTTGAGAGACACAACTATCACAACTGTAATCTTAATCACCCTTTTCGAAAAACTTAATATCGCTCTTTTGTAATTTTGCATATTTACCATGAAAGTAATTACTGAACTTAAAGTTGTTATTTAGTTATTTAAGGTTTAGTACACTTAAAATGATAATTCAATATGCGTGTGATCTCATCAACCTATAAATAATTATTAATATATAAGATTAATCATAAGATAGTTTTTAAGGTCGAAGTTAATAATGAAAGAAACAATAATAATATATTGGGTATGTAATTTAATTCGTGGGTTTTTTTTTTTCAAAGTTTGAACGTTTATTTAAGAAGAACATATACAATAGTATTATTCAAAGTATTGCCCATCTGAAGCTATGACTTTCTCCCATCTTTCTGGCAATTTGTGAATCCCATCCCAAAAGAACTGCGCCGGCTTGGCAGCCAAGAATGAATCAAGCCAATTTTTGATATTCTGCTCTGATGTGAACCGTATTTTAGTAAGGGCGTTCTGCATCGACCGGAACAAATGGTAGTCAGAAGGGGCAAGGTCTGGGCTATAAGGCGGGTGGGGTAAGACTTCCCATCCACTGTTTTCCAAATAGTTCTTAACCGGAATAGCAACGTGAGGCCGAGCGTTGTCATGATGGAAAATTATTGCCTCGTGTCTGGTCGTATATTCCATGCGTTTTTCGGCTACTGCTCTCTTCAAACGGATTAATTGTGTTCGGTAGCGTTGTCCATTGATGGTTTCACCCGGTTTTAGCAGCTCATAATGCAGCACACCCATCTGATCCCACCAAATACAGAGCATTACCTTCGCGCCATGGATATTCGGCTTTGCCGTTGATTTGGCTGGTTAGCCGGGTTTCATGTATGATTTTTTGTGTTTGGGTTGTCGTAATGGATCAATTTTCCATCACCAGTAACAATCCGATGAAAAAATTACTTCCTTTTGTGGCGTTCCAGCAGCATTTCGGACATACAAAACCGCCTTTCGACATCTCTCGTTTTGAGTTCATGTGGAACCCAATTTCCTTGCTTTTGAATATATCCAGCTGCTTTAAAACGTTTTGAAATGGCTGCTTGTGTGACACCCAAAGATTCTGCGAGCTCTTCTTGTGTTTGGCAACAATCTGCATAGAGTAATGCTTCCAGTTCTTCATCTTAAAACTTTTTTGGCTGCCCAGGATGTTCATCGTCTTCCAAGCCAAAATCACCACTTCTAAATAGTGCAAACCACTTTTGGCACGTTCGCTCAGCTAGCGAATGTTCACCATAAACTTCCACCAAAATACGATGACTTTCGGCAGGAGTTTTCTTCATATTAAAGTTATAAAGAAGAATTCCCCTTATTACAAGTGTTTATGGTCAATCTTTCCCGGAAAAAACTAAAGAAGGCAAAAGAATCACACCTTAATGGTAACAAAATCTCGTGGAGTTGAGAACCGGATAATAAAATGGAAAAAGAAATGGAGAATGGAATGTATATTTCATGAGGAAATATATATGAGAGATGACCCCATTAGGCACAATCGTGAGATTAGAAAATCTAAAAGAGAATCGTGGAAACTTTTTGCGAAACAGACAGCAGCGGCCACATTTAAAAAAATCATCTACAAGCAGCATACTAGTCACATTAAATTGTTAAAAAACAATTCCAATTCCCGGGTGACGAAAGAGCATTCTTCTTGGTTCTGCTCCAAATCAAATCATAATATCCTCTGTAACAAACGTCTTCAGAACGAGTTATGCTTTGAGAAAAATTTGAAACAAATGAACACAGAATCGTGAAATATGTGCCAAAATCTTACCGATAATTCTTTCTTCATTTTTCCTTAAATGGAAAATATCGAAGACATGCACATAAGAGACGGAGATCTTAAGCCAAGCCATCTTCATGTCAATCAATTTCCCTATCAACCAAGCAAATCAACAATGCACTCTTCAGAGGCTAACTTTCAGGATTGAGAAATCATTCAAAGCGCGTTCGACAATACAAATCACGCCCAGTTATCAAGATGAATCCAAAAAAGAGTTGGTAGTACTGTATCAACTATTATGTATTATGTTAACTAACAGAAGAACAATAAGCAGATAAGGTGACACATAATTCCCCCCCCCCTTATTATGGTCCATCATAGTCAATGAACTCCTGATTATACTTAGTAAGGACGGTTTTCATCATCAAGGATGAGCTGATGACATTGCAATCCTAATCAACGGTAAACTTGAAGAAACAATCTCAATTCGCCTCCATTAACCTCATAGTAAACTGGTGCAAAAAGGTTGAATTCAATGTCAACCATAAAATAAGTAACATAGTTTCCAACGCCAGTTTCTTACTGCGGTGAAATTCCTAGGGGTTAACGTAAATCAAAAACTCACCTGGAACACTCATATATTAAAAAAATCGTAGATGTAGTGCGGATTTCACTATGGACCAGCAAAAGTTTTCTGAATAAAAAATGACACTTCGATGTGCACAGCGATTGCTAGACCTATAGTCACTTATGCATCTTCAATATGGTAGCATACAACTAAACAAAAGTTTACACAAGGTGGACATAACAAATGTCCATGAGAATGAGAACAGCACCCACGAACCTATGACAGACGCCTAGATGATTATCACAGAGAATGAGAACAACTATAAAATATAATAGTTCATCCAGTATATATCTGAAACTCAGAAGAAATGAACTATTAGGATCTACAGACCACTATCTGATAAAGTACAACTTCAACCATAATATCAAGGTTGATAATATACATTTATATATATTTATATATTTATTTTATATATTTATATTCATTATATCAACGCTTTTAAGATAACCGTAATGATAATGTATGCAATTACGAGTAATTACCTTACGAATGTGGGATAGTCATACGCAGATTAAAGTTCCGGATTGACTGAAATGAAGTTTATTTTGTTGCCATTTATATGCATTAAATGACAAACCATAGCAGAAAAAGTCAATATAACTATTTAAAATTTCTTCGCGCTTCGCAAAACATGAAATATTGTTAAACGCCATACTATTAGTGGGGTACCAGTCTGTATCACATCTTATTTTAGAGATCTGCACCTATTTACGAGAACATTTTTCAGACTTACATTTGATTATTTTGTCCAAATCTGAGCTTTATATTATGCAATTCATTTTATTAAAATATCCTTGAATTATGTCGACCATTAAAGCTTTGTAACTGACAAATGTGGCACGTGGTGAAGGGTTTTGTAAGGTGATAAAGTTACAAATCATACGCATAAGCAGAAAATGAGCATACTCAAACCACAAAATATTATACATAGATACATACATTTTATATAACATGGATTTGCGTAAGATGTTCCTAGCAAGTTTAAACTTTGACAATTCTTGTACGTCAGTTTCGCACAATACTTCATAACTTTAAGCATCATCCCACATCAAACATACCCGTAAAAATGTTAAGATATAAAGGGGAAGATGGATACAGAAGTCTTGACAACTTTCAAGTATCATACTGCTGCTGCCGACCCTATTCGTACAATAAAATCAACATTCCACAAAAGTAACACGGATTACTGATTAGGCTGCTCACACCGTATTCAAGGGTGTTATGTGCCACGTACAAACGCCTTTACCATGTCGTACGTGATTACTGCCACAGCCCATATATTGTGTACAAAATGGCGGCGAAAAAAATACGAGAAAAAATTGGCAATCTTTTTGCTTGGGTAGCAGGTTGGTGCACAGTACTTCACCTTTGTGCCTTTTTTGGAGGAATCAGTTTGCAAAAGAAAAACGTTACAGTGTCGGCATGCTTAATGAATGCTTTAGAGAAACTTAACACGATTTTACAGTATATAAATCGTACAGCATCGTCTGACATCTCTTTTAATTTACAAAAGGCGCGAAACTGCCCACAAATGCATGACAACTCTCAGCGTTTGAACACATGCCAATTATTTAAGCTGAAAAACGAGTTCTTAAAGGTATGGTACATACTATATTTTAAAGGATTTCACTTTAATCTATAGATGTAATTCATTTCCCGAAAAATGGAATTTTTTCTTGGCTCTAACGAGAAACAGACTTCTTTTTTGCATTCTTTTTCTCATATTTATGATTGCCATTGATCTGTTTGTTTGTTTTTCTATTGAGCGCCTTAGTAATTAATTTGTATTCTATTTGAGTTAGAGCCAACAGGTGTATAGGAAAGCTTTCGATTTGTTCAAAATATAAAAAAGAGAAAGCGACAGTACTATGCTGTAAATTTGTATAGGTAATTCATTAGGAAAATACGGACTAGATGAACAAACATATGTTTATTCATTGCCATTTTCGTTTGATGTGCCCAAAGTTACTGGCTTGGGTAATTCTCCAAAGAGAATTACTGGAACAAGGTACCCAGTTGTATGTTGTATGTTGTGGTCATATTTGACGGGTAAGCTTCGGGGATCTCATCACATGTTAAAATGAAACCAGTTTGAGCAAAGTGTTAGGCTCATGCAAATGTAATATAGATTCAAATGACGTTAAATGTAAAGAAACTAACACTTACTCACTTAGGTGCTGTAACTACAATTAATAAGCCTTTACAGATAGTACGACCTCTTGTCAGCTGCCTTCAATACCCCATCTTTAGGTCCTTTCCACTTAAGGACACCAAATTAGATATGGTTGTCCTCTGGTGCGTGGTCCCACGAGGTTAGTGCCGGACCTGTGATGTCCATTCACTCAACATTGTCTAGCCATCTCACATGCTTTGGATACATAAACAACTGGCTAGAACTTTGTCCGTGTTCATCCCGTATAGGAGTAATACGTGATTGAATTTTTTCCTCCACTCCGGTTAATACAAACGGGACCGAAATACGCAAGCCAAGTTCTGGCCATTTGCCTCCTCATCCATTTTCGACAAGGTCCAAATCTTTTCTGAGAAGTAATTGTAGAGACTAAAGAAACATCGCGCCTCTTTTGATGATCATAAAGTTTTACACAATTCTTTCTAGGGCGACATAAAAAAGTTGCATGAGAGCACGTCGCCGTGTCTTAAAACTATCGTGATCACGTAGGTCATCTTGATTGAACAGCAAGAACTCTCCAAGGACATCCTCCGCAAGCTAACCAGATCGACAAGAGTGTCAAAAAAAGCATTGTATATCCCATTTTTATGCACGCGGTCATGTGAAGCCTTGAAGTCGGGAAATATATGGTCTGAATATGTGGGCCGATTGACCAGGTAACTGCAAGCATTCATCTAACTTGGATTGAGCAGCAGTATAATAGAAGCCTAATCTATCATAAGACGGAAGAGATTAAAAATATGTGAAGAATCAGCTTAAACCTTCGAATTCACGGTTTACTACCTTTATTACAGTCCGCATCGAGACTAAATTCGCTAACAAAAGCTATACCCGTATATACGCCCATCCCCCTACGAAAGATAAGGACGATGCAACCAAATAATCTTTCTACGAAAAGACATATAAGTAATATCCTAAGTATGACGTTAAATTTGTGTAGTACGATACGCCAAGATAAGAACAGAGGAAATCTTTGGTAGGACAGTTGATAAGCATTACCTACACGGCTAGCAACGTACTTAGGCTTATTGACTTTGCGCGCGGGATGAAGTATCACTTAAGAAAGTATACGGTTTCTTCATCTCAATATATTATACATGGAACATGGCAGTCTCCGGAACATGAAGTGCTAACTCAAATTGAACACTTTGCAATCGACGTTAAACATGCCTCCAGTATTTGGGAGGTATTAAATCAGATCACCGCCTTGTTGATCCCAAGGTAGAATGTAAATCTCTCAAACGCCATATAAAAAAAAAAAATAATTACTGGAAAAAGATATAACCAGATTATTTTCGAACGTGTACCTCAGCAACTCTGGTGGCAGAGCTTCAAACGTTGCATCAGAGATGCCGCAACTGATGTGAGTAGTTTCACGCGACCACCACGAATAAGTGTCTGGTTTTATGAAGTATACCCCACATATAAGGCGACGAAACGCAGCATCCCGCCGTCAAATCATTCAATTTAGACGACGATAGTCAAAACAACTGTCTAGTTGACAAAAACAAAGTAATAACCTAAGAATAAATGGAACAGAGTTGCTGGACAGGACAATTTACCAGCTTCTTAAAGTGGCTTTGTGGAAAGCTTACACTTACTCATTTCTCAGATTTTGTCAGAAGTGTGTATGGTATACCTGATATGTTGAATCCAACTTCGTACATCCAATGCACAAAAAAGGAGAACAAAATTTATCTAACATATTGTGTAAGCGCTTGGAACAAATCGTCAACAACTTGATTGGCCCCATCAGTGTGTTTTCAGACCAGAAAAATCCATAATTGACTAAATCTTCACACTTCGGAATATCCTGGAAAAAACTCAAGAAGTCGGAGTCGATACACAACATCTTTTCATCGATTTAAAGCGGTATATGACAGCATTTATAGACACGTCTTATAAGGTCAAACTCATCTGCCTATGTAGAATGACAGTGGATAAAGCTCGCTGTTCCGTCGTCGGAATTAATAACGACTTATCTGAGAACTTTGATGCCAACAAAAATTTTGGAAGAGGGGACGCGCTGTCATTCGACTTCTTCAACATCATACGAGTACTTGAAAGAATTGTAAGGACCTCACAAGCGAACATCGGAGGAAGAATCTTTTAAAAAGCTGTGCGACTACTAGCGCACGCCGATGATATTCACAAAATTGGTAGAACTCAGCAGGCTGTCACCGGTGCGTCCGCTTGTATTGAAACTCAAACGCAGTAAATAAGAGCAAAACCAAGTATATGCTATCAGTAAGAAGGGACCAACATCATCGACGAATTGGACAGAACGTCGCAGTCGACAGCTGTAATTTGGAGATAGTTTGGACTACCTTGGTTCTGCTTTCAATACTACTAACATTAATCCGGTAAAAGTAAAACAATCACTTTCAAAAAGCTCTATATAAGACTTTGATCATCCAAGTCCTACCCTATGGCGCTAAAGCATGGAGTCTATCGAAAGCGGATGAAGATATCCTCGGTCATTTCGAGATAAAAATCCTTCAAAAAATATTCATTCCATTTGCGTTTGGCAAATGGCTTTGGCTTTGGAGAGAAGATTCAACGACAAACTATGGAAGCTGTACAGCGACGTTGACCTAGAAAATTGCGCACAAGTCGCCTGGTTGGAACATGTAGAGTCCATGGATACCAATGCTCCTCCCCACAGAGTCTTCGAATCTGACTCGGAGCGTCAACGTAGTAGAAGAAGTCCATCTTACGTGGTGTGCACAATAGAAGCCCAGACTCAACCCGAACTGTGCTTCACCTACTATATGCAAGTAAGTAAATTAGTCGATCAGAAATCTCTGGATCTACGGTGGGCTTTACTGAGCTGAAACCGCTTTGGTATGAATCACCCAAATTGTTTATGAATGGTTTCAGACTCTCACGTAATACGACAGAAAATATTTTATTTGGTCATCAAAAAAGTAGGCATTCACATTTTTGGCACTGAATTCGACTCAACTACAAGATTTCCATGCAGAAAAGACGCCAAGTTTTGCAAGTTTCTATTATTTTATGGCCTGGCATAATGGTTTTATTCTTTGATAAAACTTTCGAAAGTTACTCCAGCAGTAAAATCTTCCCATTTCCTCGATCGCGTCTTTCCTAAAATGTGCTTAATTTTAGTTTTTTAGTATACGAATTGATGGAGTATGCCACATGTTTCAGTGTGGGAGTTATTTTTTTTCTGATGGACGTTAATATCATTTGATACTGTATGCAATATTGCAAAATGACTTTATTTGTCGATGATACCTTTATTCCCATAAGTGTTAAGAATGCTGAGTGAATGTGGAAGAGACTAAAGGCGGACGTAAGATCTAGTAGATGTGACGGCAACAATTCTTAGTTTTTCATTGAATACAGAGGCTTAAATTTTTTTTAAAGTTTTCCAAAAGAAATTATAAGTGAATCAAGTTTTGTAGAGTTTCCAATTGTAGATGGATTATGAAACCAATTATTATTGAATGCCTTTATACGAGATCTCCAAATCATAAATTTAGTTTTTAATTATTTATTGGGTATATATTTTAGTTCGTGCGGTTAATTTTTTTTTTTCAAAATTTGAACGTTTATGACTTTTTCCCATCTCTCTGGCAATTTGTAGTTCCCATCCCAAAAGAACTGCGCTGGCTTGGCAGCCAAGAATGAATCAAGTCAATTTTTAGTATTCTGCTCTGATGTGAACCGTATTTCAGTGAGGGCGTTCTGCATCGACCGGAACAAACGGTAGTCAGAAGGGGCAAGGTCTGGGCTATAAGGCGGCTGGGGTAAGACTTCCCATCCACTGTTTTCTAAATAGATTTTAACCGGAATAGCAACGTGGGGCCGAGCGTTATCATGATGGAAAATTATTGCCTCGTGTCTGGTCGCATATTGTTGGCGTTTGTCGGCTACTGCTCTCTTCAAACGGATTAATTGTGTTCGGTAGCGTTGTCCATTGATGGTTTCACCCTGTCTTAGCAGCTCATAGCACAGCACACACATCTGATCCCACCAAATACAGAGCATTACCTTCGCTCCACGGATATTCGGCTTAGCCCTTGATTTGGCTGGTTGGCCGGGTTTCACATATGATTTTTTTTGCTTGGGGTTGTCGTAATGGATCCATTTTCCATCACCAGTAACAATCCAATGCAAAAATTACTTCCTTTTTTTTCGTTCCAGCAGCATTTCGGACATGCAAAACCGCCTTTCGACGTCTCTCGGCTTGAGTTCATGTGGAGCTCAATTTCCTTGCTTTTGAATATATCCAGCTGCTTTTAAACGTTTTGAAATGGCTGCTTGAGTGACACCCAAATATTCTGCGAGCTCTTCTTGTGTTTGGCAACAATCTGCATAGAGTAATGCTTCCAGTTCTTCATCTTCAAACTTTTTTGACTGCCCAGGACGTTCATCGTCTTCCAAGCCAAAATCACCACTCTTAAATAGTGCAAACCACTTTTGGCACGTTTGTTCGGCTAGCGCATGTTCACCATAAACTAATAAATAATATAAATAATAATTTTAATAAATAATTTATTTTTGTTCATGCTTATATTTATTTACTTAAACTATTTTATTTTGTTATTTTTAAAAACTAATTAAAGTTTTTTTTGATTTTGAAATGTTACTACTACTACTACTTTTACTACACCTACTACTACTTCTATTACTATTATCTCTAATACTACTACCATTACTACTGCTACTATTACTACTCTATTACTACTATAGTGTGATTCATCGTAAGATTTGATTTATAATGTAAAATAAAACACATAAACCTGAAAGTGAACTGAAAATTTTTATTATCGGTTAAAATAATAATTCCTGGCATTGACTTTTTAAGAATGATATCATGTAAATGTTGGCCATGACTACGTCTGAGGTGATTCATTCGGAAGATTGTTGGCTTCCAAAGTGCCAATCGTAGCAGGTTTATTCCTGAAGACCTGAGACTTTACATATCCCCAGAGAAAATAATACAAAGGTGTGATATGGCACGATCTAGGCGGGCAATTTACCGTAGCAAAACGTGACATTTTATTAAGTGCTCACCAAAGTGATTTTTCAACAAGTCCATAGTATGGCTCGTAGCGCCAATTTGTTGAAACTAGAGCTCACCAAGACCATGGGCTTGAATTTCAGGAAGCCCATAATTCATTAAAAAGGGGCGATTACGTTTACTATTGACGGTAACATTTTGCTTTGCCTCATTTTTTAAGAAATATGGGCCAATGATTCCACCAGCCCATAAACCACACCATACCATTGTTTTTAATGGATGTAGTGGTAGCTCTTGGTACTCTTCGGGTTGTTCATCAGCTCAAATACGGCAATTTTGTTTATTAGCTTATCCATTAGCCAGAAATGGGCTACATCACTGAACAAAATTTCACGATAAAACACCGGATTTTCATTGAGTTTTTCCAGAGCCCATTCACTGAAAATATGACGTAAATTCAAGTCGCCTGGCTTCAGTTCTTGCACAAGCCTTTTCTTTTAGGTAAAAGTCCTTACGTAAAATACCCCAAGCTGCTTTGAACGACGACGAATCGATTCGTCACAGCTGCTATAGTCTCTTCACTACGTGCTAGATGTGGTCTAACCGGTCGAGTATCATCCACTAATGTAAACTGGGACTCAAATTTGCGGATGGTATTGGCAATAAAGGTTTCAGTAGGTCGATTATGCGCACCGTAATTTCCTTGAAGCGCACGAAAAACATTTTTCACAGAACGCTGATTTTCGTGAACAATTTAGAGACGCTGTTGTGGTGTGAGTCTTTCCATGATGACTTACCAAACGATACTGAAAAAAATGACAAAAGCAGTTTGATAGGAGTCACGTGTGATCTGTCAAAAAAAGCCTATTGAAAATCAAACCTCACGATGAATCACCCCTTTTTATTTATACTTCTATCACTACCACTACTAGTATTACAACTACTACTGCTACTATGCAGCAGTGTACTGTTTCCGATCACTATTTTCTCTTGTATTATTCATATGCACCATATATAGAAGAACAGCAGGTATATAGCATTTCACCCATTAGCATGAGAAAAGTGAATGAACTTGTTCGTAAAACAGATTGGGAGACACGACTAAGTGAAACTAATGTTGACTGTTTGTGTGAGAACTTTGCAACTAAAATGTATGATACATATAGTAACTCTTATGTTTCGAAAAGTCCTCAAACTAAATATAAACATAACCATTGGATGTCGGCAGACTTACGGGATGAGCTCTTCCGAAAGTGGAAGAATAATAGATTGTACTAAACTTATGAAACCGAGTCCGTAATAACGAACGAAATTATAGGAAGACGAAAGCGAAGGCGAAACGTGGATGATGATATTAATAATATATCAATAATAGATGATGATATAATTAATGATGATATTAATAATAAGATCCCTGAAGCACTAAAAATAGCAGTGATACATCAATAGCTATAGACCAATATCGATTCTACCTGTAATTGAGAAATGCTTGGAAGAAGTTATAATGAAACGGTTGCTACCTTTTATTCAAAAGCACTCACTTTTTCATAAACAGCAATTTGGATTCCAAAAAAATAAAAGCATAGGTAGACTTATATGAGAGGTCGGGAGCCTCGTTAACAAAAGTCTGAATAAGTTTACTATGCCTTGGTTGAGTCGAAACTGAGGTATGGAATCCATACATGGAGCAATGCATGCACAACACAACTACAGAATTGTAAAGGACTGCAAAATGTTGCGCTTTAACAAATACGTGAAGGAAGACCTTTTAAAGTTCTTAATGTCGAAGCAATTGTCAAGATGACAGTATTACTGGAATACTATGATAACGAGCGTTTTAACATGACCATTATCCATGATCATAACACAAGAAGATAAGCTCAGGGTATGTTTACAACACCAATACCGTACAACGTATATGGCAGAAGAAAACTTGAACATAATATTACGTCAATTTTTAATGACTTTCGGCAAGACTTAAAAAATATTGTAAATTTTTAAACCAGAAAAAAAAGCTTATCAAAGAATTTCTGTTATTCTTTAGCTTTTTTCCTTCTTTTGTAAAATTTTTCTTAAAACCTAGTAAATATTTCCTTCAAATTAAAAAAAGTAATTTTGCTCAAAAGAATTAATTTAAAGCTAAAACATTAAACTCCCATCAAAACAACCTTCTGCAGAAAAGCAATTATGTGAAATAAAATAAAACTTCTAAACTAAACTAAACTCATTCGTAAATATGATCTGCGCATGAAACAATATTTTATTTTATTATACTTAAGCTTCCCTTTGTGCTGATGATTATTATATCTTTATATTAATTGTGCTTTTGAATTTCCTTTTTCCTATATAGAGTAGCTAAATAAGAAATAAAATTTTCGTGACATTCCGCCGCCGCGCCGCCTATACTGCATACTGATACTGTATCAGAATAATATTCCTCTTAATCTTTACATTTCAGTCCTCCAAGTTGTTTGAAGCAAACGTAAAGCGTAACTAGACCTTAAGCCTAGTATATTATATAGAAAGAATCACATTAAATAAGTTCGTACAACAAAAGAATAAAATGGATGATAATGACATTTTCATAATCGAGTTAAACTTGACAAAACTTAAGCAAAAAAATCTTTCGTAAAAAAACTCACCAGCATAAAAAGGGATGTACTAGTAAAGTTGATGAAATTTTGAGAGGATTAAAAAAAAAAGAAAACATGACATGCCATATATGTTAAATGGTCCACCTTCGAGCTGTATTTAAATATGAAAATTTTAAAATCAAGAGCCTTATCAAACCATCTAGATGATATTCTACGCAGATCCCATCATCATCTTAAACCAACCTAATATCACCTTGTTTAGTCACTGCTAAAATGTTTTCAGCAGATCGCGAGAAGATAGTTTTCGTCACAAGAAACGGCCTGGGTCAAATTCGAAAGACTTATGTCAAGCATCTTTCGAAGATTACCCACTGACATTTGTTTCTTGGGTCATATTATCAGTGAAATTGGCGTGTCTCCCTCGTTCCAAAATTGAAGAAATTTCGAGTTGGCCAATCCCGATAAATATAGCTGAAGTAATAAGTTTTACTGGATTGTCCACTTACTGTCACCAGTTTGACCTCTCATTCATGGATCTTATACGTCCATTACACCGCCTAACCGAAAAAACAACATCTCTGTTATTAAAAACTTAACTTCGCTATAGATTTTTGTTCATGGCCACCCGGACCGCGATTTTGTTTTGAATACCGATACTTTAGATCAGGAAATAGGAGTTGTACTGTTCTAGGTTCAAGACGGATCTTAAATGGACATTGTGTACTTCAGTAAAGCCTCTAAGCAAATCTGAGAGATTAACTTAAAGAGTTAAATGCAATGATTGAGTCTGACGAGCATTTCCATATTTATTTATTCGACAGCAAATTTTTGATTCGCACGGCCTACGCAGCTCTTAATCTAGCAATATCCCTATAAAATATAACATCGTAGTGGCAAAGCTCATCTCAATACTGATGGACTTTCGTGACACCCGTGCAGTGGTACAGCTTGCAGCTATTGCGAATCCAAAGAGAAAACCTTTGCTGTCTATGTTGTTCACACTGTCAACGTAGCCATTCCGTGATTTGCGTTCATATCAGGGTCGAAATTTCGAGGCCGGTGCAATAGAGATTTTGGGAATCGACAAAACAAGGACTACATCATTGCATCCACAATCCGATAGACTTGTAAAATGAATGAATAAGACGGTGTTGCACAACATTTCTAAGTTCGTCAATGAAAATCAAAGTAATTGGGTGACTATTTGCCTGATTAATTATCTGGAACTCGGCCAGACACAAAAAACACATGAGCTGGCAAGAATGGAAATGCATAGATTTTCTATCCGTATGAAAAACATATATGATATAACATCTACTTTTCTCGGATTTCATGTCGGAAATTATGTTTGGTTACATAACTCCCGAAGAAAGGTGCGCATTTCTTCATTGGATTGGGAAGGTCCTTATCGTGCTATAAAAATAATAACTGATGATACCATCAGAATTAAAAAAAACACAGTGATCTGAGTCCAGAATTGTGAAAATCAATGCGTCGCTACTTACCGAGGAAAAGATTATTGAGGTGAGTCTGCTTTAAGTAAAAAAAAGGATTACAAGTGGTACAAGCTCTTCCAAGATGGTAGAGAAGATGCCAATAGCGAACATTGCTCTGGACGCCCCAGCGCATCAACAAAAGGTGATAACGTCGAAACTGTGAAGAAGATTGTTTTGGAAAATCAGAGAAGTTGCTGAGTGTGCTGACATATCGGTCGGCATATCGGCGGCTTTTTCCGATATTTTGGATATGAGACGTGTCAGCAAAGATTGTTTCGAAATTTTTCAATTTTGATCAGAAGAACCGTAGCATGAGCATAGCTCAAGAGCTCTTGAATGACGTGAATGAGGATCCTGACTAGCCCAAAAGAGTCATAATTGGTAACGAATCATGGATTTATGGTTATGACATCGAAACCAAAGCCCAGTCGTCCCAATGGAAGCACAAATGTCAAAGTCTTTATCGCATCAGGAGTTTTACGTCAAGGTCGTACTTTCAATATGGAGTATTACCTTAAAGTTTTGCGTGATTTGCGAGAAGCAATACAAAAAAAAAAAAAAAACACCGGAATTGTGGAAAAACAATGGCGAAAAACATGGTGGAAAAACATGGCTTTTGTTCATTTATTGTTGCTTGTGAGAGATTTTTTGGACAAAAAAAAAAACACGACAAAAGCCACCATATTCACTGGATTTGGCCCCATGCGACTTTTTCCTGTTCCCAAAACTGAAAAGACCTATGAGACGGAGATTTGCAACGATTGAAGTGGACAACATTAATATTGATGTAAAAATAAATATTTGTTTATAAGAATATGTGGTAAATTCACACACCTCGTTATTAAACTGCAGTATACAGAAATCATAAATCAGTTCATTGAACTGGTTCATTTGGTCGAGATTAAAACATTTCAAAAGTCATCAATAAACACACATAACATGCCACATTAACGAGCAAAAAGATACAATCAATCGTCATCAAAGTACTCAATCTGTTAATGATACTGGATGCAATACTTCAAGAGGATTGATTGATAAGTATTTGCAGCAGACATTGAAAAGATGTACTAACGATAAGCTTATTAACAATTCCGTGCAGCTATTGATTTATTGGAAGACTTTGATTGTTTTGGTCTCGTGTTTTTATATCGAAGCTATCAAGTTTCTGATGTGCAGCGAAAAAGAATAATAAGAATTAATTGTTATTTTTTAGGTAAGGAGTAAGGCTCAAAAATATTTTCAAAATCTAAGTACGTGGTAGTTTTTTTTTTAAATGTTTGCTTAGTTTGCTCATTTATTTAAAGGATAACAACCTAAGTATTAATTAAACTTTCTTAAAACTTAAACAAAATATTTCTCACGCAAACTTGATCATACTTAAATTGGCTACTATTCTACTAAAAATATATTTTACGCTGAATAAATTTTCTAGGAGATCTTATTTGGGATCCTATTTTGAAGAAAAGCTTAAGACGATGAAAATTGTAGTATGATGCGCAAAATCAATTTAGAGGTGGTATAGTATTGGCTTGTTGGTATGGTATGAATATGAATATTTCCACTTTGCATAAGTTTCGATGACGAGAGACCGTTTGTTTTAAACCCTCGATGTTTAACTGAAGTTAAGAAAAACTATTAAGATTTAAATACTTACATACAGTATTAATTGAGTAATTTAAAAAAGTCTCTTTAAACTATAGTGCACACGCAAAAGAAACCTTTCATTTTAGTATTTTAGATTTGGATTTATTATTATTCAGTAAAAACAATAATTAACTTCGTCTGAGTTACCGCACATTACAGAGAAACATAGAGATTTGATATCTTATTGAATATCTTCCAGTTCTTTAAAATACTAGGGGCGCTGCTACTACAAAAAAGGTTTTGGTGCCTTGAAGTCCGTTAATATTTAGACAGACTGTCTTTAGTTTTGTTTTGACAGCTGATTGTTGTTGACGTGTTTGGCATCATATTGAGTATGGACAAAAAACGATTTTTGTTCTCTCATAAAACATAATTTTTTGAGAGGCAAAATGGCGAAGGAAACAAAAGAAAAATTGGATAAATATTATGGGACTAATGCTGCGTCAGATTGGTTTCGAAAGTTTCGTGGTGGCCGCAACTCCACTACCGATCAAGTAGCCAGCTGCGGGCCCTCCGATACGGTTAAAGAGGACAATGTAAAAAAAATACATGAAATGGTGTTGGCTGACCGGAAAGTGAAGGTGCGCGAGCTAGCAGATACCACAAAGATTAGTATTGAATACACACGCCATATTTTGGGCAATATTCTGCATATGAAAAAGTTATTCTGCCGCTGGGTGTCGCGCATACTCACTCTTAACCAAAACACAAACGCGAGAGCACTTCGAAAGAGTGTTTGGACTTGCTGATGCGAAATCGGGAGGACTTTTGGCGTCGATTGGTAACTGTTGATGAAACTTGGATCCCCTATTATACACCAGAGAACAAAAAGAGTGCCCGGCAATGTACTGAAGCCGGCACGAGTGCTCCGAAGCGGGCGAAGGAGGCTCGATGGGTCGGAAAGGTTATGGCATCGGTTTTCTGGGATTGTCATGGCATTCTCTTCGTGGACTATCTCGAAAAAGGAAAAACCATCAACAGCGAGTATTACTGTGCATAATTGGATCGAAATCGCTGCAAATCGGCCTTACATGAAGCAAAAAAAAAAAATTGTTTTTGCAAGACAATGCACCGGCGCACTAGAGCATCGCAACCAAGGCTATAATTGCTGTCGCATCCACCGTATTCGCCGGGTTTGGCTCCCTCGAACTATTATCTCTTCCCAAACCTTAAAAGGTTGATCATCAATTAAAAAATTCAGCTCAGGGAGGAAATCATCGACGCCACGGACGAGTATTTTGCAGACCTTTCGGAAAATTACTTTTCGGACGGGATCAAGAAGTTGGAAAATCGCTGGAATAAGTGTATCAAACTAAAAGGGGACTATATTGAATAAAATAAAAAAACATTTAAAAGAAAAAATTTTTTGTTCCCAAGGAGGTTACTTTTCACCCCACCTAGTAGATAATTTTAATTTGAATTTTACATTTTGAGGAAAAAACTAAATCCAAACCTCAGCATAGAAAAAAAAAACATCTTGGCTGTTAATTACTGTCATTTACTGAATTCAATATGGTTGATCTTTTTGATAGGTATTATGCACTCCTTGACAGTTTTAGTCACGCTGTCGTTTACCACGCAACAACGTCTTTTTGTTATTCAGGCTTATCACGAAAATGGGCGATTTGTAAAAACAATTAATTTGAAAAATAATTCCAATACCCAGCCAAAATTCAGGATCTCAAACAAAAACTTCAAACTGAAATTGCGGTCATTAAAGCACTTATTTTTTACAGTCATCTATAATTTTGATCTTCGGATATTTGCATACAACAGAACAAGTTCAACGAGGTTGTACTCAACTCATAATTGCTATAGACAGAAGTTTATTAATCAATAAAATTTTGCATTGATTTTACAAAAAATGTGTGTTTAATTTAGTGAAAACTAGCTCACCCTTTATATATTAATATATAAATAAATAAATAACAGTAAAAATAACTATGATTCTAATATAAATAATTTAAGTTACAAACAAAACAATTTAATGAATAAATTAGTTAGTTAGTAAATAAATAAATAAATTTAAACATAAATTAACAAATAGGCGGTCTATTAAAATACTTAAAAAAAACTTCATTCACATCTTTAATTCTTACACAATACATTGTAATATACGGTCTGAAACAATTATGAGAATGAACATCTCGAAGTCTGTTGAGCTGGTATTTTATTATCTAGATATTGTACAATAGATAAGAAGGTCGAGGGATGATATTACTTTCGGATTTGTTTGTTTGTTGCCGATAAGTTTATCGAAAGATGATATCATTTTCGGACTGGGTTGTTTGCTGTACTGTGCCGCTTTCGGGAATATATCCAAAAATAAATAGATAAATAAATTGATAACAGAATAATTAATAAGGTAAAAAAAAATAGACACATACTTAATTAACATGAACATGTATATTGTAGCTAGATATACTATAGACCTCGAAAAGGCATTTGATAATGTTTGGCACGAGGGTTTATTATTCAAACTTATCTCCTTACATTTTCTAAATTGGTCAACTACAATTATCCGAAGTTTCTTAACAGACAGATTCACCTCTGTTTATATAGGATCGGAGTCTTCTAAACAAATTCCAGTTCTTTCGGGCATAGCGCAATGTTTGGTTCTGGGCCCATTATTCATTTCATTTCCCAAATTTAACGATGCAGGAACCTTCTGGTCTGCTATATGCTGATAATACCACTCTCATGGCCAGTGACAAAAAGCCAGGTTTTGCGCTGTCTAAAATAAAAATAACATTCCCACATTAGAAAGATATCTTGGAAGATGGGGTATGAAAATAAATTCAGAAAAGTGTAGCGTAAATTGTTTCAGAAATTCAAGCGGGAAAGGTCATTATCTTGCTGTGAAAGAAAGTAAAGTTTTGTCACTTGGAACTAATGGCCATAACGTGCCTTTAAAAACTGAACCTAAGATATTGGGTATTCATTTTCATAACAGATTCATTTTTAACAAACACGCTAGAAAGTCTTTAATAAAAGCAAAAATGGTTACAGCAAATTTAAAACTTTTGATAAATTCCAAGCATTTGCCCGGGAGTACAAAAGTGTTAATGTATTGGGTCTATAACTACGTGCGGTTTGCTAAGAGATGGCGTAACTTGTATTATTCCATTGGAACATGCGTTGGAAAGCTACTGTCATTATACGTCATTTCAATATATGCCATTCATTTCAAGCGTAAACAACAATAATTTTTTTTTCACTCAAATAAGTCGAACTTTGTGCCTAAAAAAGGATTTTTGAGGGAAGTTCTTCTTCATTACTTTAATATGAAGAAAACTGCTGCCGAAAGTCATCGTATTTTAGTGGAAGTTTATGGTGAACATGCGCTAGCTGAACGAACGTGCCAAAAATGGTTTGCATAATTTAAAAGTGGTGATTTTGGCTTGGAAGACCATGAACGTCCTGGGCAGCCAAAAAAGTTTGAAGATGAAGAACTGGAAGCATTACTCTATGAAGATTGTTGCCAAACACAAGAAGAGCTCGCTGAATCTTTGGGTGTCACTCAAGCAGCCATTTTACAACGTTTAAAAACAGCTGGATATATTCAAAAGCAAGGAATTGGGTTCCACATCAACTCAAGCCGAGAGACGTCGAAAGGCGGTTTTGTATGTCCGAAATGCTGCTGGGACGCCACAAAAGGAAGTCATTTTTGCATCGGATTGTTACTGGTGATGAAAAATGGATCCATTACGATAACCCCAAGCGCAAAAAATCATATGTGAAACCCGGCCAACCAGCCAAATCAACGGCAAAGCCGAATATCCATGGCGCGAAGGTAATGCTCTGTAGTTGGTGGAATGAGATGGGTGTGCTGTATTATGAGCTTCTAAAACCGGGTAAAACCATCAATGGAGAGCAGTAACCGAAAAACGCCCAGAATATGCGACCAGACACGAGGCAATAATCTTCCAGCATGATAACGCTCGGCCCCACGTTTCTATTCCGGTTAAGAATTATTTGGAAAACAGTGGATGGGAAGTCTTACACCACCTGCATTATAGCCCAGACCTTGCCTCTTCTGACTACCATTTGTTCCGGTCGATGCAGAACGCCCTGACTGAAATACGGTTCACATCAGAGCAGAATAGCAAAAATTGGCTTGATTCATTCTTGGCTGCCAAGCCGGCGCAGTTCTTTTGTGATGGGATCCAAAAATTGCCAGAAAGATGGCAAAAATTCATAGCTTTAGATGGGCAATACTTTGAATAATACTATTGTACATGTTTTTCTTAAATAAACGTTCAAATTTTGAAAAAAAACCGCACGATTTAAAATATATACCCAATATAAAACACTTATACGACCCGTACTGACCTACGGTTTTGGTGTTTGGTTCTCTATTTCGCTAGCTTTGAAAGAAAGATTTTAAGATTCTTCAGTGGAAAGTTGCAAAGACCTGACAAAAAATGGTTCTCAAACAAAATTTATCACCCTTTATGCTGTACCAAATTCAATTGTTATTAAAAAGTTAACAATGTTGTAGTTTGCATTCTATCCCTCTAGTGAAAGCCGTTTTCGATTCAAACATTTGGGAGAGTATAAATGACGTCTGACCTTTCCCCATTCATTCTTTTGAATAACGCTTCTGAGCCCCATCTGAGACCAGAAACAAATGCAAACCTTACCGTTCCCTATTACGACAGGGCAACGCCCTATCTTAACTCATAGTACATAACGATTTGACGTTTTTTTTTCCGTTTCATCATCTGTTTTTGTTTATATAGTAATATATAATTCAGTAAGCAGATGAGGGGGAAGGAAATACGTTTAGATGTACTTATCTTTCTGATGGGTAATACTTGACCCACTTGGTCTTTGTAGTATTTTTTTAATTTTAGTTAATTTTAAGTATTAGTTTTAAGTGCTCAATAGAAGCTTAATTAAAGTTGTATGCCGGTAGCAAGCAAACACATAAACCAATTTTGATTTAATAATTTTATGTATCTAATGTAAAATTTAAACATTTATAAAATGTCTATTATACATATATCACTTCAGCCAGACATACCTTGAAAGTCGGTCACTTTATAATCGCAAGTTTAATCAAATATACTAATTTTTGAATGTCTTAATAAATTTGAATTGAATTGAATTGAACTGAATTGTCTATTGTACCCAACATGACTAGGAAAATAAATTCTAAACGCGGTTATTATTAGCATTAGTGCAACTCTTATAAAATTTTGCATTAACCTTACGTTTTCTATCTAAGACCAATTCAACCTTTTTTGTTCTTGTGTACAGATCTCGCGTAGAGTTAAAGGTTAAATATAATTTTTGGCATTTTCAGTTTTCTTAGGTGACAATTTGCACAATTTCTCCATAAGCCAAAAATACTCAAAACACTACTTTGTATATGATTGTTCAGTGTTTGGGTGATGTCATTGTTAACAAATAGCTTAGAATCAAGATTAACTTCCAGGTACTTGATATATGGCTCCCATTTAATCAAAATATCATTTACATGTTTGTAAGTGATTTGAGGGAATAACGCAAATTTTTCTTTTTCGAGTGAAAAATATAGTTTGTTTTTTTTTCCTTGTTAAGTTTAATTTTCTATTTTGTGTAATAATCATTCGAGATGTTTATTGTATTCGTTCAATATTGAGAGCGAGCTCAAGCGATGTAAATATGTTGTCATATTTGTCAGCATTATGTTGCTGTTTCGCAAAATGGAATTTTGGGTAGATCTAATGTAAACAGTGATATGTTAACTCTGAACGATGAGAGATTGCGAGTTAATGAGAATCTTACCGCATTAAACAAACTAAAGCTCATATTTTATGTAATTTACTTGAAATCTCTTTTATCCATTTACTGATATTAAACTGCAATATAATCAAAAATCAAAATAGACGAAGACCAGAGCCTAGTCTCAACCACTCTTCGTATTATCCATCCTTTTATTTTAGGCGCGGTGAGAGGAACCTACGAATGTCTACCGACTACGAATGGCAGGAGAGTGACAAACTTTTTCAGTTTGCTATTGCCCGCCGAAAGGATGGCGACGTTAGAAAAATAGATTATACATTAAGCTTTTTATAAGGCATGTTTCGTGTGTATACATATTCTCTTACGTAATAGTTAAAGGTCCTAAATTACTAAAGAGGTTGTGGGTATTTATTTGGATTTGGCCAGAACAATATCTATATCTTTGTTAAAACTAAGATATTGGTCTAGCCAGATCCCTAGATATCTGACTACATTTTGACAAGAAAATGTTTGCCCATGTTGTCCCGCAATCGAAAACTTTCGCCAATTATTTCTTCTATACCCAGACAAAGGCTTCCTAAAAATAATTGCTTCCAGTATCTGAAAGTTGTTCTTCAAACTCCAGTCATCGCAATGTCGTTTTATTTTATCGAAGTCACTTTGTATGAGCATATTTATGACCTTGATTTTTGAACCTGATCTCTATGCGATCAATGGGCATAGATCAGCGTATGATATGGTATAGTGAAGCGAGCTCAGAACTAGAATCGGCGAATTAAAAGCACTTTCTTGTTGCAAACTATTTTTAATGTCAAATGTTCCGGCAGAAGTCACATCGCCATTCTTCACGATGAATTGTCTAGTGGTGAGCATATTAAAACAAATCTTCAGCAGTGGTCTACTTATCTCCAACCTGTTAAAGAATAGTTCTTCTAACTAACCGGTGTCGAAGGCCTTCTTCACGTCAATTAAACAGGCACCCGTGCGTTTTTTCTTATTTTCGTTTTACTGGATATTAGTAGATACCAGATTAGACACGGCATGTGAGATATCATACTCCGCCTTGAAACCGAATTGATTAGCTGGAACTATATATAGTTTTGTCCTCAACCCACTTAGTCAAAACTCTATTGTTCACCTTTTCGAACACCTTATTGACATTCCTGAGAGACATATCGACCGAAGATTTGCCGAATTGGACGTGTCCTTATCCTTTTTGGGAATTGGATGTATTACCGCTGTCTTCCAATTTATTAATTAATGTGCAATATTCAAAGCATTATTAAACGGTGTGGTGTAAATATCCATCGCTTCTAGTGGGCAGTGTCGAAGCACAATGTTCGATATCCCATCAGTTACTGCTGAGTTTTTACTTCTTAGTGATTCGGGTAATAATAAACCTGGGTTCTCAAATCGCCAATTCTTCATATCATTTCAAAGCCAAGAGTAGTGCGAAAGGACTCGATTCTCCAGATCGCTGTTCAGCCAAATAAAATCATTTGCCTTCTACACTTCCTGGAAAATCGCGCCTATAGCTTCTATCTTCTCCTGAGAATCTTCGACCACAAAAGAGTTGCAATCATCGACAGCTTTTCCTGAGTCTATATCGACTGTCAACAGCATTTGTTCATTGTCCGTTGTTTGGGCGATCTTAAGGCAACGAAAATCGGTTTAATCTTTTCTCATCACTCTACAGAATGTCAGTGGCCGAGAACTGATGGTATTTTCAACTTCCCGAAGCATATTGCGCAACAAATCTTCTGTCAAATTCCTTATTGGCATTATCTGGTAAAGAACTTGTGGCACAGCAGGGAGTACAAAATTTCATTCCAATTTGAAGACGTGAATGCCTTTACAGTTGAATTCATATTATCGAATGCCTCTTTTAGTAGATTTCTAAAGTAGTTCCATGTCGAGCTATGAAATTTCGTATGGCCAGTATGCAGGAATCGATAGATAATGTATACGCAATTTCTACGAGGGTCATGCAACGAGAGGTGTCATTTTAAATCTCGCGCGATTGCGCTGACTTTTGATAAGTCAAGACTAGGTGGTTCTGGATCGATTCACACTCTCGCACCGTTCTAAAATAGCAAAAATTCGCCACAAAACGATGAAAATATCGGGGATACCTTTTGTAAAGTTCATAGTGTTTTTGGTCATCAAGAGCCTTTTTGCACAGCTATAATGAATTTAACCGATAAATTTGAATATCTCGGACAGGTTAGTGACGTGAAGACTCCAACATGTGTTCATCCAGTAAGGTAAGTTAAAAGTATTGCCACCATAGCTGAGAGTGTGACTGAAAGCAAAAATGTGTCACTTTCGAGACGGTCGTAGGAAGTGGGCCTATCCGCAAAAACTTTCGGAAATGATGCTGGTGCTACCGTTTCAGTGAATGGTTTGCGTTACCGGGCAATGGAGACTGACTTTTCTTTGCCTGCAATTAATGCTATGCACGTAAACGATGTTTATTTTCAGCACGACGGGGTACCACATGTCATACAATGGCTCTGTTGCGTGTCTAAGTTATTGGACTTGCGATTTCTCGAAATGGAGACTTAAATTGTTCGCCATGAGATTTAACACCATTCAAATTTTTCCTTTAGAGATATGTTAAAGATAAAAGCTAAACCAATTATTCACCAATGATTCATGCATTAATAGATAAAGTCAGAGTTGTTTTTCGCGAAATACAGTCGTAATTATGCGAAAGTTTGATGAAAAATTTCATCAAAGGAATGTTTTCGATTTCCCTTGGTCAAGTGTCGAATGGTAAGGAAAAAAACTCTGGAACCTTGAACCACCTATTGGAATGTTCAAAGTTTACAGACAGTTCCACTTTGTGCCCTCGTCTGAAACATTTAATTTCGTAGGTACCCAGCGCCAGTCACTTTGGGCTGTGTTATTGAAAAACTCGTTTAGGAAAAAGGAAACGAATTGCCTACAATTTCTATTATCAACTCGAATCTAACAAAGAATATTTTTGGAATCGGATCAAAAAAAACTTTTTGAAAATTTAATATTAAGTAATAAGAACAGCTGATTATAACTCAAGCCTTGAAACCGAGAGAAGTTTCACAGACTCTACTATAGTCTCAGACAAAATCCATGTGCAGTTTACCAAATCTTTGTAACTTGTTCTGACATATGTCATCGCGGCGCAATGTATTTTCAATTTTTCCACTACTGGGAAAAAGTATATCCAATTAATCAATTTTTAATATTGTTAATCTTTTTATTAATTTTTCTTGCAGTTACATTTTTAAACACATCAAGTTATTAGTCAGGAGACTAAGAGGATGGAGATGGTATTCAACATTCTTAAAACTTTTCGCATTATTGGACAAACTTTACCAAAATTAATATCAGTTTTCAGTTTTTTACCACACCCAACTTAGTACATAGAACTATTATCAACTATTATCAAAACCTATTAAATCAACGACGTAGTAGTTTTCTTGAAAGGCTTTAGAAATTCATTTGTAAATTCAGTAACATTTTGTCTTTTACAAACTGTGCTATGCACACAGAACAGGTTACTTCAAACGTCAGAACTTTATAAGATACACATTCGGATTTTCAGTTTTACTTACCCACAAGAACCTTTGAAAGTGTTGGTCTTCCTCTTTAATTTCAACTTAGTGAAACATTTCTATAATATCAGCACTAATAGTAACTAGATTTTCTGTAAACGTAAATAGTACTGACATTAAGGTACAAATTGGTCCAGCCCTTTGAGAAGAACGAAATTAAGGGAAATATCGAGAATTTTTGCAGCGGCATAACACACAATTCGAATTTTTCTTGGCTTGTTTGGGCTATTCACGGAAAATAGATGGAGATAACAGGAGAATTGTTGCCTAACTTCTAGTTCCTCTGCAATAGCTTTTTTATGTGCACTTTCGATAAATACTTTTTAATTTTATTTTCGAGGATCATGACAAATGCTTGGTCTTTGTTCAGTTTCTTTAGCAGACATGAATGTCGTCTTTCGCTATAGGAAGGCTATCTGAAAGATTAATGAGGTGAAATTTTTAGAGTTATGCAGACACAAAGCAGCCATTATTTCTGTAGCAATCCATAGGAGAGAAATTGATAAGAATGTAAGAAATATAAAGGGGAAACACTAACTAGTGATTGTAAAGTGGCCACACTAGGAAAAGAGTCTGCCGGTAGGTAGGAGATTAGTCGTAAGTCAAACACTGTAGACTTGGCTATTAAGCAGCCAAATAAAGAGCGTAAATTATTTTTTTTAAGTACTAGCTCATATTCATCATCATATACATTGACTTATCTATCTATAGGACTCGTGATTCCCGATATTGTCAATACATAGACATAATTTTACTACTTCCTCAAGAGATTGAAGTAATTGTTTTCATTTTCACAATCACAGGTATGAAAACTATGTAATGGTAGAATGTTGCTTATCTTATGAGTGTTTGATTGATCTTTACAATTTACGACTATTGTCTACATCTGTTACATTAAGAGACTGTGTCGGAAAACTATCCACGGTATGAACGTTTTCTTGTGTCATACCCTATGATTGAAATATAAAAGTTTACATTTGCAAATGGTTCTTATACCTGCGAGTGTTTCCGGTCTATTTAAGTCATAATAGGTACGGGTTTGCAATGTTTAAGGTCGCTGAAACTTCCTTGTCAATAAGGCTGACAGAAGACCCTTCACAAACAAAGTTGAAGCTATGAGTTGCCTTCAAAGTAGCGCTAAGATTTTGTACCTCAACTGCATAATCTATCATACTACTCGTTACAAGCTTATCAGCTCTTGGATGTGGTGTTAAGTAAATTTTATTAATAAGGGAGCTAATTATACGTTTTAGATTGTCAGACATCAGCTGTAGAGGACTTATGTATAATCCTGTTTACGGAATTTGTTTAAATGAGCAAACTTCTCACAGCTTGTAAGGCTGTTTTTAAGGCTTGTAGCAGACGGAGAATATTCTATTCTTCTGGAAACCCACATACGAGTTGGTATGGGTTGTTTAATAACATCTGCGATATTGTTATGGTTATAGTTAAACACACATTTTTGGTATAAATGCTTATATAGGGTTTTCCAATAGGGACTTGACAACTGTATCGCTAGGACACTCGCAAAATTAAAAAGAAGGAAAAAAAAACTGTTTAAACAAAAGACAAACTAATTACTTTTCTGTGACTTTCTTTATTATTTTAATAAGATTTCACACTCTTGAGTTCGTATTGGGAATGTCCTCTACTGCTTCTCACTCGTCGAAAGAAACTTTATAGATCATTGACCCCAACTACCAAGTGAGTGCACGCACACAGATTGTCATCACAGAAATTGTAGCTCAGTGGGTGAAGCCAACTGATTATGTGTTTTTCGCCGCGTTAACTCCCGCACATGGATCTTGTGCGTAGTTCAGTTGTGTGTGAATGTTCTGCTCCCAATTTTGCAGATCAGTTGGGCATGATGCATTTATGTTGTCGCCCATTTGTGGTTGACATTGATCTTTTCCGACGGCGAATGCATTGTGAGTATGATGTCGTCGGATTTTTCCGGTGGTTCATGTTGCGTTGCAACAACAACTTTGAATTTAATATGTGCACGTACTCTTTCACTAATCATCAAACTGTCACTGTCAATTTATTAAGTAAACTCAACATTTTCATCATAGTAAAGTACACTAACGAGCAACGTCTGCAAATTATAAAAATTTTGTACAGATATTCGGAGTCGGTGACTGCAACTTTAAGAGAGTTAACTATAATTTTCGGTCGTAGTTCTCGCCCTAGTAGACAGGCAATAACAAGTTTAGTGCAAAAATTTGAGTCTGCCGTTCAGACGTCCGTAGCAAACGATCCAAATCAGTCAATTCCACGGCGTTCTCAAGAATTAGGCATCGCTCAGACAACATTATGGCGTATTTTGCGTAAGGCTCTTGGTTTACACACATACAAGATCAAGCTGACTCAAGAATTGAAGCCGATGGACCATTTAAAGCAACGTACGTTCTCCGATTGGGTTCTGGAGAAGATGCTCCAAGATGATGAATTTCATAGCAAAATCATCTTCAGTGACGAAGGTCATTTTCGGCTCAATGCGTTCGTCAATAAGAAAAATATGCATTATTGGTCGGGTGAAAACCCACATGTGCTTCATGAATCACCACTTCATCCACAAAAAATAACTGTTGGGTGCGGTTTGCATTCCGGCGGCGTTATTGGGCCTTATTTTTTGGTCGACGATAACGATCGTCACGTTACTGTGAATGGTTACCGTTATCGCGCAATGATCGCCGATTATTTTTGGCCCGAATTGGAAGATAAGGACTTGAACGACATGTGGTTTCAACAGGATGGTGCTACAAGCCACACAGCATACGTTACAATCGATTTATTGAAGAGAAAGTATGGTGAGCGTGTTATCTCAAGATATGGACCAGTCGATTGGCCGCCTCGTGCGTGCGATTTAACACCGCTTGAATATTTTCTGTGGGGCTACATTAAGTCATTGGCTCTTCCAACTTCGCCAACTCAATAGGGACTTATTCTTCTGGGAACATTTAGATTTTAACACAATGATAACCTGCCTTGCCGTTTCAGGTGCACCAACCGTAGAGCCAGAAGGCGCTGATATTGTAGCAGCGTTTATTCAAGGCCTGAGTAGGTATTTTGACACATAATGGGTACAACCAATATTCCTCAACGATATGACTATGAACGCCCGCGCAAGAAAAATTAAACCATATGTTGGTATCACAAGATCGGCAATTACTCGTATATTCTTCGGGTATATATCTCTTATTATCATTTCTGGTGGGCGATCTTTGCATCTTGCTAGATTAAGAAAACAGGTCTGTATATTTCATTTCGTATTTGTAAATCGACTAAAAGAAATGTGGAAGGTGTTGTCGAGATTTCTACAACTTCTACTTCAGAATAAGTTCCTAAATTTATCATTATAAATTCCCTATTTATTAAATTCATCGATTAAATTCATAACACGTACTTTTAGCCCTTCTTCAATTTTCTTTTGTATATCTTAGGTTTTTCGTACTGATATTTTATATTTTTTGGCATTTTTAAAGAGAAATCATGGCATTCTTATTTTGCTTTGACTTCACTATAGGTAGAGATTTTATTGGAAGTTATCGATATAATACCCAAGAAATTTATTTTAAGGAACTTCCTAATCACCTTACGAGTGTCTGTCTATTAGCAGTCAATGGCAATATTTTTTTAACCCTCTTCAATAAAATAAGTACATGTACTGCCTGGTAAATACATTTTTCCACCACCGCTCTACCGCCAAACATTATTGCTTAGACAATCCACTTGATTGAAGATGCCTTACGGGATAGAAGAGCAAATCCCTTTCAAGATTGATGGCTGTTCAAGCTGTGATAAGTTACTCACAGAGATAATTCTGCTATTTTCATTTTTCCTCACACTCTGTAGATACGAATATGTGGTTTAACCCTTGGGGTATATACTCATACTCGTATTTGTGCGCGAAATTCCTTCAGTAAAATTCTAACTAAAACGGAAACTTTTAAATTATTTTATTAAACTTAAATCCACCCATTGGTAGGTCTTTGATAAACTTTTAAGTCCGGCGTATAGTAATTTCCAAATTGGATGTAATAAAATCTTAAATCTTTACGACCACCCAGAAGCAGCATTAAATTGGGCAAACATTTTATCTGCATGTGTGTTGTGGGCTTGAAACAACGGCAGCTACTTTGGTAGAAACATTTTAAAACAATAATAACGTTAAGGTAATAATTCCTTGTCATAACAAAGGGGTGTAGCACTCCTCTTGCAGTCAATGTTACCGTTAGCTGAAAGAAAAAAGCCAAGCAAAGCGAAGTCAACTGTGTATTAGTAAAAGACGGTGACGAAATTAAACATAAACCGTCTTCAGTGGGACAGTAAAATTTAATTGCGGTCGAAGGAGTTGACTTGACTTTAAACGTGCAGCTTTATCGGCACTCCTTAAATTTACTTCTTCAGCACACAGATTCATTCGTCTGTAGAGCCTGTAGGGTGATGGTGTTAATAGGCCATTTGCATGCGAAGCTACCATTTGCTCTGACCCCAATCAATAGTTTGCCTCTGGCTTTTTCACCCGACCCAAAAACACGTTCATTTGGCGGTGACTCCTGCTATCCCTCGCATACTCGATTAGTTTCAAATTTATCGATTTATAGAAATTTGGGATCCTGACCTCTGATTTCTCTATTGCCACCATTATCATTTACCTCATGGCAAATAAATCCTTATAAAAAAGAATTTAGCTTTGAATTTTACAAGGAGCCCTTTCAAGGACACAGCGGAATCGAGTTTTATTTGTAGTTCAATAGCCCGAAGATGAGTTATTGTCAATTTCATGACAAACATTGAAGAATACCTGCCCATGGAACAAGGGCAGTATTTCCATATAGGTGGGAGTATATGTAAGCGTATGCCATTTACCTAACATCAACTCGCTTAATGTTTCTTTGAAGCTTGCATCATTAAGTTTCAGATCTGGCAAATTAACCCTTTTCAATGAGATTTATCGCAAAGCACACATAACATAAATATACACTCATCTGCCGAAGAGAACTATAGTCCTCACATAAAATCTTTCTGCTCAAATACTCAAAGATAATGTCAAGGCAAAGGCAGTTTCTATGGTACTTGGGAGTTGTTTGTCCCTTTTTCGTGGTATTGGCGGCTGACCTTTTGTAAGTTGTTGACCTGGAAAAGGATCATTTTGGGTTTTTTTTTTTGTTATTGTTGTTTCTTTATGTTAAATTTTATGGATGTGAGGTGCCATTGGGTGCAGAAATTATCCCTTACGCAATGATGCGTACGGTGGTCTACTGGAAGTGATCCAGTCGATTGGTTGGATTAAGGCTATAACTAGGCTTTTACGGGGTTAGCTTATTTCTTTAAAAAAATCAATAATGGTTTCCCGAATGCTTTCAAGTGAGGACACCCTGCTGAATATTTTGTGAAAAAGTCAGAAACTGCTTTGGTCTGCAACGGTGATTTGTGCTTTAAGTATTAATTTACATATAATTCAAAGTTTACTTTGACGTCTACATGAGAATACAAAATTATGGTCTTTCCATATAAATTACTACAATTATATTACCTATCGTACCAGATCACAACCTTCAAAGAGCTACGTCTAAAATGTACCGTTTTTCTATATTATTCATACTATGTTATGTTATGTTCTATGTTATTCATACTTCAGAAAGTTTTTCCTTCTAAATAGCAATGCGGTTTGAGTTGAATATGAGCAGCTACCCATACGTTTCAGCGACAATTCAAGTATTAACCCAGTTGTCACCAGTTACAAAGCTTAAGTTGATTTCGTCCAATTCTGTGCACCACCGAGTCAAGAAATTTTCGAAACCTTTGTAGTATTTTCGGTCTATAAGTGTTGTACACAGCTTTTTCATTAGCTTACTAGTATAAGGTTTTGCATATACAATATTAAAGAGATTTTGAACATTTGGAGCTTCCAAAAATGATAGTGGATTCTAGCCGTTGGTGTTGAAAACTGTTGTTAGTTGTCCTTTCGTGTAGGCTTATCATGTTGAAGCCCGTGCCTTTTGATCTAATCTATGCTAAATTAGTATCCGTATTTGTTAAGGTATGATATATACCATAGTCTGAAAATATCAAGAGTATAAAAGAACATGCAGGTGTCGATTATGTGGTACCAAATTCTGTCCTTAATATATGTTATATATCCTTGCATTCACGAATATTACCGCTCCAACCATACTTTCTTTTAACTGCTCTTTACTTTTAGAAACAAGATTTTTGCTAAAATTCGAAGATGAACCCTATACGATTTCAATTTTCTATTTTTGATAGTCGAACATTTTGAAATCACACAGCATTAAGTATTGGATCCCATTTATGAAGACAAATTCCAAATCTGAAATAAAGCTTTAAGTCTACCAATTCAGAAAAAACAATCTACCAGTTTTAGTAGAAATCTTTCAAAGTATCTATCGTGTTCGTAGGAAGCAAGGCAACAAAAAGAAAGTCAAATTCTCAAATTTGAAAATTGTTGGCAAGACCGTTCTTATGCCAAAAAAGTAGACATGTCCGACTTTGTTTTGTATTAACAAATTGATAGAAACTCATAACATTCTACAGCATCATTGCTGTAGAAATACTCACAAATATCTCAAAAATTGTTGTACAAACACCGCTACTTTCTTAAGCGGGAATCAGGTCGTATTATAAAAATAACAACTTGTCTTTACTATACTATGCAGAGTCAGCGCACATGCTTCTTGTACCTTGGAGGAGATGAAGAGCGGCCCTCTTGAAATTCGGGTCTTCGTAAGTTGAAAGTGAATGAATTTTTTGTTAAGGGGGATGCAAACTTTCCAGTGTGGAAGGAAGTTGAACACTTCCATAAAGGACACATTTATCAGAATCGGATGTGAAGACAAGGACGAGTTGACTGTTGGTTATAAAAATTATACCACTAATCTGATTTACCATAGACTTAAATTAGTAATGAAACGAATCGTCGGAAGGTTCCCATTTCTGGTGCCAAACATTGAAATTTCCTACTAAAATTATATTATTTTCGGGTTGTTCAGCACCGATAAAAAAATTAACCGACAGGACTCTGCCATAGAGATTAGCATCTCTTTCAAAACCGTCTTTTCGAAAAACATTGGAAATTTTAGACTTTTGATTATAAGCGTCTTCCATCATTATTGATAAGTGGGAAAGACGTTTCAAATTAACATGCGAAGAAAGCATAGAAGGACATGTCCAAGCTCTCATAATAACATTCGAATATTTACATTAGTTCATCCGTTATTGAATCGGAGTCATACTCGTAATTTAGGGTTTTCCAATAGGGACTTGACAACTTTGAATTTAATTTGTGAACGCACTCTTTCACTAATCATCAAACTGTCACTGACAATTTATTCCGTAAACTCAACATTTTCATCATGGTAAAGTACACTAACGAGCAATGTCTACCAATTAAATAAAATTTCTACAGATATTCGGAGTCGCAAAATCATCTTCAATGACGAAGCTCAATGGGTTCGTCAATAAGCAAAATATGCGTTATTGGTTGGGTGAAAACCCACATATGCTTCATGAATCACCACTTCATCCACAAAAAATAACTGTTTGGTGCGGTTTGCATGCCGGCGGCGTTATTGGGCCATATTTTTTCGTCGACGATAACGATCGTCACGTTACTGTAAATGGTCAGCGTTATCGCGCCATGATCACCGATTATTTTTGGCCCGAATTGGAAGATATGGACTTGGACGACATGAGGTTTCAACAGGATGGTGCCACAAGCCACACAGCACACGCTACAATCGATTTATTGAATGGTATGGTGAGCGTGTTATCTCAAGACATCGGCCAGTCGATTGGCGCCTCGTTTGTGCCATTTAACGCTGCTTGACTATTTTCTGTTAGGCTACGTTAAGTCATTGGCTTATGTCAACAAGTCGAGACGACGTTGGAAGAGCTCAGAGCCAACATTGAGCGCGAAATAGCGGCCGTTTCGGCCGAAATGTTTCGCCGAGTCGTTGAAAACGTACCCGCGGTAGCCATATGAACGAAGTCGAGTTTCATTCATAAATGTTTTGATTGTACTTCAAGCCAATAATAAAGTTTTTGAAATATCTCAAATGGTTTGCCCTTTATTAAAAAAAAAAAAATATTGGCTATGATATCGATGCAAACGAAAATGGATTTGTAGTGCAAAATATCAAGATAGTAGAAAATATTTTCATAAATACGGCGACTGTCATCACTCAGATCTTAGAATTGTTAAGTAAGTCTGATAGTGGTTAGAAGAAATAGGTCGAGGAACTTAGGTACCAAAATTATGGGAATTAGCCAATGAGGAAGAGGCAAGTTGGCAAATCAATTTGAAACTAGAATTAAGGATGATGTCTGGAATTATAACAGGGTGTTTGTGAACGCAGTTGAGTATATGGGAGCTAATAACGTCAATAAAAACTTGGTTGAAAGGTGAAAGTGCACGGTTGAATTAAGCTCTTCGTTGAAATTACTTAAAAGGGTTATTGTTGGAATATAAAAGATTTAATCTCGGGGACTTTGAGTTCTTTATTGTTAAAATAAAAAGGAGAAAATTTCTGAAAAAGCTTTGAAAATTTTTAACTTTTCGAGTAAGTTATTTTATTTATCTTATTTAAGTGATTTGCAATAGTACAGCATTAATATGCATTGCGAAGTTGAATTCTGATGATAAAAAATAATGTTTGCACTTTGTTTATACATTTTGTAAAACAATATGTAGAAAAAAGTTCCTCATCCAAATAGCATTCTTAACTCAGATTTCATCAAAATTTATTAAATATAAACATAAAAATATTTGATAAAAATATAGCTTATTAGAAATAAAATAAATAAATGTAAGATCTTGATAAAACAAAAGAAAAATAATGGTAAGAAGAAACAAAGGTATTTTAAAAATAAAAAAAAAATTAAGGGTTCGTATTGTGAAGTTTTACTCACGAAAACTATATGATTGCATATTTTCTCCCAAGCGCGGTCTTGAATTTCTTATGTTTTAAAATAAAGTAAGAAAAAGAATTGCTTTTCAAACATTTATTCCGAAATATCTCTTATGTCTTTATTAATCTTTTTTTCTTTTTTTCTGTTTTGTTTTATTTTATTATATATGTTATCATCTCCGGTATAACTATATATTTAATATCTCTAACAATTATCTGTTTACTTTCTTTTTTTTTATTTAAATTCATTAATTTTGCACTCTCAGCAAAATTTGGGACTGCTAAAACTTTATCAAAATTTTCTGATCATTCCATTTCTTCTTAATATCTGGTTGTTCACCTCAAATGAAGGGTAATGAATGCAATTTGAATGGATTTCAATGAAAAAAAGTTTTAAGATTACATATTGTAGTTTTTAATGTTTTAAGTTATTTACACTGTTTTTTAAGTTATTTTATATTTCTCCCTAATGTTCTTAAAGCTTTGAAAAATAACTTTTCTTTCCCCTAATTTTTTAAAATATATATATATTTTTTTGAAATTTTAAGTTATTCTTCATGTAGTATATCTTAGGTAATTTCCTTTTTATTATTATTTTTTAATGCAGATAGATTAACATGTGTGATGATTGTTGCATTTTTGGGAAATGATAATGGTACTAAAAACAAATTGATTAAAATAAAAAATAAATTAATTAATTTAAAAACTAAGAACAATATGCATTGTGCAATTTAATTATATTTGTATTTATTTTATGATTTTTAATTTTAATTTATTTTTCATATGTATAAACACAAATTGCAATTAATTTTTGAATTGTTTTGTTGTACGCGCATCTCATGCAATTGTATTTGATTAGTTAATATATGTAAATAGACTGTTTTATTTCTGTTTTAGTTTTTTGTTTTCTTTTGTGTTTGTATTTAAGTTCAATAACAATGAATAAATAAATGTTTAGATTATTACTTGCTGGTGAGTAAGTTTTTTTTTTTAATATAAAGATATTCTCTTTTCTGATTTGTGTGAATTAGGACAATAATTTTTATAAATGATAACAACAATACATTTACATATATTTTTTTAAACTTTCGTTTATTTTTGTTTTGCTTGCTTTTCATATATGTTTTCGTTATTATTACTTATTTCTTTTTTTCAAGGGAGTTATCCTTGTAACACAGCTTAATTACAACATTAATGATATGTATTGTGTATTGCTATGACATTTAAACACCGGATTTATTTTATTTGCACACATATTACAATGAGTTTTATTTGTTGATAATTGATAGTTTTTGTTTGTCTTAAATTATAAAATACGCTTTAGAAAGTTAGATACAAAGCAATGATATCTTTTCAAGTATCATAGCTAAAATATTCCTTGTTTTGTTTTGTATTGTATTATTTAACATTGATTTTATTGGTATAAGCTTGACACGAAATCGTTTTAGCCGAAAAGTAATAAAATGCTGAGTTTTATTTTCTTTATTAAAAAAACAGTGAAGCGTCGAATGGTTGTGCATTGAACAAATTAATTTAAAACCATTAATTTATTTTATCCCTACGTATGAAGAATTAACTCATGTTTTATTTTTTTAAATAAAAATATGATACTTTCAAAGTCTTGTCTTTTAATTGCCAGGCTTATTAGCATTTTACTAAGTGATCGATATTATCTTCTCATAAGCGACACCTAGCATATAATTAAATTTTGATATTGATCGTTTTGATAGAAGTACTATATTTGACAATACGGCCTTTATAGTAGTACACAAAATTTTATTGTTGCAAAAATTCCAAGCTATTGTTGGATGGATGTGTCTCTATCTTTATCTCTACTGTCATTGCTTCACATTTAAAACTAGAATATGATTTATCATGCTATAGTTTTGATCGCTAGTAATTCTATGCTCGTATGAAGCTTTGATGGTGATTGTATTTCTAAGGATTGCAAAGCTAATAGCATTTGAATATAACATAGGTACAACAAAAAGGTAAAAGCCTTTACCTTTTTTTATACATATAAGAATTAATGTAGAGCATATGGTTCGCCATTGGAATTAAAGTAAGTAGGATTAAAATGCATGATAAGGGGCAAAACTTTTTGACTGCATGGCGCAAGACTCTGAATCGCGAATCAAGAATTGAAAATTGTATTAAGTAGTTGCCGTTGTTTGATTTCTTATGCGTCAAATACTAATAATAATTTTTTTATTAAAATTCCTAGAGATACAGTCACACAATTTAAAAGGATCAATAACTCATTTAATAAATTTAAGTTTTGGTTTAGAAGTAAAAACAGATTAAGGTAAAAAATGTATGGGATAATACTAGATGAAATGTCAGTCAATATCATGTCAGCAGCTAACGTTCTGTGACAGAAGGCAACAACTTAATATATAATTGTGTAGAGTAATAACAAAAACTCCTTAAGTCAGAATTTCATAAACATGATACATCTAAGCACCTAGCGGTGTAATGCGAACTTTTCGGGTAAATTTTTTACATCTAAGCTAAAAAACTTGGAAGAAGTTTGTACATATATTATATATTCATTGGTTCCAAATGAATATCATGTAGAGTCGACTTAAAAGCATTCTTGAGATAAAGCGTTTCCTCATGAAACCCATTTAACAGACAGTCTGTGCTCAGTGATGTGTTTTGCTACATACGAGTATTATCAAAAACCCAAATACCCTCTCGTATTTGTATTTTTATGTCACGAAGTCATCGAAATGAAATCCCTTATTTGTAATTTCAGGAAGAACAAGATATTTTATGCACATAAATCGTTGATAAGGGATAGGAAAATCAAATTCACCTTCGTATTTCTATGAAATAAAAGTGCTTGATGCTATATTTTGTACGAGTACTCGTAGTTTGTATCTTGTATGTGTTTATGCTCTCGCGGCTCCTACTTTTATTTGCCTATAGTGTTTAACCTTCTCATGCTGGGATATTTGCTTTTGTTTAGTTTCGGGAAAAATAAATTACTGTGCCACAAGGGCAGATGGATGGATACGAGTATACACATGTATGGATGGAAACATATAGACCCACTCATGCAGGAGTTTTATTTATATATATATGTATTCGTACATGCGAAAAAGTCACCAGACGTAACCCTTGTTGATTTCTCAGGTGAATCATGTTGGGAAAGCTTAAGTGTCCTTTGAGATTATAAAGTGGCAGTGTACATGCAATTTTAAGTATATGTACACAGCACAAACTATATTTGTAAATCTGTAAAAGCAACAGCTGCAACAAGTTGCATGAAGAAAGTGTTCTTTCATTTTTGTGCCTTTTAATAATTGAAGCAATTTAACCCCACACGAAGGTTGATTTCATTTTGCATTTGAGGTGGATTAATTCTCTAAGGATGTTGCCTTTGTAACCAGCATCAAAACAACAGCTAAATTCAACAGAGTTCGTCTTTTTTCGATTTCCCATGAGAAAATTAAATTTGTGTGTATCCAGTTTGCGGTCGAATAAAATTAATTAAATTATGAACTTAATTTAGCGGTTTTGTATATGGTGAGGAATTTTCCGGTAGAATATTCGTATGGGTATATTGAACATGAGTATACGATTTTTTGTTTCAAGTTGCGTTTTATATAATAGCTTTTGCACAAACATAGTGAAAATCTGGTCACCATAAAACTTTTGAAAATTGCTGCGATGCAGGAACAATTATGTAAGACCAATTTTCTTTTAAGATTTGAAACCTAAAATTTTTATTTGGAAAAATACAAATTCGGTGTTTTTATTTATAGATCTATCTCAGTATTGATAGCATATATAAGGAGAATGTCAAGAGTTATTTAATGTTATAATTCTAATTAAGTAATATTAGATTTCCATGAATATGTGACGGCAGAATAGAATTTATGTCTCCTGAATAATTTCTAATACCAAACAATCTTTCCATTGGTTCATGTGTTCTACTGAATTTGGATACCATAGGCGCGAGTAGACCTATAAGATAAACACTATCTTTACTCTAAATGTCATTGTATTGTGGATTCCATCAAGCGAATTCATATTTGCATTTTTAAGAACAATTGTTTAATGAAGGGCGCAGGAAAATGTGTACTAGCAATGCCTTGACCCATAAAAATGTGTTTTTGACACATTCAATTTTATTCTGTTGTTAAAATGAGTTTAAAATACGTTGTCGTTCCATCAAAGATAACTTGAATTGAACGTTCCGAACAAAGGAATCTGATATGGAACTCCATCAGAAACCATTGAAATATCAAGTGGTACTAGCTCGCTTTCGCCAGACTGGTGTAGAACATGGTCCCACTTATTAGTGCGACAAGTCATCTAATTACCGATAGACCTGCTCATATGTAAATCGTACTGGTCAATGAGATGTTTTCGTCTTTTAAGACATTCTACGGTTTATCAGTACTTATATTTGTTTCTTGGCTTTGAAAAAAAGGGACGTGTGTAAGTGCAATAAATTTGCAGGAAGAGGAGAAGAAGATTTTTTTGGGACGCGCTGAACAAGCGATGCTTTTCATCTACTCAGAAAGAGTCCTAAAGAGTACCCTGGTCTTGTCAACGTAGAAGAACGCCTCTTCAACAGAAGAGGAGGCACACCAAATGGACTAATGGACTTGTGAATATTGAAATCTTTGAATACTCTTATTTCCACGAATACGAATGTGGATTCGCCCCATGGACTTCTCGATGAGCTCAAGTGTAGGTGGAGGTACGACATAATTGAAGCGAACTGCGCAGTGCGCTAAGGTTTTGTCAAGAGAGCTGATGGTTGGAACTTCATTATAAATGAGTTTTAAGATGAACACTGAGACAAAGTTGCTAATTTTTTTAAACGGATTCCCAAATACGTTTCCAATATACGATACTTTATAAGTTTAAACCAGAGATCAGACTATAATTTTACAAAGGTTTTTAAGGCGCTGAATCTGCCTCCGACATCTGAAAGTACTTCCTCTTCATAATTTGTTTTAAAATTTATCAATACCTTTTCTTCTTTTTAAGAAATCTCAGCTAAAATTTATAAGTTTGGAAAATTAATGGTATTCGTCGAAGAAGATCTAGTTTTGTGACTCCGGATTGACCTATGCGGTTATATTCTATAAGTTGTACTGTCTGTGAATTTTAAAAGAAAGGAGTGGTACTTTCAGTCATAGCAAGTTTTGTAGTTGTGAGACTTCGTGATTTAATACAACCTCATATATAGTTAAAAATGAGGCTCGAAAACTAGACTTGATACAGCAATTCTGGCTATAGTCGAATTTTCTCCGTTCTCGATATCCTTGAACACACTTTAAATAGTTAAACACTCAATAACAATGTGATAAAATTTGTAAAAAATTGATAAGAGACTTAAATGGGAAATGAATATGACCATGGCCTTTCGAATCAAACAGGTCACAAAACAGATGAAATCGACAATAAGCTAGATATTTTGCCCTCAAGTTGTATACTCGTAACACAAGACCTTTCCCTCTATTAGCAAAATTACAACTTAACAAAAAACGAGGTATGTGTTTTTTTCTCATCGAAATCTCCTGTTTATTATTTCATTAATAATCTCATTATTATTATTTTGTTTGACGCGGGTTTCCTAAAAAGTAGAATTCAGGCTTAGTATTGTTTGAACTTATGAGTTGTTCTATACACTACTTAGGCACTGCGCAAGTAATTGACATTAATTAATATTTTATATATATATAATTATATTAATTATATTTTATATAGAAAAATTAGGTGGTAGAAAAAGGTGTTTCTTAAAAAATTAAGTCTGAAAAGACCGGATCTCATTGGTTAAATTAATTTGTTCGTGTACAAAAATTATGACCTCAGAGCACTATTACAAAAAAAAAAAAAAAAAAATGTCGGAACCTATCCAGTTGCATTTTTTAAGGAAAATTAGTTAAATAATTTAACTTTAATGCATACATATATCCGAATATCTATAGCTTTCCAGCAATAAAAAGAGTATACTGCATTTAATAAAGCTTTTTAAGCGGGCTTACAGTAACCAAACAATATTGAAAACTTGTAAAAACATGAACGATTTTCGAATGAAAGTGGTTAATGAATGGTTGGTAAATGATTATCAGCATTCATTCATGTTTTCCTTTTTATCTCTTACATAACACATCTGTTTTTCTTTAAGTTCGTAGCAAAAAGCCTGGAAAAACAACCTTCTGCCGATCGTTTCGTTATTTCTTATTTAATCTTACATATGACACATTTATGTGTTTTTGGTAAATTTTATTTATTAATTTTATTTTGTATATAAGTTATGTTAGGTTTACATGTATAATATATGTACTTCTGTCTTATATATAAATAAATATATATATATATATATATAGGTTACTTACTTGACTTTTTGTTTTTATTCTTATACATAAATTTAATATAATTTAATATTTAGTTTATAATAGACAGCGTAGCATAGGAAGACGTCAATACCTGCATAAGACATTTTAGCCATATTTTCATTTTGTTTATATAATTTGTTAATATCGATTTAATATTTCTTTAAAAAATGTTTGTTTTAATTTTTGTTATTTATTTCATTTAACATTGTTTTGATGTTTGTTTGGTTTGGTTTTTAAAAACTATTTTTTTTTCTATTTCTCAAAAATTTTAATTTTTTTGTAAAAAAGGAAAATTAATAATTAGTATTTATCGTTTTTTTATCAGTATCCGGTAAGTTTGCTACACAACAATACAAAAATCACGAAATTCTGGAAATGTCTTATGAACTATTTATATTTAAAAAAATTATTTTATATTATTATTATAATTTTTTTTTTGTTTTTTTTTTTTTGTAAATTTGAACCTATTGGAATATTACGATTGATAATTTTTACTTTTTTTTTTAATGTTTTGCAGGTCGAAAAAAGTTAAATTTAGACTACAAACTATATATTTTTTTTTTGTTTGAATTGGATTAAAGCATTGGTTCATATATATTTACACATGTTTTATATTATTTTTGGAACAATAAATTGATTGCACACTACAGCTTTCGTAAATTTTATAAAGAGAAAATTTAATATAAAGGACAAATGTATGTAAATACAGTCTTTGTTTTTTTTTTAACGAAGTGTGTGCAATTGAAAATGAATTGGATTACATGGTATTTTTATTTCAAAAATACTTACCGAATGTGTCAAATTAATGTGAAAGCTATAAAAAGCTATTTAAACTTAATTAAATCTTTATAAGCAAACAAAAAAGTACGGAAATTTGCATCAAGCCTGCTTCCTTATATTTCTGCAAGGAAAGTATGAAAACTACAAAATATAAGACTCAAACCTTGATTGCACTTAGTATGGTACAAGTGAGTTGTTGTATTATTGGGCAGTTTCTCATAAACAAAACCTTTTTGTATTTATATCATCATGAGACAGCTTGATTCTGTACTAAATTAAAATGAAAATTATTTGTTGGACTCCTTTTTAAACTATCTCAAATATCATATAGCAAATTACTGGACGGTCATTAACGTAAATTCGTAACGTAACGCCGATTCGATTAATACGATTCTGTTAAACGCATAAGAGCTAAGTTCTCACACAAAACTCTTATATGTCCATTATGAAAACGCCACAACCGACAAAGCTGAAAATTCTTGACAAGAAGCAATTTTGAGGAAGTATTGACTCGGATTATTTTCTGGTTGCTGCAAATTTTCAACGAAAGGATAATGCGACAATAACGATATGAGAATCTTAAACATGCTTAATTAGAGCCTATTGTGAGCATCTTAGCCATTCACAAACCACAGAGGAAGTCTAAAAAGTTCCATCTTAATTAAATTCAGGATGTTTTATCTCAAGTTCGGGAAAAAAAGAAAGCTTAATAATCGTGTTTTGAAGATCAAGCATTTACTTAAATAAGTAGAATTTAATTTCCATATTTACATATATGGCCACTTAATCTGGCAAACCGAAATTAAATCCATATGGAATGCTACTATAAATTTGTACAATAAGAAAGTATGAATTTATGCAATAAGAAAACAGAATTAAAATGTTAAAATAGTCAAACTTGGAAGGCCGATGATAAGAGATCAATATTGGTTTGAAATAATTGTTCATATTTGGCGCTATTAAACCTAAGACATCATGTGAAGATTTATGTTCTTATATTATTTTTATTAAATATCATATATATAATTATATTTTATTTATATATATGTATATATATTTTATAAATATTTTTTTTTTCTATAATTATCGTGCGTCTAAGGGCCCTTAAAATGTTTGTACTTAGCGCGGGCGAAGGAAAATCAGGGAGGAAGAAAAGAGCAGTACCGATGCACATTGGTCTTTCATGTTTGCAAGTTATAATGAATAAAAAATAGAGAGCTCGGTAGGGCATTTCATAAGCGATTTGTATGGCTAACGAACGAATCACGATATTTCAGAGTACATCCAAAAGTGGTCTTTAGGGTATATTGATGAGCATTCATAGCTAGACCGGTGTTATGGTTTAACATTTGAAGAATTAATTCTATTGGTATATGTATTAAAGAATATATATTAAAGTATGTAATAAATATTATAATAATTCGATACTTTTTAAACAGCACCTAAAGCAAAGAATTTTTTATGATTTAGAATTTTTACTTGAATTCTTCAAACATCAAAACAGCGTTCTAGAAAAACGAATATTCTTCTATGATATCTGCAGATTCCGTAGAAATAAAGAAACAGTGGAGTGCAGTTGTCTTTCATCATTATGTTAGCTAGCTTTATATGCAAACCAACATAGTTAAATTTACTATATGTTGTGTCACTATATTTCTTTTTTACTGTCATAAGATATCTTAATCATTAGTATCTTATTTTTAGCGATCACTCCAATCCAAAAACATTACTTGGATTAGTATAAAAAAAAATTAAATCAATACACGCGTATAGGTTTTCGTATTAGTATTTACGTATTTCAATATTTATATTCTTTTGGCAAGATAAGACATCATGCCGAGATTGTACGAATCATATGTATTATACGTTTGTACGTATATATATTTGTATTTGAATTGTCAAATCCAAAACTCTTAATAAGGCGGTGATAAAGGTAGGTACTCATTTCGTTAAAGTTAATCATCCAAATTACAGTCCTCCGTAGGCGCTCGAACCTGAAAATACACAACACAACAATCACATCAACAAGCTAAAATCCTGTAATTACGTTAATATTCCAACATAAATATTTATGTTATGTCCCATTCATGGATTTTATGTGTGGGTGCAACCAAATTCACGCGAAAACACAATTCATGTTTCTTTTACGGTTAATTAATGTTACAAGTTATGTAGGCATAATAACTTGTATGAGTCCTTTACTTTTAAGAAATTAGTTTTCGCCGTTGACAAGTTATCAAGAAGGAAAAAGAATACAACTACAAAAATAAGAACAAACAAAATCTTGGCTACATTTTCCGGTCTCAGTGCACGAATACGAATCTATTAAAGCAGATGCCATAACTTCTATGTTATGTATCCGCATGAATTTACCCTTTTTGACTTTATAATTCAGGTGTTACATTTAAAACACTTCCCCTACATTTGAAAGCCTATCTTATTGCGTAGTGTACAAGTATGTGTGCGAATACTTGGTGAATTTAGTAAAAGAGCTTGTCTACCTTGAAGCATTTATGCCGGAAAATATTAAGACAACTCATACCGTAAATGTGAAATAATTTAATACCAACCATGACATTTGTAAAGCTTCATAAGTGGAGATACGTACAATATGTATAATCTTTAATTAAATGTTGAAAACTGGTTCCAATAATAGGTGTATGAACTTAGTTAACAAGTATCACTCGACTGCTGACAGACAGGTTAAGTTTTTTGGAAAAATTAAATTATATTAACACATATAATTTTAATATTACTATTTGCCTTACTTTGTATGTCCGGAATAAGATTGAAATTTTTTTTATAATACTTCTCAATGTCTATAAATACAATTCATATACAAATCATTAGCAGTTTCGTGGAAAATTAAGAGTTGGTCGATAAGATGTTTGTATTACATGTTGTAAACGATTCATTTTGGTACCTTAAGCCCAGTGATTTACAGATTTCTAAGTGACGTAGTTTTTGTGCCTCATTCAGTTCATGTGGTGTCCACTTTTAGATTTTTTTTTTTTACTTTTGCTATGTTGTTGGCTCTGTTTCTTTTTTTTCGCGTGGTTCATTTTCGATGCTAAGATCTTCGGAAAGGAACTTAACAAACCAATATGGAATGTTGCGTTAATTTACTGCTATTTCATTAAATACGTCAATAATATCTTTCGATGCCAGAGACGCATTATGTCCCAGTTTTAAATCATAAAGGAAGGAAGTCTGAGTTTAAGCCGTCAACAGCATGATAAACAATTCCTAAAAAAGAATTACTGTAGTTGCCACGAACCCTAAAATCTCACACGTCAAACACAAGTACCACATACACTTTCTCCTACAGATGTTTACTCTCGAGCTCTTATGATGAACTGAGTAAAAATCATTTCATATGGTACAACCTAATAGTTGACTTAACATTATGAGTGATTTTCAAACCCGTTGGGGGATCTAAATCCGAATCCTCTGATTTGAAAGCCAAAACACTACTACTTGAGCCATAGCCAGAAACCCTGTATATTTTACAACATTTGTAAATGACGCGGCAAATATTTTTTAACAACATATAGCTTTAGTGTACAGCAGGACAACATCCTCAAAATAACTTCACAAAATTCTGCTAATTCTGTTAATAACATTTTTTTTAGATAGATAAGATAGCAATTTAGCGATGTGCACTGAAATTTTTTTTAATTCTTCTTCTCCAAGATATTATCTGTCCTAATATTAGAATCAATACAACTTCCGTGAACTTAATGAGGGTTGCTTATCAGTGCACAATCAAGCCATGGAAATCCATAATTTACCAAATATACGAGTAGAAGTCAAGTCATCGAACAAATTCTGCAATTTCAGATAAATACACATCGCGTTTCTATCGGTTTAAATTACGTCCTTAATAATATTGAATAACAGTGGATTTTTAAAACCATAGTACAGGAAGCAAAAGTGAACACTTTAGGCACAATTTTTTAGCATTGCATAGAACTTCTTCCGTGTGCTGACGGCATTAACATCATGAGGACTGAACACGGAAAGCTGTGTTTATGTTGAAAATTTAGGGAAGACATATGACGAAGTACACAAGAGAAAAATGAATCACTCGTACATGACATCGTCATGAAAGGACACTTACCACCGTCTCAAGCACAATATCGAAATAGATTTAAAGGAAACCAGATCAAATTCTTAGCTTTACATTCTCTACATTCTTAAATAGATCACACTACAAACTTGAGTTAACCTGGTCTAAGAAAAGTAACACTTTCCGGATAAAGTTTAACTTTAAAAGGCTAAGATTCCCTTACATCGATTGCCTTCATCGTGGCCTAAAATGTTGCAACTGCTAATTTTAGAATTAATCCAATAAGTGTTAAATTTAGATGGCATACTACTACAGAATGCCGACTGGAAAACACAGATTAAATGATTGGGTTTTTGCAATATGAAGGTGTTATTTTATGTTACATCGATCTTAACCCATAAGTTATATATTGAGTGTGACCATTAATGTTTCAATTAAAAAAAACCTGCTGCTGATTGATCGGGAAACTGCTGAGTGTTTGTAGTGTAGTGCTTTACCTCCCAGTGGTGGTCCCTGGTAACCGAATGAATGACTACTAAAATGACAAGAGCATGCTCGACCAGTAGTATAATACGTGCCTAAGCCATCATAGGACTCACAATCCTATAGGGAAAATAAAAACCCCATTCACTGCTGACGACCCTGGCAAACAAAATAAGGATACCAGCTTTTGCATCTGCACGTGGAATATTCGGACCAATAACAGGCCACTACCAGACGAATTGAAAAGGAAAGACCGCGCATAAGGAAGATGAAAAACTGTGATATGCATATACAATGGTGATTGCTATAGAGAAAAGCAAGATCGCATATTCGGATGCGGATTTGTCATACGCGGCAGATTAAGGGAAGAAATCGTGAGCTTCCAGTATGTGAGCGACCGTCCTATGACTATCGACGTAAGGCAGTATTCTGGGCGTCCGAACCTTCCGGCCAGCCAACATTGAATCCGATTATTACCTTATTGCCGCCAGGGTATAAGAACTACTGTGAGAAAATACAAACGGAATCTTTGAGGAACACGAATCTTAATAACTCCTATGCCGCCAACATCAAGTTTTTCTTGATGCAACGTATTACAGTGGCAAAGCATTCAATTTGCCTTCAGAGATGCCGCAACCGATATTCCACCCAAACACCGCAAAGTAATCCATTGTTTAATGAAGTATGCGGCACATGCAGCTAAATTAAATGCGTACAAAACGGCGTTGTAACGAAAGCTGAGAGCCCCTCATGAGCTCTACCTGCAAAGAGATGGGAAGAATATATCGGCCTTGAAGACGAAAAAAGAGCAGGAGAAGTGCGTGATCGAAAATATTGAAGATTTCACTGCAGAAATGAGAAACGGAAATTTTACCAACAGGTAAAAAAAAAACGTATTGAGGCAAGAAGACCTGTAGAGATTAAGAAGGAAATCTTGTAGTTGAGTCACAGTCGGTGCTAAGAAAAGGTAGAACAGACCATTCATTTAGACGGTGATAGGCAAAACTTCAGTTCACCTGACCGGAATAAAGTAAGGATGTCAAAGGTCTCAAACATGATGTTTGAAGGAAATGTACGGAACTCACAAGTGACTACTGGTGGCCCAATCTTGAAAAAGTATGTGCAAATAATTGCTTACGCCAATAATATTGATATAATAGCCAAAACTCAGCGGGCTGGCACCGGTGCGAAGCTTTTGAAATTAGTTTAGCGGTAAATGAGAGCAAAACCAAATATATCCTGTCAACAAGAAGATACCCATTGGACAGAACGTCAGAATCGATGTAATTTCGATGTAGTACAAGGATTTGTTTATTTTGAATCTGCTATAAATTCTGCCAGCAATACCTCAGCAGAAATAAAAAGAAGAATCACTTACTATTATTACTAGTTATTACCATTAATTATGATTCGCTCAGTGAGCACTCACAATTTTATAGAGAATTACATTTTGATATTCGATAGGTCTGGGTAATAAGTGAGCTAGACAGTCAGGTTTGAATTATAGCTTAGCATACATATAATTAATAATTTATTTTTGACAAAGTGTTCGTGTGTTTAAATAAGTTATAAATATATTGTACATACGAATATATCATTACTATTGCTAATTCTTGTTTTTTTGGGCTAAGAAGGTAATTGACTAGTAAGGCCTTATTCCTATGGAGACTCTATATATGACATATCCCAGTCCTGCTTTATGGACTCAATCGTTTTAAGGGAATAATTCATCGAAAGATATTCGGCCCCATTTGCGTTGATGAACTTTGAAGGAGGAGATTCAACGACGAACTATATGAGCTGCGCAGCGACATCGAACTACTCAGAAAACTGCCCATCAATCACTTGAGATGGTTAGAACATGTAGAGCGAATGGACACCAATGATCTTCCCCGTGAAGTTTTGAATTTAACCTTGAGAAACAATGCAGTAAAGAAGGACCTCACATTATGTGGCCCATCAACTGATTTGAAGTGCGTAGTTGGAGGCAGTTTGCTAACGACCGATGATCATCTGGAGAGCCATCTAAGTAAGTAACCACAAAAATCTAAAAAAGAAGTAAAACTTCTAAACATCGATTGCATATCCTGTGGAAAAGTTTCGAATAGCCAACAGCTAGTATTGTTTAACAACAAAAATAACTCAATAAAAAATAAAACTAGGAAATTAATGATCTAATGCAATGGACCGATATCACCTTTTTAATTAAAAGGAAAGGATGAATGTTTATTGGCTAAGAAAAGATGGTCTGACCGACAACGAAAATTGATGGTATATGTAGTATAAAAAAAACACTTGCATTCAACTCTCGAACACCAATAAGCAAGATTCCGCTCCGAAACATTCTTGCATATATTGTATCTCATAAACACATTACTGGATTATTCTTAAAGAATATATCTCCGCCTTATGATTTCACTTTGCTTTTCAAAGACTTCGGATTCAAGAGCGGGAAAAGTAAGTCCATATAGATATTCAATTTTGCTTATCTATCAGGCGTATGGTTTTTTTTGCTTTCTTAAGTTTGGAAGTATAGCAATTTTACGAACTACTTCGCTCTACAAATCAGTGTTGTTATATGAAGGTAGTTCGTAGAAAAAAGCATATATATAAATACAAAATATAGATACAAAATAATATGAAAGTTATTAATACCTTTTTATATTTGAACGCACAGTAAAACAAAATATCTAAAAATAACCAACTATCTGCCGAAAATAATAGTGTATATTAATAGTTGATAGAAAATCGTTGTACAAATATTATAGCACATACATACACTCGGATGCTATAATAAAAGTTCTCTAAAATATTCATATCAATTAAAAAAATGTGAACTGTCAGATTTTGTAAGTAGTTACATATGTGAATGCTTATATTATTTGACACATTCGCGGCATGATTTCATAAAATTGAATAAAATTTTATATATGCATAGAAAAATCATAAAAATTGATCAAAAATGATTATCCAAAGAGAGTTTTGTTTAATATATCATAGATCCTAGCATTTACAATGATACTTTAAATCTAGCACACTTAAAGCACGGTTTCTACTTTTGTAGATACTTTGATGCCAATAAGGGAGTATATTTAAAGGATTATATATATTTAAGTATTCAACTATATTTAATATATTATTTAACACTTTTCTATTTGTTTATTTATAATTTATTTTAAAGTATAATTCCCTAGCTAAAGTTTTATCATCAACATTTTAACACTTTTTACATTCGGGCTACCATTCTGGCTGATGATACCGATGATTCATACATATATTACAATTGTCTAACTTTAACGAATTGATAACAGTAGACTATGCAAGACTTCTGCAATGCTCCTTAAAGTGCAAGCAGTATATTCAGACATATATACAATACAATTGAATAATTTTAAACATAATATCTAACAGTTTATTTGAATATATACAAATATTCTCGTATATCTATGTACAGATACAAATAAAAATTTAACATTTTAATATAATTTTAAACTCGTAATCTAAGCGAATTGTGAGAATTTATTTAATATTAGTACAAAAAATGTATTTACCTTGACCATATGTGTGTATGTAAATGTATATTTTGTTAGATATTATGTTTATTGTTTGTCAATGCCATAATTGTAATTCCAGTATATATCAGTTGACAACATATGTACATTTAGTTCGATATTACATATTCCCTTGCTCTTGAATGCGTTCTATATTACCTTTTTTTGCTAATTTTAAAATAGTTTAAAATATTATTATCTATTTGACTTCAAATAGTTTAACACTGATTGTTTTTGATAAGCTTCATTGGTTTTTATTTATTAATTTTATTTACTTTTTTTATAAATATTTTTGTTTGTTTTTATTTTATTTTTTTATTTGTTCACTAATAAAAATACAATAGTTGTTGCACATCAAAAATAATGGATATTTTTATTTCTGATATTTCAATTTGCTAAAGATTCAATTTTATTTATTTTTTTATTATTTTTTTAAAATTCGGTGTGGTTTCATTTGCAATATACGTTCTCGTATAAAGTTTTTATATGGTCTGCTGTTTCAAATAATCGTTGATATTTTTAGCAAGAAATTGTTGGTCAATCAATGAGGCTAAAAATGTTTATTTCTTTTCGTTTTGTCCCGCAAATGAATTTGTTTTTAATTTTTTTTTTTATCAAATTTGATGTATGTTTTATGAGTTTACTAATCGGATTGTAAATTAATTTTATTCTTTTTATTTTGAACAAACAGGTACATATAAAAGCTGTCAAATTTGTTTGTAAAAATATAAAAAAGTAAAAATTTCGTCTTTCGAGCTTCAGAATGAAAATTAACTTAAAGAATTATAGTTAAACTCAAATAGAGTCTTGATATGCCTTTCTATGCAATATATAGAACTTACGTGAAAAAACGAAGAAAATAGGGATCGATTTTCATAAGTCGAGTACAACTGATTATATATAAGTCCGTGTTAATTTGTGTATCATGTTGTCATATTATTTGGTTGGCAATACTTTTTTCTCTTTATATTTCTCTTGATTTCCTTCATAATTCTAGGGGATAAAACTTAATTACTTTAAAAGAAAAATTCGAATCAGAGACCAAGCCATCGAAAATCTTATGATAATTTTTATTTCGTTAGCCTCCCTGAAAGAAAAAGAAAGAGATAGAGAAGCGTTGGATCGAAGCCGTGGAGAGGCACTTGTGTAGAAATGATGTACGGCAGATTATTAGATAGTTTAAGATCACTGGGCACATGGGCACAAGTATCAAGCAGTGGAATAGTTGTCAGTGTCAGTTTTTATCGGTAACGGTGTCCCACATTTCGCTAACAGCCGTAACAAAACACTTACTCATGCATGGAAAAAATTACCATACTTTTCAATATTGCATATTCGATACAATTTGATTTCTTCTACGAATCAAAAATCTTCTTGGTTCTTAACATTTTGGTTTAGGTCAGGTAAGTTTACCATTGTAAAGATATAAGAACGCACTCAGTGTCAGACATTGGAAACACAGGACTCTCGAATTATAGTAATGCTCCTCATGCCTGCCTGTGCAGTAAATTTAAATAAAATGGTTTTCTGTACAAGGGAATAAACATGTTTATTTCACATCACACTTTGCTGCAATACAACCCCCATTCAAAATTTTGTTTTAGAACACAAAAAAAGTACATTTTAGTGATTTGGATCTGGTTTCAAAAGAAAGAGCAGGATTTTCTTATCAACGTTCTTATTAACACATCGATTCCGAGATGTTATCAGTTTGGTAATTTAATATGAAGAAAGACTGACCTCTTCATATCCACATACAGAGAGAAGATTTGGCAAACGCCTACATGCTTATCTCAGTAGATGAGAATTACTCTGAAATAGTTCACCCTGAGCTTTGGCTTTGGAGCTCAGGTGAAGTAAATTATTAAGAATTACTCTTACAGACAACTGTCACAACTTCAGTCATAACGTCAAGGTTACATTCGCTGATCGACAGAACTGAGAACAGAATAAACCCCTGTGTGTGGTACACTGACTTATCAAAAACATATGAAAAGGTTGAAGCACGCATATATGGAGAGACTACCAATTTGTACGTAAGTTCGATTTGGTAATAACCGCCAAAATTATCTAGGACGGCATTGTACTACTTAAAACACTATCCAACACTAATAGAGTCCATTTAATCGGGGTGATGGGTTACAGTGGTTATGATGATAATAGAAGTGCAGACGAATTGGCCAGAAGAGGTTCGGTCTCAACATTCATCTTGCCACAACCATTCTGCGGGCCACCAATTAGGCCGATAAAAATTTATACAACTAACAGGCTAAAAACAAAGACACTCCATTACTGGACGGAAAATGAAGGTAACAAGCAAGCCGAAAACTTTGTACCCTTTCTTTTAAAAGAACAAAATAACTCCTACAGATTTGTAGTGGTCAGATACATGAAGTAACTGGTTGATTAACGGGTCAGTCCAGGATAAAAATACACAAGACAATAAATGTCGCATGTATAACGAAGACGAATAAACAGCACTGTTTCCGTCTAAATACAACACGTCTACGTCTTCTAGGTAAACCATACCTAAAGGCTGAAAATATCACTGACAGCTCAGAGCTATAGCCGAATTTTTTAAAATTTCAGGCATCACGGGTGAGCTTTAACTTGAAGAAATCAATATAGGTCTAACCTGGCTCCAGTGACAGGAGTATGTTACATTGTCCCAACTAATCTAATTTATCTAATCTAAAGGGGAAAGGGTTATTGAATTCATGAAATATCACGAAGAAGCAGTTCAGAGTTGCACAACATTTAAAATATTGAAAGGATTACAGGTATAATGTTACACACGGACACATAATTATTAATATATGCCGATAATATTGATGTCATAAAAAGATATCAGATGTAAGTTACTGGCGTATTTGGAAATGCTAAGTCCGGCTTGAATGATGGAATTGGAAAGCGATACGACCTTATTTCCTATTTAGATATAACTGTATCTACATACCTGGAGGAATCAAAAGGACATTGTAGGCAATCTATCGTCTCACAATGTAAATGGCCGACTGCGACCCAATAATCGTGACAATGATGTATATTTGAGAAGTTCTCACCTTAAAAAAGTAAACATTTTTTTTGATGAATTTTAAAACACAAGCCAGCAAAATCTGAATTACAACTGCAAAAGACTTTAGAGTTTAATTTAGATCGCCTTATTACTTTAAAAATACTAGCAACGTATTATCACCTTTATTCGTCATGCAAAAGGGCATATATTTTCTTTAAACTTCGTGCTACATGGAGACAATCTTCTAATTTTTAGAGAAAAATGAAATACACAATAGTTTCTTTGGGATTTGCTTAAAATTCCAGAATTTGGAAAGATAATGCATATACTTGTATCCTTTTCTAAGCATTACCGAAATATTATGAATAACAAAATTGTAATTAAAGATTAATCATCTTTGAAAGACGGCTAGAAGGTTATGTCATTTAGGGAGATTTAAGTGCTATTTATCTTACTTACATGTTCAATTACCCATATATAAATACATTTATACTAACTCGCATTTTGATTTTTCATAGAAGAAGATATGTTTTTAAATGTCTATCTGTTCGGTCGATTTCAATTTGATTCTTACTTGGAGGTAGGGTATTTTGTTGGGTATGATTTATGTAACTTTTTACCCCGTGCTCACACACCATAAGACCCGTAAACATGTGATAATTTAAGTTTGAACAGCTGAAATAGCTTATTACTTATAGGCAAATTCTGTTTGCCTAGATATCATTCAACGTAAATGTTTTATTTTTGACTTAACTATTTAACAACTTTGGCAGAGTTGATTAGAGTTTTCAAAGAAATAATTTTTTGTTGTTTTGAGCAAATCAAAATTTTGGTTTTATTTAAATGTTGCACACCCATCATCCTTCCGCACTTACAGAATGTACTCAACTCGCATCTTCCCCATAATAGGAACATTATAAAGATAGTCAAACAATTTTAAAATTATCTAATAGTAATATTAGATTTTTTTCTAATTAAAATATTTGTATTAAATTTTTCCAGAACATTTAAACAATATATTCAATTAACAAATTAAATTGTTCCATTTTTTTAAACTGTTGAATGACTTCTTCTTGTTAAATGCCTTTTCTCGTATTTGTTTCTACATTGTTACGCAACCCGCTTTTTAAAAGAAATCTATCTAACGAATCTCAATACAATATTTTTGATATAAATACTAAATTTATTTTATTTATTTATTTATTTTTTTTTGGTTTCTTTTATTACGTTTTTATTTTTTACAAAAAATAGATCAGCTTAAAAAATCCATCGTTATGTACAGGGGAATGCTTTGGTTTAAAGGAAAAAATCGCTCTTTCCTATAAAAAAAAATTTCAAATTTTAGTCGCGTAAACTTTTTGCGTATAATGTTTGTTTCTGTTGTATGATTCAATCATCTCAGTATTTGTAATTTTAGTTCTAAGTTCTTTTTGTTAACATTTACAAAAAGAGTTATTATTTTAAAAAATTATTGTATTTTCATCACTCTGACAAAAATATTTAACATACCTAATCGTGAGATGTCGAAGATGTTGCAACACTTTTGTGTCTTCTTCATTTGTATTCTCAGTTTAATAATACTCTCTTTTTCTCTCATTATCTCTTTTTCTATCTCTTACTTGTAAGTTTACTTTAAAAATATAAAAAAAAACTAAAATTTCCTTCAATTTTTTTTTTGTTTTTTTTTGTTTTTAATTTAGTAGGTACGACACTTGTTCGAATATTAGTAAAAATAAAAAAACAAACATTCTACAATATAAATAAAAATGAAAACAAATATAGATTTAAACGCGTAAAAAGAGTAAACAGGATAAAAGTATCTTTACGGGCCATGTGTGTAAACTGGTGGCAAACGAACCATTGCCTAAGGCGGCCATTCCAATGCTGGGCGGTGGTGTTGCTGATGATGTTTCTGGCCTTTCAACTTCAACTGAAAGTAAATCCGAGGTTAACAAATTAATTGAATGGTATTAAGGAGCCATTAAAAAAATAATAATAAAATCAACCCAATACGAAAAGATTAACATTTTAGGGGGCAATCAACGCTAGACAAACGGCAATCTTCGGAAAATGATGACAGGGGCTTAAGCTCTCAACTGTTGGATCAGAGTTGACTAAAGTTCCTATTAATGTATACGACAGTATACATAGAGCAAGAGGAAAAAAGGATATCTTTAGATTATTTCGCTCAATGATTAGTAATAGGCTGCTCATGCCAAGGACTTAGGACAAAGGACTTTTCAACGACACTGAGGGGTATTTCATTTAATTCCCTCTATTCTCGGTGCATGTTTTTTTATTCCGTTTTTCTTTTCTTTGATACAAATACACATGCTTTCTTGCTGAGTGGAATCTTATCGGATCACATCATTTAAATCCGAGCTAATTTTTGTCGGCAATAAAAGAATCCGTACTTAAGTTTTAGGAAAGCAAACAAGAAAAAATCGATTATGTGAAAAGCAATCAATATCCTCTTGTATTACCTAGAGTTACACATGCGATGAATTTATTTAACTTAAATACGCTGCTTATAATTGGGAAGAAGAAGATTATAAATAAATTGGATGAAACCGATTGCTTTTTGTAAATTTAAAAAAGTTCGTATTTTTAAAGTCCTAAAATAATGTGAAGAATGGCGAACTTAAGAGTTTTAAATGGTATTTGTTAAAGAGACGCACTTTTTCTGATAGGGAAAATTGTCAAGTTGTATATTATTCTATTTATTATAGGGTTTTCTAATAACGACTTGAAAATTTTTTTTTAAATAAAAGGCAAACCATTTGAGATATTTCAAAAACTTTATTATTGGCTTGAAGTACAATTCAAACATTTATGAATGGAACTCGACTTCGTTCATATGGCCACCGCGGGCACGTTTGCAGCGGTCGATTCGTTGGACCCAATTTTAGACGACTCGGCCACACATTTCGGCCTTAACGGCCTCTATTTCGCGTTCAATGTTAGCTCTGAGCTCTTCCATCGACGTCGGCGTGTTAGCATTAACCAATGACTTAACGTAGCCCCACAGAAAATAGTCAAGCGGCGTTAAATCGCACAAACGAGGCGGCCAATCGACTGGCAATCGACGCTCGCCATACTTACTCTTCAATAAATCGATTGAAGTGTGTGCTGTGTGGCTTGTGTCACCATCCTGTTGAAACCACATGTCGTCCAAGTCCATATCTTCCAATTTGGGCCAAAAATAATCAGTGATCATGGAGCGATAACAGCTGATCATTCACAGTTAAAAGTCGATCGTTATCGTCGACGAAAAAATATGGCCCAATAACGCCGCCGGCATGCAAACCGCACCAAACAGTTATTTTTTGTGAATGAAGTGGTGATTCATGAAGCACATGTGGGTTTTCACCCGACCAATAACGCATATTTTGCTTATTGACGAACCCATTGAGCCAAAAATGAGCTTCATCACTGAAGATGATTTTGCGACTCCGAATATCTGTAGAAAGTTTTTTTAATTTGTAGATATTGCTCGTTAGTGTACTTTACCATGATGAAAATGTTGAGTTTACTGAATAAATTGACAGTGACAGTTTGACGATTAGTGAAAGAGTGCGTTCACAAATTAAATTCAAGTTTGTCAAGTCCCTGTTCGAAAACCCTATATTATTGTTTACAATAATGTCAATAATCATTTATAGATTTACACTAAAAAAAAGTACAAAATCGTATAGTATTATTTCCGAACTCAATTCCAACTTACAATAATTTATCGACCACTTCATTAATTTTGTGTACTAAATAATCGCCCATCTGAAAGTGCTTTTCGTGAACCCTACATAACATAATGTCAAAAGCGAGAATGATAGCAGTGCATTCTAAGGAATGCACTTTTCCTTCAAATAAAATTATTTTCTAAATCAAAAACAAATGTCTGGCATTCTTATTTAAATTAATTTATCTGACTTTCTTCAGAAAAGAGCACCTTTATCTTTTGATTTGAATATAAAAATTAGATGCTTTGTTAGAAACGGCTTTTAAACTTGAAACATATGCTTTATACTTTCAAATACAGTGATATTTTCAAACAACTACCGCTATGTCTTGGTCAAGCCGGGTACTTCTGGGACCGCCATCGTACATTTTGTTATAATCCAGGATTATCTCCTTATTATCTCTAGTTTTGAATCATGATGTTTTTTTTTGTCGGAGGGTACAATACGAGAGTAGTATTCTCGGAAAATGCAAAATTAGATGAATATATTGGTCTTCCTTTTATATTTACTATTTCTGGTGATAATACGGGCTTGTTTTTGCTATTGTTCCTAGTAGTATAATTTGTCTGTCCAGTAATTTATGTGCCAATTGATAAGACGTGAAAAAGTTATAGGTTATGACATTATGTTCTTTAAGCCCTACGTTCTAATCAAGAACTACACGCATTCCTTAATTTTTTTCTGGAGTACTTCCGATTTCCTTGGAATAAGGTTTAATATTCCAAACATAGATCGTTGCAGAATCACAAAGTACCCAAAACTTAATTCCATATTTCGCTGGCTTTGATGGCATGTACTGCCGGAAGGGACATCTTCCTCTGTAAGCTACTAACTGCTCATCTATTGTCACATTTTCGGAAGGATTGTAAAGTTTTGGCAACGTGTCAACCCACTGATTCCACAACTCACGTACAGGAGCAAATTTATCTAACCGTCGTCGTTCACTCCGATCTTCCCCGATATCGAACTTTATAACTCTTGATATTTTCTTGAAAATCTTCAATGACATGGTTGCAGCAAATATTGGTTGTCCTTTTTTAGAGTTCCATAAACTTTCAGTGCTTTCGTTGTTAGATCGAAAAACGCCAGCCAATAAAAGTAGTCCAATGAATGCAAATAGTTCGGTGCTATCAAAATTAGTCCTCAAGGTTGGTAAATGTCAAAATAGTACGTATCAAAGAAGGTGGCTCTTCTGGAACTGTTTTCATTAGGTTTTGTTGAGTAATTTATTTGACCATTTTTTGACACCATCATTTCGGTAGGCACAAATAAATTTTCAACATCACTAAAATCACTGTCTGATGAATCACGTGCCTCAACATGATCCTCGAACTCAGAACAAGATTCTTCTTCATCCGAAAATACGGTCAAAGAGAATTCACTTTCGCTTTCATTCATAGCTACAAAGGTACAATTTCCAAACAAAGGTACGTACTAATCACTAAATGTTTACTGTAATACTAAAAAAGTGCCGTAAGTCAAACAATGTGACTGCACAACCCAAACTGATATAATGCACCTTTGAAATTTTGTGGATTATAATAAACTCAATAATTTAATCCCGTTTCCCCTTCTTTGAGCATAATTCCGTATTTCAAATATATTATTCAATATTTTGAAATGAACTATACCGCGACACGTAACTAACAAGAATGCGAAATAGATCCCTATTCTTGGATGAATAAGTTTTTCTCCGGAAATCTGATAAAAATGGTACAAATGAACAATGCAAAGATAGATAATATATACAAAATCGCAGCTGTAACAACAATATGCTGGTTGGGTCATAATTGACCAATTCGATTCATACGTTGGGTCAAATTTGACCCAAGGGACTCTGACGTAAAAAAGTTCGTACGTCGCAAAGTTCCTAATATTTTTTATAAAATCATACGTAATTGTATTAGGCTTAACACTTTAGAAAAAGTCAACAAATATCAAGTCCTTCAAAAACGTTGTCTTAGAGAAAACTTATTTTTCTTTCTTAAAATGGGCCAAAAATGACCCAAGGACCGTAGGAAGGTTAAAAACGATATACCTCTGTATTTTGTCGGATCATTATAGTCCCCTTTCTTGTGCAGTGAAAATAAAATCGATTTCAGGAAGCTTCCTGGTATATCTGCATTTTCAAAGTTTCGATTGAATTCCGATGCAAGTTCTGATAGGATCTTACGTGTACAATTCTTATAATATTCAAATGAAATACGGTCGTCTCCTGGGGCTTTGTTATTTTTAGCATTCTCGAGTACATATTGTACCTTCACAGTTTCCATTAATGACTCGACAATCAAATGCATCCGCTATTTCCAGAATTAAAATTTCTTTGGAGTCGCAGGTTTCATTCTTAGAATTGCGGTTTGTATATATCGTTGGTGTGCCCAATCCGCTTATAAAGTTATTTTGCGACATGTCTATTATTCCGTTAAAGTCGCCGAAAATTAATAGATTAGCTGATCCTAAACTATTCAACAGATCTATTATTTTGTTGTAGTCTCTCGCCCAATGATTACAATTTAGGTGTTAGGTGTTAATGTCTGTTTTCAGCTCAAGTACGTACGATTCTTCTATGCATTTGAAGTTAACCTTTGCTTACGAAATTCAAATAGTTCGCCACCACTTCCTCTTCCGAACGAGTTTGTTTTTACCGCAGGTTTAAATCTTAATTCATAGTTCATAAAAATACTCTTAAATCCAGCTTCTTCATTGTCTAGTTAATGAGTTTCAAATAATAGAAAAACATCAAATTCCTTTATATAATATAAATTAAAAATTCTATAAACATTTTCTTATTTTTTAGCCCTGCTATATTATAACTTGAAATTTTTAAATTTAATAATTTTATATTGTTTTGGTAGACGGATTCTTTTCAATTTAATAGTTCATGCAAACTCCCACTAGCAGTTGCTCTGGCTGTGTTTATGCCTTTAGTTACTTCACGGCTTTTCCGAATGTCAGATTCAAATAACATTGACGCTTTGCCCATGTTAGCGTTTTGGTTTTGCAATTCATTCGTTCACAATTTTTTAGGGATAACGAAATTTCTATAAACATTTCTAGAATAATCTTTACACCGTTTTCGCTGCCACATTTCAACCCATCTGATAACTCCTAAGTGAATAATTTTTCTCTCACTTGTAACTTATCGTCTCTTTAAGCAATTTTCATATGTGCCTTCGATGAAGGCATGTTTGTGTTTCTAAATTTGTTTGCTTTACGTAGGATGTTGTATTGAAGTATTTTATTCTGTACTCGGATGTGCCACAAAATAAATAAAAAAAAAACATGCTCTTTTGGTACACATAAAAAAATAAAAAACGGTTCGTTTACTTTAGTATACCACTGTTTTGCTCGGAGTAGCTTTTCGACACCTTGTTATTACTTCAATTATGAACTTTTGAATATGTTTAAACTTAATCAAATGTGGTCAAAAGCTGTTTTTTTCCAAAATTTACTAGATCTGGGAATTTTATTTAAGCAGAAAAAAAAACTGTCCCGATATCTTTAATCATTTAAGAGTTATGATTTTTCAAGCAAAGAAGTCAAAACGAGCCACTGCGCGACGATGAGAAACAAATCGGTAGACTGCGTTTTCTTGACGGTGGAAAAAATTGTTTCTTATCCGCATTTTTTTTAATGAAAGCTTAACAACACATTCTTCGAAAAGCTCTTGTGAAGAAGCGGCATAAGAAGCTTTCGAATGCTTTTATTTTACTACAAGTCTGGATTCGAATTACTGGAGCAGCTGTATAAGACGTTTTTAAGCTCACTGGAAAGCTTCAACTCAATTTCCTATGCCGGCGGAGATGATCATGCTGGTATATCGTTAGCTGTGTTCTTTGTTATATACCCATATCGTGTTTTATATGCTATGTGTTTTTTTTTTGGGGGAGCGGGGGCTTTCTCTGACGAAACTCTTTTAAGTACTTTCGTCAAATATTTGTTTTCTTACTTCCACTTGACGCTATACTTTTCTTATATTTTAGGTTGGAAGATTTGTTCTTATTTATTGAAAATAATAAGTGGTTTAAATGTCTATACATCTGACAGCATAAACAACTAGCCGAAATGGCTGCAACCAATGGGTTACGCCAAGAACTTCCTTAATTAGAGAACTTGTGGTATTTTCAATTAATTTTTGATATTTCATATCCTTTTAGAATTTAGAACAATTTAATCCGAAAATCAATCATCCATAAAAGATAGACCGATCAGATCTGTGACTCCCTATATTTACGAAATCATAATTAGTACAGCCAGTACAGCCTTATCCTTTTCTCCTTCCTTATTACACGTATTTTAACTCCTTATATTTTTCTATCTTCGTGTTCCTGTTGCGTTTTTATATGTAGATTTATTAACAAAATTGTGCTACTTTTATTTGTTTTTGTTATTATTGATTATTAATGATATTACTTACGTCATATTTTTAATGGTTCGGGTGTTGATGTTATCTGTGTTACTGAAACATGGATAAGGCCTGATTTAAGAGAAGCAGATAGGTCTGATTTGGAAGATCCCCTATACTGTATTCCGGGGTACAGAATAGTTCGGAACGATAGAATCACGAGTGCAATAGGTGGTGGAGTAGCTCTTCATTGTAATATTTCCTTGAATTGCCGTGTAGTTGTGAAATCCGTGGCTAGTGCTACGGAGTATCTTCTTGCAGAAATTACTAATGCAATACCAAGTGCCTTATAGGCATTGTTTATAGTCCCAACCACAGCTGTTCTGCTGAACCTATGCTCTCCGCACTACAAGAAGTCTCCCCATGTTATGAACACATAATTATACGCGGTGATTTTAACGCTGGCCTTTTCAAATATGACAGTAGATCTCACCAACTCTTAGATTTAACCGCAAGTTCTGCGTTGGCTGTTGTTATCACATATGCTACCCGCTTCGCACCTAACTGTTCTCCAAGTCTTCTGGACCTTTTGTTGGTATCTGATCGGTCAAATGTGTTACTACAGGACCAGTTGTCATTGGAAGGTGTCACTGACCACGATCTAATTTTATGCACCTATAACATTGACTTATCTCGTACTCCTATACCATCAACTTTCCAATAGTTGTTATTTTGTATGATTTATCAGATGTATGTGATAAAGTTGACCTATTGCAATCACAAATACTTCACCTATTCAATAACCATGTGCCTTTAAAAACATTGGTGGTGCGCAATAGAATTTGTCCATGGTTTACGTCTGAAGTTCATAATGCCATTAAAGTTCGTAGGAAACTCTATTCGAAGTTGAAGCGAAATTCAACAAATCTGAATTGGGTAAACTTCTGTCGAGCACGTAATTTCTCAACGTCTATCACGAGATTCTCTAAGAAAAGATATTTTTTATCTAAGCTGGGAACGGACCAAAATCCGAAAAAGCTCTGGAGCAACTTACGCTCGGTTGGTGTTTCTAAAAACCATGCTGTAGACGTCTTACCTGATCTTGATGATCTGTAATTAATTTTTGCATTACGTCATCATCATTTCCTTCTAGTTGGAAGCTGGCTAAGGTAATTCCTGTCCCGAAAAAACCACAACTTTCCACAAAAGTCTTGGAAAAAGTCTTTGCCAAGCAAATCTCAAGTCATCTAAATCATCATAAGTTTCTTGCTTCGGTACAGTCTGGCTTTCGAGCCAACCATAGTAGTTCTACACCTATGGTTAAAATTCTCGATGACATAAGGATCAGTTATGACTCGGACTTCCTCGCTACACTTTGCCTTCTTGACTTTTCAAAAGTTTTTGACACAGTCAACAACTCAATCCTTTCTGATAAACTAAGAAGGTATTTTGGTTTTAGTGAAAGTTCGGCGCGTCTCATAACCAATTACTTAAGTAATTGTTGTCAAAGGGTTGTGGTTGGTGACAAATCCTCTCGTATTAGGAATATACAAGCAGGAGTACCACAGGGCTCAATACTTGGTCCAATATTGTTTTGCATCTTTATTAATGACCTCCCCAAAGCTTGCTCAAACGCTAGTCTTCACTTCTATGCGGATGATGCGTAAATATACCTATCTAGACCTATTGGTCTAGTTGAGGATCTTGTTTGCAGGTTTAGTGAGGATTTATCCGCAATCTACCAGTGGTCGCTACGTAATTGTTTGACCCTCAACCCAGCAAAGTCTTAGCTGATTTTAATATCTAAGAAACTTCACAACGCTGAACTACTGTCGCCCATTTACCTCAGTGATACGCAATTGAAGTTCGTCGAGACAGTAACCAACATGGGTTTTAAGATAAGCCGACTCATCTTCTGTGTGAGCCACATCAATTACAATGTGGGACGAATTTACGGAGGTCTACGCAAATTTTGGCTGCTCTCTAGTTTTACTCCTGCTAATACGAGGCTGAGACTTGTTAAAACCTTACTTGTTCCGTATATTGATTACTCATCAGCAGTGTACTGCAAACTCGACTCCCTATCTCAGCATACACTTACTGTGGCATTCAATGATATGGTGAGGTATGTGTATGGGCTACGTCGGCACGACCACATATCCAATTATTATACAAATATCCTCGGTTGTACACTCCAACAGTTGTTGCATATGAGGTGCTATATCTTCATGCACAAAATTATTCAGACCAAGTCGCCACCATACCTTTTTGAAAAACTTCAGTTCGCTCGTTCGCCTAGAACATACAGCCTTATAACTCCATCCTAGAACTACTTGAACTCCTCGCGCCTTTACTTCATCTTTGCCACCAGACTATGGAATTCTCTGCTCACATTAGCAAAACAAATAATTGGAGCAATACAATTTAAGAGCGCTATTTTGAAGCATATTCTATAAAAATGCAACAGCAGACTATTTCTTTTTTTTTACTATTCCCCTCCTCCACACTATCCTGATTAAAGTATCTCTTACTGTTAAACTAATCTTGTATATTATCCATAATTTTAAGTACTATAAAAAACTAAGTCTTATTTGTACATCCTTAACTGAATAAAATTGAAATTGAATTGAAATTAAAATTGAATTGATGTTTCTAAAAGGTGAGCCAACAGTTAATGTGCAAGTTTCATTAAATTAAACACACATTTATTTTTAAATTAATGTAGAATGTCATTGATTAATAAAGTCTGGTCTATGGCAATTATAAAATGAATAAAACATAATTCAGATGAGCACCATCGTTTCGGTTGCAAGCGTTCATCCCAAAGTCAAAAATAAAATAAGTGTTATGTTATGTTATGTTTGGGGTTCTGGATTGTTGCTGGGCTATTGGCATAGACTTAACTCTACAAATAATCCCACAAGAAGAAGTTTAAAGGTGTCAAATCGCATGACCTTGGAGGACAATTAACGTCTCTCCTAACGGAAATAATGCGATCTTCAAATTTCATACCCAGTAAATTAATTGAAAGATGGCTTGTGTGTAGTAGGTAGAACCATCCTGTTGAAACCAGAGATCTTCTAGACACAATTCATTCAATTTTGGAGAAAAAATAGCCGGTCAACATATTGCTGTGACGTGCCTCGCAACAACGCAGGAGCGCAGAGCGAGTAAAATATTGCGAAAGGAAAAAACAAAACGACCTAAAAAATGACGACAAAGCGGTCACAAGTGACGGAAGACCAACCACAAGTGAAGATTATAACACTTGCACAAAGTTCAACAAAAAGAAAAAGCAAAGGCCCACCAAAGACAATACTCGCCCTGAAGCAATGATTACAGCGAAGGGGGAACTTTCCTATGCAGAAATACTCCGAAAAGTTAAGGTGGACCCAAACTCTGGATTCTGGGCGATTTGGTTACGCATATCAGACGAATCCAAAAAGAGGACCTGCTGAAAATGAAGGAGACGAGAGAGATAAAACCCACCAATTTAAAAAGATAAATGGTGAAACCCTTGGCAATTATGTAGACAAACGGGCTCTTGAACTACTATGGAAGTAAAGGATATCGACATTGTCACGACGAAGGAGAATCAGCCAAATAGCAATATGAGCTAAATGACATAGATAATACAGACATAGTTAGTCTGAAAAACGTATATGGACATACCCAAATTGCGACCATTAGCTTCTAAAGTCAAGCAGAATCAAAATTAGATGGGTAAACTACTGCATTCGGGAATAAAAAACCCTAATTACATGTTTCAGATATCTTGAGTTCGGTCTCATAACATGTCAGTGCAAAAATGAGATGGACCGCTTCAAGCAACCTAAAAGATGTGGGGAAGATGGCCATATAGCAAAAAACTGCAACAAATACCCGCTTTGTTTCTTCTTCAAAAAAGACAATTCAGAGAACGCTAAGCATATTAGAGCCAGTATCAGCAAACAATTATGAAAATAACACAGAGTAACCTGTAACTGTAGGACAGCCCAGGACATTCTGGCACAAACAGCTGGAGACGAGGAAGCAACAAACATCAAAGCATCATCATCATCAAGCAATTTGGACATGTGGAAAATATGCTTTCAAAGATGCCAGCCATCAGGATCAAATTCTATAGCTGTTACGCGCCACCAAGTTGGACAGCAAGTGAATTCCATAAAATGCTAGAAAGCATAATTGCTTATATGCGGAGTGGTTGCCTGTGAAACAGAGTGGGCTATCAGGCTCACCAATACCAGAGAAAATATCCTACTTAAAACATTCGCATTCTTTGATGAAAGCATTGCAAGCCATGGTCGAGTAAACACTATTATGAAATCAGGATTTGGATCCATCATCTGTATTATCTTCATGAGTAACTCCTTATTGCACAACACAGAATGGTTAGTAAGCGAAAAATATATCCACAGTGACCATTAGTCGGTATTAATTGATATCAAAAAACAAAAGGCCATTCTAAGCTCTAAGCTAGCGGGCTCTGAAAGGAAAGATAAACTCATCGACAGGGACATGTACAACGAAATGATATATGTTATATCAGCGAGCTAGTCGACGATGAAAAAGCGGAGAATTTTTTGCATTACCTCACTCACACTAAAACCACAGCATATGATGCAGCAATGTCCAGTAAAAGAGGTACACCGTGCTACGGGTGGAGCCCAAAAATAAAAGCACTCAGAGAAAATTCCAATAATAACACCAGACGAACTTTTCAACGCATGCTAGAAGTTTGGCATTAACAAAGCGACTAGACCCGATGACATTACATATAAGCAGTGAAAGTTGCCGTTCGAAAGAGACCAGACAGGTCAGAAAAAGTTGGTTTTTTCAGAGCAGTGGAAGCTGCAATATTTGCTACTCTTACCAAATGGAAACAAACCACCTAGAGAACCAGCATAATATCACCCAATATGTCTACTCGACATACTTGGGAAAATATTTGAACGGATCATACATGATAGATTGCTCACTGTGGCAGAAGAAAAGTGAGCATTATCAGAACAGTCTGGATTCAGAAAACGTGCCACGCCATAAAAGCGCTGGTAGAAATACGAGTAGATGGCAATGAGGAACGAAGGAGTATTGTCCAGTAGGACGCTGGACATCAAAAATGCTTTTACCTCAGCAAATTAGTCATTCAAGAAGGTCACTAGCCAGAATGAATACACTATACTACTTACAAAAGATTGCATCCATCTACTTCAGCAATAAAAGGTTGAGATACGAAACCGACAAAGGTCAAAAGTACTATAAAATCCCTGTGGGAGTCCCACAAGGATCGGTACTTGTTCTCCTACTCCGGAATATCATGTACCACGGATATCATGCAATTCTGCAATTAACACTGTCACTATTGTAACTCTTGAAAAGAATTTTTGCGAGATAGAGTCAACTACGAACAATGCAATCAACCTTATCAAAGACTTTTCTATTATATAGATTATAATAGATTACTATTTTGTTGAGATAACTAATTGTGGGTTAAGGAAACTTTTATTCGGTATAGCTTACAGCGTTAATAAAAGTGTAGTTCCATTCTAACTTTACATAGTCCTAGAAGACTTGTCACTTCTCTACACTGAAATCATCTTATGCAGAGACTGTAATTACGGCTTTGTTAAAAATAATTTGCTGAAATTACAAACAAAATCACTACTCTTGGTCTAGGGTCTATCAACCCTGTTAATCTATAGCATTTCACAAGTACTTTGTCAACCCTGTTGGACCTTTTACTTACAATTAAACTCGAAAAAAAGGGTAGTCCGACACTCATCAATACATTTTTATGCTGCTGATGTGCAGATTCAGTTGAGCTCCAAGCTAGGAATACTAGAAGAAAGAGTAGACAAACTTAATAGCTATATTAGGGAAACCTTGCATTGGTCTGCCGGAAATCACCTATAACTAAATCCAACGAAGTTTAAGTACCTAGTAGTCTACAAAAATAAGCTTGACAGTAGCTATTTCCCAGTTTAATATTAAGGTATCATTGTTCTGGAATAAATCGAAAAAGCGAAAAACTTAGGTTTTTGGTTCAATTTGACAATCCTTTAGGACCAACATATTTAAATATTTATTGGCAGAATGTATGGTTGCTTACGTGTCTTTTCATTGACAAATTACTTAATATCTCAGTATAAAGGCTTAGTTTAGTAAAAATGTTAATTTTGGTAATCGCTACATTTCGATGTCCAATTTTATGTTGTCACATTTCAGAACTACGACGAAGGAATCTTCGTCTTCTAAAACTTAGACACGAATATGGCTCTCAATTTCATTGTTGTTTCCTAGTGATATCTTCTTTTTCTTCTTCTTTTTTTTATTATAAAAAAACTGCTTGTATATCGTGACATAGATATTTTTAATATAGATATAATATTTATAATAAAATTTCACATTATTTTTGTGACGTTGATATCCAAGCGTTTGGGTGGGGTTCCCTTCCAATATTGATGTTGGTCGTTAGTGCTCTTGGTATGTGATCATCTTAAGTCCGCTTTCTTGAACTTATTAACTTGGAAATGTCTGTCACTTTAGTTTCCTCACGTATTACTTCATTTCTTATGCAATCGAGACGCGTTTTTCCAACGATGGATCTAAGAATATTCATTTCTGTTGTACGTAGCATCTGTTTGGTTTTCGCATTTTCAGCTCGCGCTTCAGCACCATAGATTAAAATATTAAAATTATTGCTGTTTTGTTGATTCGCGTTTCGCCTTCCGCATTTAGGTAATTGATTCTCCATATGACATCCCTAAGGCCTCCCGATATTCTCGCCTCTTGAGGACTTTTTTCTCTAAATTTTTTGGTTATTTGCGATTTGAGTTGTTTGAACTTCATTAGTTTTTCGATCATAGTTTTTGATACCACTAAAACTTTTGTTTTTTCCTTCAAGACCTCCATATTAAATTTGTTCGCAGTAGTTTTGAATTTGTGAAGGAGGCGTGGGACGTTATCCTCAAAATCTGCTATCAGTACAGCGTCGTCTGTATAGCATAGTATAGGGATGTTTACACTTTTTACATATTGTATTCTTTTAACTATTTAGCCTTACTTACTATCTTATCCATAACAATATTGAATAGTACCGGTCTGAGAAAATCGCCTTAGGGTCATTCCACGATAAATCGCCGAAGCTATATGGGGAGCTCTGAACGACCTCCCTCCGATTTGGCTGAAAAGTGGTAGAAATACTCATTGGAGTGGTACGAATCATAAGGCAAAAAAAGTTTTACAGAGTTCGATACAGTTTGCGTCTAACGGAACTTCAAAAATTGGCAAAAAATCAAAATTTATGTTTTCTTTTATATTTAAAAAAATCATAACTCTGGCTCATCAGAATTTTATATTAGATATTATTGATATTAGATTGTATCGTAATACTTAAGAGTTGTGAGTAATAATAATTTATTATGAGTGCTTTTGTATGGAAAACGTTCTGCAATCCCCTGGATTTACCACCTCATTAAACCAGTGCTCGTGATTTGTGGCCTGTACGACCATGGATGGTTACGATGCAACCAAAATTGAACACAAAGTTGATAATTTGCTCTACGTGTAGGAAAAAATTTAGTCATTTCCGAAATTTTTATACAACGCCATCATTGCTAGAGGTTTAAGATAAGATTGAAGTTGATGAAATGTATTTCGATAAAGACATTGCATTCAATTTGATTAATGAATGCATACAGTATATTGGAGAAGATACATTCGACAAGAGAAGACTTAGTAACTTAAAATATGTGCAGTTAAAATTTAAAAAGTCTATGTTGAAAATTGCAGAGAAAGTTTTCTCTGTTACTATAGATAATGATGAAGACAATTCCAGAAGGGAAGAATATTTCTTAGGGAAAATAAAAGAACATTTCCATAAAACTACAAGCAAAGAGAATGGAGCGTCGACATAATTGTAGAAAAGTTTCCAGGATCGACAAGCTATATGATCAAGAAATCTAGAAAACTTTAAGAAGATCAAAGCATTCCATCAACTTATGGGAAAAGCTTAGAATCTGATATCAAGCAATTGATAGAAGGTTTTTACTGTGAAGACGATATCAGCCGTTTTATGCCAGGAAAAAAAGACTACATATCTCTAAAGGTAACAAAAATTTATTTTCTCAGGTTCAAAAATAAGATGTTTTGCTTTTTTGTTAGATTGAAAATCAGAAAAAACATATTCATAAACGCTTCGTCTGGCTAACGTTGGGGAGATTTATTATAAGTTCAAAGAAGTTCATAATAATGTTAAGAATGGATTTTCCAAATTCGCGTCGTCAGGACCAAAGAACTGCATTTTGGCTGGGGCATATGGAACTCAGTCCGTGTGTGTTTGCACCATCCATCAAAATATCGAACTCATGTTTGAGGGTAGCAATATATCAAGGCTGATAGAAAACGAAGATAAGCATCTCAATGACAGCAGAGCCTGCTTAGCGTTGGTAATTTTTAACCCTTCTTATATAATTTGTTACTTGGGCAAGTGCCTTAATTGCCCAAACTATTCTAAATTAAGGAGAATCTTTTACACTGCTTTTAGTAATCACTTCATAGAAGACGTAACATACTATCAGTGAACCCACACAGACCGATCAAAATTGAAAGTGAGAATTGAAAACTCTGAGGATTTCATTCAGAGCTTTTTGAAACGGCTTGGTGTTTTCATTCATCATGTTTTTATAACTGATCAACAAAACAGGTTTATGTATGAAGTCAAAACTCTCTTAACGAAAACGGACATAATTGTTTTATTGGACTTTTTATTTTGTTGTGCAAGATGCAGTGCAGGGATACCACTGGACTAACGAACAGGCGATGATTCACCCTTTCGCAATATATTACCGGAACCAGATGGATGATATTAAAAATGAATGTTTTGTTGTAATCAGTGACCTCTTAGAGCGTGATACTTAGCAGTTCACTTATTTCAGCGCCATCTCTTAGAGTTCCTGCACAAGAAATGCCAACATTTTAAGGAAATTATTTATTTTTCTGATAGATGTGCTACGTAGTACAAAAACAAAACGAATTTTTTTATTTTAACATTGCATGAACAGGATTTTGGAGTTAATGCTGAATGGAACTTCTTTGCGACCTCTCATGGTAAGAGCGCATGCGATGGACTTGGTGATACAATAAAAAGATTGCCTGCCAGAGCTAGCCTACAAAGACCGTATAGGGAACATATAACAACTCCCTTACAGTCATATAACTGGGCAACTTAAAATATAAAGAATATGGATTTCTCCTACATGACAGGAGTATAATGAAGAAAAATTATTGATGGAATCTGAATTTTCTTATTTAAGAATTGTGCCGGAAACAAGAAAACTTCATCATATTTCATGTGTTTCAAAAGGAATAATTAAAGGAGAATATTTTTCCTTTTTAATCGGAAGTATACTCTTAAAAGATAATAAATAATGATTTTTTTAGTTTAAAAACTAAGGCCTTGGGATACAAAGGCCCCAGTGTTATTACAGAATATTTAGCCGCCTATAAAATATTATTTTGACCGAGCCCATAGAGATCCCAACTTGAAATCTCTATATAATATATAGAAAAATAAGAAAAAAAAAAACATTTTTTGAGTAATTCAAGTATATATGTTAAAAGGATATTCTGGAATATCCTTCGTCCTTGAAAATAAAAATTATTCCAAATCTTTGAAAGTTCACTTTTCCTGAATTCAACAAGGTATATTTTATCAAATTCTGATTTTTTTTATGGTTCCGCGAGCGCACCAAGGGGATATGAATATTCTTTTACTGGCTTTTCACCAGGGCGCAGGCGTGTGGTGTAGAAGTTTTGAAACTCAGGTGTTAGGTTTCGATATTTTTCCAGAGGTGGTTGTCAAACTGGAGCCAGTGCATCCTCAACCAGTGGGTCTTAGTACGTACTAGTTGTTAGTTGGTTACATTTAACCCAGCCAGCAACCACTCCAACATCAATGTTATGTCTTCATGTCAGAGTTGACGCCGACGGGATTTTCATATAACTTCATACAAATTCTATGAAAATACTTTTTCAGAGATTTTCTTCGCACGGGATTCGAACCCGCGACCCTCTGCTTGAGGAGTCTATGCATATACAACTACACCACGGCTACCCCATGAGCAGAGCCAAAGTTATGATTTTTTACTATAAATATAAAAGATCAGCATAAATTTTCATTGTTTTGCAAATTTTTGAAGTTCTGTTACACGCAAACTATATCGAATTCTGCAAAACCTTATGATTCGTACCACTCCAATGAGTATTTCTATCTTTTTTTTAGCAAAATCGGAGGGACGTCGTTCAGAACTTCGGCCAATCCTTCATGGAATGACCCCTTAACGTATTCCGCTCATGCACGGTATTTCGTCAACATATTCTCCATCTACTCTGAATTTTGATTTACATCCGCTAGGAAGTTTAAAACGTCTTGGAGTGGAACGCTTTCGTTCATATATGCAAGAATGTTGAACTCTAAAGCTTTTTCAATAATTTGTTGTAAGATAGATACACAAAGCGTCCACAGTTGACCTGTATGTACTTTATGAGCTCCAAGCAATGGTGTAAGTTCTTACAATATTATTTTTGAAAACTGTTTTTGCACTAATTAAAGCAGTGATATTCCTCGATAATTTTGAGAATCATATTTATCTCCTTTCTTGGTATCGTGAGACTTGTTTTCCATAAATATGGTACTTTCCTTAACCGAAAAATAATATTAAACAAAATTTTTAATTATTAAAATAATTCATTACCTATATATTTCAACTTTCTATTTTTTATTTGAATTTCGGTAATTTACATTATTACGTTTTAATAATTGGTTGGAATAGTTACCTCAGTATCTGATTCGAGTGAATATCAATTCTTAAAATATTCTTTCCACTTTTGATTACTTACAGGATTTATGGTAATTTTACCGTTTCATTTATTTCCAGTTTTTTATTTCGTAGCATTTTCCATATCTTTTTTTGGGCCCATGTACCTAAGTCGTATACCGTATCTTTTGTAGATTTTTCTAAGTAGGATTCTTTAAGCTGTCCTATTTTTCTATTAGCTAGAATTTCTTTCTGTAATATACATATATAGTTTTATCCTCCTGAGGTTTCGTTCTCTTATATTGTAAATACGTTTTTTTTTTTTTTTATTGAGCTATTTTTTTGACCTCGTCTGGAAACCATGGTGTGCACTTTTTTCGACCGCATGATGCTTATGTTGTTGTCTTCATATATTGGATTTTCATTAATTTTATTATGAAGCCTAAGCCTTCTTTAGTACAATGATTTTATACTTTTATACTGAAAGGGCTTTGTTAGATTTTTCAATTTTATTAATCTTCTTTTTTGCAGAGAGTTTGTAGCAAATGTGGGTCTAACAAAGTAGAAGTTTGTGATCACTGTTTATGTTGGTTGAATTAAACGTGCGTACATCTAATACTTCAGAATGGTTAAAATGTTTGCTTCATTCTATAATGCTTCATGCGTTATAGTCACTTAGTATCAGCACATGTTCGTTTGGAATGTTGTCATTAGTACTTTGGAGCTTCAAGTTAAATTCTTCTGGCTGATTTCTTGCATCTGTGGCATATACACTCATAGTGTTAATACACTTATTGTTTAGTTGTAACTTCATCTATGCTATGTGCTCATTTACATATTTTATTTCCACAATATATTTTAAGAATCTCTGATGATCTATAAAACCTACTCCTGCTTTTGCGCGTTATTTTTTTCTTCTCTGAGTATATTCTGCAATTCACGTCGATTTCCATTTAATGTTATCGTCTACGACCATTATCATAAACTCAGTGGCCCTAATTTCCACAATTGTATTCGTACAAATTGCACTTCACTGAATTTGTTTCCCGGATGAGTCGGTGAACCCTTTGACTGTGAACAAAACATTATTTTTAGATGTGATAGCAAAGGTTTAAAGCCAAATCATTTCTCATAGAGTGTCAATCCCTCGATCATTTCTGTAGGTATTCGATTTTTATCACTTTTCCGTACAAAAGCTCTATTTTGTTCTGGTACTCTTAAATTTGGACTTTCATGTTTAACTCGAATGTTTAGTAAATTGACTCGTGGATACATTATAAATTTTTGGGACATCTTAACCAATCTCATAATTTGATATCCATCAGCAAGGAAATTCACCAGATACTAATAACCTCTATTTTGTCTTTCAAGAACTAAACGAAACGAAAAATAAATAGCTTTACAGTTGTTTGTCAACCGCATTGTACAACTTTGACAGAGCGGATTTGTAATCAATTTGTAGACCTCTTATAATTCCTTTGATAGATAGATATATTTTACTTCGTTCATAAAATACAATTTGCAGAGATATGATTTTCTCATTTGATTCTACAAGTAATTCTAGTTTTAATTAATGTGTCGCAGACATTTATGTCTCAAGTCTTATGAGCCTGATAAAATGTAATTTGTTGGTTTTAATTGCATGCAGATTCATTTTGCAAAGTTAACCATTTCAAAAACAATCAGTGACTCCCTTTGATAAAGAAGAGTCTCTAAATGCCTTCTCGAAAACTAACTTTCTAATACTAAAAAGATTGAGTTACTGATATGAAACTTCGACCTACATAGATGTGAAACATTTATCCATCCATTTTTGATCCATCTATTTGCAATTCTATGGTACGTCAACTTTTCTGCTACATTTCCACAAATTCCAACTTAATATGAACCTTTTTTAAAAGGAAAACAATTCTTGAATATGTTCCTATGAAACAACACGGGATATGTTGCACCGGAATATGTATACCATGCATTCCCTATTTGGTTTTGCGACACGATTTATTGAAAAATAAACAAATATTTGCTTTCCCCAACTGGTATTTTTTTCCGATAAGGTTGAGGTTACATCTCCCTTTAAAATTACCTTGTTTGTGACAGCAATTGCATTTAGTTGTTGACTCTTGATGTATCCGCGCGGCTATTGGTCTGCAAACTATTAACTGTCCAATAACTTGGATAGAGCCAACAGCGCAACAACCAATTTCGTAGTATTGTGTATTCCTTATCTACCAGTGGTAGTTTCCGGTAGGCATGGCAAAAGCATGGTTGCCCAACAGAGCACAACTACACAGAGCAGATAAAAAACATATGACGAACCAGCTAATAGCCTCGGATAATAACGGATTTCTCGTTGACGACCCTGACAAACGATTAAGGGACAACGATTCTCGGATCTACACATGGAATATTAGAGATATTAACAGATAATTGGCGCAACATAGACAGCTATCGCAGCGTTTACTCTGATGCGGGTTAACCTTATGTCTTAGGCATTTAAGCAATCGCCTGACGACAATTCGTATTACGGCTAAGTTCGCTAAAATATACCTTACATACGCCTACATACAGCGGATAGCGGAGGAAGACAACCTTAACAAGGACTGCTTCAAAGAACGCCTTGGAAAAATCCACGAGCAATGCCCATAATAACATATAACGTAAAAAAAGTTTTGGCCTTCACTGCGTCACCTTTCTGATGTACAATGCTTCAACCGGATCCTAACAATGAAACTCCTTGTTCGATAACGAATGCAAACAGTTAAACTTGGAATAACAGCAGATGTAGAGGCACTAGAGGAAAGAACGAGAGAGACTCACGAGCTCTACGAACAGAAAAGAAGAGAAAAGAAAGAGACGAGAAGCGGTCGAAAGTGAAACGAACCTCACAGTAGAACCGCAGTCGTTACTGAGAATCTGGAAAGATTATTTCTGTAGACTGCTAAGCGGAATGGATTATTCAACCACCCTACACCCGGCAAGGTGACGTTGGGACAGCCATTTACGAGTAGAAGCTTAAGTAAAACAAATCTGTTAGACCCGATTGTATAACTGCTGGGCTGTTTAAAGAATCAAGTGATGATCGAATACGGATTACACATCAATTCATGTCTAAAATCTGGAAATAGGAGTAAAAATAAAAATAATTATAGTACCACTCCAATCGGAGTGATTTTAAACCACGATAGTCATTATAGATAAATTTTTCACATAACAGCCGGTCTTGAATAAATCCAGGAGCCCCAAATCGATACACACCACCACTTCATCAACTTCAAAGGCGTATATGACAGGGCCTATTAAAACGAACCACGAAGAGAAACTGCAAACCGGACTTTTACACAAGGTCTTTTTTTAATTCCTTATTTTGTTCATCACTTTTATTTGCCTGATACTAATGCCTGTTATTCCCTCCATTCCGGTTCTGTTAATATGCCTTTTCTGTCTACGGTATTGGTCTGGAGATGTCGCTTGCAGTCCTCTTTTGCTTATAAAGTAGGGTTTAACTTGGTAAGTTTTCAACTTGCTTAATCTAAGTCTTAACTCTAGGACTTACTCGGGAAATACATTTGAGTTGTAGCCTGTGTTCTTATGGAGCCTTTCGCACTAAAGTAATACACTTTACCTATTTCGGTTTTTGTATTTTAAATCTGTTCTTTTTTTGCTAACAATCTTTAAACACAAACCCACTTTGACAGTTCTAATGTCAGTTTAAGGAAATAACTTAAACAAGGGGAAGAAAGTGTTATCATATGATTTTTTAACATCGTTCTTAAAATAATTGTGCGAAACTCACAAGTCTACTCTAGAGGCGCCGTCCTCCAAAAGCATGCTCAATTTTTCGCAGATGCAGATGACATTGACTTAATAAGAAGACAGCGAGTTCTCAATAAGCCGTTTATGACTGTCGAAGTAGAAGCGGCCAAGATGTATTTAGCGGTCAATAATGGAAAAACAAAGTAAATGTACGAGTATGCTTTCAAGAACGATTAAAAGTATTCGTTTCAATCGGTCGCGGATGGACTACCTACATCACAAATTAGGTACGTCAATTACAATGACAATAAAAATACTCACTGTAGTCTTTTTGCTACAAATCATATACGTAATGTAATTCTATTTTCATCGCGCATGTAAGTTCGTAGTCTATAACCATCGTTTTCAATGTCCTTTAACAGGTCCACCTTGGTAATAAATTTAGAATTCGTTGCACATAACACAGCTAACCAGGATGTAAGTGCGCACATATTGTACCATATTTACATATTTTGGTTGGCATGTGTCTTAAATCATGTTAACAATAAAATTTATTAGCTACCACGACAAGACCGTTGACAACAAATATACATATTTTGAGGTATTTCAATTAGGAAAATGCAGTCATTAAGCAAGGTAAGCGTCCTCATGATGTATTCTATTATATAGGGTTTTCTAATGACGACTTGACAACTTTTTTTTTAAATAAGAGGCAAACCATTTGAGATATTTCAAAAACTTTATTATTGGCTTGAAGTACAATCAAAACATTTATGAATGGAACTCGACTTCGATCATATGGCTACCACGGGCATGTTTGCAGCGGTCGATTCGTTGAACCCAATTCTCAACGACTCGGCCGCTATTTCGCGTTCAATGTTGGCTCTGACCTCTTCTAACGTCATCGGCGTATTGGCATAAACCAATGACTTAACCTAGCCCCACAGAAAATAGTCAAGCGGAGTTAAATCACACAAACGAGGCGGCCAATCAACTGTCCCATGTCTTGAGATAACACGCTCACCATACTTACTCTTCAATAAATCGATTGTAGCGTGTGCTGTGTGGCTTGTGGCACCATCCTGTTGAAACCACATGTCGTCCAAGTCCATACCTTCCAATTCGGGCCAAAAATAATCGGTGATCATGGCGCGATAACGCTGACCATTCACAGTAACGTGACGATCGTTATCGTCGACGAAAAAATATGGCCCAATAACGCCGCCGGCATGAAAACCGCACCAAACAGTTATTTTTTGTGGATGAAGTGGTGATTCATGAAGCACATGTAGGTTTTCACCCGACCAATAACGCATATTTTGCTTATTGACGAACCCATTGAGCCAAAAATGAGCTTCGTCACTGAAGATGATTTTGCGATGAAATTCATCATCTTGGCGCATCTTCTCCAGAATTAAATCGGAGAACGTACGTCACTTCAAATGGTCCATCGGCTTCAATTCTTGAGTCAGCTTGATCTTGTATGGGTGTAAACCAAGATCCTTACGCAAAATACGCCATAATGTGGTCTGAGTGATGCCCAATTCTTGAGAACGCCGTGGAATTGACTGATTAGGATCGTTTGCTACGGACGTCTGAACGGCAGCGATATTTTCGACACTTCGACCAACGCGTTGTCTCACTGATACGGCAACATCACACTACGAATATGTAGACTCAAATTTGTGCACTAAACCTGTCTACTAGGGCGAGAAGTCAACACTCTTAATGTTGCAGTCACCGACTCCGAATATCTGTAGAAAATTTTTATAATTTGTAGACGTTGGTCGTTAGTGTACTTTACCATGATGAAAATGTTGAGTTTACTAAATAAATTGACAGTGATAGTTTAAAGATTAGTGAAAAAGTTCACAAATTAAATTCAAAGTTGTCAAGTCCCTATTGGAAAACCCTATATATACATAAAATAAACAATTAACTTAAATTCACTATCTTTCAATTAGTTGCAGTCCTTTAGGAAATCTTTTATTGCTTTTACTGGTTTCAACTAAAACTATTTCTTGTCAACAAATAGTCACATGCTTAGATCAATTTCTATATTTTAACAAACATTTAGATGATTGTCTGTCCAGTCCTTAAAAGGAGACTGTTTTATAGTAGTCAAATCAAAGCGACAATGAAAGTTATCTTTTATATGGAACTAATAAGCTTGTATTTGGTTCAGTTTGAGGCCAAGTTTATTGGAAATGATTCAGATGTTTGAGAGAACTGCATTCACTTGTACACAATACTAGAATTAAAGTGGATAGTTTCGTTATTAAATTGACTCGAAGATATATGTATCTTAAGAGCAAAGTCTCTCACAAACAAACAAAGAAACTGCGAAAAATCCTTCTATCTGAATAGAAAAAAAAAAAAAAAAAAAAAACTGATCGAGGTGTTGCTGAATAGATGCTGCTTATCTTCCATGTCGTTCAAACAGTCGACTCAGCTACGACAGAGATGTTGCACACATTCTGCGTTTTAGTAGGGCGTTGAAGAGTCGTGAAGAATTTTAAAAAAAAATTAAAATACAGGGTGGTCCGGTTTGAGATACAGATATTTTGGGATCTGATTCATTGGTTCATGTTACAAAAAAACCCATATGGGGGGAGAGTTTACCTTCAGCATCCACTGAGTTGGATGCCACCCATGGAGCGAAATTACCACTGAGCCCGAACATCTTTCTCTCTCTCTATCCAATTTTCCGATAAACGTAACTAGTGTTCCGGCATTTTAAGAGTAGTAATAACCTCTTAAAAAAAAAGTGTTTCGAAAAGATCCTTCAGAGAATGAGGTACCAATTATTTTGTTACAACTTATAGTGTATTAAACCTAGAGCAACTAAACGGAAGCCGTTTAATAGCCAATTATTTAGTGAATAATTTATATTTAAAAACTTTTACCATGCGTGCTTTCATTTTTGAAATATTGATCTTCAAACACAAACTTTTTTAACTGATTTCAATAAATTTTTGAAAAATCGCATTTGTCTACAAATTTACCATACAAAATATTTACCTCGGACTTACACTTTTCCAGGTATACGGTCAAATAAATTATTATTATTATTATTATTTATTATTATTATTACTAAAAAAAATAGTATTAAATAAGTACACTTTCGTTTACCTTTATAACCACTAACGGTGGCAATAATAATGCAAAGTTTTGAATCGCTTAATAGGTTTCTTTAAATTTATCTGTGCTAGGTTTTATAAAATTCAAGAAAATGGCAAAGTAAATACTATAACCTGGCAAAACAACAAAGGACATACATATAGTACATTGCACATCACTTTTAATTAATGCTGATACTAGATGGGGTGAAAAATAACCACCTTGGGAATGAAAAAATTTTACTCCATATAGTCCCCTTTTAGTCTGATACACTTATTCTAGCGATATTCCAACTTCTTGATCCCGTTCGAAAAGTAATTTTCCGAAAGGTCTGCAAAATACTCCTCCGTGGCGTCGATGATTTCCTAGCGTGAGCTGAATTTTTTATTGATGAGCCACCTTTTGAGGTTTGGGAGGAGATAATAGTCCGAGGGAGCCAAATCGGGCGAATACGGTGGATGCGACAGCAATTGGAGCCGTAAGTCAATGATTTTAGCCAAGGTTGCGATGTTCTTATGCGCCGTTGCATTTTCTTTCAAAAACAAATTTTTTTTTCGCTTTATGTGAGGCTGTTTAGCAGCCATTTCGGCCTTCAATCGCTCCAATACTCGCTGTTGATGGTTTTTCTTTTTTCGAGTTAGTCCATGAACAGTATGCCATGACAATCTCAGAAAATCGACACCATAACGTTTCCGACCCATCGAGCCTCCCTCGGCCGGTTCGGAGCACTCGTGCCGGCTTCAGTCCATTGCCGTGCACTCATTCTGTTCTCTGGTGTTCAACCGTTACCAACCGACTCCAAAAGTCCGCCCGATTCCGTATCAGCAAGTCCAAACACTCTTTCGAAGTGCTCTCGCGTTCGTGTTTTTGGTCAGGAGTGAGTATGCGCGGCACCCAGCGGCAGGATAACTTTTTCATATGCAGAATATTGCCCAAAATATGGCGTGTGCCTTCAGTACTAGTCTTTGTGGTATCTGCTACGCTATGTAGCTCGCGCACTTTCACTTTCCGGTCAGCCAACACCATTTCATGGTGTTTGTCCATACTCAACATGATGCCAAACACGTCAATAACAATCAGCTGTCAAAACAAAACTAAAAACAGTATCGCACTGAAATTTGGCATGTCTGCTTAAATATGAACGGACTTCAAGGCACCATAACCTTTTTTGCAGTAACAGCGCATTCTGGCCGTCAAAGAGGTTACTTTTCACTGCACCTGGTACATATTTGAAATAAAAAAAAAAATAATGTGAAACGCTTAGCAGTGATCTACTAAATAAAAAAATGTCTCCAAAATTCAAGATTAGCCTACCAAGTGGTAATTTGGAAGTAGGGATTACTGATTTTCAAAACACCGTTGTCAAAAAAATACTCGTATATGTGAACGCTAAATACGAATCCCATTTTGACTGAGTTTATGACTGTATTCTAATCAATTTTTGTGGAATCGACTGGGGTTGTGTAGAAGATATTCTTAAGATGTTTAACTTGATGAATATGAAAGGAAAAAAACTATCGCGTTTTTCCTTTTAAAAATTTTGACAGCCTGTAATCCCTTAAAACTGCTGTTAGAAGGGCTTCTTTCAATAACTTAACTCAGATTAGTATTGTCGAACGGACATTGATTCCATCAAAAGCGATCAGGTCTTGCAGGCTTTTTCAATTCTAAAAATAAGGAAATGCTTTAATTAAATTAATCTTCCCAATATTACCTGGGAGGGTTTTTATGCTGCAAAAAAAAAATTTTTAATAACAAAATTTCAAATTTTACAATGTGTTTTATAGTCTAATTGTAATTTTTTGAAAGTCGGTCTGCGAACAAACTAGAATATTGTTTTATAAATATAGCAAACCTTTTTAGTATTCTGAAAACGCTTTCTTTTGAAATACTCGTATTTTCAATAAAATATTTGTATAAATTACAGAATCTTGCGATTGATGTTTCAGTTTTAATAGAAAATATACAAGAAAAGAAATTCGTAATAGACTTACCTTTCACCGAGAACGTTTTATAGTCAGCGTACTGTTCGCCAAGTCCCACTTGTGTTGGAATTGTCGCCAGACACGTGATTTCCAGACGTCCATTGTTCCCTATATGCTGTTCAGATATTTCCATATTTAGCTGGCTAATAGAAAACATGCCTTGCAATGGATTTGGCATTGGTGGTATTTGCGTAGATCGTAGCGGGCTGTCGCCACTTCCTGCCAATGCATTGTAGATACTAGCCATTGCGCCAGAGGCAGACGCAGCTGTTCCACTGTTGCTCCTTAATGTCATTAGGTTTATTCCACTACTCCTTCGGTACTTGCGATTTGATGAATTCCTGAAACAGAAAAAAAAAAAAAAAAACAATATTACTTAGTTCATTGGAATATGTAGAAGTACTCCTAAGATATGACTAAACGAACGAAATGTGCTTTTGTGGAAACAAGGAGATCGTGGATATTCGGTCGTACTCATATACACGAGCCCCTTAAGGATTCAATTGTTTACACCAACACCCTGTCCTACTAACATACGAATATTTACTCGTACTCGTTCTCGCATACAAATTGACAGCATACGTAGGACTTTGGAAAGAGAATTGTAAATTTTCAACAAGAGGGACATTTCCAGTTGAATGCGTAGGTGGTATAGGGGTGTTGGGTGTATGGGTGTGTGGGTTTTAGTATAACTGGGTGGTTTGATTGTTTTGTGCTATTTAAGCATAAAATTACTGCAAGCTGTCAAGCTTTTCTGTAAATAGAGATATCTGATGATTGTGGAAATTGCAGCATACTCGTACGTACAAACATATACGGTGAGTATTGTGTAAGCGGTTAGAGGCGTTTCGGATCTAATCAGCTACCCCTGTTCATGTAAAATTGTTTTATGGGGTTGAGTAAAGATAAACATGTGCAGATACTAGTACGGTGTCTATTTTTCTACATGTTTTTTTTTTTGTATCAGTCTATTCCTGTACATTTTCATTATCGTCGTATTGTGTTTGTTCTTCGTGATTGATTTTTGGATATCCTTTTTCTTTAATACTGATATACACGAAGTGGTACGCTGATTGCAGTTATGATGTCTGCTTAGGATGTTGCATAGTTGAAAAGGCTTACACAGGTAGTCGGTGAATTACTATCGGTTATAAATTAAACATCGAAGGAAAAAATAACTCCCTTACGAGAATGGTGTTTGCAACAGCATTCTATGTAATCCAATTTATTAACTTCGATTTGGAATTCATTTTAAAGGCGGAACCGCAGTAGAGTATTGCAATAAAAAGTTATGTTCTAGATGATAAGTACACCAATGAGATTTCTCATCAGATATTTGTACATTTGTGCTTGCACGTGGAATGCTTAATTCAACAGTAGCTTTCATGGTAGGAATAGCTATGTAAGTGCTCGTTGTGGTAAGGATACGGCATACGTTAAAAAGAGTGATTTTAATTTGCTATTAATGTGTTAGTGCTAATGAAAACTCCTTCAGTTCGAGAGCTGTTAGGAAGTCTGTAGTAATGGAATGATGCGGGCTACATAGGTATGTAGTTGGAACTTTCTGACAGAGAAACTATTTCTCAATAGTTACCGAACCTGGAAAAGACTTAAGTTATCACCAGGAAATGTAACTGTGTAGGTAAGAATATTTACTTATGTATGAATTCAACTCTTATATATGTATGTACATATATAGTTTGACAGACATTTGCTGTAGTTTGACACATTGAATAAGTGTAATTTTTCAATATTATGTAGAGAAGTTTTTAAGGTGATTTTAAAGTAAGATTATTATGAACTTGAATTATTATGCGTGCATTCATATTAAAAGCTACTTCGAATACTAAACTACAAATGCAGACTGTCATAACAATTAACTATACTTCAATCTGTATCTATAGCTAGATATAAATCATTAAAATGCTCTTCTTGTACGTTTATTTTATGTTCCTTCGCATAAAAAAAAAAGATTTTGTAACGTTTTTTTACAAATTAATCTACTTAATTAGCCAATGGGTATGTGTTTTAGACGCAGTAATATTTAGCCTTTTCTCTCTAGGTCATACAGCTTCTAATTGTCACAAAAACCCCGTAAACCATAGATTGGGTATTTACTGTACGCGCTCAAATACAATATGTGATGGGAGGTAAAGACCTGACATTGATGAACGTAACGTTCACATATAAGTACATCTGTAAAGCTTAACTTCTTATATTTAAAGGTACAATTTTTGAAGAGAAAATCTAATTTCGGCTACTTCTCTCGTCAAATGGATTAATTATGTTCGGTAGCGTTGTCCATTGATGGTTTCACCCCGTTTTAGCAGCTCATAATACAGCACACCCTTTTGATCCCACCAAATATAGAGCATTACCTTCGCGCCATAGATATTCGGCTTTGCAGTTGATTTGGCTGGTTGGCCGGGTTTCACATATGATTTTTTGCGGTTAGGGTTGTCGTAATGGATCCATTTTTTATCACCGGTAACAATCCGATGCAAAAATGACTTCTTTTTGTGGCGTTCCAGCAGCATTTCGGACATGCCAAACCGCCTTTCGACGTCTCTCGGCTTGAGTTCATGTGGAACCCAATTTCCTTGCTTTTGAATATATCCAGCTGCTTTTTAACGTTTTGAAATGGCTGCTTCAGTGACACCCACAGATTCTGCGAGCTCTTCTTGTGTTTGGCAACATTCTTCATAGAGTAATCTTCAAACTTTTTTGGCTGCACAGGACGTTCATCGTCTTTCAAGCCAAAATCACCAGTTTTAAATCGTGCAAACAACTTTTGGCACGTTCGCTCAGCTAGCGCATCTTCACCGTAAACTTCCACCAAAATACGATGACTTTCGGCAGCAGTTTTCTTCATATTAAAGTAATGAAGAAGAACTCCCCACAAAAACACTTTTTCAGGCACAAAGTTCGACATATTTGAGTGAAAAAAAAATTATTGTTGTTTACGCTTCAAATAAATGATATATACTGAAATGACGTACAATGACGGTAGCTTTCCAACGCATGTTCCATTGGAATAATAACAATGGAATAATACAAGTTACGTCATCTCTTAGCAAACCGCACGAGCAAGTTATAGACCCAATAATTTTAACTAGCAATCGTTGATTACGATATATAATGAAGTTATGGTGGCCGAGAAGGATAAAAAATTAAGAGCTGAAATCCAAAAGAGAAAATATCGTTGGATAGGCCATACACTGACATGGCGGAGAACGATCTTTACTGAAATTAGCAAATCATTTAACGAGCTAAGACAAATCTCACAGAATAGAGGTAGATGGACATCATTTCTTGTATCTTTAAGCTCCTGGAGTATGGAATAAAAGAATAATAGGATTGAACTAGTTAGATTGATTATAAGATCACTTAAACTAATTTACATCATAGAAAAAGTTTAACAGAACAATTTAGGTTGCCCGTTGACTCGCTTTTTTAAATTCTTTCTCGCGCACGACCCTTACTTTTCGTTAGTTTGACTTCAACTCTCTTCGGACACTTCTTCTTCTCTCGTTTTGGCATCGTTGCCGTCGGCACTCTCGTGAAGTCAGCGTAATCCCATACAGGAAGAAGGTTCAACGACTTGAACCACATCTACAAGAAAGTAAACACTAACCCCGCATACAAGAGGAAAAAAACCCATATCGCCTTCCCCATATCGATGTTAAGCTGCCTTGCCTGCCACTGCACTGCCCTTTTGTTTATATTTAGGTGCACTGGCTCTTATACGATAATACCATATGTGGGCCATTAAGGAAATGTGAACGCCTCTACTGCAATAGGCGGGGAATAACCTGCAATAACCGATCGTGGCAACGGTGCTTACTTATATCAATTGGGTATACTTTGTTACTCCCACACTCAGCCACTCCTTAATGTTCGACTGTCCTCAGTCGAAACGAACGTCATCAGAGACAATTTCTTCTAACTCGCCGTCATGAATGTCGCCTATCCAAGACTTCATGTAATCAACGGCTGATACATTTGGTCCTTCATGCTGCCCCACTTTTCGGTCATCGTATCGCTCGCTCATCTTCACGTTCACTACCTGGTACGGTCCCGCTCAAAACTGTGTCCGCTGAATGGCGACTAGGTTATGCACATTATATTTCTTTCTTTTCTTCTTCTGTTGAAGGTCTTCTTGTTTTCCTCCTGCATTTTTCTTATCTCGTCCTTAGCAGCTTTTCTCAGCAGAGTTTTCGTAGTTGATAGTCTTCCTCTCTTCTCATCATTACCCCAAACATCAGTTGAAAAGTGCTTCGCTTAGTGCTTCGGAATACCGTATAATTAAGTGTTTTAGGTAAATTTCTGACAAACTTATATCACTTCGTTTGATCTTTTACGGATATCTCTAAAAGCACCTCTATAATGAAGCGGTTGATGCACTCTACTTTCCTATTTCCTCGTGAAACCCAGGTCGTCGTCAGCACATGTTGGATTTTATTCCACTCGCAATAATCTTTGAATGTTTGCTGTGAATGCGGTCCCACAATTCGGAAAGTATTTCAAGCACTTCCAGCTTTTTGACGACTATATACGTATACGTATTTGGTGAATGCATCGACAACAGCTAGCAGGTAGTTGCGGAACTTTTGTTTCGACGGCAATGGTCCCATGTGATCCATGTGATAAGTGTGGAGAAGCACTTCACTCTTCTCCATCGGATTCAAGAAGCCTTTGCCCTTATCGTACTTCTTCGTTGCTAGCACACATGCTACGCAATTCAATATAACCTTTTCAATATTATCTGCCAGCTTTGGGATACATTACTATAGCCAACACCTCATGTTCGCAGCTTGTGGAGTTAGTTTCCGCAGGTATTGCGTTAAAACTCAGGTTAAATACCGGATGCCAATCCACATCATGTTTCTGCAGTAGAGCGCCCCCATATGCGATCATACTTGTGTCCGTATGCAGCTCCGTCTCTAAAAGTGGGTTAAACGGCCCCATACTATACTATACTATACTTTGTTCTAGCCATGTGATCAAAAAGTTGAGTCACTGTATATATAGGGTTTTCTAATAAAGACTTGACAACTTTTTTTTTAAATAAAAGGCAAACCATTTGAGATATTTCAAAAACTTTATTATTGGCTTGAAGTACAATCAAAACCTTTATGAATGGAACTCCACTTCGTTCATCTGGCCACCGCGGGCACGTTTGCAGCGGTCGATTCGTTGGATCCAATTTTCAACAACTCTGCAACACATTTCGGCCGAAACGGCCGGTATTTCGCGTTCAATGTTGGCTCTGAACTCTTTCAACGTCGTCCGCGTGTTGGCATAAACCAATGACTTAACGTAGCCTCACAGAAAATAGTCAAACGGCGTTAAATCGCACGAACGAGGCGGCCAATCGACTGGCCCATGTCTTAAGATAACACGCTCACCATACTTACTCTTCAATAAATCGATTGTAACGTGTGCTGTGTGATTTGTGGTACCATCCTGTTGAAAACACATGTCGTCCAAGTCCATATCTTCCAATTCGGGCCAAAAAATAATCGGTGATCATGGTGCGATAACGCTTATCATTCACAATAACGTGACGATCGTTATCGTTAACGAAAAAATATGGCCCAACAACGCCGCCGGCATGCAAACCGCACCAAATAGTTATTTTTTGTGGATAAAGTCGTGATTCATGAAGCACATGTGGGTTTTCACCCGAACAATAACGCATATTTGGCTTATTGACGAACCCATTGAGTCAAAAATGAGCTTCGTCACTGAAGATGATTTTGCGACTCCGAATATCTGTAGAAAGTGACAGTTTGATGATAAGTGAAAGAGTGCGTTCACAAATTAAATTCAAAGTTGTCAAGTCCCTTTTGGAAAACCCTATACATACATCTGTTCGTGTTGACATTTCTTCGTTCTTTCTTTGTGGCTTCTTACTTGGGGGCATTGTTGTCGACCAGTGATTCCAGTATTTCCCCCCCGCTGAATGACTGATTTCCAGCTCAAAGTTTCTCTTGTCTCTCTTCTTGGCTCAGCGTATGTCCCGTTCTTCATTATTTACAAGGAAAGAGAATCTCGTACAGATTTGACAAAGCAAGAACAAGAACAAAAGAAGACAAAACGTAAACAAAGTGATCGTGCTGTCTTTTGGAGATTCCCACATGACCCATTTTCCTTTTCGTGTACGTTTCTGTTGTTACCCGTTTGCATCTTGTTCCCCACATTGAAAATAGATGTCGGATCATTGAACTGGTGCAATCAGCTGTTCTATGTTTCGTGATATGCACATAAAGTTTGTTTTAAGAATGTTGAAACTTTGGAATGACATTTTGATTAATCCGATGTACAAATGTATGTATGTATGTAAAATTGAAAGATCTGATTAAATGTTAAATTAATGTAATTATGTGGTGTTTGTATTGAATGTGTGTGAATATTTTTTGGATTACTGTAGTTACATATGTATGTAGTGTGTGTGACTAAAATAATAGGCGATTTGGAAAAATGACTAACTGCACCCCAACTGACGACATTGAGATTTTTCAGACTGTGTGTCACCTCTGTGAACGTGTCCAGTAAATGCTTAAACGCCTCCACTTGTACCTGAGAGACCCCTGACTGGTTGAAAAACACTTCAATTGTGACGTCATTAGATAACGCGTATGATCGTACCTATCGATGAGTATAATCGACGCCTTGTCATAGTTTCCTTGTCCAATTCAAGGTGAACAAGAAGCTTGTCTGCTTCACCTGCAATTCTCGATTTGAGGGAATTTAAATTCATTTAAATGAATAAGAGAAACAAAAAGATCACGAAATGCTCACCACGAATCGTAGCTTCCGGAGAAAACTGCTTTCCTGTGTTGCCCTCTGCTAATAATGAGATTAGCGGTTTGAGGTTTCCCTTTTCAACTGCTTAAATGTCCTAATAAGCGCGTGGGGCTTCTTTTTTCTTATTTAATTATGTATTTGTTGAAGCAAATAAGAATTCATTTACTGCGTAAGTATGTTTGTTTCCCTCGTTGTACACTGCGGTCAGCTAGGTTCTAGGCCTCACGTTGCATTTAAAAAAAAGGCTACTTTGTTACGAAAAAAGTCGTGGTCACACAAGTCAAGAAATTAGCCGGTTGTATTTTTGAGTTCTTAAATGGCTTTCAAGGACCAAATTTTGGCGTCTGGTGCCAGTAATTTAGCACAAAAAAAAGGTTTGCGGTCTTGTGCCAGTAAATAAAAACGGTGGTGTTTCTAAAGATCGCGTTATCAAAAGCACAAACGGATTCAGGAAACGGATTGAAAATAAATAAAAGCACCGGTACGAACTGTGGTTCAAACGTTTTAATAATAATCTTTATTTTTCTTGACATATATAGTACGAGTATATTGTATATACATCTGTTCGTGTTGACATTTCTTCACTCTTCCTGTGTGGCGTCTTTCTTGAGGGCATTGTTGTCGACCAGTGATGCCAAGAGTTTTATTTGCATTAAATTCACTAGAGCAATTCTGTTTGCCTGGGGAAAAATATCAGCACTTTATTTCAATAATTTCGCCCCACATTCTTACTACCCTTATACATATATTTAGCACAATTTTAATGACATCCTCTTTTCTTCCTTCTTGGTAGGTGATACCGATAGTAAAAAAACCTCCTACCTGTTCGTCACCGCCCCAGTTTAGACCTATTTTTTTCTTTCCTATTTATTCGAAGTCTTCGAGAAGCTTCTTTACAAGCAAATTATTGTTTATGTCAAAAACAACACAATAAATTTTTGATTAGCCAACAGTCTGTTTTCGGAAAAAAAAACATAGAACAACTGTTGTTCTCTGCTATTTTGAAAATAACAGATGATCAATGGATCGCGACTTTATATCATCTTAGACTTCTCAGAGACATTCGACACGGTCAACCATGCAATACTTTTTTTTTTTAAATGAAAGAGGAAGTTTTATTTCAGTAACTCGCAGCTAACTTGATTCTTTCATACCTAAGTAAAAGAAGTCAAGCGGTATCTTTTGCAGAAAATACCTCCCGGCAGTTAAAACAAAAGTTACGAGTATCACAAGAATCAATTCTTGGGCCATTGTTATTTGTAATGTTAATAAATGATTTCCCACAAGTATTCCGACACTCATAAAAACATTTATATGACGACGTGCTGCGATTGAGCTACGCGCTGGGAATGCTATAAGATGAAGTAAAGAGACTTAATAGCGATCTTAAGAAAATCTCGCACTAATCCTTAAGAAATCATCTAGAACGCTAAATTGTTTGATAGTCTATAAACACAAGCTTCACAGTATCTATTTCTCAGCTTCATATTTAGGTATTATTGTTCTGGAATATGTGAAAATAGTGAGAAACTAAGGTATTTGGTTCAATTCCATGGCCTTCATTGACAAAGTACCTTATATAAGGTTTTCTAATAACGACTTGACAACTTTTTTTTTTTTAAATAAAAGGCAAACCATTTGAGATATTTCAAAAACTTTATTATTGGCTTGAAGAACAATCAAAACATTTATGAATGGAACTCGACTTCGTTCATATGGCCACCGTGGGCACGTTTGCAGCGGTCGATTCGTGGGACCCAATTTTCAACGACTCGGCCACACATTTCGGCCGAAACGGCCGCTATTTCGCGTTCAATGTTGGCTCTGAGCTCTTCCAACGTCGTCGGCCTGTTGGCATAAGCCAATGACTTAACGTAGCCAATCGACTGGCCCATGTCTTGAGAAAACACGCTCACCATACCATTCAATAAATCGATTGTAGCGTGTGCTGTGTGGCTTGTGGCACCATCCTGTTGAAACCACATGTCGTCCAAGTCCTTATCTTCCAATTCGGGCCAAAAATAATCGGCGATCATGGCGCGATAACGGTGACCATTCACAGTAACGTGACGATCGTTATCGTCGACGAAAAAATATGGTCCAATACCGCCGGCATGCAAACCGCACCAAACATGAAGTGGTGATTCATGAATCACATGTGGGTTTTCACCCGACCAATAACGCATATTTTGCTTATTGACGAACCCATTGAGCCAAAAATGAACTTCGTCACTGAAGATGATTCTGCGATGAAATTCATCATCTTGGCGCATCTTCTCCAGAACCCAATCGGAGAACGTACGTCGCTTCAAATGGTCCATCGGCTTCAATTCTTGAGTCAGCTTGATCTTGTATGGGTGTAATACAAGATCCTTACGCAAAATACGCCATAATGTGGTCTGAGCGATGCCCAATTCTTAAGAACGCCGTGGAAATGACTGATTTGGATCGTTTGCTACGGACGTCTGAACGGCAGCGATATTTTCGACCAACCCGTTGTCTCTCTAAAAGAGCAACATCACACAACGAATAGGTAGACTAAAATATTTGCACTAAAATTGTTATGGCCTGTCTACTAGGGCGAGAATTACGACCGAAAATTGGAGTTAACGCTCTTAAAGTTGCAGTCACCGATTCTGAATATCTGTAGAAAATTTTTATAATTTGCAGACGTTGCTCATTAGTGTACTTTACTATGATAAAAATGTGGAGTTTACTGAATAAATTGACAGTGACAGTTTGATTATTAGTGAAAGAGTGCGTTCACAAATTAAATTCAGAGTTGTCGCTATTGGAAAACCCTATACTTCAGCATATAAGACTTAGCTTTGAAAAAAGTTTAATTTTGTCATTCGCTAATTATGGATGTTAAATTTTTTGTTCTCACAACTCAGAAACACAAAGTAATCTTACAGTAGCCTTCAACAATATTACGCGGTATGTCTATAATCTTAAACGATTCGATTATGTAGCTGGATATGCTAACAAGATTCTGGGTTTTAGCCTGGACACTTATTACAAGTTTTGCGCCTCGAAAACACTAAACAGCGTCTTGATTTTCAAGGAGCCTAAGAATCTGTACGAAAAAATTCAGTTCCCAAACTCATTTCGATCTCAAGTTATGAGACAGCCTCCAACGTGGGAACATAGAAACATAAAACCAGAATAACATAACATCAATATATAAACATCAATAATCAATAAAAATAAGCCACAGAAATAACATAAACATCACTATAAACATTAACAACAAAATAATTTTAAAAAAAGCAACAAAACACATGGAGGACCGATAAGGCCACAACGAAAACAACAAAACAAATCCACAGGAATAGTTAGAAACCCAGGTAGTAAAGTGGCACATAGGCACTTTTACTTGACTTTGTTTGGGGCTTCGAGCTAGAGAATGGCATGAATGTATCAGTGTGGGTGTGTTTGGGTATGGGTGTAAGAGTCTGGCGGGAGCTCGTGGAAATTAAGAGATCTGCAAGTCACTTTGGTGATGATCAGCAACAGCAAGGGTTAACCTAGGTTTTTGTGAGTGCGAACTAAGTGGATATTGCGAAAAGCAATTTTTTACGAAGTTAAAACAAAATAATTAAAGTAAAATCGCTAAGTTTTTTTGTGCACAGAAGGAAAAAGGATGATCAGGGGAGAGAAACAGAATCAGGAGGGGAAAGGGAATAGCAGAACGGAGTAGGAAGGAATGTGTCAGAAGAGGTGCAAAACCGCCAGAAATCTTCCCAAGCTAAGTATAGTGCATAGTAGTGTAGTAAAAACTCGGTTGTGGTAATTTAAATTGAGACTCAGGTAGGCCGCGCGTGCGCAAATAACTCAGGAAAAGATAAGACACGCGATCCCTAGTAAATTTAATGTTCTTACTTTCGGGATTCTAACAGTCCTCTGTCGGCGAGTGGCCGTTAATTTCTTTAATAAATCGTCGGGCTACAACGGAGCCATAATAACGTAGTGGAAAATCTGTATTTGTATTTCTTCTTTCCTTCGTCGCTTAGAATTTTTTTCAAGCAAGGTTTTCTTTTTTTTGTCAGGTCCAAGGTTTTGTGATACCATTGACGAAAAATTACGTGGAGCTCAACTTCAATCGTTTTTGTTTCTTAAGTTTAGCTGCCTCGTAAATCGCTACCTGGATTTTGAACGAATCCAGTCTTGGAATCAGTGGGAATTCCAAGTTATTTTTGATTCGGGGCAACTTGATAGTTGCCGTTAATTAATTATAACACAAGGAAGGCTTACATGCAGAAACTTCGAGAACTGATACCTTAATTATGTTGTCAAAGAATAGAACCCCTACCCATGGACATTAGAAATCTTCACGGAAACTTGCGATTTCACAAAGTCTTATATAAATATTTGACCGAAGGCAAAGTTTATATTTTCCTTTTCTATTACCAAATATATTTATTTTCTGTTGTATAAATTGTTCAAACTTAAATAAATTACCTTTCACTTTTCTAGACTTTAACTTAAGTCCTATGTAAACGATTTTGTAGAACAAATAATTCAAATGAAATGGAGGCCAAAAAACGTCGACTCTATCTCCTTAATTAACATACATGGTCCACTTACAGAGGTATAACAGGTCATTTTGAGGCCTACGAGAAGGCTGAATGTCGCGTTATTTGTACCAGATTCCCAGATTGAAGTTAGCGTGTTAATGCCTCATTTCACTGTTGTGAAATTATAAAAACTGTCACACAGAATTCACCGCTTTGAATAAAACGAATGACATTTTGACAGATAATGCAGCGCTACTGAAATTTTGTACAGTGATGACCGTTTTCGGCAGATTATTTTACAGTTTGACAATACACGAGTACGAGTATATGAAAAATTGTATTCGCGATGTCACGCAGCTGTAGTTGAATAGTCTTAAAATAATGTACCGATTAGATACACAGAAAGCAATTTTCTTGAATAGATAATTATGCTGCTTCAAATGCATAATTGTTTAGTTTCAGTTTTAAATGCGATTTATTTTACTACTCATTAACCCTTACATACTAACAAAAATATGTTTAAATATTGTACTAGATACTTAAAATACTTAACAATTTTATACTGATATCCTGGCCCCACTGAGGCACTCTATGCTTCTCTAAATTCTTACATCTATGTCTTTCGAATTAATTTACATTTTATTTAAATATTTATTTGCCATACTTAAGGCTAAGAAAAAATATTGTTAACAAAAAACTTAGCATATGGACATAACTTTTTATTTTTTTAAAACGTAATATCTAACTTAATTTAAACCTTATCTACCTAACCCACATATGCTCACAAAATACACAAACACACATTTAGGCATTATACACAATTATAAACATATATCATTAAATACATTTTTATATTTCAATATATATATTTGTATATATTTCTTATATGCTCACCTAAACCTACGTAAGCTGGCCATCGCTATTTACAGAGCAAATAGATTTGGCAACTCTGCCTCATTAGTGAAGTTGGTCCGTTATTGACGGAAACGACGACGAAACGTCTTCTCCATCATTTAACCACCAGAAATGCTGGTGCAGACGAATGATCCCTCTTATCGCGATTACCCACTGCCCTACTGAACCTGAGGCGATCCACTCCCCAGCTGTCCAAGCGACGTGGAAGGTTAACGGGATCGTTGATCTATCCTGGATCAGCCCTATCTGATCTAGGTAGAGGAATGCTTCCGGTGGAACTAAGCCTTCAGAGCGTACACTCTCGTAGTGAAGGTAATTGGGGTAGTAAGCCCCAGATATCAGGTTATTCGTCGAGATCATTGCTCAGCTTAATGACGAAGTTGTTCACTCGTATTATGTTCGCTCTGTTGTAAAGGACCTCATTAGGATACAATTTTTTGAAATCCGACTCTGGTGTTCTGTACAAGGTAAGCCCTCTTAAATACCCGATTTTTTTCCATTAAGCTTGCTCGTACATTGAACTACACGGGACACCCAAATACCAGCATGGGCCTGATCAGGGCAATGTAGAAGTTTTACCTGACATCGAGTTGGCTGCTATAAAACATTAAAGGGCAAAAGCGCCTTTATGTCTGGCCAGAGTAGCATCTACGTTTTTTTCCAAAATACAGAAACTGATCTAGTCAGATCCCAAGTAATCTGACTACCTTTCGACAGGCAAGAGGCTGTCCGCGTCGTGCAATGATCGAGAAATTTCCAATTTTTTCTGGTATCCCTAGAAACGTCCTAAAGAGAATGGTTTCCGACCTTTGAAAGTTGATTTTCAACTTCCAGTCATCGCAAAATCGCCTTATTTTATCAAGGTAACGCTGCAAAAGACTATGAATAACCTCGATTCTTGGACCTGTTCTGTACCCTATCAAATCGTCTGCATCCGCAATAGTATGGGGAAGTGAACCTATCAGGTCGCTTGTATAAATGTTTAGGATCGGCAAATTGACCGCGCCTTGCTGAACCCCATTTTCAATTTGTAATATTCCAACAGAAGTCACATCACCATTTTTTACGACGAAGTGTCTGTTAGTTAGCATATTATGAAGAACGTACAAGAGTGGTTTACTGATCTCCAGCCTAGTCAGCTTATAGAAAAGATCCTCTTACCATACGTGTCGAATGGTAATATCAAACACCTTTTTGATATTCGGAAGGAGACTTATCGACCGGAGATTCGCCGGATTGGATATATCCTTTCCCTTTTTTGGGAATAGGTTGACCCACCGCCGTTTTTCAATGCGCTGGATAATGTGCATTATTCATTGCATTTTTAAACAGAGTGGTGTAAATGTCCACCGCTTCTAGAGGAAGATGTCGAAGCACAATGTTCGGAATACCATCGGTCCCCACTAATTTCTTAGCCCTGATTGTGTCGAAGAACTCATGGAGTTCTTCCTTCGAAATGAACGGGGGTTGGTCACCCTCTCTGGCAATTCCATTATTTGCCATATTTTCGTCGCTGAACCGGGTGAAACCAGAGTCCTCTGATCGCCAGTTCTCTATTTCATTTCGAAAGTTGAAGTCGTGCACCAAGATGTGATTGTCTAGGTCATAATTAGGGCAATTGGTATCAGTGGACATGTATACTTCCTGAGGATCCTTGATCACAAAAAATTCGTCATCAGCGGCCTCACTTGGATCAATACCAGCTATTGTCAGTAACCGTTCGTTGTCTGTTGTCCGGGCTATTTTACGATGCTGAAGGCCATTTTGATTTTTTCTTGGAAATAGTTTATTTATTTGTGGGAATATATTCGGGTTGCTGGTGTTTACAGCCCGAACCTTGTTGTTCCAATACAAACTTACAGAAATTCTGTAATTAGCTTTTATTAACGTTTGAATATTTTCAATCGACGACTTCAGTGTCCTAATCTCCGGGACTTGTCTGTCAGTTAACTGTCTGTAAAGATTTTTGAGTCTTGATAGAAGTCTACTTTTCTGTCGGTACAGTGCGTCAATAGTAGGATTGCGGAACAGGTCTTCGTCAGTCGTACGTTGATACCGTGGTATTGTAGTGTCGATTTTTTGTTTAATTGTCTCGTCCATTCGTTTTAGGTACTTGTCGATCTCCTCGTTTGACAAATTCGTATTGGACGGTTCGTGCGTGTTCGAGGAGTGTGCTGTCAAAGTTGCAGAGAAGCGTGTCCATCGAGTCTTACTGTAGTTGTAAGAATATCTTTGGACAAACTCTCCGCAATTTCGTTGGAAACTGTAATTTCGGTGCTAAAACCGCAATGGCCGCTGTCATACACGAATGTGCGCAGACAGTTAAGCGTTTGTGAATTCGTTTCTGTCAGTCGTATACGTTCATCGTATAGCAGTAGATGCAAATAAGACCGGTTTTAAGACCGAGTCTGCACATGACATCGTGCTGACTCCACCAATCGAGTAGTAGGTTCCCTCTAGTATTTGGCAAATTATTTCTCCAATCTCTGTGTTTAGCATTGAAATCCCACCGATTATAAAATAATTCTCCCCAGCGTTCCACTGCAGAGCAGGATGTAAATGACGACTGCCTCCAACACCCGAAACCTGCGTAACATTCTCTTGTACGCTCTGTGAAATTTTATATCTTGCTTAATGAAGATAGCGACACCACCTCCACGTTTGGATCTGGGCCGGTTTCTTCTTCTAACAATATAATTATTGTACTCCAGTTTGTGCTCATCGGTTAACTTAGTTTCGCTAGCGAAAAGCACATCAGAAGTTTGGTCTTGTAGCAATTTAAACATCGCGGCTTATCGTTTGATCCTATTTAGTGAATTAACATTTACCGCAAGGACCTTCAAAGTTTGCTCCAACATGTGCGTACCCATTACGACATTTGTTGCGTTAGGCCCGGCAACAGCGCGTAGATCTGGTCCACCCGCTTGGCTTGTTCTTTAACCAGCTGTTGCAGCTGAGGCATCTGCCCTTGGATTGCTAGCAAGATGGTCAGCATGTTAGGTGCAGCCTCCGTTGTTCTCATCATTGGCGCCGAAGAAGCAACCTTACCTTACCTGAAGCCATTTGGGCCTAGGAAATGATGGACTTGACGACTGGTGTTTGAAACCTAACAGATGAAGGTTTGACCTACCTTCTGCTGCCTAGCCAGTTTTGATTTTTAAATGTCATGAACTCAGGACAACCCCGTTAGTTTGCGGTGTGTTCCACGTTCCCACATAACACGCACGAGCGCTGCATTCTATCGGATGCTCCGTCCCTACCCAGAGCACTCTCCTCGGAACTGTGGTTCTTTGCGAACTTCACACATCGATTTTGCATTTGGCAGTTCGACGCGGCGTGCCCGAACCTCTGGCAACGAACGCATTGTATAACACCTTTTCCCAGAAACCACCTGGTAATCCAGGACATTGATACTCCTTAGACTGTCAGGGCGGCTTTCGGGACTGAGCTGCACCAGGAAGCACGGCAGACTCCGTTTCTCCCGCCTGGCTCTAACTGTGGTAAATGGCTTTACCCCCACAAACTTGAGTCCTTCGCACTCCTTCTCTTTTAACAGTGCCAGGATCTCCTCAAGATCAGAAAACGGTTCCAGCCCCTTCAACAGCATTGATTGCCGCTTTTCACACTTCGGTGTGAATGAGTAGTGCTCAGTAGGGTAAGTCGAGGTCATTATAATTGTATTGAAGATGTGGGTGATGTAAAGAATTATAAGTATAGGGTTTTCCAATAGGGACTTGACAACTTTAAATTTAGTTTGTGAACGCACTCTTTCACTAATCATCAAACTGTCACTGTTAATTTATTCAGTAAACTCTGCAAATTATAAAAATGTTCTACAGATATTCGGAGTCTTAAAATCATCTTCATTGACGAAGCTGATTTTTGGCTCAATGGGTTCGTCAACAAGCAAAAAAAAGCTTTATTGGTCGGGTGAAAACCCACATGTGCTTCATGAATCACCACTTCATCCACAAAAAATAACTTTTTGGTGCGGTTTGCATGCCGGCGGCTTTATTGGGCCATATTTTTTCGTCAACGATAACGATCGTCACGTTACTGTGAATGGTCAGCGTTATCGCGCAATGATCACCGATTATTTTTGGCCCGAATGGGAAGATATGGGCTTGGACTACATATGGTTTCAAAGGATGGTGCCACAAGCCACACAGCACACGCTGCAATCGATTTATTGAAGAGTAAGTATGGTGAGCGTGTTATATCAAGACATGGACCAGTCGATTGGCCGCCTCGTTCGTGTGATTTAACGCCATAAGTTCCGTTCATTAATGTTTTGTTTGTATTTCAAGCCAATAATAAAGTTTTTGAAATATCTCAAATGGTTTGCCTTTAATTAAAAAAAAAAAAGTTGTCAAGTCGTTATGAGAAAACCCTATATAAGGGTAAGTACTTTTAAGAAGTCCGAATAAAGTATCATTTTTGTCGTTACATTTTTGGCGTCAATACTTCCATCAGAAATGTTTATTGTCTTATTGCTAAGTCCAATATTATGCACTTGAGTCCAGAGAAACTTCGATGATCAGTTTGTGTTAAATTTACTGGTGTAAAATTCAATCAACCTTGTTTCGAGATTTGGAGATATTTCGCTTCCATCTTCTGTATAAAATGTCCCCACTTCTGATCGCACTAAGTATCTCAGTTGGAAGTCAAGGGCAATTATCAGGCTTGTTGATACTATTCTTAATAGGAACATGTTTATCAAAATATTCGCCAAATTCGGTGTTTTCTTTTTTGTTTTGATAAGAACTTAACACTCAAGTGTGTATTTATACACGTGCATGAGAACGTATTAAGTTTCGTGTTGACGTCAGATGATCAGATGATCTTGAGAGATCGATCTCAGTCCAGGATATCAAAACAACCCTTACAGTTCAAATAAGGCTCCTACGGACGACCATGCACTATTTGAATTCTTAAAGTACGCCACGGAGGAATTCATACATAAACTCGCACATACGTACAACTTTCTTAAAAAACCGAAGTAGTGCCGGAAAGCCCTAGAACATAAATTGTCTTTCCCTTATTTAAGAACGGGGACAAGAGAAACTCAGATAACTACAAGGGTATTTCCTTTTTGAATGCAGTTATGACGATATTCATAGGAGTCATACTTCAGCGTCTGACAAGTGTTACGAAATGGTATGTAGATAACTGGGGAAAATATATATGCGTTTTTTCGCTACAATCGAATCAGATGACATGAACGCTTCTTCTACAGTGTCAGCAATCTGAGAGTTTCCCCGAAAATCCTCAAGGTGATCTTAAGTATGTACGGAAACAACTGACAGCAGTGTAGAATGGTAAAACTGGTTCAGATCTAAAGATGTAAAGCATGGGTGTTTATTAAGACCACTTCTTTTTTCAATCGTTTTGGATGACCTGTCATCATACTGCCCTGTGGATCGTATTTAACGGCTTGAACATAAAAGACCTGATATATGCCGACGATATTGTCTTGGACGACACTGTCTAAAGAAAAATGGTTTTTCGGAAACACTGAATTTTAGATAGTACGAGAGTGTAATTATCTGTGCATCACTATCCTCAATTGAATTTTTAAAAAGCATCTACAGAGGAAACTAAATGAATTCAAAACAGCCATTAACTGCAACTGGATATATATCTTAGGTCCGTACTAGTCAGCTATATTAACACTGTTTATACGTACTGTACGTAAATCATTAATGAAAATTTACAAAATCTTTGAAAATAAGCCAACTTTAAACATTATTATTTATTGAAAATTTCTTTTACTTTTTTGGCTGACGCCAAAAGCCATAGCAAAGTTACATCTTCTGAAATTAAAATAAATATGATTATTGAATATTCTAATATGAAAGAAGTTTCTCAAAGCTAGTTTTATGCTGATTTTTAAAACCTAAATTCCACCAGATTTAAAGAAATACCATATACAAATATGATATTGGTACGTCGTCGTCGAATCTCGGCGTAATTTCTTCTTTAAATCCAGGTGCTAAAACCTCAGCTTTAAAGAAATCGGTTGGCGTAAGGCCCTTTGTGTGTGATAGTCCAATCTTTCCACGTGTGGTCATGTGTTGTTTTATAGAAAGTTTGAACTTTTTATGTTAACTGTAGACGTAAGAATTCCTGGTTTACTATGTCAATCCCTACATATTATTCCGGCTACTGATCGCAAATCGATACTTATTGTCTTCTTTTCTTTCAGGGCTTTGATTTAAAGTGATCCTCCTGTATTTTATCTCCAAATTAATTGTTGTTGAAACCAATTGTTTTAGAAAATCCATTTTTCTCAATGTTATTAAAAAAAATGGTTCATTTTATGTCTAATTTGTCTGATAATTATTCAGATTCTGGTACTTTTTTTTGCATATCAAAATGACCATTTTACGCATCAATCTGTTTCACCGAACGTCTTAAAAATATTTTTGCAATATGACCGGGACTTTCATCTTTAATGTGAAACTTTTGAAGCCACCATTACACTAATATTATGAGATTCGTCGGATTCATTTCAGCCTACTTTGAAATTTTTTTTAAATTTGTTTCATTTGTGTATTTGAAAATCCATGGTTTCTTGTTGAATATAAACTAAAAGCTAGACAGTACAAAAGAATACCCCACTGTAACTTTTAAAACCTATACTGAGCTTAATCTATGTTATATATATATAAATATGTGATTGGGGAATACAAATATTCATTTTAAAGATACGATAAGAAGAAAATATTTCTTGTCCATTGATTTCGATTTAAGTGGAAAATGTTTCTTGTTACCTACATTTAATTGAGGTCATAGTCCTTATAGTGCTCCCTTAAAGTTATAATTGCTATTAAATTTATCATCAATTAAAGAAAACAACAACTACAGGATACAGTTAATTTCAAGCATATGAACAGTAGTACAGTAACAAAAATGAATACTGAGAGTTTCCCAGGCAAGCACTATCCAAATAACTGTAATCCCTCGGTAAAACCCTTAAAACCGGGTAAGCTTTAAACTTTAATTAACTTGAGTATATTTTCCCTTTCTAAATACTTAAATGCTTAGCAGCGCAAGCACCCGCATATCGATTTCTCTGTTTAAATGAAAATGGGGAGACTACCGAGTCCTTTCGCTCTGAAGTTTGCTTTTAGTTTTTTTTTCTTTTCGTTTTCTCAACATTTGCTTCTTTGGATTTTGGATTTGCGGATGGATATCGCCTATTTCATTTTTCTCCCTCTTTTTCGACAAAGTTTGCTGTGAAGAAGAGGGGAAAAAAGAAACAAAAACTACAAAGACAAAGGAGCAACGATGAGCTTTTTTTTCAATTTGTTTTCTAATGAAGTAAACTTCAAATCTTCACGGAAAAGAAGCACTCTTACCATTTGAGTTCCCTGTGTGCTCCCCCATATTTCCGTATGTTTTTGAATTTTGTTTGGCAATACGTATTCCATTTACAAGTGTTTATTACTATCAATTATGCCAGCAAAAGCTGCAGAGTACTGCCAATTCTGTGGGAAATTTCATTTTTTACTTAATTTCTAAATTCATATTTAGAACAATACATTATTAGAGAGCAAATAATAGGGGCTAACAATTTAAAGAAGACGCAGAGACCTAATTATTGGTTTATTACTTAAGCGTCTGGATATTTCTTATCCTGTAGATAAAACTCGCTATTTTCAATAAGAATCAAACCGTTTATATTCTTAGAATCTATAGCATCATGTGAAAATACTGCTTTTTTAAAGCCTTTCTTTATGATCCAATAAATAAAACTACTTCTGCCTGTTGACTGCTTACTTAGTCAACCAAAAATTGTCTGCAATTCCAAATGGTTACTCGAATGACCAAACGTCGTTCAAATTTTTAGACCGGGCAGAAGCTGTACTCGTGGGGTTAAACCAACCAGCTAAAGAGGTTGTACAAAGACGATCATTCAGGATAGATGAAAAAGTAGTTGTTTTAAAAAGAACTGCCCATTAACGACTCCGTGGCTACAGCGGCTACAAATGATAATGCCTCTTTCTCTGAAAAATAAAAATTCCCTTACTCGAAACAAAACTGGTGTATATGAGTGCATACATATATGAGCTCTGCTACAGCAAATAAAAAGCAAGTAAATACGTGAAGAACGTTGAGTCAAAAACAATTAAGACAATCAAAACTATGCTAGATAGCTGTGCTAAAGCTTTCGTCTTTCTAAGGTATTTTAACGGAAACGCGTAAGGCGGCAAATATTAAGAAAAAATGAAAAAAAAATCACAATTAAGATTGAGATAGCAGAATGGCCCAGAATTCGCTACGATCAGATTTGCAGTGTTTCTTTAAATGTAGTCAAGTCACTCCTCTGCACAGAGCCGTTAATGGTTACATCAAAAGGAATGACCCCCTTTGATTAAGGGGCTAGAATACATTTTAGGCATGCCTGCCGTAAGAGGCGACTAAAAATCCACTGGGTCCGATTAAGGTGTTAAGCGATCCGTGCCAGAATCGACCAGGTTAGTGGCACAGTATAAAAAATAGCCCATCCGGATAATGGGCGACCGGCCGGCCTTACGATCTCGTATCTCGTATCTGTCTAATATGGATCTCTGGACAGACGGACAACCCTTTTTCCGCAACTCGTGGAAATAAAATGAGTTCTACAAACACTACATAACACAATACAAATGCAAACCAACACCACTTCAAAAAAAAAAAAAACTCAAGGGTTACAAGATCACCAACACGCGGACCTCTGAAAAAATCGTGCGGAAGCAAAGACCAAGCACAGTCGGTAACTTTGGGCGATAATATTACACCGAATAAGTTGCAAAATGTCGAACGAGAAAATTTTGATCTGCGCGCCAGACTCCAAAATATGGAATTGCTCAGCGCCGAACTTAAAAAGAATAAGATGCAATTAAGACGCAATCTAAAACCGAGTCTGATCCGCGACTTAACCGCCCGGTAAACTCAAGTTTTTACACGAACAAAGAAGAGCTAGTCCGATTAACAAATTGGATACTTAAAAAAAGACCAGGTAAGAAACGCAAAACTGATTCCTCGCCTGAAAATGTACAAAAAGAGACGCCAAACAAAGGCCGCCTCCACCAATTATCGTCTTTGAAATCTCGGACTATAACAAGTTGCACAAAATCTTGAAATCACTGTATTCAACCGACTACAGAGTAAGATCCCGCAATAACGATACATGGACTGTCAATGTCCTTCATCCAGACAATTACCGTTCGCTTTCGCAAAAATTAAATTCCGAGAAGATTTAATGGCATATGTACGAAAATAAAGCGGAAAGACCCATACGCGTGGTAGCTAGAGGCTTTAACGCCCCTTGCCCTAAAGAAAACATATTACTTACCTTAAACATAAAGGCTTAAAAATAATCGACGCCGTTAATATACTTGCGCAAAAACAGCGAAGTGTTGAAGGCAAGAGGACGACCACAAAACGGGGTCTCCCCTTTTTTAGGCTAACTTTCGACAAAACCGAAAGCTTAGAAAGGATTTATTCTATAAATTCAATTTTGGGACTTGTTGTCAAAATTGAACCTCCGCGAGAAAACTCAAGGCTGATTTTCCAATGTACATGTTATCACGGATTCAGTCATACTCAAGCCTACTGCCAGAAGGAGTCTCCCTGTGTAAAATGCGCCAGAAAATATCTGACGACAGAGTGCAGTGCAACGAAGGCAAATCACCAATAACAATAACGTCAAAAATAACAACGCGCAAGTGGAAAATGGAAAATTTTACGCGCAAATAGCGGTGCGAGAAAATACGAATAACTGTGACAAAGACGCTCATTATTCTTGCGTGGAATGCCAACGGCCTACAGAAAATTCATGACAACCTAAATATTTTTGTTCAGGAAAAAGCGGTTGATATATTTGGTTGGTATGTTTAATTTCTGAAACTTACTTGACGATACAATCACGCGTGAAACTAAAAGCTTACCGCGACTACCACGCTCATCATCTATCGGCAAATGAAAGGACCGCATTAAACACTCTCTGGAAGCACACACGAAACTTGACAAATTTCAAATGACCATCGGTGCGCTCTAAAAATAAAAATTACTCTTTTAGTATGTTATATCCTCAATTTATTGCCAATCGCGCTATACAAAACACAAATTCATTGACCTATTAAACTCTCTTGGACCAATATTTATTATTTGTGGCGACCTTGAAGAAAGCTTCGATCTCTTCTCCGATCATTTTCCAATTATCCTTTTATTGTGCGAATCCAGATTATCCAACGAAAAAACTCACTGGGAAGATTTCCGAATAAAGGTTGTCGAAAATACTAAGTTAAAAATACCGCTCAGAACGCCGTATCAACTTGAAAATGAAGTTGAACGGTTTGTTGAAGTCATACAGCAGGAGGCCTAAAAAAACACTCCACGCGAATCGAATAAAGTTGCCAGTATAGGCATAAAATATCCGCCGGAAAGAAACGAGGAGCGCGGAAAAAGTGATATGAAACTCGGGCTCAACATAAAAAAATCGATCAAGGACTTCAATAATCAAGGTATTAATAACTATCTAGAAAGCCTCACAGTGACAAAAAATACCAATTACTCCATATGGAGAGCCGTTAAAAGTCTTAGAAAGCCCCAAATACACGTGGCGCCAAAAAGAAGAAATCAGAAAGACTGAGCGAAAGAAGATAAAGAAAAAGCTAACCTTTTCGCCGACCATTTAGCAGGAACGTTCAAACCATTCGACGGGGAAGTGCTTCCAAAGAATCCCAATGCGCTAGACGTGACGACGAACCTTCCAATAGCAACACACACGCTGACACCCAATAAAACCCTCGTATATGGTATGACTTAATTACGGGAGAAATACTTTAAGCGCTACCGAAAAAAGTTTTGCTAAAGCTGCTCTATCTTATAAATGTCATTATAAGACTAGAGCACGTACCGCATCAGTGGAAAGTTGCCGAAGTTATTATTGCTCCGAAACCCGGTAAACCACGGCCTGAAGTCAAGTCATACAGACCAATATCGCTCCTGTAATTGAAAGAGTACTTGTAATTGTAATCGAGTGTAAACTAGTCTGTTGAAGCGCATTTGTGACCTTTTTCAAGCTTTTTGTAAGGTATGACACGAGGGCTTGCAATATAAACTTCGACAAGTCCTACCCGACGCATATTTTAAGTTAATATATAAATTATTGACTCTTTCGTGTTAGACAAGGAAACGAATATTCCGAATTTAAGACAATAAAGGCAGGGATGCCGCAAAGAAGTGTACCTGGCCGTCTGCTATATTTCCTTTTTACCCGCGACATACCGCAAACGGACGATACTGTGCTAGCCATATTTGCTGATGACATTGCTATTTTGGCAAGAGCTAAAACCGTCGAAGAAGCAACTGCTAAGTTACAACGCGGCCTTACACGGATTAACAATTGGACAAAGACTTGGCGAATCGTGCTTAATGAAAACAAGTCTGTCCATTTAAACTTCACACTCAAGAAAACTGACAATCTTCCCGTATTTATAAATGCAGTACAGATTCCTTTCGCGAACGGGGCCAAATATGACACGTTTGTATGACACTTAACGCTAAACTTAAATGGAGAGCACACGTTAAGAAAAAACGTGAAGAGCTTGAGTTTAAGTATAGAGACATGTACTAACTTTTTGGAAAGTATTTCAAGCTCAGTTTAGAAAACTAAACAAGTGCTAAAACCAGGCTGGACATATGGTATACAGCTTTGTGGTTGTACCAAAACTAGTAACGTTACCTAGTAGCGCTTAATTTTTAAGGTACGTAGGAAACTTCAATGGAAAATCTCCTGCAAAATACCTTATTAAAGCAAAATAAATTGCGAAAGAAGAACTGCTTGTGCGAACTCAGTCGTAGTCTGCATATGGAAGGTGTTTTTTAGTGAGTAAGAATCTCACACTACTATAAGCACTGGGCTTATACTTTTTTTACCTTTTTAGAAAAATGACAATTTCTTCAACTTTTGTTTACCCATAATTGTGTTTTTGCTTTTTTTTTAAATATGTTATGTATATTAATTTTTTTATTCTAATGGGCAACACAAATAATTTAAAATTACCTAACCTCACAATTAAAAATGTTCCTTAAGTTTTATATGTGAAACATAAATGCTTATTTTTGTATATTGGACAGCTATTCTCAATCACTCGTTTACATAACATATTCATTCCGCCATATTGCTTTTAACAAGTGACCAAGTGAATTTAATTCTTGTTAAAACTAATTTGTTCTTTAATTTTTGTCTTAAAGTTACAATATAAAATGTGGCGACGATGACGGTTTAAACCGAATAATTGAGAGCAAAACAATGATGGTGCAGAGCCTACAAACATCATTCGCGATTGAATAATTCGAGTCTCAAAACAATATAGCGATGAGTTTATAAATTCGAGACGGCTGTCGCCCTGTTGGACAATGCAGCAGATGACCTTGTTCTCTCATTTTATACTTCATAGGAGACGATGCTTACAACGAATTATGCTACAAACTTTGACCTGCAAAGCCAGCGGAGAAGACTTATGCATAAATCGTGTCAATGTTAATAGCATATTACGATCCGGACCGGAAAATTGTAGATGTCATCTTCGAAAACAGTAGGATATTTTGGAAATACCTAGACGAAACAAGCGAATGGGCAACTACGATTGTTGCCGTACGAAAAAACAATACGAGTAAAAAAATACGAATTTGCGGCGACAACAATGTAACAGTGAATCCTGGTCTGTTTATCGACCAGTACTTATTACTATCAATCGAGAAATTATTAGCTTAAATGGCAGAAGGGAAAAAATTTACAAAAATAAATCTCTCAAATGCATATTTCCAATTAAAAGTTCATCCGGACTAACGTGGTCGTATTCCAAAATTCGCGGGCGACGTACATTGAATTATCGATTTTTTTCTCTGTATTGGCACACATGTCCCGAATATATGTTCACAGTTTCAAGTTTAAGGCATACTTAGTTCGTTTTTTTTTTTTTTTTTTTTTTTGACAGATGGAAAGGTTAGACATATTTTGAAGTGCTCGGCGATTTTCAATTCTTAGAAAAATTGGAGCAAAAGATTTGCATCACATTTGTTATAAAAAATGGAATCGAGTGCTCTAAAACATTCGAAATGTTGACAGTGGCATACAGTGAGTCTGCTCTAAGTAAAAACAAAAATGTTTACTAATGTTGGCATGTCGCTCGGCTCGTGTCATGCAACTTTTTCGGATATTTTGGACATGAGACATGTGTCAGCGATGTTTGTTTCCAAACTTCTTAATTTTGGTCAGAAGAACCGTCGCATGAGCATTGCTCAGTAGGTCCTGTATTACGTCAATGATGAGCCTTTGCTTATGACGTCGAAACCAAAGCCAAATCTTTCCAATGGAAGCATCCAGGAGAGCCAAGACCGAAAAAAGCACGCCAAGTTTAATCAAATGTTAAAATTGTTATCACTGTTTTTTTTTTTCGATTACCGTGCATAGTACATCAGGAGTTTTTACCGCAAGGTCGTCGTCCGTCCGGAATTGTGGAAAAATAATTCACGGCTTTTGCATCACGATAGTGCATCTGCTCATTCATCGTTGCTTGTGAGAGAGTTTTTGGCCAAATTCAACACGACAATCATGCTTCAGGCAGCATATTCACAGGATTTGGCCTCATGCGTTTTTTCCTCTTCCCAAAACTGAAGAGACCTATGAAAGGACAGAGATTTGCAATAATTGAGGAAATAAAAACGGCGTCGTTGGAAGAGCTCAAGGCTATACCAAAAACTTTTTGAACACACCTCATGTAACGCGCCTAACGAATTCAATAGACCTAAACAAATAAGAGAGATTTACCAGATTGACAATTTATATAAACAAAATATATTTATTTTAGTTTTTTTGTTTTATTAGTTCTCAAAAAATATAAGTTGATGTTTTCTAAAGCTTTCCCTCAATATTTTTTTCTCTATAACATGGTGCATTAATGATATATTTATACAACACGTCCCAGCCATATTCTCCATTCAGGATCCTGATCACTTGGTTTTGCTTCAATACGTTTGGGCAGAAGAATCTTACGCGGAATTCCTTTAGCACTGGACATATAGCAAGAAAATGAAACACATCTTCTCTCTCCTTAAGTTTTTAGATATCACATAGAATTGGGAGATCTGGATGATGTGGTATATAGTGAAAGTTAATTAATGATCTTCTTATTACTTATCATCTCGGTTCAAACTGAATTTAAGAAATAATTTCTGTCTTATAGGCTGAAGTAAATCTTATAGATTGACTGCTGAGCATCAGTTCAAAATTTACCATAAGTCACGTTTCTAGTTTTTTTCCAGTAGGGTGTTAAATTTCACCCTTTGGCATCTATACTGCTCACCTATGTAGTGTTTTATTTAAATTTAATCCACAGTTATAGGCTAGTTTTCCCCACTCTGGTACGAAGCTTGCTTAAATTGAAAGCATGTAATCTAATACAATTTTTGGTAACCTACTTTGATCCATCGCCAACATTTTTAAGACATAATCGAAATGCATTTTTAAGGTATCCAGGAAAAGAGGTGGTGTTCCGGTCTCTGAGTGGAGCATATAATTCGGAGTGTTGGAAGGCAGGTGGAAAATTCGTTCGATGAAAAAGTGTAGAAAATGTTTTACTTCTTCAAAAGAACAATACCCCCACACTTGAGCTTCATACAGAAGTATTGACTTAACAGTTGCGGAAAACATTTTCAATTTTGAGTTGTGCGTAATGTATTTAGTTTTCATGCAGCAATACCAGACTGAATTAATTGCACTTCGGATAATTTGACAGATCAAAACTCCCGGATATTTAAACTTACAAACGAGTTCGATGCCTTTTCCATGATACGCACTTAGAACGCACCCTTGTTATACTCCCATAGTCGTTATCAGGATATTAATGACTGAGCTTGAAATTCCGAATTTGTAGAGCTTATACAAGAGCGCTTCACGGACCATGGAGACAAACGCCGCACGGAAGTCCACAAAAAAGACATCGATACAGTTTCTTTTCGTTTTCGCTTATAAATCTGAGCGATGTTGATAAGTGAAAAGATTTGGTCCACTGTTGAGTAATTCGCCCTAAATCTAGCATGGAATTCATTTATAACTTTCTTATTTTCTATCCATTGTGAAATTCTATTAAATAGTAACGCACAGAACAATTAAGCCGATGTATTCAAGAAAGAGTTTTTTTTTTCTTTTCTGTAATTTGAAGCAACTTCATAAGCTCCCTTTTTATGTAGCGGAAAAATTATCGACTTCGTGAAGCTCATGCGAATTTCGGTTGTTTCAAATTTACAGTTAAACTCTGCTGTAAGTGCAACAAAATATTCTTCAAAAGGAATACAGTCGTCTCCAGGGGTTTTATTGGCTTTCGAATTTCTGACGACCTGCTTCACTTCAGACAAAAAAAAAAAAAAAAAACAATTAGGTAACTACATGTTTATTAAATATTAAAAAAAAAAAAAACTTTGTAAGAAGGGGATTACCCTACATCAAATGAGGGTTCTTCCTCGACACTTATATGATGCTCCAAAGTCATCGGAGCTCCGCCGTCCTCATTCAACAGCCCAAGAACATATAGGACAGCTCAACACCAGTTGAACATCAAGAACCGTAGCCATGCAAATTTGAAAATTTTCTTTTAACTTTAAAAAACGACGCCTTCGTAAAAAAGATGACAGATGACGCCATGGAATTCTTTAATAATTCGCCTGACTGGCAAACGATAAAGGGTAACGAAATTAAATCTGATCACCACAAACCGTTGAACCTAGTATATCAGTAAATCAATTCGCAATTCTTTGGGAATTGTCCCTACTTGAATCAAAAAATACTTTGGAAACCACATGAAGAGCCCCTTATCAAAGGACACATACATCGAAAGCAGTTCCATCGATATCCAATGAAGAAATCAACAATTCCAACTTAACCACCAAGAAATGCAAAAATTTTCAACACCACATCAAGCGAACACAAAGCCAGATACCATACAAACAACACCAGCAATCAACACAAAGGAGACAGAATCAGCCAGTATAACTTAAAAAGTAGGTTTTGCCCCCCCAATTATCTTATTCAATGTTAACACTAGAAAATTAATTATTAAATTAAAAAAAATAAATTAACTGTGGTAGAATTTTTTATAACTACCAAATCACTCGTACAAAAATCGAAAATTTTCGTGGACAATCCGGTTGTCTATCGGAAACTTTTACAATTAACTAGAGAGATTAGAGAGATTACTCTTTCACGTTGAAATAGAATAAATCACTTAACTTAATCCTTAGAGGGCTGGCGTCAGATTTCTGGGCTTACGAGGTGCAGGAAAGGAAAAGGAGTGAAATTTGAACCCCCCCCCCCCCCCCCAAAAAAAAAAAAATAAATAAATAAAAAATTTATTGATTATTATAACCTTTTCTTAGTCAAACTTTTACATAGTTAGCTGGTTAGAGAAATAAGTAATTACAATCGCTTACTTTACGTTTATTCGTTTACATTTAGGTTAAGTTGTTACATTTAGTTAAGTTAAAGCTTAATTTCAATAAAGATATCAATTATTCAAAAAGAAATGATATTGTATTGTACAATACCATATGTATATTCAAACATGCTCCCATCCGCTGGGCGATTTTCATCCGCAAGTGTCCTCAATTATGTATCATACTGTATCTAATTGCAGTTGGAATATGTATAAATGTTGATAATTTAATGTGTAATGTGTGTAATTTGTTTTATTTATTTGAAAAGTTACTTACAAAATAAATTTGTAAAAAACTACAGGAATTGAAAGCATCTGGGCAACCAAGGCCATATGATGCCGTTTTTTATAAAAGGATTATTGTTTAATAATAAAGATAACTGTATGTAAATATGATTATGACATTAATCCTATTAACAATATTTCTTATTGTATATACAATATAATATACAATAATTTTAAATATCGTTCAATTTATAATGTGCGGATGCCACAAGCTTAACGCATTAAACTGATCGAATAGACGAAGGGTTAAGTGCACTTCCTAGTTGGTGCACATCTGACGAGTTTTCTTAAACTTGGCTGGATACGGGGCATTAAACCATGATATGCCATTATGGCATTCTTCTGGAGGTTAGCGGAAAAAAGAGTCTTACCTAGTCTAAAACGCAGGAGTATAATGCATTCTTCCCTAATAAAAATCTGCTGTACGGGATGCGTGTATGTTGAGGATGGTAAGTGCGAAGAAAAGTTGGGCAGTTTTCCCGGGAACTTGAAAGTTTGGTCTCTTCTCGCTCAAGGAAGATTCGTTTCGTAAGGTGTAGTGAAAATGACATTTCGGCTACTAACGGGTATTTTATAGCGTCCTTTGCGGCTGTATCTGCAGCTTCATTCCCCTTGATACCAACGTGGCGTCCACCCAAAGTTCGATCAAAGGAGATGGCTTTATGGATTGCAGCCAATTCTGCAATACTATACATCCATCAGCTAGTTCTGGAAGTAGGCCTTGGTGGATAGTTGTTGTATGTCCTTTCGATTTAAGCTCAATGACGGCATTAGTAGAAATGTTGTCCTTGTGAGAACCATCTCTGTAAAGAAAACTATCCGCGTTGATCGCGTTAATTATTTCTTGTTGAAGGGCAAGATATTGCATCATAGGGGTATCGTTTTTTTTCGTTTTTTAAGATTAAATTGTAAATTAAAAGTTAAGTTCCAACAGAACCACGAAACGACGAAGTCGTTTAATACATATAAATAAATATAGATATACTAAAACATCAATAAAAGTGTTGTCTTATTTTGTTTGTGGCTTTGTAAAGTTAACACAGATTAAATTAATTGTTCTCGCTTCCATTCTAAGTGCTTCAATTGGTTTTAAGAGCACTAGTAGCAGTTTTGAAGCAATCGTTGATAGCAGTAATAATAATTTTTAAATTCTTTTTCGTAGTTCACATGTATGTAGTTAAACCATATTGTAGGGCTCAGTATAGCAGGACGTGGGCTATTCGGAGGGCAGTTTCTATTTGGGGTCCTTTTTTTTTAGAACATATCATTTCTAGAACATCGTGTCCTATATTTAGTTGATTAACTGTATGCTTGGTGTGTAGGTCCAATTTTAAGATTTTACAAAAGATGGCTCCTAGTATTTTGAGTTTTTTTTTTTGTAATGGGATTGTACATCCAGGGAGTATGAGGGGAAACGAAGAGCACATTTTTTTCCGAAAAAGGGGGTGGCTTGAACTTTCGATGCTGGGATAATGGCACCAATCTCCTTGGTCCAGTTGTGAATTGTTCCACCGGCTGCTTTTATGAGCCCCTGTTGGATCACCAGATGCTACAGTATGTTATATATATTGTCGGCGTAGATTCCTACAAAGTCAAGGTTGCATTCCTGTGAATTAATCTCAACAATTAGCGAGTCTATGTAAGAATTATAGATGACAACGGGTAGAGGTGTTCCCTGCGGAATTCCATTTTCTAATTTGACTAAGGATGTGGAGAAGCCAGCAACGTTGACGTTGACAGTTCTTCCCAATAAAAAAAAATTGAATAACCTTAAGGATAGCCGTCGGAACATTCCAGAGATACAGTTGGATAATAGCAGGATATGCTAAAGCTATGTCGAAAGCCTTTTCTAAATCAGATGAAATGACCACACTATGTTGCGATGATGTTGATAGGTTGGATGTGATCTTGTATTCAAGGAGGTGTATGAGAGTGTGTGCTCCTCTATTTGGCCTAAATGCATGTTGTTCGGGACTTAGTTTTTTCTCCATTAGCCACGCAATTTGTCTCGCAATGATTTTCTCAAAAATCTTAGAGAGAGCTGGAAACAGCGAAATAGGGCGGTAGCCATTGTAGGTATGGTGGCTCCTAGAGTTCTTGGGAATAGGCTTGAGCTGCGCCTTTTTCCAATCATGTGGCAAGATGTCCGTGCTTAGGATGTTGTTGTATAAATTGCAGATTCGAATTTTTAAATTGTCAGCGCAGCATTTGATCATATTGTAGGTAATCTTATCATTACCTGGGGTTTTGCCTTTTGTTGTCTTTAGTGTGATATCAAATTCAGTTTTTCTAATTTTTTCCAACAGGATTTCTGATTCAGATGTTAGGGTTAGCAGGCTTTCTACTCTAAAAAGTAGTTTTTTTTAAAGAATAGTCTGAAATGCGTACTTCATCTCATCACTATAGTTTCCCCATTTATCTGCAAATGTATTAGCTATTAATTCGGGATCGCTGTGGAGTAAGTCATTGAAATACAAATAAGGAGTATTCGCGGAACGCAGAGATCTATGCCATAATGTTTTTAAATATAAAGATTGGTTCATTGAATTGATGAAATTTTTTCACGAAAATCGTTTTGCGATGATTCCCTCCGAAGTAGTCGTATTGCACAATATTTCCTGTAAGCTATGCAGTTTTCTACAGAGGGCCTAATGCGCTCGCTCGACCAATCACCATTTTTTTCCTTAACTAAATTTGCAATAGTAGGGCAAAACCAAGTGGAATACTTTTGCTTCGAGGTAGGAATGGATTTTGCCGCTGCAATTATTATGATTTTCTTGAGTTTTGAAGCTTCTTGGTTAGTGTTGGCCGAAACGGGGATGAAGGATGAAAGAAATTGAGATCCCAATTTGCTTGAAACCTGCTAGTGATTGTTTCTTGTATTTTCTTTCGGACGTCCGTATTAGAATGGGGAAATGGTCTCTACTCTTAGCTAACACCTCCCAATAAAGTATGGGTGCAAAATCTTAGGATGCAAAAGTGATATCAATAGCTATGAAGGTATTTTTGGAGAATCATCATTTAGACTGATAAGATTGTGGTCATTTGCAAAGAGCTCAATTTTAAACCCAGTTGAGTTGGTGGTGTTTGAACCCCATAGTGTGTTCGATCCGTTAAAATCTCCTATCATAATATCGTGGCAATCGCTGCTTTGGGGAATATCCTCTAAAATATCTTCAGTTAAGTGGACTTCATGGCTTCTTTATATATTTGTGAACGTTAAAGTTATCATTGTGGGAATTATAATGGTTTGGTGTAATAACTCCGTAGACGAAGTAATGTAGGATCTTACGGAAATATGATTTTTAACTAGGAAACCTATGCCTGCTTTGGAATAATTAAAATCTTTGTAATGGGAGAAAAGGTGCGCAGTTCTTTACATTAAAATATTCTAATTGTTTTTTTTTTGTGATGTGGGTGTCTTGCAAAGCGATTATATTATATCTGGCTTGTGTATTACTAATAAACTTTCGAGAAATGGTTTATTGTTGAGAAAGCCTTGGATATTCCATTGGAGGATAACAATATCAAAATCTAATGGGGCCATTATTGGTGTGGGGTATTGCTTGGGTGGATATGTTTGTGCAATTTTTCTATGTTGCTGTTTAGTTGATGGTGAGAAAGTAGGTGGGTGAGGGGTGTTCGGAGTGTTATTCCTTACACATATATTTGACAGAGCTGAGCGTTTAGCTTCAGCGGTAGTATCAATCATATAGGAGTCTTCTATATGAGGAGTTGATTTCTGTTAAATTTTTGTGATATTTGTTGAATAGTAAGTATGTATTGGCTTAACTGATAATTGGTTTAGAGAGAGCAAAATATTGTTAGAATTGTCATTTTCTTGTAGTAGATGGTTTATTTGTTGACTTTGAACTTGTTGCATATTATTTTCATTAGAATTGTTCTCTGTGGCAGTGGCTATGGTTGTTGTTGGTTGGTTGGTGATGGTTCGATGTTTAAACAAGTGTTCTGTGTTTGTGGGGGTTGAGATTTGGTTTGTATTAATTTGTTTTGTGGTTTAGTTTTCATTTGGTTTTCTTATAATTTCTGAAAAAGTTGGATTTCCGCTATTGTGTTTCTTGGGAGCTGGCAATTGGTGGATAATGGGGTTGCCGTTATATACAATATTTTCAACGGCGATCTGCTTTGATTTTGGTTACAGATTTGTAACGGAGGAAAGATGGACAAGCTGAATTCACCCAATACATGCGAGTACAAATGTCAAGGAGTGGGGATAGGCAACATTGTTTGCAGATAATTGCATTGGTACACCTGATTTTGGTATTTTGTAGCCTTTGACACAAAATGCAGTCCATGGGAATAGGAGTTAACTCCTCCACCTTGCAGTTGACCTAACCAATCCTAATTTCACTGGGACGGCGAATTTTATTAAAGTTTAGTATTGCTGCTCCGGTAGGAACCAAACCATCACTTTTCTCATCATCTTTCGCACTTCTGTTACTTTATATTTCTTCAGATCTTCTTAGATTTCTTCTTCGGTTATGTTTAATATATGTTTGGAGAGAATGTTTTCCTGAACTGAATTAAGATTTAGGTGGTTGGTTATTTTTACCGGTATGGAATCAACTAGCTTGGCTTTCAAATTTTTTTCAGCTGTGGTTAAATTAAGTATCTCAAGAAGGAGATCACCTGATCTAATGGCTTTCACTTCCAAAATATTCTTTGATATATTCAGGCCTCGATTTACTCGGATTGGATTGGATTATAGGTGGAGAGGAGGCAAGGGGATTCGCCTACCTTCTCCATTCCGATTACAAAGATAAAATGCGGAGTGTTGTCATTATTTAGCGTCGACAGTTGAGGAAAAAAGTTACGGAATGTTTGCGCTTTGTTTTTTTTCTTGTACCAGTTTAAATTAACCTCCGGTTCGAGGTCTTTAAACCGGTTCTGCTGAGGGGGGTTTCCCCGCGGTCTTCTTTTCCGAAACGATTTAGGTATTGAAGAGTTATTTATTTAAACGGTTGCAATTATTAGGAGTGAAGGAATTTGTAATGAAAATAAAGAGAAAAGGAAAAAGTACCACTTGTTTCAATTAAAAAGAAATCAAGATAACACTACGGACAAAAAGAAAATTCTCGCTGCGGAAAAACACTACCGTATTTGGCGTTTGCCAGGAGAGAACTGTGTAATTTGTTTTGTTTTGATCGTTGACCCAAATTGGGTCAATTCGCACCTGTCGTGTTGTGTGGTTTTTGTTTTGTTTTCCCCCTTTTTTTGTTAGTTTTTTATTGAATTGTGTACACCGGCGCGATTACACAATCGATTATCAGTATGTGCGTTCGTGTGTATATCTATATTGATATACATACTCGTGTGTTTTGTTTTTGTTTTTGCGAAAGTAATACTCGAGTGAAATTATTTTCCCAAGAAATTCGGTAAAATTTGTGGTGTTATTTCGCAAACAGTTAAGCGTTTTAATGATGGACGAATTGCATATCAAAATGTGTGTGGTGTGTGAATCCGCCTTCTATGGAATTTTTGCTGCAATTTGCAAAATGTAAACAATTCATCTGCTGTAAGTTTTAATTTTTTGTTTAAATATTTATTATATTATTATTATTTTTTACGATAAATATATTTTATATTTTATTTAATCTTAAATTAGTTTAAGATTTTTGTTATTGGTATTTGTTATTATATTTAAATGTTGTTAAATTTAAAATGTTTTAAAAAATGATACATGTTGATAGGTTAAAGTGTTGTGTTTTGTTTTGAATTAATAACGTTAAGTGCTACTGAACCTTCAAATACCGTCGGGGTTTTGATTCTTCAATACCTTTCGGCATTTTTAAATTTCGGATCCCCACAACGTTAGAGAAATCTAGGATAAAGAATTTGTACTTAATTAACTAATAAATTACTGTTAAAAGAAATGCCTTTACTTTTTTATGTGAATTTATTTATTATAACATTTTTCATTGTGTCGTTTAAATGTCTTGTTTTTCGTTGCGATGTTTAATGACAAATAGAAAAATTTTCCGAAGTGACCGCTTAAATTATCCGATTTCGGTTTGTAACGTAGCCATTCGAGCAAGTCCATCTTCTGCGGAATGTGTATCGATGATCGGTCAGAGTCGCAATTACAGTGGCGGTAGTCCCTGTAAGTCTCCGCGTCTTTGTTCCGGCTTCCGTCTTGTCCACTTCGGGCGCTGTTTCATCCTGGATATATATCCTTCGCTCCACTCGCGCACGAAGTAGTTGGTCACCAGTTGAACTCGCATCCATCGCTCAAGGTAACTTACCTTCTGCACGGCAATGTCTCCTTGAGGAATTTCGGGTAGTGTTTCGCCGATTTCATCTTTCTTTAGTGGACCTCTGTCTCTTTTTCTAGCTTGTGCCCGGCGATTCCGACCAACCCGTTTGCGACAAACTTCGCAGTTCTGATTGACTTATTGGATACCATATGGGGAGGAATAAAAAAATGGTGTGGTGTATCCAGTTCGGTATTCTTTTCGTCAACTTCTGCCATCTGACGAAGCTCCTTGCACTGCTTTAAGCACTTGGAATGTTCCTTGTGCTGTGTGTGATTTTCCTGGAATCTTTCTTCCAGTTGAATCTACGTAAGGGACGTAACTTCGAGGCACCAAGCCCAGGGTTACATCCGGTTTTAAATGGTAAAGATACCCCATATCGGCCATCAGCAAATCTTCTTGTTGCGTTGGTAATTCGCTTTTCACTTGATTTGCCGTCGCAGTTTCTTTAGTGTTGGAAGACAACTCCTTCAATTTCCATGAGCCTCACAGCTGAGTGTCGTTCGCAAATTCGAAGGGAGTGTTGACCTTCACCACATACCTGGCATGCAAACTGCTTCTTACCAACGTGAAACACGGTTTTCTTCTCAACTGCAACAGCCTTGTATGAAGATATACCGCTACCCTTATGCCAATCGTTTCAGCTTCTGCTTTCAAGATTCGAAAACGTGTTTACAGGAACTTTGTAAAGGGCAACTCCTTCGAACTACCTAACTTCTCCTCCTAAAAACGCTGAGTAAAACCAGGTAACTTTTATACCAATATGTAAATCAATATGTCGTCCCAAGAACTAACTGCCAATCCTAAATTTTTCAGGGCATGGGAACATTCCTGGGACGTGTCCAATAGAGACTTTATGCTACTTGCAATCTCCTTTGTCAACTGCTGCTGTTCAAAGAAAAGTTGAAAGTGAGCCCTTAAAAACGCTCGCTTGTGGTCGTATTTGGCGACAAGTAGTTCCCATGCTTTGTCATAATTGTCAGAATACAACCCTAAATTCTGCAACAGACGAACAGCTTCACCTGTAAAAGAAGATTTTAAATAGCGAAGTTTTTGAATTTCACCCAGCTTTCTATTTGTGTGGACTAAAGTTAAAAATACGTTATGGAAAGTCCGCCATTTTGTGTACGAGCCCTTGAATTGTGGAATTTTAATTTGGGTAACGAAAGCTCATTACAAGAAACACCTGCGGATTCACTTTCCACAATCTCCTCTTTAGAAGCTAACTTAGCATTTTCGATAGTATCGACCAATTCACCTCGGTAAGTGAAATGTGTTTCTTGTAGCAGATCAAAAATTTCATCAAAATCTTTCCCTTCCAGACCTTCTTCAACATCTCCTCGTCGAATATTTGCTTGGTGATTCTTGAAGTTTACTTCTAAAACAGAAGGACGACCTGGCAGATAGCTTGCTGTACGACGTGAAACTCCAGTCCTCTTGAAGTTGAAGTAGTCTCGTAGAATCTACTCCAGAAGACCTTTTTGATCTACACCCAATGATGATTTCAACATTTTTAAATGTTTTTTTTTTTTTTTTGTAAATTATTTAACTAATATGTGTAGGTATCGAGTATTTTTTAGTATTATTATATACATTTTTCTTTTTTGACATTAATTAAATATCTTATTACAGCAACTCATGACATTTGTTCAGCCTTCCCCAGCTGGTACCAGTTGAGGTGGTTAAAGTTGAAAAATTAATTTTTACCCGGCGCGGGAAATGCGATTTATGCACAAGCATCGAAAGAGTCTTTGAAAGGAGCAAGACACCGACCGCAAGGGAATATATGTACTCGTATGTACATATTCTTTATATATATATATTATTTTGTGCACTTGTACTTGTACTTTTATTGCTTAAAATCTTTAATGCTTTGCGTAGAACGATCTGGCTCGTAAGAACCAAATTTTGGGGTGTGTAGGGTTTAATTTCTTCGTTAACTACGTGTAGGGTAAAAAGGGGTCGAAAAATGCGGTTTCAAATAAAACACGTCTATTCGGTTTGATATAACAACAAAGAGAGTTAATTTATTTTATCGGAAATAACATCCATTTTTACCTTTAAAGTGTCATACGTATTACAATCATGGGCTTACCTTACGTTCATTTAAATTTAGTTCAAGCTTAGTTTTAATAAAGATATTAATTATTCAAAAAGAAATGATATTGTACAATATATTCGAACAGACTTGACTCTTACAAATGTTTACCCAACAACCTCAATCAATGAGTAGCAATAGTGTTAAGAAACAATATCCACTTTAACGAGGTCACTTTACCAGATCCGAAATTCCCAAATAAGTTTATAATTATCAAACTAATACGGAACCCAACAACATACATAATCCTGGCTCTTTATATTTTCCAACCAATTGCCACCCTCAACTTATGATGGAAGAACTTAAAAAAATTGATCAACTCGAATCAAAGTTTAATAGAGCCATTCTAGGAGGTGACACAACGCAAAAAATACAGTTTTCGGTGACTCGTTAGAAAACCAAAACGACAGAAGCCTGTTCAAATGGTTCAGCTCAACACCGCATTTTACTAATATTAACATTCTAACACCTACTTTTCCAGCAAGCTCATCCATCTTGGATCGATTTCTAATCTTTTCAAACTTACTCAATCACTCAAGCAAGCTCCCATAAATACCCTTATGCTAAAAAATAGTCACTCGAAATCCCTTAAAGATACAAACTGGAATAACTTTAAATTAGATCTTGACACGGCCCTTCTCCAACTTTTTTTAACCTTAACAACAATATATTAAAAATCTTGAAGTCGCCATCAACAATACTATTGACAATCACTCATCGTAGGTAGAAAAAAACCATAAATAGTATAAAGACCTCCCGTTGAAAATTTATCTTTAATATCAAACACCAATGCCAAAAGCAGTTACAAAAAATTTTTCACCAATCTTACAATAAAGTTAATGCCTTTCCAAAAAAAAAATACCCTAACAAAAAAGATTTTACAAGACAAAATTAGGCTATGGTTAAATGCTAAACTCAATCACAAACTCGCTAAGATCAAAGCCTTCGAAGAATTCAATAAATTGTCAAGTAAAAAAAAAAAACAATTTTGTGGAAATAATATGTGTCTTTAGAGAGTACTAATCTAAAGTATTTAGAGCTACTACCCCTCTCTTACAACCTGAACCTCACTAATGAAAACCATGCAACCTTTCATCAAATAAATACTACGAGACCTCCATGTCAACTACAACTTTGATCAATAATGATTAATGGATATTTCGCAACTGAATGGAAAGTGGCTAAAATTTTACCCATTGATATTGACAACTTCAGGCCTATTTCACTCCTCTCTAGCCTAGGGAAAATCCTTGAACGTATAATCTTCCGCAAAGGGAACCTTCACACCGAAGAACATATAGAGTTTATACCGGACCTTCAGTTCAGATTGCGCAAAGCCCATTGAACATTGCACACTCTTTTAAAACTTCATCACGAAATGTAAAATGTACAATAGCCTGCTCGCTTGACATCGAAAAGGCCTTCGACATATTTTGTTTGAAGAGAGGGTCTCCTTTACGAGTTGGTTCAATTAGATTTGCCCTTGCACCTTGTCAACCTCTTGCATAGTTTTCTTTCCAATAGGAACTTTTTCATACAAATTAATAATTCGAAGTCAGCCCATGAAATATCGGAAAGAGGAGTGCCACAAGGCTCGATTATCGGCCCGAAACACTACAACATCTTTCTCTATGACTTCCCACATTCATATTGTAATAACAACGGAATTAAGTCTATGGCTATTCTCTTTGCAGATGATACCATGGTCTACGCACATGATGCTTTCCCTATCTCAGCGATCCGACACCTCAAGTCTTATATAGAATTCATAAACGCATATTATTAAAATTGGGGAATTAAAATAAACAAAAAAAAAAATCAGAAGCAGTCTGCTTCAGAAATTCAAGTCAGAAAGAGCTGCCGGGAGTAGTTGCGGAGAGCAGAAATCTTACATTAGACAATTTCGTAATGCCCTTTAAAAAAAAAAAAATAAATAAATATTTGAGAGTCAATTTCTACATTCTTTTTAAATTCAACAACCATGCAGAAATAATTAAAACATCTCACATCAATGCGCTTCTTGAAGATCACATAGTAAAATAAAAAGGTAAAATTGCTCTTCTACAAAACTTTAATTAGACCCATTCTCACTTATGCATTTCCAGTTTGGCTAACGATCTCCCCGACAAAAGCCAAGGACTTTGAAAATCTCCAGAGAAAAATACTTCTTATATGCATAAAGAAAAATGTTCAAGATTCCCATAACAGTTATTCAAATCACTTTATCTATACAGAAGCCAATATAATCCCACTAACTAAATACACGCTAGACCTAATGAGAAGGATTATAGAGAGAAAGAGTTACTCCGAAAATGATATAATCAAAGAAATACTGACTTTGACTCTGGTCTGACTCCCTTTAACCACCTCCTATTGGTATAATATCTGAAAATAATCGAGGAGTCGAAATAGTCGATGGACTCATCAACTCTTATCCCAAAACAATTCCTAAACAGAACCGAGCCTAAAACAAAATTTCTACCATATAAATATACAACAACAAAAAAAACAATAGAAATACAAAAAATATAAAACATAATAACAACAATAATAAGTAAATATTATTAAAAAAAACTTTTTTTCTTTATATACTATATTACAAGAATATTCATATATACAGATTTAAATACAATACAAGAATAAATTTAACATATAAGGATTTAAATCCTAGAACAAATAACTTATGTCAAGTTCCATCTTCTTTTAAACAATAATTTTCCGTTTTTAAAGGCTTTATAACTTCTTATGCTCACCAAAATTATAAGAATATGTCATGTATCATATCTAATTATCAACAATGTTATTAATTTTATTCACTGACAATTATTTTCTAAAAAAAAAAATCGATCTAACCCCTCATCGGGCCCTCGTTTAACTTTACTATGTTAAGTCAAAACAATCTTAACAACAGAAAGAATAACAGAAATACCATACATTCATATTTACCATACATATTTGCTCTACAATCAATCGCTTTATAGTAAACTGATATAGTTTACCAAATGAGAAAAGGTAGAAAGAGACAACGAGAAGTAGAAATTATCCATTCCATATCCATTGTAACTGGAAAGATATATACACTCAGTATCTCTCTTTACTTCCACCTAGTGTACTATAAATAGTTATTTACTTATTTTTTATATTTTTTTTTAGTATTTATTTTAGGTGTAGGTAAAACCAGACATTTTTTCGAAAGAAATTGTAATACGAAACCGGAGATCGTCGTGGAATCGAAAAAAACTGAGTTTGCACCACAGAAGGGCTGTTTGATGGGGAATCTACAAATTTAAGTTCAGAAATTTTGAGAAACCGAGTTCTAAACGAATTACATTCTGTGCATTTTGGGTTCATTAAAATGAAATATCTGGCTCTGAAAAGGAGAAAACGTTGTAAAAGATTCAATAATATTGCCATATAAAATAATATAAAATAGCTGAGTCGTTTGTCGAACCCACCACAGTTCCGGATGATTCAGGTTAATTAAACGAAAGTATTCAAGTTTCCGCATCATTAAGACGTACTGCAAGAACCCTCCAGGCTCCAAATCGTTTTGGTTTCGGAAGGACAGAATTTTCATAAATAATTTTATTTTATATTGTGTTAACCAAGTCTCAAGATAGAACCTTTCTCTGATCGAAATGAAGTAATTTGATTCTTGTTAAAACTAAGTTTTTTTTTTTTTTTAATTTTTATATTGAAATTACAATATGGAACTTATATAGGGTTTTCCAACTTGACAACTTTGAATTTAATTTATGAACGCACTCTTTCACTTATCATCAAACTGTCACCGTCAATTTATTCAGTAAACTCAACATTTTCATCATAGTAAAGTACACTAAAAAGTAACGTCTGCAAATTATGCCGGCAGCGTTATTGGGCCATATTTTTTCGTCGACGATAACGATCGTCACGTTACTGTGAATGGTCAGCGTTATCGCGCCATGATCACCGATTATTTTTGGCCCGAACTGGAAGATGTGAACTTGCACGACATGTGGTTTTAACAGGATGGTGCCACAAGCCACACAGAACACGCTACAATCGATTTATTGAAGAGTAAGTATGGTGAGCGTGTTATTTCAAGACATGGGCCAGTCGGATTGGCCGCCTCTTTCGTGCGATTTAACGCCGCTTGACTATTTTCTATGAGGCTACGTTAAGTCATTGGTTTAGGCCATTACGCCGACGACGTTGGAAGAGCTTAGAGCCAACATTGAACACGAAATGGCGGCGGTTTCGTCGGAAATGTGTGGCCGAGACGTTGAAAATTGGGTCCAAACAATCGACCGCTGCAAACGTGCCCGCGGTGGCCATATGAACGAAGTCGAGTTCCATTCATAAAGGTTTTGATTGTACTTCAAGCTAATAATAAAGTTTTTGAAATATCTCAAATGATTTGCCTTTTATTTAAAAAAAAAGTTGTCAAGTCGTTTTTAGAAAACCCTATATATACTCTTCTGTATTCCGTTTTCAAGGGCTTGTGTCAGTGTTAGTTCTTTACTTGCTACAGGACCTTCGAACTATTACTATAATATTTCGTATTAATTTTCTTAAAGTAATGGTACTTTGATTCAATAACTTTTCTGGATCTAGATAGAATGTCTCCTAGTAAATACGAAACTGCATTTTCGACATCAAAAGTCGCTCCTAGCGCGTTGTCATAGAGACAATTTACGTCAGATGAAGATTATTCTAAAAGCAGTCGGCTTGGAATTAATACGTTTTTAACAAACGAAGAAGCATCTGTCCACTGCCTAGGATAAAACTTCACTGTTAACAATAGTAACTTCGAAGTGGTTAAGAAGTTTATCTATCTGAACTCCACGAATAACACTCTCAGACTCGGCAATAAATTACCTTGGGCAACAGCTACCTACTTAGGTTTAGGGAAAGAAATGAAACAGTGGGTGATCAAATTATTACGGCCAGTAGAAAAAAACTGATTTGTTTTTTTCAAAACATATAGGTATGCTCATAATTTTTCTTTTCTATGTTTTTTTTTTTTTTTTTTAAGTACATTAGTTTTAGTTATATAAAATATTAAGCAATCAATACGGTCATTTAATGTTAATATTTACACTTAAATCTAAAAATAAGTAATTTTTCATGGTGGGCGTATTAATTTGATCACCCACAATAAAACTCCTAACTCTTTCTTTTTTTTTTTGTTTTATAAGAAGTTTTTAAGAGCACTCAAGTTGGTATTACTGTATAACTACGCTTAAAATGCTGGAGCACGTGTTAAGTTTTTCGGAAAATTTGATAGAGAGAGAGAGAAAGATGTTTGGGCTCGGTGGTTATTTCGCTCCATGTGTGGCATCCAATGTTTAATAGGGAGACTAAATTATTAGTCGGAGTTGACTTGTTGATTTTTAGTCAACTATTCATCTTACTTTTTGTTAAATAAAAAAAAAAAAAAACGAATGTCTTTTGAGCGAGGCTGAGATTCGGACACCGAACCTCCTGATTTGGAAGCCAGTCCACTACCACTTGAGCCATGGCCAACTGCATATATTACAAAACACCGATTTTGCCAGTTGTGCAATATTAAACCGAGTGCTAAAGGATAAGCAGGAAAGCAGATTTTAGATTTGAAATACTTTCGAGAGAAAAATTCGTCATCGAAAATTTATTCACATATGGGCAAATGGAGGAAAAGAACTGTAATGTCTACGAGTTATAGGGTGATTCATAGTGAGGTTTGATTTATAATGTAAAATAAATTTGAAAGTGAGCTTAAATTTTTTATTATCGGTTATAAGAACAATTCATGGCATTTACTTTTTGAAAATGATATCATGTAAATGTTGGCCACGACTACGTTTGATGTGGTCCATTCGCAAGGTCCAATTTTGGGCGACTCGTTCTCCCCAGAGAACATAGTCCAAAGGAGTGATATCGCACGATATATGCGGCCAATTTACCGTAGCAAAATGTGAAAATATGTTCTCACCAAAATGGTTTCTCAACAAGTCCATTGTTTCACGAGCTGTATGACTCGTAGCGCCGTCTTGTTGAAACCAGAGCTCACCATGTGCTTGAATCTCAGGAAACACATAGTCCGTTAACATGGCGCAATAACATTTACCATTGACGATAAAATTATGATTTGCCTTATTTTTGGAGAAATATGGACCAATGATTCCACAAGCCCATAAACCACACCATACCGTTGTTCTTAATGGATGTAATGGTAGCTCTTGGTACTCTTCGGGTTGCTTATCAGCCCAAATATGGTAATTTTGTTTATCAGAAATGGGCTTCATCACTGAAAAAAATTTCATTATAAAACACCGGATTTTCGTTGAGTTTTTCCAGAGCCTATTCACTGAAAATATGACGCAAATTCAAGTCGCTTGGCTTCAATTCTTGCACAAGTTGAATTTTGTACACTTTTTGGCCGAGATCCTCACGTAAAATACGCCAAGCCATATTGCTGAGAACGACGACGAATCGATTCGTTTCGGTCTTCGCGTACACTCTCAGCTACAGCTGCTTTAATCTCTTCACCACGTGGTAGATGATGTCTAATTGGTCGAGTATCATCCACTTATGTAAGCTGGGACCCAAATTTGCGAATGGTATTGGCAATAGTGGTTTCAGTATGTCGATTATGCGCATCGTAAGTTCCTCGAATCGCACGAAAAACATTTATCACAGAACGCTGATTTTCGTTATACAGCTGAACAATTTGGAGACGCTGTTGTCTCTTATCTGAACAAAAATGACAAAGCAGTTTGATAGCAGTGATACATGATCTGTCAAAAAAAGCCTATTGAAAATCAAATCTGACGATGAATCACCCTATATATCAAAATGTGGATGTACATAGTTAAAAAAGCCAAAGCACGACGACTACACTGGATAGCTGGCACTGGGCTAGTGTTCCCGCAGAGAGGATCTTCAAATCACAGTCCCTATGTTCGAGATGACTATATATATGGATCAAGGTATCGAAAGTTTGGTCTGGACAACTGAAAAAATCGTGCTTGGAGTCGATGGGGGTAGACGGCTGCCAATCAGATCGGAGTTCTTCAAGTATGTTATACTTTCAGATTTTTGGTAACTAGTGGAACATGTTAAATGTTTTGATGAGTTGAAGTGTCAGATATAACAAAGAAAATAATAAAAATTAGATTTTGTTTAAACTGCAAACAGGATAGCTGTAATTAGAAATGGCTTTCCTTTAAATTTAGTCTGATCTAAATGAATTAAGATCTTATTAACTCATAGAGTGATGTTGATTTGCGATTTTTGTTATCGATATCGTTCTTTCAAATATTGAAAAAGTAAGCATTTTTTGATGAGGCACAGAGAACTGCTTTTTTTTTTTGGAAAAACAATGCAGTGCGTATATTGTGGTACTCGAAGCACGGTATGCAAATCTTTCTTTTATAATCAGCGAAACAATTCGTTCGGCGCTGGCAGTTCCACTCATACCGCCAATCCGCGCAATAAATTAACGAACGAGTAGCATAATCAACATGTAAACGAAAGTGGAATACTCGTATATACCTATTGTATATATACATTTTCATATATGTAAATTTCGTGTAATTGCGAAGGAACCTTATTTAGATAAACAATTCATGAACTGAAGTGTAAGTAGGTACCTACCTACATAAGTCGGCATGTACATGTATAATGTTTTACCTATATATTACATACATACATATTCATTTTTGGTACTGGAAAAGAAGCTACCAAGTCGTGACATTTGGATTGAATTCGGTGGGATAAAATAAAAATGAAATTGTGTGGGTGCGGACGAAATCAGATTCCCATCATCCCTTTTTCGTTCTCTGTCATGGCTTGCAAAATAATTTGTATGATTCTTACGTAAAGCAAATAAAAGCACTATAAAAGAGATGTTCAGTTGAATATCCTGCATATGTCTGATCCACTGTAGCATGTATAGGAAAATGCATATATGTATAACTATTATAAAATAGTATACAATTGTCAGACTTAGAGTTCTTTATATAATGACAACAGGCAATGTTCATTCAGGGCAAGTGTGCAGGACGTGCAAGAAGGAAAACACTTTTGTAGGCATCTGCTTAGTTTAACCATGTCTGGGCCTTACTTTCTCTTTTTATTTTTGTCAAGGACAGGCCGAGGAAATATATTTAGATGGTTGAAAGCTGGCGTATATGCCAGTTTGTTTTTTGTTTCCCGGATGAAAATGAATAAGGCCATTAAAAACAGTGAGTAGCAGTTTTTGGTACACCCAGTGCTAGATTTAAGTTTTATATTCTTTCAGTGTCGTTTTAAGCTCATTTACAACTTACAACTTCCTCTGCAACAGGGGAAATAATAATTTTGAAAAGAATTTGTCTAGAAAATACATTTCTTTTCCCTAAAGTGATATTTCCAGGAAATTGTGTGAACGTTCTTTTTTATGAAAAGAGGAAGTCGATTTTTTATAAGGGTTTGCCAAGTGAGGGGAGCTAAAATGAAGCAAAACAGATAGTAAAAATTGCGTATGCTGTCGTAAGAAACTTTAGACGTACATACTCGTGTGTACGTGCCTAGTATTTTAAAGGCATGTTTTAAACTTTTTTCTGATTGTTACAAAAGAAGATAGCTAGACATAACATACATATACCATCTCATAATACCAATTCGATTATTTTATACAAATTATCTAAAACTGCATTTAAACTCCAGGATTTTCTAGATTTCAAAATTTATATTTTTGATAACCTCAAACATTAAACAGGTGTATGTTTGATTCTCTTACAATAGCTCCAACAAAGAAAATGTGCTAATTACGAGTATGTCGTTGAACCCCCACAGCTCCTATTTTCTTGTGCAGGATGGCGAATACTACAACATAATATTCAAATGTCAAGGACATTGAAGCTGTTGGGGTACAATGCCACAATAACCAAAAACGTTGGATTCATTGCTTAAAAAAATAGTTCAATAGTTTTATAACTGTAATTTTCAGTTTTGAATTTCCAAGTTGAAGTTCTCTCGTCATACGATTTAATAAATATAACATATATATGGGTAGTTAAGAACAGAAATGATCCAAAAAGCATTTTGTAATTATTGAGATAATGACCAACATCCGTTTTCATTATTAGTATAACTGTATAACCGCAATTTTGTTCGCATTTATATAGTGAATAATTGATAAAAGATCTCTGATGGTTAAATATTACATAGACTTTAGAACATTACATAGGGTTATTTCGTGGCGTAAGTGATGGTTTAGTGGCTTCTATTGACCCAAAAAACAGAAAACATTTTTGTGTTTAAGTTTTAGTTTTAGTTTAAAGGGTTCTCATGTTCTCTTAAAAGTTAAGTTCTTAAAAAAACAAATTAAAAATCAATAAAAAAAAATCATTTCGTGTTTTACAATGATAAATCAAACATAAATGTTTAACTAACTTTTATTGACTTAACATTAGTATTTTTAATTCGTTAGCTCCAGGTTTTGCGTCACTAACAGCCAGGTTACATTGTTCAGTGAACAGAGACGCTGGGAATGAAAAGAGTGTACGTGACATTTAGTAATAATTAAAATTATTAAAATATTGCTATTTTTAAATGTGTAACATCGTGTAACATATCTTAATTGTACATATTTGTCGAGAGTACCTTATGACATTGAAGCCCTATGTATTTCAATTATCTATAAAAGCGTTTGAATGCTGTCTGCAATCACGTCGTAGGTAAACATGTCATCTTTGACGCCGCATTAACTACTAGCAAGATCCGCTATAAAAGTGTTTTTGTTTTCAGCCTGTATTTTTTCAATTTGTTGACGTGCGGCGAAACGAATATGTTCTCTTTCATCCTCATATTGTTTAAGAAGTTCGAGTTTTACAATATCCCAAATGTGTACATCATCCTTCTTTCGCATTGGTACACCATATAAGACCTCGAAAGGTGTTCGTTGCATAGACCTCTGTACTATGCTATTTATCGCAATTTGCACGCTCGAGACGAACTTGTACCATTTCTCGAGTGAATCAACCGACAGCCTCCGGAGTACTTCGATGACTTCACGATTTGAGAGTTCAGCCTGTCCGTTACCCCTCGGTACGACAGTAGTTACGTAAATCTGCTCAATATTTTGCTCAGTACAAAGATACTTGAAACTTTGAGAACAGAATGCGCTCCCTTTATCCGTTATAAAACGCTTAGGATTCCCAAAATGTGGCTGCAGTTCTTTCATTTTCCGTAACGTTTCCTCAGCTGACACAGTTTTTGTATATCCAAAGATACTTCGAAAATCCATCCGTAATCGTAAGAATATACTTATATTTTTTTGTTTTTAAATTCTTTGGGCCAATATGATCAAGATGGGATATGTCGAAAGGCTTGTCTCCTTTGTCCAGCTGATAAATGAATCTTTCTTGCTTTCCTGATTTTCTATTAGCCAAGATACACTTAACGCAGTTGATTAGACATCTTTCGACTTTTTCCTTCAACTTCAGTATATAAAATTCCTGGGAAATGAGATAGATTGTTTTTTGCTTCCCAAAATGGCCTTCGTCGTGTTTCATTTTGATGATCTCTATCTCCATGTTACGAGGAATAACTAAAAGGAAAAATTGATTCACTTCTTTGAAAAGCAACTCACCTCGGAACTAAAAATCATCGTAGGGTTTCTCTCTTAGCACTTCCTTCACTGAAGAAATAAAATCGTCTGCGTCCTGAGCCTTTTTAATCCGAACCAAAAGTTCCTGCTGAATTGTGTGTATAGCTGGAGATCGGCTTAAAAAATCTACGTGAACCATCCGTGCATATACATCACCCATCTTCTAACAGAGTTTGGAAGTTCCTTCTTGTTAATTGTTTGACGGAATGCAGCACAGTCTGTTACGACTTTAAACTTAGTGCCTAGCAAATAAACACAAAACTTTTCTAGTGCTTTAAAAACGGCAAAAGTCTCCAAAACGTAGCTATGCCATCCCTGTTCCGCAGTGTTGTTCTTACGGCTGTAGTAGAATATGGGGTGCATTTGATTATCATATCATATCATAGAAATATCTTGAATTAAATGCATATCATTTTCAGTTAGTATCAACCTTCGAAAGATAAGTATATAAATTTGACAGCTTGCGGACGATTAGTTATCGAGATATAGCGTTGTGAGTGAAGCTGGGAAAAAATGCAGATGCAAAAAAATGGCTTGATAAGTGTTACCCGGACTCTGCACCAGCCGAACAAACCATTCACAAGTGGATTGGAAAATTTAAAAGTGGTCACACAAGCATCGAAGATGATGCACGCAGTGGACCTCCAAAAGAGGCTGTTTCAGATGAAAGCATCAAAAAAGTCCACAAAATGATTACGAATGACCGTAAAGTGACGTTGATCGAGATAGCTGAGGCTCTGAAGATATCAAAAGAGCGTGTTGGATATATCATACACGAATATTTGGACTTGCGAAAGCTCTGTTCAAAGTGGGTGCCGCGTTTGCTCACAGTCGACCAAAAACAACAATGTGTTGATGATTCAGAGGAGTGTTTAAAGATGTTCAACCGCTATAAAGCCGAATTTTTGCGTCGGGATGTGACAATGGATGAAACTTGTCTCCATTACTTCACACCAGAGTCAAGTCGGCAGTCAGCTGAGTGGCGAGCAGGCGATGAACCTCGTCTAAAACGACCAAAAACTCAACAGTCGGCAAGGTTATGGCATCCGTATTTTGGGATACACATGGAATAATTTTCATTGACTATCTCCGAAAGGGGCAGACTATCAACAGCGACTATTACATTGCGTTGTTGGAGCATTTAAAGGGCGAAATCGCAGAAAAACGGCCGCATTTGAAGAAAAAGAAAGTGCTGTTTCATCAAGACAATGCACCGTGTCACAAGTCGATGAAAATGATGGCAAATTGAATGAATTCAGAGTCGAATCTGGCTGAAGCGACTTACTGACTAATGCTGCAAGCGCCCCCGTAACGATAAAACCCTGGCAAACGTCAAAGAACGTTCAGTGTTCATCACCGGTGTCACAAGTCGATGAAAACGATGGCAAAATCAAATGAATTCGGCTACGAATTGCTTCCCCACCCACCGTATTCTCCATATTTGGCCCCAGCGACTATTTTCTGTTCGCAGACTTCAAAAGAATGCTCGCCGAAAATAGATTTAAGACCGATGAAGTAGTAATCGCCGAAACAGAAGCCTATTTTGAGGCTAAACCGAAATCGTACTACAAAACTGGCATCGAAAGATTGGAAAATCGTTTCAATCAGTGTATCGCCCTCGAAGGCAACTATATTGATAAGTAAAGTTGAATCTTGCAAACATTTTGTGTTTTGCTATAAAACGGCACTCACTTTTCAGCCCATGTGTTACACTTTCCCGTCTTGTAAATTGTCCAAAACGCTCTCGATCAAGGGCAGTGGGTATCGATCTTTAATTGTTTTGTTGTTAAGCGGCCTGTAATCAATGCATATTCTTGGCGAACCATCCTTCTTTTTTACAACTTGACTGGCAAACGATGACGATGAAGGTCGAATGATATCGTCCTTAAACCATGATTTATTCTGGATCCTAACGACTTTCCTTTCATTGATTGGAAGCCGTCGTGGTGGCAAATAAATAGGAGTTTCATCAATTAATGTTATGGACATTTTGATAGGGCAGTTACTTACTACTCTCGGGTTATAATTAGAAATCAGCTTTTTTACCTGTGCTGCATACTGAAACGGAATTTCAATGTCTGTATTTTCCTCTATCTCGATGTTCATAACGCAATTTTCATCATTCATCTTATAAAATGTCATTTCCCCATTCATCATAATAACCTTCGCTTTCGCCATCACGTCTCTTCCAATAATTACGTCAAACCGAATGCAATTGCTATGGACAACGTTTAAGACTAATTTATATAAATTTGTTAATATAAATTTGTTTGGAATTTAAGACCGAAAAGGTATCAGTTTCTTTAGACACCGATTTTATTGATGAGCAATTTTTCGACATGTGCCCTGTCCCGTTGCATTTAAAACATTTCGTTTCAGATCGATAGTCTTTGCGCTGGTGTTCAGACGAACCGCAATTGTAACAATGAGAGTTTGAAGTGCGTGGCTTTTTGGTAAAGTTAAGTCCTCTATTTTTACTCGACCAATGAGAACCACCCCCGCCGCCAACATTGCTACCGAAACTACCACCCACCTTAGCTCTAAATTTGGTGAAAAGCTCGTATTTCTCAAACAGTTCTGTCAATGTCTTTGCGCCATATAAAATTATTTTATGATCCTCGTGAGCTGAAACCCCGTTTATTATATAAGTAATTAGTGACATGTCATCAATGTCAGCTAACTGTCCTATTTTCTTCATTTTATAAACGTATTCCCGAAAATTCTCCTCTTTTCATTTTACGATTTTGAAGACACATGTAAATGTCGGCCTTGCAAAATGTTTGCTCAAATTCAGCACATAGTTTAAAATCGGCATATGATTTACAAGAACACGTTTTCATATAGCATTGAGCAGACCCCGCTAACTGTTTCTCGCGCAAATATTAATTTTTCAAGTTCTGACCATCTGAACAGAAGCGCAATTTCCTCGAATTCTACAAACCATGAAATAACCGACAAATTGTCATCACCACTGAATTTGGAGACTAGATTCTCCACTTCTTTTACAGAAAAACGAACAGGTGGATCGCCAAAGTTATTCCTAGAATTCTCAATGTCAACTTGAACTCCTTGAACATCCAGTTCCAAATACAACTTTTTGGACTTTACTCCCATTTGCTTCCTCTACAGCCTTTGACAAACGGTCGACTAGCACAGCTTTAACTCCAGTTACATTCAGTCGCAGTCCGGATAATTCTGTTTTCAACTGCTCCACAGTCCAACTCTCCATTATACTTCTCGATTATAATTTAAAAAAAATGTCGAAAATTAATTTTAATGAAGAATAAATAGGTTGAGCCCGAAAATATGTAGAAAGCCAAATTAAAACAAATATAAATGATTTCATGAATATGAATTTCAAAAACGATTTGAAAGTTTAAACGACAGCTTATGGTCTTTATGTTAACTGCTTAACAACTGCTTGAAGACTAACTCTAAGCTGTCGCTAATCAGTGTGTTGAGTAATCAAATTTAGAGAGAGGCTCTCTAAATGACGTCATGGAAAGAGAATGTAATACAAGACCACTGGTATAGTCATAATCTATTATGACTATCTATTATTATTTTATTTTGAACTTGTGGGTAGCTGACTGTAAAATGTTTGGGTGGGTACAATACAATTAAAATTCACAATTTAATCGCTTATCTCAACCTTTTTACCTTACTTTATCTTCTACTTAAGCCTCTTACTCACTGTCTTAATTCACACTTCAAATTCAACTGATGAACTGACTTGCATACTTTGGGGATGCTGGATTTTATACTCCAATGACATATTTCGAGAGCAATCTGCGCCATTCAGTATTCCATACAATTTCCCACTTTGCTACCCGGTGCGACGAAAAGGCTTTCCGAAGCCATCAGTCGTGAAATGATTAAACACCAACATCGGGGGCAGAAGTTGGTAGCAGGAATCAACGGTACCAGAACCATCATCCAAACCTTCTAGTAAAAGTAGTCAGTGGAAAGAAAAAATGGATGGCGAAAATAAACAACGGTGTCACGGCCTTAATCATCAGAAGGGATCTGGTGTAGAAATCCTTGTTCCATAACACTAGCAGCTATAGCTTAGAACAGCTTCGGAAGAAACGTATTTCTTGTGGCTGAAATGTGTGACGAGTGCATCATTGGTACATGAGAGAACATGGACTAATAGTGGAATTTGAGGCACAAGCTCTGAAATACGGAAACATGGACATACCAATAATATACGGAAACGCCAACTCTTCCATCTTAAAAGTTTTTATGGAGCGAAATGGTTTTCTTGACTTAAAGAGCGGATACTGGCAGGTGAGAAAACTGCCTTTACTATAGGAAACGGTCTCTGGCAGTTTACAGTAATGCCATTTGGACTGTGCAATGCTCCAGCCACTTTTGAGCGACTAATGGAAAGATTTTTGCAAGGGCTCACGTAAAAAACCTGTCCAGTGTATCTGGACGACGCTTTACCATATTCATAGGTAGGAGGTTCGAGGAGCATCTAGCAAACCTAAAAAAAAAAAAAACACCATTAGAACGAATAGCCATCGACATCGCTTGGCCGTTTCCCGAAAACTTTTATGGCAAAAGATAAACCCTAGTCGTCATGGATTACTTCAGGATATAGCCTGAAGTGTTTGCCATTCCAAATCAAGAGGCTAAGACCGTAGCAGAAGAAAGAGTCAACAAGTGAATAAGCAGTTTTGGGGTCCCAAGGGGCAAACTTTGAATCAAAAGACTTCCAGGAACTGTGCCAATATCTGGGATAGGAAGACAAGGACAACGCCACTACACACTCAGTCTGATGAAATGGTCGAGTGATTCAATTTGATCTTGAATGAACATCGGTCTTAAGTCATCAGCAAGTGCCAGCGAGATTAGGATCGGCACATACCCATCTATTGTGTCCATAGTTCAACAGGACACACACCATGAATATTTACTGAAATTGATTGTATTGAAATTAATTAATTCTATCATTTGTAACCAAACAAACATTTTACTATATGTTTAGTCGCGTGATTCACATAAATGCATATATACTGACAGTACCGAAAATATCAAACTTCAATCTATACATATGCATGTGTTTGGTATATATGAATTTGCAGATATACGATTGTGCAGAAAGAATAGTCCGGTTCTGGAAGTGCTTGAAAACTCTTAAAACCGTTGTGTTCGACATTAATATACAAAAATAACACAATACTGTGTGCTTTTAGCCGCTAAATAAGTTCTATTATATTATCCGAATACAGTGTGGTCTGAATGTTTGAAATTTAAGGCATGAAGAGACGGTAAATGTATAGTTCGGGGTAAACCAAAGAACAACAACAATCAATCTGCGCTCTTGTACAAAGTGCTGTTCGGTTAAAACCAAAAGCTCAACTTTTTAGCGCATACACCCACCGCAGATCAGTATTTGTGAAGCTAAGCCAAAGCTTTCATAATATCCTATAGACTAGAAGCGATCGCCAGAAACAATAACAACAACATTTGAACCGATACATGTTTAGTTCTGCCATTTGCTTTAAAATTTAAAAAACTTTTTCTTTTATCAATCACAATACTTTTTACTTTTTATGTTTTAATTACTTCTTTCATACTTTTCACAGTTTCTATCTTTTATTTTCATATTTTTCATAAATCATGTTTTCTCTTTTTTTAGGTTTGGGGAAATTTTTCTTTTTTATTATCTTTTATTGATTATAGATTTTTCCATAAGAATTTGGGTAATGACTACATGGTAAGACAGTCTTCTCCCGTCAATTTCAATGGATTTCTTAACAATACGATAAGGGTGTTAATATGGACGAATTCCGACATCTTTTTGTTAATTACCGTGTCGATGCAGTGTGTGTTTCTTAAACAAAGAAGTGAAGAAATAAATCTGTTTTATTGACGGCTATGAGATTTTTCGAACTGATCGATTCGGTTAAACGTCATAAGATTTTCCTTCTCAGTCTCTTGGTTCATGAAGAAAAGTAAAGCAAAATCTGTAGTTTAAAGTTTAAATAAATCACGGACGCTAGAAACTACAATTGAAACTTTTGCACATAATTTATCGTAAACTAAAAAAAGCAAGTATCCTCAGGAAAGTCAAGAATGGACGATAATGGTTGTTTAGATTCGGACCCTCCGAGGGTGACCTGCCTGATAAGTAAGTAAGTGAGTAAATAATCTCATCTAACCTCAAAAAATCAACCAAGTGATAATGTGAACAAGAAAGGCACATTGATTGCCTCTGGCTTCTTTTGATCATTAGTTGCATACATTTTTATTATTTGTGTTTGTATGATATACCATACATACTCGTACCTTACATTAACTCATTAAACTCATAAAGTCCCATTCGAAAAAAGAGTCAATTTTCCAGAGATGTTTTATGAAAGAAAGTTGTACAACTTACACGTATTTAAACGTTTTAAAAAGAAAATTTAAAGTTAATTAGCCAAACTTTTGTTCCTAAGAACTTTGAATTTCCGTCACGCAAATACACATTCAGGCTTTCTTAGGTATTGATTTTGTTGCGTATTAATTGTTTTTCATTGAAAACAACTTTTAAAGTTCCAAAACCCTCAGATATAACAGTCAATCTTCCATCGCATACTAAAAACTAGAAAATATGTGTCGCTATAACACTCATAGGTAAACATCTGCCTTCTTGTGAAAATTTTCAACACGGAAGTATTAAAGGGCATGAGCTATTACAATAAGAAGCAAGAAAAAACCCACAAAAGATCCATTAAGAAACGAAAAAAAAAAATGAAAATTTAGCACACATACACTTTAGGCTATGCTGTCCTGTCGATTGAAACCGCGAACGATGTATTCGCAGGGTACTTATTCCCGGCAGTGAGGAAAAGAAATTGTGCTGACCTTCTTTAGTTCATTGTTGTCAAGTTGTTCTGACATACATATGTACATACATTTCCGTAAGTGAGACGATAAATGGAAACAAAATTGAGCTCAATGTAGCTGTGAAAGGTTGGGATTTTGCGGAAAGGATTAATGCCACTCAACAAAATACATTTTAGAAACCTTTTCTTAATCATTTCCAGTTCCATTTCCCTTGTTAGCCACTTTCAGTTAAGTTGCAAAAAAAATATAAATAAATAAACTACAGATTTCATAAAAACGAGTGCACAATTTTTGCGAACAAGAACTATAACTTGAATTTATACACATAATTTTAGTCTATGACATATCCATGCATAGAAATATGGCCTCGTAATTGTATACTCGTATGAACACAGCAGAGAAAAAGATATAAAGTCCATTTACGATTTATCTTTAAAAAAAAATGCGATAACTATAAATTTTTGTTTTCTAAAAGTGGCTGGGACTTAAAAAGGAAGTTCATTTAACCGGGTTGCTAAAAAAAACGTTTTTAACGTCATTATACTCTCCACAAGGTCCCAATACGTGGCAATCGATTCAAAAACTGCTGACTGTCCTATAATTTGGATTGGGCTAGCAGCGCAACAATTAAGTTCGTAGTGAAGTAGTGAAGGGGAATATTCGGACACTTACCAGCAACATGCAGCCGAGGAGCAGAGGCCCCTGACTAATATTACGCAGATATCACTGACACTACTGAAACTCAAAAAGATAATGAAGAACTGTGATATATATGTACAATGTGAGCGATAAAGTTTCACGCTATTTTCTTAGGCTATATTTTTGGAGCATCAATAAAAAAAAATAATGTGTTTTTGATACGTTTATTTGGGCATTCAAGGTTTTTTTTAAGGTTTGATTATCCTTTGGGATCTTTTTATGTTTTTTTTTTTTCAAATCTTCAGTCGTAAGGTTCTCCACTTATTGACGTACGTTCTTTTTGAGAGCTGCAGGAGTTTGTGATGTATTTACATATATTATAGAATAGATAAAAGTCTGGGGTGCTCAAATCGGGTAATCTTGCGGGCCAGTGCAAATCGTAAAAATGCGGTATTAGAATGTCTATTATAGCCCGTGCAGTATGCGCCGTTGATCCGTCCTGTTGGAACCACATGTTCTCCAGTCCCAATTTATCGAATCATGGCTTTGTTACGCTCTTCATACACAGTCTCCTTTTCGTCTGCGCCGTTTTCAAAATAAAATGAGCCATTGGGCTGAGAAAGAAAACCTTATGACATAAAACGAAATCGATCAACTCGAAAAATCTCATAGTCTTCAAAAGAACAGATTTGTTTCTTCACTTCTTTGTACAACCATGTTTCAGAAATACACACTGCATCCAGTGTAAGCAGCACACCATGCAGTGATTATGAGTGGATATAATAGTTATTTGTGTATGGCTCGCTGCTTTTTAATGTCCCAGACTTGAAAATGTTGTTTTTGTATTTTTCACGCAAGATCGCCCACTTCGTTGTTGAGAAACAGGAGGGTATGAGCGTAAGTTAGACGCGACTCACGGTGAACACCCATCAGCTCATGGAGTGTCTGCACTTTGTTAGGAAACATCGTCAGGTCTTCCACCGAAATAGCAAGTTGTGTGTCACATCGTCTAGTCGATATCGACAGAACCTTTACGACATCTCGGCTTGTTCAGTCCTGTGTTTATTCAGTCTTTAAGAGCCGTGCGGCTTAACGTCAATTGGAACTCCGCGTTCCTCAGGAGTATAGCTTTTCGTTGTTTATTCATAAAAAATATTATTCTCTTTGCTTCACAAATGTCAAGACCTAATTAACATTTTATGTTATTTGCTAAATCTATGGCACCTTCTGATACATTATGGCCCACCTAGTATAAATGGTATTGTAGTATGCTGATTGCTGCAGGAAAAGATATAGCGTTTATTCGGATGTGGATTTGCCATATGCGGAAAATTCGGTAACATAAGCCCAATTTACAACCCAATATCAGTGGCAACGATGCCAAAGTACCATCAGAGATGTCGCACCTGGTATCCAGCATCGAGCACCACAAAAAAATCTCTGGTTTGATGAAGAATGCCGGAAAGCACATGCGGAAGAGATAGGTAGAACGTCGGCTTCTCCAGAAGAAGAAAAATGGATTACGAGGAGCGAGCGATCGAAGGTATTGAGGAATTGAACTCAACGAATAAAATACAAAAATTTTAACAACAGGTAAAGAGAACATGTTGAGGAAAGAACACAGGTACAGCAGCTAGTAGAGATGAAGCAGAAAACCTTTTAATAGAGTCACAGTCGGTGCGGAGAAAATGGAAAAACTTTTTCTGCAGACTGTATAGCCGCAAAGAAGCCCAATATCGCAATGTCATACAGATTACACCATTTAGCATAGACTATGACCGCCAAAACTTCCATCCTCCTAATTAAATGAAGTAAGGATATAAGGATACCTCATTTCTCAGATCTGGTCAGAAGAGTGTATTCCTGATCAATGGAATCTTAGCATAATTTTTTCTATCCACAAAAAAGAGACCCCTCAGTTGCGACAAATATAGAAGTATAAGTCTCCTCAACGTCGCATGCAAGTTCTTATCTGCCATATTATGTGAACGTTTAAAACTCTTCGTAAACAACCTGATTGGTCCTTATTAGAGCGAGAGAGATCAGGAATTAGGTCCACAATCGACCAAATTTTCACACTCCGGTAGATCCAAAAATAGAACCCAGATGTCAGAATCGATACACACCATATGTCACATATGACAGTCTAGTTTCGCCAATATAACCAAAGTCGTTCATCTGTTTAGAATGACGTTAGAGGACGCTCGCTGGTCCATCATCGGAGTTGTTAACGACTTATCCGAGACTTTTGATGACAAAAGAGATTAAAGAGAAACCGAAGGCCAAATCTTTCAAAAGTCTGTGCAACTACTAGCGTACGCCCATGAAATTGTCTTAATTGGCAGAACTCAGCAGGCTATCAATAGTGTATTCAATAGTATTGAAAAGGTTTAATCCATTTAACAAATGAAAATAAAAAACTTGTTACCTGCTGCATTAACCATTTCCGAGTAATATTCTTTCTCGGATCTACCTTGGATGTACTTACTTTATTTGCCCGTAATAGATAAAGCTAAACGCAACTTTTAGAAAAAAAGATCATATTCTGAACATATTCATCCAGGCATCCAGCGTGTATAAAACCGAATTGATGTTTTCACAGACAAAAGTTACGATGGCATTAATTGATGAACGTGCGAGTATATCCTGCTCGTCATATTCAACAGTTTTGGTAATTATACTTTAAGCTTTTAACTCGTCTTATGACAATTGCACATGATTATAAAACCATCATACTATAAAACTTAGAACATTTTAACACCGAAATGTAAACAAATCTATGGCTAATCAACTTTGAGGCAGCCACACAAAATCAAACCGTGAATACTACAGAGTTTCCTCATCATACAAGGGTATGTAATAGATTGCGCAAAAGTTATTATCCTGACGGAAGATGCCATAATTTTTGCGAATGGCGCCAAATGTTAGTTCTACTTTGACATTTGTGAAGTAAACAGATACAAAATACACATCATCAGCAATACATCGCTATACTCCTAAAGAATGCGGAATAATTGTTACGATTTTTTTGTAGAATAATTTGTCGGTAGTGTTAATTTCGGCGCCTATTTTCCGGTCGTCCGATACCAACTGGACAAACACTACGACGTTTAGCCGCTCGCTTAGATGAGTATGGGACAACACGAGACGCTGCCAGTTAAAGAACATCAAGTGACAACTAACAAAAGTTTGACTATTCTGGATCTCCTGGATGGATGTAATACGTAGATAAGCAGTTGAAATTGAAAATGAGAAAAAATTGTTTTCACAATCTACGTTGTAACCAAATAGTTCAAACTACACGATACTATTCAGCTTTTTGTGGGTCTAACCAAAACGAAAACCAGGTAGAAATGTCTTAGATCCAATCGAATTGATAGTTCATCAGCACAGCTATTTGAAAGGACCTGGAAATAATATGGTTAAATACGTACACTAACCCATGGTCAGATGAGTGCATGTTTGATCAACTAGAAACTAGATCACCTTAACGTCAACAACCACAAAGGTATCGAGCCTCATATAGATCATATGATATGATATGATATCGTTCGCTAATTGTTTTATAGACGTGCGGCTCTCTCCATTAAATCAGTTTCACTCCGACAATTTTTGAAAATAACGCAAATGTTCAAGTCAACATTCTTGATCTCTTCATAAATTTCAAAGCTATACGAGTATGCCGTTGGTTTCGTTACGGGAGACAATGATAATAACGATAAAGAGACTTTAACGCCTTATTAAAGTAAGCATTACATAGCAACGGTAACGGTAAAAGAAATGAACCAAAATGAAAATGAAATGAAATTTTGAGATGCAATTAGAAGCCTTATTAGTACAGATTAAGCTTTGTTGCTAACCAATATAAAGGCAAATGTGACATGAGAAATTCCAATAACTTTAGATTACCGGGACCGATTACAATATTATGAAAATACGCGAGAGAGTTCTAGTTTGTCGCCAATAGAATATTGACCATGGTAGACAATCCGGCTTACAAATACTGTGAAGTTTCAAAAAATCTGCATATTATCATTTTCATCGATTTGGAAGAAGTGTTCGGCAGAGCTCTTGTAGAATGATACGCGATATGTACGGTGATGTTAAAATGAAAATTAAATGCTCACCAGGATTAACCGGAAATTCGAATTGGAGTTAAAAGTCCGTTAGTTTTTAATGTGATACAATACAAGATTAATATTTTAATAATTTGTTTACCACCTTACCACTTTTGTTCAATCTATAAACCGTGGATATAATGGAACAACAACCATTTGGGGAACCCATATTTTAAAAGGCTGGCCGAATAAATGGAAAAAGAAAATGTTTTAAAATATTCGAAAGTATGCAAAGTGTGTAAAAATGTAGGAAATAGACATTCGTCTTACATACTTGGTGGATCATTCTGTCGTTGCAATTGCTTCAACTGCATTCGCCATGAATCTGTTTTCAAAAGTTCTTCTTTATTCAAAAGAATTAAGCACAATAAATACATGTGCGAAGTATTGCAGATCAAATAAAGCAAAACATAAGCATAAAAAACTAACTAAGGAAAGGTACGGCAGCTCAAACTCTACCATTCGATAACACCGGATGTTACATTTGCCCATACGAAAAAAGAAGAAAGTGCGCTGGTGCACTCATGTACTTCTGTTAGATGTTTAATTTACAATGTGCAATATTGGAGTCTGTATTAACTGTTACGGTGCAAAATAAATCCTTAAAATTCATATATGTTGAGATTTATTCCTTTAATGTGCTATATTTTTAAATTCCTTAAAAGTGCCTAACTCAATAATAATGTTACATCCACTCCAGGATAAGATCCCGCAAAATTGTTAAAAACATATAATTGTTTCCACGCAGTTTATTTCTGATTTGATTTACTGTTTAGCAGAAAAAAAACATTTCCAAAAGAAAAGTTGTGGCACATAAAGAGCCAACGAGGAGACTCGAAACAGGATAGCCTATATAATTGTTCTAAAGTGCGCGATTTTGGCCAATCCTACAAGCTGCGCGTTAGCAATGCAGATACGTGGGAGGACTATGTGACATTAGATGTAATTATACGCGAAACATATTTCAATGATTAATAAAAGAAAAAAATGCATTTTTAAAATCTTTATTCTTGTTTTTCTTAGGCGTATGATTTCATTTACCACACTGAAGCAACTATAAATACAAAAACTTGGGATATCACACTGATGAACAGAAAGGATTTTAATGCATTCAAAGCTTGTTTTGCAAACTTAAATACACTTTAAAATTTGATGTTATAAATGATGTTATCTTAAAAAATATTCAAATAACGTATATTGTTTTAAGTCATATGACATGGATGGTATTAAATAATTGGCAAAAAGGGGAAATAGAAACCTTTCACAAGTTTGGGAACATGATCCTCTGCCTGAGCATCGAACTTGTCGAGTTGTAGAGGCTGAGTAAGGTCAATGAATCTCGAAAAGTTCTTCAGACGAATTCTGAAACTAAAGGATGCACCCCTTTCCCTTTCACCCTCAACCTATTCTTTTCCTTAGCTAAGGAGCCCAGCATCTCAAAAAATAGCTCAATCGCAAACGGAGTATCTGAATACCTGGCGACCTTCGGATAAGCTAGCGTTAACTGTATACAGCGGATCTTTGTACATATGAACCATCCTTTCTCCGCTACTGGTGAAATCTCTAATTAAACATTATTAAAACCTTTGGATCCATTCCGGAGGTTGAAAGAAGTGCGGACATTAAGAGAAAGATTAAGTATGCTAACAACATCATATAAGACGGATTACCCACTCTTCTCTCCCCTCCCAAAACGCTAAAAGACTCCTCTAAGCGCCAGAGACCGTTGAAGGAAACCATGCTGGTGTCCAAGAGGCCCAAAACTATTAATACCAAAACCCCTGGGCCATCCAATAGCACATCTCTGAGGTCCTTAAGCAAAGTCTAAAAAGATGGAATAATGTTCGCAGTAAGCGATAGAAATGACACCGACGGATCGATTATACCTGAACGGTGGCAGTTGGTCAAGTTGAAGCTTTAGGGCAACTTTTTAGCCATTATGCGGGAAAGCCCCGGACCACCTCCCATCACTCATCGCACGTGCCGACCACAGATCTCTCGATCTTTTCACTAAAGCCATAGGTGGATTAAGAGAGATTTGGTCAAGTGCAAAACTCGAAGTCGTGTCTAGGGAGAATATCCCTAGCAGACTTAGAATCTGCCACTGGATTCCAGCCGAATCCTCCTCTCCAGAAACCATTCTAGAAATCATTAGGTTCATCATCCTGACCCTTCCGATTCATGACTGGAAAGCCCCAAAAACTGGAAGAACTAAGGGGCCCTTATAGATGCGCGTTGATTGTAATAAATAAGAAATCCCTTAATTTTTTAGCTCAGACTAAAGACATGAATCGTTTGGGTTTCGATTCAATTCACCTAAGGGTCTATAAAAGCTGATGAGCTTTACCGAAACTCCAAATACAGCCTTAGCCAACAATTAAGCCGGGCGTTATTCTCCTCTTCTGACACTCTGTAGGAAATGGAAACTGATGACGAACGAAAAAAAGATCCTATACGATCAGAGGAAGAAGATAAGCTCTTGGGCGCATTTTCAGAATCGGAGGACTCAAACAACACCATGGTGGGGGTTACTTTGGTAAATTGACATTATCCTAATCCAGGAAGCATGGATCGCAGAAGGCGTGGTTGGTGGATTTCGGACACCTGTATACGCTCCATTATATACAAGGGACAAAGGTAAAACTAGGAATTGTATATTATTGAAACGTAGCCTTAATGCATTTTTACTTCCTAACCTAACCAGCGAACCCGACTTAACCGTTGCCAGGCTAGAGACTGCCGAAGGCTCCCACTGCCTGGCATCGGCATATGTTGGGCACGATAATGTGTGCTCTGTCGCTGGTGTTAACCCAGAAACGGTGGTATTGGAAGCTAAAAGGCTAAGAACTGGCCTCATCATCGGGTGCGACGGTAACTCCCATTACACGGTATGGGACAGTAACGACATCAACGATAGAGGTGAGTCACTTTTTAATAACATTATAAGTACCAACTTCAGGCTATGGCTACTTCCTGCCCTCTTATTCAACAAAAAAAAAAAAGCCACACTGGTGGACATCAGCACTAGGCCCGTTTAAAAACATCTGCAGATAACTTTTCAACTTAGCAAAAAGTACAAGAAAAGTGACTGACTAAGATTCATACAAAGAAAACCTCTAAATAAATTAAAAAGAACTGGATTTCATTCTGTGACAAAATCACAGAAACCTCTGAGGCATCGCGGCTAAGGAAAATCCTCTGATTTCTGGTTGTTTGAAAAAAAAAAACGATGGCTCTTGGACCACTTCAAGTAATGAATTACTCAACCTGCTACTGGACACCCACTTCCCTGGTGCTCCTTATTCGCGGCCAATAGAAACTATATATAGTCCAAACAGGACTACTGCAACCGTGACCAAAGAGAAGTCAATGTAGTTTTTATTCACAAGGTCGGAAAATAATCGCATTCATTCAACCTTACATTCAAGATAGAGTCAAGAAAGCTACAGTAGCTTTATTCCCTTGCAAAAAAGCCATTGGGATCAAATGGGGCCTTCAACCTCGAATAATCTACTGGCTTTACATCCTCTTTATAAGACCGATACTTACCTACAGGGTGGTTATCTGGTAGACGGCCTTAGACAATGCAGTCAACTGCAACAAACTAAGCAGAGTCCAAAGGACAGTATGTCCTAGAGCGGAGCTCTACGTTCTACGCCCTCTGCGGCTTCAGACAACCTGTTTCACTTGACACCCCCGGACATCTTCATCAAGCAAATAGCTGCGACAGATCTTTTTCCTTCTTCCTCTCCTTCCGACTTTCAAATCACTGTAGCGTGTTCAGGTAGAAATTTTGGCGATTAAAGAAGCTCTGTCCTGGCTGAAGAAAAACGTGATGTCTGCAAAGGATATCGGCATCTTTGTGGATGGTCAGGCCGCTGTCTCGTTAAATTTTAAAACCGTCCTTGAATGCCGATTATCTCTTACGGAGATGGCAGAATAGTTCAACTTTCACCTTTGTTTTGTGCAGGGCCAAAATGACATTCCAGGGAATGTCTCAGCGCCATCGTAGGTGTCATCACTGAACACTGCCTTATAGGCAATCATGCAAGAAGGCTTGACGCCTTTATAAACGATTTCTGTAGAAGCTGCATGGACGAAGAGGAAGAGTAGACAATATTCCACTTTCTCTGTACATGTCCAGATCTCTCCCAGAGAAGAAAACTCAACTTATGAGCTTTCTTCTACAATGACTTAAACGATTTAATGAATATAGACTTTAACAGTCTCCTGCGCTTCATCATAAGCTCAAATTGCTTCCATGAGTAAGATGATCATATATCCACGTTGCAGCACTTAGTGGGTTAGTTTTTTCCAACTGCTACTCCTACCTACCTACATACCCTTGGGAACATGATTCGTGCTGCAAGCCGATAAATCGAAAAATTGGAGTTCGTTTTTCGCAATGCTTTGCAGAAAGAAGTTTATTATGGTACTACAAAACCTCTTGGCCAGCCCTAAATAACAAAGCAAAAAACATTTCGATTTTCATTTAGAACTATGAAACTCCTTAACGGAAATTGAACTTTTCGGGAGTCGAAGCATTATTTGGTGTACTTTAACGAACATTTTTGTAAATCTATACGCTGTGTAATATATATTGCAAAACTTTTCAATTTGCAAAAAATAACATAAACACCGACTAGAAGAAGGTATGAGTAATTGAGAGGGCTTTCGAAAATTTCTTCAACTAGCTTATTAATTTATTTTAAGATCATTTTGAGTTATCATGGATATTAGCATAGTTTGAGAAAGAGAAATCAGAAGCTACTTGGTTCGTTAATGTGGCATTTAATGAAATGCTTTGGTTTGGTTGTTTTCCTTCAAAAACAGCTTCTGTCATTTCTGTAATGTTTTCGTCGCTATCAATGTATGTTCTAACAGAATAATTCATCGGTCCATACGACTAACCATTTCATTAAAGAAATGAATTAGCCATCGGGTTCTCTTGATCTCAACTCAATTGAAAATATTTGGCGTATTTTAACTCCCAAGCCTTATGCGGAAAACACCCAGTATTGCATAATTAATGAAATGAAAATGACGCTATGGAAAGCTTTGTACATACTCGCTTATACTGACGTAGAATTGTGGAAAAATCGCATATTTTAACTTCTACAGTATGTTTAACAAAAGCTTGTAGTTCGTCTTTAATCGGTCATTCGCCAACGACAAAATATGTTTTATTTGTTTCCGATATGCTTAGCAAAATGTTTCTTCAGTTATATCTCTGTTCTGCGATAAGTGCTCTATGAAAAATTCATTCACGGGCTCTAAAATTATCCGTTACAAATTCAGCATGGTATGGTATATCCAAAAGTTAGAAAGTTTTGTCAAGAAGTCGGTGAAGCGATTTAAAATATTGAAATGTTGACAATTTGCCTGAATGGAAAAAATAAGGAGCCTTCAAAAAGCATAACATGTTCATGGGGTTTTTGTCTTCAGAATTGGTGGATAAAGATTTTAATTACAGATCGGTTATGCCTAAACCTTTGTTATCTGAAAAATACGTTATTAAAAAACTTGAGTGGTTTCACCGTTACAAAGAAATGAGCTGAACTAAAATAATTTTTTCTGAGGAAGTATGATTTTTTATGGACTGCTCCTTGTGAAACCGTTGTTCAACAAAACCTCCAAAATCCAGCAATAGGGGCATGTTTTTGGTTGTGCCTGTGTGGGATTCGAACAATTTATGACCGTCAACTGGAATTTCGAATTATCCCATTGTATACTCATCGCCTCGGCTTTTATGTTTCCTTAATGTAGGTCAACACAAAATCCATTTATAACGAATGTAAACAATATCCTCTCCGTGACTCAACGGGAGTAAACAAACTCCGATTGTCTGGATAAACAAACGACCGGATGACGACTCATACTGTTGTGATGAGATATCAAAACATTATCAACTGATGGTCGTCGATCTAGAGTAAATTATTTATTTAATATTTGGTAAATCAGCATTCCTACACTCAGCCATCCTTAACTATTTCAGTCGAAATGGGCATCGTCAGATTCGTCGCAATCTTTTCATAATCATCACTATCTTTTACCTACGGCTTCATGTGATCAGCAAAGTTGGATGTTATGTTGGGTCCATTACGTTGTCCTTCTTTTCGGTTGTTTTGTCTGATATTTGTTACTTTGTAACAAACTTAAGGCCCGTACCGAACTGCGTTCTTTTGATGGCCACCATATTATGTAACTGGTAACATCTGGATGCCTTCCTCTTTAACGTCCTCTTATTCTCCTCCTGCATCTTCTGTGTCTTTTGTTTTATTGTTTTCCTCATTATATCGCGGCTGTTCTCGAAGTCGTCCAGTATTACCTCCTCTAACAATTCTCGTAGCTGCCTGTCATCTTCGCATATTATAATGGTTTTAAACACAAGTTGAAATGTGCTTCGCTTGGTACTACGAGATATCGTTGAGTTAACGTCGCTTTTCGATAGGGTGTAGAAATCCCTCTGCTTTGCGGTCTTTCCAGCTAATTTCCAATCTTCGCTCTAATGTGGCCCGCCCTTTGAATATCTCTCAGAATCTCCTTTTGCATAGACTTAGGCACCACGCGGAAGTGGGTGCTTTCTACAAACTTGCACATTAGGTCGTTTCTCATTTCATATTCCTTATAATATCCCGTTGTCGAATGAACATCTATGATTAACTGACAGAATTCATTTTTGCCTTGTGATCTTTTAATTCTCTTAAAGATGCCATTTTCTATTTCCAGTACAGCTGGATATCTACTAAGTGCATCTACGTGAAGCATGAATTATCCTGATCGGTGCAGAACCCCACAAGAATATTCCTTCAATATAATTACCTAACTGGCTACTCGTGGACACAAGTCCTTTTTGTTTATGTTGGCTGGGAATGCCTTGCAGGTGTGTAGTTTTTGAATTTCATTCCCAATAGATAATAGATAAAACTCATGTAGAAGACAGGATGCATTTATCCTTCGGTATTTGGGCACTGCAAAATTCCACCGTACCCAATTATACCTGCGTCCGTATGCTACTCTGTCTCGAGTTTTTAATAGTTTACAAATAGGCTCTTTACATAACAAATCCATCGGAGATTCAAATACGATGATCCGATCTCGAACGAAGATAAACACGCTCCCTTCTTCGTCAGATCTGTAAGAGGTTTTGCATAAATATAATAATTAGGCACAAGCTTACGAATGAACCCAGTCAGCCCAAAGAAACTCTGCGCCTTCTTTACATAAGTCGTTCTCGGAAAACCCCTTACAGCGCTTATCTTTTTAAAAGACGGCTTTATACTCCCGTTCTCCACCGTGAGTGGAGAACTCCCTATAGGGCTTATTAATACATTATTGCCATCCGATCCATTGCGCTTGACTCTGTGTACACCCCTAGAGTCAGCGTCTTCCTTCTTCTGGTTCGGGAAATCAGGAGAAATGTGTACAAATTGGTAACATCGGAAACAACATATCCGTACAGTATTGGGTATGTAATTTTATTCGTGCGGTTTTTTTTTCAAAATTTGAAAGTTTATTTAAGAAAAACATGTACAATAGTATTATTCAAAGTATTGCCCATCTGAAGCTATGACTTTTTCCCATCTTTCTGGCAATTTGTGGATCCCATCCTAAAAGAACTGCGCCGGCTTGGCAGCCTAGAATGAATCAAGCCAATTTTTGATATTCTGCTCTGATGTGAACCGTATTTCAGTGAGAACGTTCTGCATCGACCAGAACAAGTATTACTCAGAAGGGGCATGGTCTGGGCTATAAAGCGGGTGGGGTAAGACTTCCCCACCACTGTTTTCCAAATAGTTTTTTACCGCAATAGCAACGTGGGGCCGAGCGTTGTCATGATGGAAAATTATTGCCTCGTGTCTGGTCGCATATTTCGGGCGTTTTTCGGCTACTGCTCTTTTCAAACGGATTAATTGTGTTCGGTAGCGTTGTCCATTGATGGTTTCACCCGGTTTTAGCAGCTCATAACACAGCACACCCTTTTGATCCCACCAAATACAAAGCATTACCTTCGCGCCATGGATATTCGGCTTTGCAGTTAATTTGGCTGGTTGGTCGGGTTTCACATATGATTTTTTGTGCTTGGGGTTGTCGTAATGGATCCATTTTTCATCACCAGTAACAATCTGATGCAAAAATGACTTCCTTTTGTGGCGTTCCAGCAGCATTTTGGACATGCAAAACCGCCTTTCGACGCGTCTCGGCTTGAGTTCATGTGGAACCCAATTTCCTTGCTTTTGAATATATCCAGCTGCTTTTAAACGTTTTAAAATGGCTGCTTGAGTGACACCCAAAGATTCTGCGACCTCTTCTTGTATTTGGCAACAATCTTCATAGAGTAATGCTTCCAGTTCTTCATCTTCAAACTTTTTTGGCTGCCCAGGACGTTCATCGTCTTCCAAGCCAAAATCACACCTTTTAAATCATGCAAACCACTTTTGGCACGTTCGCTCAGCTAGCGCATGTTCACCATAAACTTCCACCAAAATACGATGACTTTCGGCAGCAATTTTCTTCATATTAAAGTAATGAAGAAGAACTCCCCGCAAAAACACTTTTTCAGGCACAAAGTTCGACATATTTGAGTGAAAAAAAAATTTCTGTTGTTTACGCTTCAAATAAATGATATATACTGAAATGACGTATAATGACAATAGCTTTCCAACGCATGTTCCAACGGAATAATACAAGTTACGCCATATCTTAGCAAACCGCAATTAAGTTATAGACCCAATATAATTCAACGCTAAGTGTGATGTAGACCCGCATTTGTGACATCGTTTAGGCGAAATGGAAGGTTTCGCCTTCTGGTCGAATTCGACTTATTCGCCTCAACTCGTTGTTTCGGCATTTATGGTTGTATTCTTCTGTGATTCAACAAGAGTAAACAAATTCCGATCGTCTGGATCAAAAGACGAGAAGATGATGACTCATATTGCTGTAATTAGAGATCAAAATATTATCAAGTGGAAGCGGTGGTTGTTGAGCCAGAGTAAATTTTTTGTTTGATTTTTGATAAATCAGCATTCATATATATACATAATATATATATTTGAAATAGATAAGTTTGATTCTCTAAATCAATAAGTTGTGTTCTTTTAAGCCACACGTTTTTTTTTTTTTTTTTTTTTAATGCACTTAAAGCGAAAACTACCACCACATCCTTTATTAAAATCATTGTGTTTTATTTTTATTGGAAACTATTTTATTTTTTTGTTCAATTTTATATGATATTTACTCAACAAGAAGGGTTCATGAAGATCGAACGCATTGACAAAACCTCACAATCGAACTTAACAATGTAACTTTGGTACTATCGTTTATCAAACTCAATCCTCATCGTCAGACACCGAACGACAACTGATGTTTCATTATCAATGTTTTTTCGGGATAATGAATGGGAAGTTTGTAATAAAACTGAATTAAGCGATGGCCCAAAAAATTGAAATTTTCATCGAATTTTAAAAGCGTATGCTAATTTCAAAGCTTGTAACAAACCTGTTTAGTTATCATTCTAGAAGGTAGCCACTTCATTATGCGAAAATCCTTCTCTCACTGAGATAAAAGTCTGTGCTGCATTTTAATTAAATTAAAAACTCTAGTCGTCAGCTCAGACTTTCGAATGAGTCTACGATCTTCTAAGTCTGATAAGTGTCTTCAAATTGTTGGATTATCTCTATATATAACAACATACTGCTTATTTCTCATTGTTTATAATCTTATACCAAAATTATTGATCTCCGTTTAAAATTTAAATTGTAGTTGACTACAGCTACATTTAGTTCAAAATCAAGCCTAGCTTTTTTGATTATTTTTAAAGTTGAACACGAATTTCATTAAAAAATTGAGTACTCGTATAAAACCTGTAATTGACTACAATAATTAAAATTAAAAATAAAACAACTGAGAACATCTCCGAATTTACTTGAAAATAATTAAACTGTATGTAAACTCATAAATAATGTGTAATGGGCCAGTCAAATATTTTTTGAGTAATTATTAATTTATTGTATTCGTGGTGAAGAACGAGTTATTCAAAATTTAAAAAGAATGACCATTTATAAAAAAACTGTGTATTGTGATATTTTCAAGAAGCCGTCTTAAACTTTAAGTTCTAAGATTCATAAGAGATACTTGTAGTGTTATTAGAGCACACCCTCTTTCTATTTTTCTATGATTATTTTTTAAATTTCAATAAGTGTGTAATGACAAACAATGACAATGACAAACATTTTCTGATTATTTAAAAAAAGATATTATTATATCTTTATATACAATATATAACTAGACTATTCACCGAAATCTAGAATTGCTACTTTTTTGTACGAAAAAAATCAAAAGCAAACAAAAAATGTACAAATCAAACTTTTGGGGTGGCACAACGAGTTTAACATCATTTTGATACATGCTTATGCACATTACTGAAATTTAGCTCTTCTTGCGATAAAACCCACTTAGAGGAATCATTTTTATTACTTCCGCGTTCACAAATATTTGGATGTGTATCCGAATGCATTAAAAAATACCAGTGACTTGCTTTTTTTAATACCACATTAACACAAAATATGTTCTATGAGTTTAGTATTGAAATTATAATTTACGACCTACCTACTTACTATGGAGAAAAATTAATTTCTGTGTTTGAGGACGAAGGTCTGATCTAATACTGGTTAAAATTTGATGATAATGCTAGTGAATTCCTTGAGGCTGGTAGCGTTTGCACAACTGAATATTCATTCTTAATGAACATGAAGTATGTTGTTTCTTTTATTTTGTTGCTAACTATACAGCCTCAAAATAAACAGGGTTTGATCATACAGAGTACCATCAGTAAATTTACTCCTGCACACTACATAATTAAAGTAGTTTCATAATATTGGTTGAGAAAATGACCAGACGTCCTCGAAATATAAGAAACTTTAAGCGATTAAATTCAGGAAAAGCTTAAGACACTACGTAAACAGAATAAGTATAATAATGGGTTTTAAGCCTGATTAGGCTTTTTTGTAAATCTATCATATCAAAGTTTCGTAGAGGGGCTCAATACTTCAGTATAGTTCTTCATTTGATTTCAGACAAGGTCGTATTAGCAAATTATAATCGGAAACAAACATACGAGTATAACAAAGTTATATTTTTTGTCCTTCGGATCAGTACACTAAATAAACAAAGACCAGATGAAGTTCCATTGTGAAAGCACGGGAAAGGTGATGCCGTGCCTTCTTTCTGAAGCAGAGATTATTTATATATCGGTAGTGATAGCTACCTGAGGATGTGCGCAACATATTCCTATTCCCTGTCACCACTGCAGTTCCAATTGTAGTGCGCGTCTCAGTGTCCCGCTTTTATATTTGTAAACTTGGAATTATTCTTTCTTCTGAGCTTGGTCCAGTATCTGTCTCGTTTATCAATTATGTGTCGCAATGGTGTTCTACTTGCAAATCAAACTTTTCAGCAAGGTATAAGTCTCAAATAAGTTCTCATATTGAGCTGCCAAGTTTAATTAATTTTTAGTACATTTTGCCATTTTATCATGGGAAAATGGGTACCACAACAACGATTTTAAATTGTTCAAATTAATTTCCTAAATTGGAGCTCTGTTCGCGAAACTTATATATTGTAGCATCGTGAAATTTACGGTAAAAAACCATCGGCCATCTAAACATGCTGTTTATCGAATTGAAAAACTTCGCACCCTAATTTACGTTATTGGACACCCACGCACTTAAAAGAATGAGAACAGTGTATTCGGAAGAAAATGTCGTGGCTATGGAAGTTTGTGTTGAAAGGATTTTTCCTATTTTGTTTAAGCAAAAAAGTCAGAAAAAGTCATATTTACAATATGACTGAACTTAGAATTCGCTTGAAAATTTGTTAATAGTTTGGTGTGGGGCATTGACGGGTGGATGGTCTCGATACTTTGTAATCTTAAACCAGCTTCTATTCAATATGAGTGATCTAATCGCTGGTGTTACTATACAATACATTTACATTTCCGTCGAAAGTGTTGCATTAAGTCTGAGCAATGAAGCGCCCTGATGAATAAGGGTGGGCGTAGCTCAAGTGGCAGTGTATTGGCTTCCCAATTAAATGGTTCGTTTATTTGAAATATATGGGTCCTACCCAAAATCTAGACCAATCATATTTTTGACAAGAAGATTTAGGTGATCACACAGTATAGTTGGTGCAGTTTTGAATTCTTCTTGTAGATCGGGTAAATTATTCTGATGTTCCATTCATTCAGCACATTTTCTTATGATTAACTCTTGAGGATAGCTTGGTGTATGCTTTCTATCAACTCGTCTAACCCTATATTAAATATATTAGATTTTTAGGTTATTTCTAACAGCTTTATTGTACTCAATTTCAAATACTATTTTATTTTGGTCACACTATCTGAGGCCCTGTGTGGCGATTGATCGGGGATCGATCGCGGATCGGGAAGAACATCGGTTTCCAAAAAAGAAGAAAACAGAGCAGGAAAAGCGCTTGATTGAAGATATTGAATAGTTGTAATACATGGGCTGAAAAGTCCACGCCGTTTCTAAGAGAGGGCACCACTTGAATTAAATCCATACTATTAGTAGTTAGAACAAACCTTCAAAAGATACGTGTATAAATTTGACAGCTGTCGGACGATTAGTTCTCGAGATATAGCGTTGTGAGTAAAGCAACTTTTGTTATTGTGAAAAAAAAAAATGGATTCAAAGCAATTTCGTGTGTTGATTTATCATTGCTTTTTGATGGGAAAAAATGCAGCCGATGCAAAGAAATGGCTTGATAAGTGTTACCCGGACTCTGCCCCAGTCGAACGAACCATTCGCAAGTGGATTGAACAATTTAAAAGTGGTCATACAAGCACCGAAGATTATGCACGCAGTGGACGTTCAAAAGAGGCTGTTTCAGATGAAAACATCAAAAAAGTCCACAAAATGATTACGAATGACCGTAAAGTGACGTTGATCGAGATAGCTGAGGCTCTGAAGATACCAAAAGAGCGTGTTGGATATATCACACACGAATATTTGGACATGCGATAGCTCTATTCAAAGTGGGTGCCGCGTTTGCTCACAGTCGACTAAAAACAACAACGTGTTGATGATTCAGAGCAGTATTTAAAGCTGTTCAACCGCAATAAAGCCAAATTTTTGCGTCGGTATGTGACAATGGATAAAACTTGGCTCCATCACTTCACACCAGAGTCAAGTCGGCAGTCAGCTGAGTGGCGAGCTGACCAAAAACTCAATAGTCTGCTGGCAAGGTTATGGCATCCGTATTTTGGGATACACATGGAATAATTTTCATCGACTATCTCCAAAAGGGGCACACTATGAACAGCGACTATAACATTGCGTTGTTTTAGCGCTTGAAGGACGAAATCGCAGAAAAATGGCCGCATTTGAAGAAAAAGAAAGTGCTGTTTCATCAAGACAATGCATCGTGTCACAAGTCGATGAAAACGATGGCAAAATTGAATGAATTCGGCTACGAATTGCTTCCGCCCCCAGCGACTATTTCCTGTTCGCAGACTACAAAAGAATGCTCGCCGAAAAGAGATTTAAGACCGATGAAGAAGTAGTCGCCGAAACAGAGGCCTATTTTGAGGCTAAACCGAAATCGTACTACAAAACTGGCATCGAAAGATTGGAAAATCGTTTCAATCAGTGTATCGCCCTCGAAAGCAACTGAAAAACAACTCTGATAGTAGTTGTTACCGTGCAAAAAACCCGGCTGAAACCGGTGCTGCAGCCAGTAAAATTTTCAGTTCGGTGGATGGATGAAAAAACTTGCCACCAAGAAACCCTCAAAATGCCAAAGGGGACGAAATCAGCACACTGCTATCATCTCTCTGGGTGTTTAAATTTGGAAAACTGGCAATGACTACAGTTTAAACAAAGTTTAAAGCAGTTTCCTTCGGTCAAGGAAACTAAGACTTGTTAGGTTTTCAGATGACAAAAATAGACGCGCGAGTTGTGGATAGCTGTGGTATTTTGCAAGCATATTAACGAATGTCACAGAAAAAGCCACCAACTTCGCTTTAAAGTTCATCATAAAATTTTGACAACACAAGTAATACATGGACTGAAAAGTGCCGTTTCTAAGAAAGGGCACCAGTTGAATTAAATCCATACCATTTTCAGTTAATACCAACCTTCAAAAGATACGTGTATAAATTTGACAGCTGTCGGACGATTAGTTCTCGAGATATAGCGTTGTAAGTGAAGCAACTTTTGTTATTGTGAAAAAAATGGATTCAAAGCAATTTCGTGTGTTGATTTATCATTGCTTTTTGATAGAAAAAATACAGCCGATGCAAAGAAATGGCTTGATAAGTGTTACCCAGACTCCGCACCAGCCGAAGGAACCATTCGCAAGTGGATTGAAAAATTGAAAAGTGGTCATACAAGCACCGAAGATGATGCACGCAGTGGACGTCCAAAAGAGGCTGTTTCAGATAAAAACATCAAAAAAGTCCACAAAATGATTACGAATGATCGTAAAGTGAAGTTGGTCGAGATAGCTGCGGCTCTGAAGATATCAAAAGAGCATGTTGGATATATCATACACGAATATTTGGACATGCGAAAGCTCTGTTCAAAGTGGGTGCCGTGTTTGCTCACAGTCGACCAAAAACAACAACGTGTTGATGATTCAGAAGAGTGTTTAAAGCTGTTCAACCGCAATAAAGCCAAATTTTTGAGTCGGTATGTGACAATGGATGAAACTTGGCTCCATTACTTCACACCAGAGTCAAGTCGGCAGTCAGCTGAGTGGCGAGCCAGCGACGAACCTCGTCCAAAATGACAAAAAACTCAACAGTCGGCTGGCAAGATTATGGCATCCATATTTTGGGATACACATGGAATAATTTTCATCAACTATCTCAAAAAGGGGCAGACTATCAACAGCAACTATAACATTGCGTTGTTGGAGCGTTTGAAGGACGAAATCGCAGAAAAATGGCCGCATTTGAAGAAAAAGAAAGTGCTGTTTCATCAAGACAATGCACCGTGTCACAAGTCGATTAAAACGATGGCAAAATTGAATGAATTCGGCTACGAATTGCTTCCCCAACCACCGTATTCTCCAGATTTGGCCCCCAGCGACTATTTCGTGTTCGCAGACCTCAAAAGAATGCTCGCCGAAAAGAGATTTAAGACCGATGAAGAAGTAATCGCCGAAACAGAGGCCTATTTTGAGGCTAAGCCGAAATCGTACTACAAAACTGGTATCGAAAGATTGGAAAATCGTTTCAATCAGTGTATCGCCCTCGAAGGCATCTATATTGATAAATAAAGTTGAATTTTGCAAAAAAATTGTGTTTTACTATAAAACGGCACTGACTTTTCAGCCCATGTGTTATTGTAGAAATATCAAACGTAAGTTTTACCAACAGGCAAAACGAACGTTTGAAGGCAAGAAGACCCGTACCTTTAGAGATAATTGTAGTGGAGTCACCGTCGGTGAAGACTGAAGAATTTTTGGCGAAAAGGCCCGTCACGCCGCCGTCACACCGCCGTCATATAGATTATTCAACTTGGACGATGGTAGCCAAAATTTCGGCCCACTTGTGCAGAACGAAGTAAGGATAGCAATATCTAAGCTAAAATTCAACAAATTAGCTTTTTTATCGGCCGATGTATACAAAACTTCTTGAAATGACTTTGTGGAGAGCATGCACCAACTCATTTTTCAAGTCTGGTAAGGTCAGCTATACCCGATCCACAAAAAGGAGACTTCATCAGACATATTGTTTACTGTCAGTGCAGTTTAAGACCAGGAAAGTCCACAACCAAAGATTAACGATCCCGCAGGACCTGCAAAAAATAGTCCAAATCGATACACACCACCTTTTCAATGATTTTAAGTGCGCGCATAATACAGTTTAGAGAGACGACCTACAAATATATTGTCAAGTTTTGAGATCCCTGCCAAACTTGTACTTGTACCTTGCTCCCTCAAGGTTTTTAACGAATTAATCGAGACCTTTGTCATAAAATGTTTTAGACAAAGTGATGACAAGTTGATTTCTTTAATATCATACTTGAAAAACTTGTGGGGAGATCACAAGTGAACATTTCAAAAGTTTGTGCAACAACTAACATACGCCGATGATATCGAAACAATTGGGAAAGCTCAGCGGGCTGTCACCGGTACGTTCGTTAGTACCGGTCTTTGGAATAAGATCCTTTCTCCCTCATCGGGTAAAGAGCATCAAATCAAAAGAAAAGGCATGGTACGACTCGAGTTGTAAAGAGGCTGTCAGGGCAAGAGAAATGTTTTTATCGGTCCTGCAAGACCAACGCGACAGATGAAAACAAAAAAAAAAAGTTTAACCAAGTCAGGAATAACTGCAATGTTCTTCTTAAACGTGTGAAATTTCAATACGACCAAAAAGCTGAGGCAAAAAATACTACAATGTTCCAAAGGTAGTAAACATTTTTGGTCGTTCTTCAAAAATGTTAGAAATTCTGCCTTATCCTCCATCCCAACGCTCATTTACAATGACATTCCATCTTTCAGCTCCTTAGACAAGGAAAATATATTTGAGTGCCTCGAATCTTCGATGTGACAAATCCACCTTCGCGCTGGTGTAGTAGCAAGAGTTCTTAAAGATATCATTCACAAATTTGCTAGTCCAGATGGTATATCTCCCCTTGTTCTTTCTCGCTGGCAAGCTTTTTCATCAATTCTACTATTTAGGACTCTTTCCGAGCAGAAGGAAAACAGCATTTGTCCAACCTATCCCTAAAAAGGCAATTCTTCTTCTCTCTCCTCCTACAGACCCATTGCACTTACCCATTACACTCATGAAATATCTCGAAATACGAAAACTTCTCAATGACCGGTAGTACGGTTTTCGTAGCAACAGGTTCACTGGTGTTTGATGGCATGTTTCACCGAAAGGTGGAACCAAAGCCTATATTAATCTGGCGACAGCAAGATGCTCGTAGTTGAACTTGATATTTCTACAACATTTGACAAGAGTTTAGCATCAGGCTTTTTTGTCAAAAATCCGTACTCTTGGGATCGATAACTCTATTCTTGAATAAATTAAAAATTACATTTCGGAATGTTCAATTCGAGTTGTCTTGGAAGGTTTCAAGTTTGATGTTCACAAAATAAATTCTGGTGCGCCCCAGAGCTCCGTTCTGTCTCCGACTTTCTTTTCAATTTTCATCAATTATCTCTTGTCTGTTACTTCTAATCCAATATATTCATTTGCTGACCACAGTACTCTCTACTTTTCATATTAGTTCCCTGACTCACATCACTGCTCTTCGGTTGTAGAACTGGAACGGCATGTTAAGCTCATTAAATGCCGACACTAATGACATAATCAATTGGGGAACTATCAACAGAATAGAGTTTAGTACTTCAAAAACACAATGCTGTTTGCTGTCGTTAAAGCGAAATTTCAATACTTAGCCATTGTCTATGAACGACACTTGCATCGTCGAAATCGAAAAACTTTCTATTCTCAGTAAGTGTGTTAATGACAACTTACGATGGAATGACTACATATTCGGTGTCGTCAAAAACGCTGCGAAATGCTTAGGATTTCTCAAGCGATGTAAGAAATACCTTACACCCTCTGATCTGGCCTTAATATTGGGGTAAAATGTCAAGATTTGGTCTGGTGCGCCAAAAACATCTCTGCACCTGCTAGATAGGATTCAATACCGTGCGATAAAACCCACAGGTGATAATAATATCACCCAGACAATAGACACCGACGTAATGTCTCTTGTCTCACTCAGTTTTATCGATATATAAAAGCAGCAATGATGTGTTTTCGTGAGATCTTATGACACCAGAAAATCAACGCATAAGATATAATTGGCTTTATCATAGCCGTGTAGATCCAAAGGACCCTTCTCGGTGACAGGCCCCATGTCTTGCCGACAGCTATTTTATACTCTGACAGAAGATCGACAGCGCCTTAGAGGCTTTCGACGTGATCCGACGTGTTATCCAGGATGACACCCAAATACTTAGGCAGCTTCCTCCTTCTCGTCAAGAGAACAACTTTAGTTTTGGGGAAAATGATTGAAAGCCCATTTCTAGTGTACCAATTGTCGACAGCGTCCAGAGCTGCCTGCGCTTTATAGCAGTTAGTTACTAGCCATAATCTAACAGTCAGTACAGCCACTTCATCTGCATATCCGCATCCACAAAACTAGTGAATCGTCTACGCCGTATTACACATTAAGCACCCTTAATAGCGATGAAAATGCCCAAAGCGAATTTTTTCTTATCGTCTGCCTACCACACTTTGAAGTGCATTCTCACAAGATCTTCCGCGTTAGTTAGCGTGTTGCATCCAGCGTAAGAATCCATCCGCAAAGTGTTTTGCGCTCATGGATCTATACCATTCTTATGCTTCAAAATGTAGACTTATTGCTATGAAGCTCATTTTGGGAATGGCTTTTCGGATTTTCGGTATAAAAGACTATTCTCTCTGTTCGTAAGGATTTCGTTGTGTATACCAGTGCGAGGCTAGTAGTGAAGATTCTCTTCAGAGTAATCAGCCTTTGCACTATACCTTTTTTACCATAAGTGGGTACATGTCATCAGTGTCAGGCGACTTAAAGCACCGAAGGAAGCAACAGCATGTTTGACAGCCTCATCCGTCACCATAAGCGATAAAATATACCAGCTATGGCGTGTTTGGTTATTCACCTCACTAGCACTTTCGTTAAGATAAGCTGATAAGTGAAATTCAAACATGAGTCTCTACTTTCGACTTAGTGTATGTGAGATAAGATTTTCTGAGTGATTCCAGTGATTCCTTTCTACAGGTTCACCGATATTTTCGATCTTTTTGCAAAAGGTGTTATAAGAGCTACTCTTCGAAATTTGAATAAGATTCTTATATTCATTTTGATTCGAGCTGTAAAGTCTATATTCTTCCTCAAAATTAGTTTAAAGTGACTTATTTAGAAGCGTTTTGGTTTCTGCAGGATTGCCTTTAACTAGACATGCCATTTCAAAATGCTTGTTTTGAGTATCGTTCAGGTTCTGAAAAAATTCTTAAAGCTTTTGATTTGTCCTGAGTTTAGGGCAAGCACTGTTGGACTTGTCCTCCTTAAACCGTGTCCAGTTGGTTTTCTGCGGATTACTTCTCTTCAACAAGGTCGAGATCTTGAATCTTAGCGTACCTATTTGAAAATGTTAAGTCGATTACTTACTGTCCTACTTTTATAACAAATGTTAGCTGGTAAACCAGGATTGTTGATGACCAGGTCAGACGATAGTATGAAAAGATGATTACCTCTCTCGTTGCATTCGCTACTGGCTCAAAAATTGTTCTGAGCATTAACATCGCAGTAATGATAACTCCCATCTTCCCGGAATCACAGAATTCTATGGTTCGGCTACCGCCTTCTGCGGTGGTGGTATAACGAATCACAACGAAAATAAGCAGACACAATGACGGAATCACAGAATTCAATGGTTCGGCTACCGCCTTCTGTGGTATCATAGCTTATGCATGCAGTAACTAAATCTCCTAAATATCCTCCTATTCATATTCGTATTCAAAAAAAGATATAAAACTTAAAATTTTAAATCATAGCCAACAACAAATTTAAAATAAAAATTTTGAGAAAAAAAACCAATAGCCAAAAGGTTATTCTTTGTCATTTTAATTATTCAATTAACGCCGTTGAAAGTTTTAATTTACATCTTTAATTGTATTGCAGGTTTTTTGTATAGTACGAGTATATATGACACTTTATGTACATGTCTGCACTTATTTAAATATCCAAAATCAATTTTTCTTCACGCAACATTTAATTTTAATTTTTATTAATAATTTTTTTTCTACCAATCTAATGAAAAATCTTAGCTAGCATAATTTATCTTAACCTACACAAATCCTTATTTGCATATGCAAAAGAACAAAAAGAATAAATATTAATATATATGAATCATAAATCAAGTAAAAGCCATCTCACACTACCAATTCTTTGTGGGTAAATTATATATTCTCAATTTGATTAAGTTAGAATAACTATTTAAAGCCAGCTCTTAAGATACAACTATAAAACCCGATCGCTGATTTTAAGAACTACTTAATTTCACTGAAACCAACGGAGAAGTAAGACGTCAACATGCAAGCATTCATTGTGAGTAAAAAAACAAATTAGCCTGCAAGTCGATTTTAATATTGTTTTCAATCCTTTTTATGGTTTAAAGATATTAAGCCTTTTAGTAGCAGCAGTTAGCGCAGCCAGCTTAAATGGATACAACTACGGACAAGGATTGACAAGTGGTATCTTACATAGTGATATTAGTGGCAATATTCGGAACTACAATCCTGGCAGTGGCGTTATTGACACTATTGGTGGATCATCCGGTATCCGCTATGGGTCGTCTGGCGGTGGTGTTATTGACAATATATCGGTTGGTGGATCAAGTGGTTTAATTGGTAACCGTGGAACCAATGTTATCAATCTTAACGCTGTTGACAACATCCCACAAACCGTAGAATACAGCAAGCAGTTCTTCCATTTCACTGCACCCGAAGAGGAGCATGATTCAGGTGTTATTAGGCAACAATTGAGCAATGTTTTGAAGAAGAACCTTCAAGTTGTTTTCATTAAGGCACCAGAAAACAATGCCGCTACCAATGCTGCTTTGCAATTGGCCAAACAAGCTATTGAACAAAAGACTGCTATCTATGTCCTTACCAAGCAAAATGATGCTAACCAAGTTATTGGACACCTTCAGCAAATTCAGGAAAATATACCAACAACTCCAGAAGTTAGATTCATTAAATACAGGACTCCAGAGGATCTTCAATATGCCAAGCAAATTATCCAATCCCAATACAACAGCGCTGGGGGTACTACACAAAATATTGATGGTGGTGTTGCCCCAGTTTTGAACTACGCATCTAACTCTGGACATGCCCACTTATTGGACTTGGGCGGATCATCAACATATGACAAAACAATTTCAGGAGTTGCTCCAGTAAATAGTGTGGTTTCTGGTGTAGCAACAGCAAATTACTTGCCTCCACCCCTCAAAAAATAAGTGATTTATTGTGCTTGTGACTTCTATCGTTAGTTGTACCTTATTACGAATAAAATCAATTGACTAAACAAAATTTGTTTTACTTCAAATTTACAAAAACCACTAGAATTATTTATTTTTAAGAAAAAAAAAAAACTAATGAGGTTTGGAAATACTAAAAAAAAATAAATGTATCTGGAGAAACATCCGAAAAGGTCTTCATGACTAGTTTTGCAAATTTAATGGATGTGATTCTATAAATTCTATAAAAAGTTCGAAATATACTTATTGGTTTACAAATTAAATTTAATCCTGTTTTCAGCTGATAATTAAAAACCTGTGCGCGTTGCAAATTAACTTTATAAAGACAGGTGTTCCTGGATTATTTATTTAATTTAAGAAAAATATATACGTTATATACATATAGTGAAAGGTAAAAAATTATAAAACAGAGTAAATTATTGTACAAAGATGCAACTTTCATTATTTCATATACGCATATAGTAGACATTTTGAGATCAGTTATAGAATATGGTGATAGCTAAACGGGCATCTCCATTATGATGATTATTCAAATCTCTGACGATTTTATCCATCCTAAGTTTCCTGAAATTCAGCAATAACTTGTTCTATTTTAGTAAGCTCAAAAATTGTTCGTCGTTTGATAGTACAGACTCTGGACTTTACAAACCGGCAAAAGATCATATCAAGCCGCAATATCTGTGGTGCCGATTGTCGTTAACATTTCTAGAAATCACATAATCCTCAAACCTTTGTCTTAAAAAATTGATACTGGTGGGCATGAAGTGCCATTCTGTAGACCACATTTTTTCGAGGTCTATATTCTCTAATTGTATCAAAATGTTGACTAGGTGACGCTCTCCAGTTAGTCCAGTGCTTAGCTAACTGCCTCTAGTTGTGCACTCAAAGTCGGTTAAGGTCTCCTCTACTTATGCGCGCCAATTAAAATGAGGTGTTTCTCTATTAGGGTATCTCTCTTGGTTAAATTCGAAGACCCTGCAGGCCCGGAGCATTGCTGTCCATTCGCACTACTTATCCAAGAAATTTTAGGCGACTGATACTCAGTTTGACTAGGTCGATGCCACTTTACAGTCCGTAAAGTTCGTAGTTGAATATTCTTTTCCAAAGCCCGTCAACCCAAATGGGACCGAATATTTTTAGAATGATTTTTTTCTCGAAACAACTGAAAACATCTTCATCAGCTCTTCAGTTTTACAGGATACGGCCTTACTATGGCCTTATTAACACAAAGAAACAGTGATTAGCACGAGTGATTCTTTGTTTTATTTCTCCTAATGCATTATTAGCAGAATTTATAAAAGATCCAAGGTAGACTAAGTACTTTACTACCTCCAAATTATTATACAGCGTTTTGTTCAATTCGTCGAAGTTGTGTGTCCCTTGTTGTTAGCATATACTCCTACAAGTACTTGGCTTTGTCCTTATTAAGAGTCTGCTGAATCCTTGAATAAATGTTGACATCATGGGTGTACATACGTTAGGCCGTTAAGTCCAACTCATTTGTTGTATCAGATGACTTACCTTATTAACAAAATTATCTTAAAAAAGACAAGCTTCATCGCTTGTGTTGATATTATTAAGAAAATTGTAATTCACTGTTTTGCTTTCTATCACCCTTCTTCTTTGCAAATAGTCTTTTTGTTCACGCTCCTGGATTAGTTAAATTTTGTTTAGGTAGTAGTGAATGCCTTTAGCGTTGATTCCTAGTTCTACTAACGTTCAATTGTTGAGAGCGATGACGTGTTGTTATTTTTGTATTTGCGACGGAAGTAAGTCGTAGTTATGTAAGTCTTCTCGTATTATTCATATACATAGTCTTTGATTGGTGGACTCATTAAGTAATGAGTTTTGTACAATTTTGACAGTTTTGTATAATTAAAAATATCTGTACAGAAAATATCTCTACGCCCAAATGATTGTTCAACAATTTAAAAGCAAATTAAATAATTTTATTAAATAAAAAACAATATTCAATTTATCTATTGTAGTACCCTTTTCATCTTTTATCATAAAATTCGTACTGATCAACAACTATTGAGATCATGGTAACGAGTTGCTGAAAAAGTCTATAGGCAATAACATATACCATATATGGCGTGAAAACCGTCCCTGTCGATTTTGATGCTGAGCTAGATAAAGGCGCACCACGCACCCTAAGATTAGTACCAATGGCGAAACATGTGCCTTTAACACACGTTCTGTTTTGGTATCAAAGCAGTTGACGCAGAGCGTTGGCCAGGCACATACTAGCTCCCATGAACATTTGGGCATTCAGTGGAATGAAGACTTATTTATTTAAGTAGGCAGTTCACTTAAAGCACACGAGACGTCTGCTGTATACCAGTGTCAGGTCAGTCAAGCTAGTCTATACTTTTTTGTGGGATAACTGAGTATATACCATCGGTACCAGGCGACTGGAAGCCATCAAAGAAAGCAACAGAATGTTTGATGGTCTCAACCGTCACCACAATCGGTGAGATACCATAAAGCAGATTTAGTTTGTTGTGATATCCATCTCACTAGCAGCTTCATTGAAAGAAGCTGGTTATGAGCTGGTTGTGATAGGTTTAGCAAGGAAATAAGAATCAAGTGCTTTCGACTCAGTTTATGCGCCATCAATTTTTTATATCATTCAAGTCTGGTTGATTTTCCTCTACTGAGGACATTGACTTGCTAGTCACTTTCACCGACAGTTTCGATTCTGTCGCAAAAATATTTAGAAGAGAGAGAGAGAGGTACCCTTCAAACACCAAAAAAAAAAATTGTGTAGTATTTTTGCTACAATGAGGTAGAGACCACAGTCTTTCTCCAAATTGGTCATTAGTAACTTGCTTAGAAGTTTTCTAGTTTCTTTACGTAGCCGCCCCACCAAGGAACCGGCGATCCATCAGATTGTTTTTTGGGTGGACAAGCCAGTTCAAAACATTTGTTGAGGGTATTGTTTAGTTTCTGAAAAGCTTCGTTGGCTTTTGTTTTATCCTGCATTTATTGGGATTACCCTTGGACTTGCGCAGCTCTTCTTTAAAGCGTGTCTTGTTGGTTTTCTGAGGATTCCTGATCTTCAACAAGGTCGAGACCTTACATCCGATTCTGAGTTCGATGTACCTTTGATCTGATATGCAGACCTATTACTTCTAGGCGAACAACTTCTTAGCGTACATGTTTGATAACATTTACATTACTTGGTGTCATTGTTTTATAACAAATGTTGGCTGGAATTCTTAGTATTCTTAGACAACTAGGTCAGACAATAGTATGAAATCCAGGAGATGTTTGCCTCTCACGTTGCTTTTACTACTGCCCCAAAAAGTATTCTGAGTATTATCGTCGTAGCATATGATAAGTCCCATCTTCCTAGAATCGCAGTATTCCATGGGTTCAGCTATTGCCTTCGGTTGTGTATTGCTACGAATCATAGAGAAAATAAACACGATGACTTTGTGTCATTCGCCTTTCATTTCATAGCCTATGACTGCAGCAACTAAATTTGGGTTGCAAGACTGTGCAAGCTTGGATGGTGAGATTGAGTTCGGCAGGTAAAGGCAAATTCTCGGACTTTTCGATTGCTTATCATTTAGTGGTTGAAAGCTCGGTTCCTGTGTGGATAATATGGTTTTAGGAATATGAAAAGTTTTAAATAAAAGTTCGCCAACGTCAACCAGTAGAGCCTTCAATACCAGCGGAAAGTCAAGAGAAAGATTTCGATTAAGCATCGAAAAAAAAAACAAAGAACCGAAACACTATATCTAGGAGTGCGCAAATAGAAACAAAACTGATGTACCTGCAACTAGAAAGACTTGTTGATTAAGGCCATCGTTCAGGGCAAGGCATATGTATAAAAATACTTTTGAATTTCCACTATTTATTTATTTATTCCGTGAGTAAGATCACGAGGTAGGAATATACAATATATATGTATGTATATTATATAAGAAATATTGACTTCGATTAACTCAATACAAAGCTAGTACAATATGTTGTTCTCTCAAACACGATATAAAAACACTCCACCCTCAAACAGTTATCTTGCATGATTAGTTTAACAATAGAACCAAGCTTATAAGAACTAAACTAACGTAATACTAAAAACAGTAATTTAAACTTTTCATAAAATATAACACGAACAAGAGAACCGCAGGTTCACATCCTTGTGGGTTTTATTCGTATTACGGTATTACCCCCAATTTGCATTAATGAGTTGATTTCATTTCAACCTAAAAACGTCGTCGGTTATCTAATACCTTTCTTATAAAATAGTATTACTCACCTGAGAACCACTTTAAAATTTGCATTACAAATTTTTGTTTATTTTACCAATTCAGGCTAAGCCGTTTTTATTGTAGGAAAGTATATGGTATTTTTAACTACAAAACCTGTTTACTTTCTATAATTCAGATCTTTCTTCTGAGTTACTTTCCCAGGACATATGTTTTGTTACGTTTCTTTTTTTATTTGTTAGTTAAAATAACGGAGGGATAATGTTATTGTTTTAAGATTTTTATTTATATAGATAAATGTGTAAATATATGTGGTTTTATATATGGCATATATTTATAAACGAGATTCGCTTTTATTTATATTGTTCTTTTACCTTGAACTTGATGGAATGTCAATAGAAATGTTGAAAGGGAATTTTTTGTTTATGTTTAAATTTATACACATCTAAAAATATCTAACGGATTTCGCTGTCTAGGAATCTCAAGGTTATATGTTAATTGATTGAGTCGAATTGATTATCTACTTCATAGAAAAAAATCCAATGGTTTAACTATTCGTTAAGTCAGCTCTAAGTTATTTTCTTACGGTCAAAGAATTCATAACTACATATGTTAAATTCTTGGAAGACAAGTTTCGTTTTTAATTGATGTGGTTAAAGGTAAGAAGTTAAAAACTTAAATAAAAATATATTAAATAAGGGTGAATGATTTGTTAAGAGCTAAGCAATACGTATGTTACGTACGTATGTTTTTCGATGTTATGCGAGTATCTCACGTGCCGTTTCAATCAAGTTTGTTTTTAAATGATGATAAGAAAATTCGCCTATGAGTCGTCAACAATTTAAAAAGCATCTGTCGATTATGCAAGTAGCTTTGCCGTTCACGATCAACCACACCATAATTCTTAATATTATATTTAAAAATGCGAAATAGAAATACTGTATTTTCGTTCGGAAATAAATCTATAAGATTCATATTAATAAAAATATTTGTTAGGTGAGGTTATGTTAGGATAAGGTTCCTTTGAATAGGCTCCCTATTATTATTATTACTATTATTATTATTATTATTCTTAAGATACTTTATTTCCCCTTTTGATATACAAAATTTTAATATTACAATTCATTGTTGTATAAACGGTGTAATCGATTGTCCAAATGACAGGAGTTGTATGTACCGAGCAATTTACGATAAATTAATGCTGAAACTGTTGATGGCGAGTTACAAAATTAATTTACTTGGATATGCAATGATCAATATTCATTCCTGGATAAAATACTATTTATAGTAGAGTAATTGAAAACATAACAAATTTTTATTCTCTCACATCTTGCAGTATCTGGAAGTAAGTTTAATAAACGAGGTGCGATGGCATAACAAAATCGTTCAGAGTTTAAACTCGTGAAGACTTCCACTGAATTTCCCCAACCCCCCAGAAGATCAACAAATATGTAACGAATTGCAGTTCTGCTGGCAATATATCCGTGTCAAATGCTGATATTTTGCTATTTACATCGTTATTGGACGAAAACTTCATCAATATACAATAGTATACTCCTATTTGGAGGGAATCTGTTTTGAAGTTTACACTCTACAACAGAATAACCTGTTCCTGCAAAATCAAATTTACAAAATTACAGGGTACCAATATATCGTTGCACAAGGACTGGCTGGTCGCTGCACGACAAAGGAAAAGGTGTTCCAAGAAAAAAAAAACCATCGAAGTACTAGGTGGAGTAAAACGTAACTTCCCTGACCGCCAGAATGCGCTGCTACTGCAAAAAAGGTTATCGTGCCCTGAAGTCCGTTCATTTTTTGACAAAAACTTATCATATGGACTTATTTTTTTATAAAAACTTAATATCTAACTTAAAATAACCCTTATTCTACCTAACCTACATACACAATACACACACATAGGCATTATACACAATAATATACATATATTAGTATGTACAAGGTATATACTAATATATGTATATATTTCTTAAATGCTAACCTAAACCTATGTAAGCTGGCCATCGCTATTCACAGAGCAAATAGATTGGTCAGCTCTACCTCATTAGTGAGGCTGGTCCGTAATTGACGGAAACGACGACAACGAAACATCTCCATCATTCAACCACAAGAAATGCTGGTGCTACCGAACGACATACCTCTTATCGCGATTCTCTACCGCCCTACTGAACCTGAGACTATCCACACTACCGTGTTCGATGTCTCTGTTGTAGTTAAGTCGCCTGTCCCCAGCTTTCCGAGCGACATGGAAGATTAACGGGACCGCTGATCTATCCTGGATCAACCCTATCTGATCTAGGTAGAGGAATGCTTCCGGTGGAACGAAGCCGTCAGAGCGCACACTCTAGTGGTAACGGTAATTGGGATAGTAAGCCTTAGATATCAGGTTATTCGTCGAGGCCATTGCTCTTACAATGTGCCTTCGAGTCAGCTTAATTTCGAAGTTGTCCACTGGTATTAGGTTCGCTCTGTTGTAAAGGACCTCATTCCGATAGAATTTTTTGTACTCCAACTCTGGTGTTCTGTACAAGCGAAGGCAAGCCCTCTTAAACATCCGAATCTTTTCCATTAAGCTTGCTCGCACATTGAACCACACGGGACACCCAAATACCAGGATGGGCCTGATAAAAGCCATGTAGCAGATTACCTTTACCCTCGCATCAAGTTGGCTGCTATAAAACAGTCTCTTTTTAAGGGCAAAAGCGCCTTTAGCTCTGGCCAAAGCAGCATCTACATTTTTGTCAAAATACAGAAACTGATCTAGCCATATCCCAAGGTATCTGACTACATTTCGAAAGGCAAGACGCTGTCCGTGTTGTCCAATGATCGAGAACTTTCGCCAATTTCTTCTGGCATCCCTAGAGGCTCCAGACAACGGCGTCCTAAAGAGAATGGTTTCCGAATTCTGAAAGTTGATTTTCAACTTCCAGTCATCGCAAAATCGTCTTATCTTATCGAAGTCACGCTGCAAGAGAGTATTAATGACCTCGATTTTGGGACCTGTTCTGTACGCTATCAAATCGCCTGCGTACGCAATAGTATGGGGAAGCGAACCTATCAAGTCGCTTGTATAAATGTTGAATAGGATTGGCGAATTGACGGCGCCTTGCTGCAGACCATTTTTAATTTGAAATATTCCACGCACAAGAGCACCGGCTAAAATCAATGACTTATGGCACCAATTGCTGTCGCATCCGCCGTATTTGCCCGATTTGGCTCCCTCGGACTTCCCAAACCTCAAAAGATGGCTCATCATTAAAAAATTCAGCTCACGCGAGGAAATCATCCACGGAGGAGTATTTTGCAGACATTCCGGAAAATACAATAAGTGTATCAACATAAAACGGGGCTATATTGAATAAATTAAAAAAAAAAAAACATTTAAAAAATAATTTTTTTTTCATTCCCAAGGAGGTTACTTTTCACCCCACCTAGAATTGGTACATGGTAATTTTTTTTTTTTTTTAATTTCTTGGTGGGGGCTAACGCCCCATTTATTTCCCTTAATACAAGCTTAAACTAACTTAAAAAAGTAGGACTTAAGAACTAACTAAGGGCTTGTAAGTTAGGGAATGGTGAAGGAGGTCAAGTTTATGACGAGAAGTGCTCAGGTTAAAATTAAAAAGGGAGAGGTTTGAGTTGACTTTACGGAGCATGCGGGAGATTGGTTCATTGAAACCATAAAAGGTGCGATGGGTTGGAATATAGAAGTCATGAAGACAGCGTATATTACTAGGGTTGGTGTTGAAAGAAATAGAATTGTAAAGAGAAATGCAATTCATAGAATCAGAGAGCAGTCAATGAATAAAAAGAATGTCAGCTACGTCTTTGGGTTTTTCGAGGGTATTCAGATTAAAAAGTTGAGGCTGGGTTCATCCCAGGGGAGTCCTCGAACGGCAAATCAAAGAAAACGACGTTGAATATTCTTGATTCGGGATACATGAAGTCGCTGAAACGGGGACCACACTTAGCTGGCATATTCGAGAAGGGAAGGGACAAGGGTAATGTAAAGTGACTTTGACACATAGGGGTTACAAAATTCTTTAGATCGTTAGATAAGACTAAGCGACGAGTTGGTATAATATTTCAGAGCCGCGAAGGAATTGAACTTGAGGTACAGGCTGGTCATGCAGAAAATAAAGTCGAGGAGGAGATTGATTGGACCTACGTGACAAAGTCATACATTGATATTTAGAGACATTAAGTTTAGACTGTCACTGTCAATTTATTCAGTAAACTCAACATTTTCATCAAGGTAAAGTACACTAACGAGCAACGTCTGCAAACGTTCTCCGATTGGGTTCTGGAGAAGATGCGCCAAGATGGTGAATTTCCTCGCAAAATCGTCTTCAGTGACGAAGCTCATTTTTGGCTCAATGGGTTCGTCAATAAGCAAAATATGCGTTATTGGTCGGGTGAAAACCCACATGTGCTTCATGAATCACCACTTCATCCACAAAAAATAACTGTTTTGTGCGGTTTGCATGCCGGCGGCGTTATTGGGTCACATTTTTTCGTCGACGATAACGATCGTCACGTTACTGTGAATGGTCAGCGTTATCGCGCCATGATCACCGATTATTTTTGGCCTGAATTGGAAGATATGGACTTGGGCGACATGTGGTTTCAACAGGATGGCCACAAGCCACACAGCACACGGTACAATCAATTTATTGAAAAGTAAGTATGGTGAGCGGGTTATCTCAAGACATGGGCCAGCCAATTGGCCGCCTCGTTCGTGCGATTTAACGCCGCTTGACTATTTTCTGTGGGGCTACGTTATATACTTACCTGATGAGCCGGAATACGTTGCACCTAAATATTTCTTTGAGGATAGTTCTGTGAGCAATTATGATATCTAATCGAATTCATTGAATTTAACACAAACTTGTCGATTTATGCTCAAATTCTCGCAACGAGTTACGATCATTTATCAAGCTAAGCCTGTATAAAATCTGACGGCATTCAAGACATATTGAGCTTTGTTCTGGTATCTAAAAATAATATAAGGCAATACATATACATATTTGTACATATATAGAGCGTCTACGTGCGGATGCAGGTCGCACATAGAGGTACTTTCACAGGCAATTCAAATCTGAACCGTACGATCTCGTCAACTAACAGATAAAAAAAAATTGGACGAATTGTTTAAGACATATTGCAGAGAAATTGGGACCTCTCTTATGTTAGTAATACGCATGTAGTGTTGTAATCGTATTAAACAATTAAAAATTAATTAGCTGAATTCACTTTCATATTAAGGCTTTTTCGACACAACTTATCAAAACGAATATTAAAAAAAAAAAAAAAAACAAACGTATGCACACCGGAAGCGGACTGCATAGAAATTGACAATCGGCAGTTATCTACCATATATGTACACACATATATAAGTTTTTTCCCAGCTTTGGTCAGGTGCATAGTAGTGCTAACGTCTATATTAAAAAAAAAAAAAAACAGCAACATTTTTTCGAGTTTTTGTAAAAAAAAAAGCATTTAACATAACACATGGGCTGAAAACTCAGTGCCGTTTTATAGTAAAAAACAAAATTTTTGCAAAATTCAACGATACACTGATTGAAACGATTTTTCAATCTTTTGATACCAGTTTTGCAGTACGATTTCGGTTTAGCCTCAAAATAGGCCTCTGTTTCGGCGATTACTTCTTCATCGGTCTTAAATCTCTTTCCGACGAGCATTCTTTTGAGGTCTGCGAACAGGAAATAATCGCTGGGGGCCAAATCTAGAGAATACGGTGGGTGGGGAAGCAATTCGTAGCGAAATTCATTCAATTTTGCCATCATTTTCATCGACTTGTGACACGGTGCATTGTCTTGATGAAACAGCACTTTCTTTTTCTTCAAATGCGGCCGTTTTTTTGCGATTTCGTCCTTCAAACGCTCCAACAACGCAATGTAATAGTCGTTGTTGATAGTCTGCCCCTTTTGGAGATAGGCGATGAAAATTATTCCACGTGTATCCCAAAATACGGATGCCATAACCTTGCCAGCCGACTGTTGAGTTCTTGGTCGTTTTGGACGAGGTTCGTCATCTGCTCGCCACTCAGCTGACTGCCGACTTGACTCTGGTGTGAAGTGATGTAGTAAAGTTTCATACATTGTCACATATCGACGCAAAAATTCGGCTTTATTACGGTTGTACAGCTTCAAACACTCCTCTGAATCATCAACACGTTGT